>OZ026517.1:35318747-36518747 GCA_964019695.1 Loripinus fragilis
TACTTTGTTTACTTGAATTTAGGGGTTCTCTGAAATATATATATTGTCCCTTATGTGTTTAAATGGATAAAATATTCGAAAGCAGCATGATGAACTGAAATATGAGCCAGTGCATGTGATTTCCAACAATTTGACATTTTGACAAGTGTAGACTTTGACGAGCCTGTACATCGTCCTTTTCAGCTTAGAAACCTCAAATGGTGTTCAGTCAGTAGTTTAACAATCATAGAATACTCAAGCGACGAGCAAAGGCTCTGATCAGACTGCGCGTTTGCGCAGGCTGGTCTGAGACTTTGATGGTCGCACATACCACATTGTTGGAAATCTCATGCCGCGGCTCAATTATGTCTTCAGATTTTGCAACTAGGTTTGGGCACATTTTGCCTTACAAGTAGGAGAGGCAAGCATGTACATATCCGTTTTTGCATACTTTCTAAAATGGGCTGATAGTCAGGGCCCTTGGGGACAAAAAATAGGTCCCGTGCGAATTCTGTGCCGATTTATGGTGACCTATATCAAAACCTTCAGTGGAGTCTTACCATTAATTTAAAGGTGGTCACCCATCTCAAATCCGCGTCTGAGGCTAGTTATGACGTCATAAATATGGCGACCATAATAAGAAACTGCCCGTTAATAAAAGCTATAGTTTGTGTTGGTATGGTCATATTTATCCAACACGAACGCTTTTTTTAACATAATATCAATTATTTTAGTCATATGATGGTTACATCAATGCTTTACCTGACTTTGACAATGAATTATTTATCGATAACTATATTTTGCATGCAAAATACCGTAGATTTCCTATAAATACACAGCTTATTGGGCCACCTTTAGACTGATGGCTGAGAATGTTATTGCTCCCCCTGGGGAATTTTGCAAACTAATCCCATCTAAAAGAGGATTCCAAGCTGCGTCTTTTAATAGATTTATGCACTATGTTCGCCGGGGCGTTAGTCTCTGACAGCCTGTTACATATGTTACCATATTAAATTTAGAAAAAAAAGAAAATTAAAAGTTTGAGCTACAGGAAGATTGCTAATTATTTAAATTACTCATATGGTCTGCATATTGACAACTTAAGCTACATATAAATTCTTTTGGAGCAAAATTACAGCTTCCTGTGGTGTTGTGTACGTTACTTTAATTAGATTACCCTTAAACATGAAACTTGTGACCAATATCATTTACTTTTTAGCTGATATGTGCATTTTCCAAAATGTTTTGATTATTTTGTAATAACAAACTCATTTCGGTTAGAGAAAATCCAAAGTTTGCTTTTATACTTTAAATATAGTGTCTTATACGTGCAATTAAACAACCCAAAGGCTATACCCAATTTTAAGGAGCCGAATTTGGTAGGCATCATTTAAGTAAAAATTTATGAAAACATTTGCTGCTGTTGGATATCTTGCATATTTGGGATTGTCTTGCTCATATTATTAAAGTTATAGAATTTCCGGTTAACAACAAGATTGAAGCACTTGTTAAAGGTTGTAGCATATGTTACATGACATAATTAATGAGCAAGGACATTGACTTGATGTAAGAGATAATATTTCAGGATAAAATGAATATATTTCGCATGTTTTCCTAGCTAAAGTCTCGAGCCTCTGGTGCCTAAGTCTTAGGTATTGATGATTATTAAGCCCCTGTACCTTTGTTACAGATGCTATGAATATTTGTTTTCAATATTTCCTAATATGAATAATTCTAAAATAAAGATACATCCTAGAGGAACATAGAAAATAATCGTTTCACATTTAAACAGTACAATTTAGTAAATGTCCCTTTCTAATGTAAATATTCTAAACCAATCCTTATCCAAGTCATATACAATATCGATTATTATTTCTGCTTCTCTGGTAAAATAATTGTCCTCCTCATCTCATAAAAAACAAGAATAATGTTGACATTAAAGTGCATGTTTTTCTTGATAAAGGCCTTTGGCCGAAATATTGAATTAAGAGTAAAATTATCATATGTGTTTAACATTGTTCCTTATGGAATATAAATGAATATCGTTTTAGATTAGGTTTAACAAACCTATACTCAATTGACGAATACAAAAACCAAAGTTTGCTTTTCTATCTTAAATATTTTGTTTTTTATGAGCTAATGCACAACCCTACTCCCAGTTTTGCGGAGGAGCAAATTTTATTTTCGCCGCTTAAATAAAACATATATAAAACAATTGCAGAGTGTTGATATTTTACATTCTTAAACAGTCTTGCTCATATATCATCAACTTTCTAAGATCAGAACACTTATTAAAGATGTCAATGTGGCATTGGTGATGTCACAACTAGGGCTCTGATCGAATTCCATGCACTTCAGGTGCTGATATTAACTAGTTCAATGTCAGGAAAGAGCAAGAAATCATATTAGCAGGCATTTAGCTATGCTAGAAACTATATCCACGAAGCATTCTTTCAACTCAGCTCAGTGCCCTTAGAAAGCACTGTGGCGGATGCACTAGAGTAATATATTTGTAAATTGTCCTGATTTCTAAGCTCGTCTGTGATGTCTAACTGTGAGTTTGTTACTTTCCCATTGGTATCCTGGGTCAGGTGTGGTACTTCATTGTATCAATTCCTGATCTTTGCCGTCTTTCTTACTTTGTATTAGCCGGTCACCGATATTGTTCGACTCACTGCGTTGACGTAGTGTTTATTTGGAAGAAAAAAAAGCTGAATTGCAAAAACTACCACTTCCAAGAGCTGTGTTTCTCGAAGGTGTAAAACGTGCGCAGTACCAGTGCATCATTTGGAAAACCTCATCTGTCATTAATCCTGACAAATCAATGCCTGACACGGGACTGTGATAAATATTGTCCCGTTATGATGACATTGCCCATGTGCGGATCCAGAGGGGGATAGGGGTCCCCCCCCCCTGGAAAATAACAAGTAGGTACATAGGTTTCTAAAGAAATTAGCATTTGGACCCCCCCCCCCCTGGAAAAAGTTTGACACCCCCCCCCCCCCTGGAAAATAATGGACCCCCTCTGGATGCTTGGTAAAGTATAAGTATAGTTTTCTCAGCAATAAAACCATTGGACCCCCTCTGTAAACTGTAAAATAAGTTGAAGACTAAATAAGACTGGCAAAAATCCCTGGATTCGCGCATGTTGCCTCCTGCCCCCGAAACCCCTCTGCAGCTGATAAAATGTAGTTGCAGCATGTCTGTATGCGAACCATTTTGGTGTAAGTACAAAGTAAACCATTTATATTGTACTGATTTGTGTTGCCGTGGATCAGAAGAGGACTCATGTAAAATATTGCCAGTGGTCAGTATGCTTATGACTTTTGAACAACTATTTTCATGTGGATTCAGATATTTCTTTAGCCGTATCAACAAGAATGCCTTATTGTCCGATTTTGACCTTTGAAGACGATTGATTCTACCTATAAGCATGCGAAAGATAAATCAGATTGTAACAGTTTTCTATTGGTCGTGCTATAGAAGTACAATGGGTAACTTGTAGAGGGTTTATCCTTATTTCCATATCATATATATTACTACTAAGTAGACTCTTCTAACGTCTGATCCTTCAGGGGTCAAAGTATGTAAGGGTGATACATCAACTTACAGCTCACCATTAAGGGGAGCGGCAAACTTAAACAAACGATAACAAAACTCCTTGCCCTTCCGGGCGGAATAAAAAACTTACACTTTCAGGAACAGTGGGGGTGACACTGCGCAGACGAAATTGTCACGTCAATCCCCACAAGATTGAAACCTGTTTAAGAGCATTTCCGAAATGCAAACTAATTAATGCCCCACACCTTCACTTAACGCAGACAGGCGTAGGATAAAGGCAGGATACAGCCCGAATTCCTTTTTTGAAGCCAAAGTGGGTGCATAAAACTGGGTGTGCCGTGTGTGCTATATATGCCTCGTGCGCAGGGACCACGGCACACCGACACAATAACCGAATAACAACAGTATGTAAGGGTGCAAAGATCAGGAATCGGACTTTAACGAGTTTGGTTGATAGTGTATGCAAATGATTATTACTACTATCTTTTCTTTGAGTGTAGGATAAGCAGCTACAGATAAGCCAAAAGCTTTTGAGCGTGACTCTATTTACAATATTGATATGTCAAAAAAGGTTTTCGGGCATTTATTTACATTTACTATAAAAGCTTTGACATACACATATGTTCTACCCGGACTGGCTCATTTTACGTATTCTGCATCAATCGTTTGAAATAGAAAGACCCAAAGGTCATTGGTCAGAGGTCATGGTACATCTATATATTATATATATAAGTATAAGAGATTATATTTACACCGTTCATTATCGTGTTTTTCATTCACTCCACTGTCTTTTCATTCGTAAATCGTGACGGCATTTACGTCCCATCCTCGAACTGACTTCACACTATCTGAATATATTTTGTATGTTACGATTTAAAAGAGTTTGTATTCAGTCATGATAAGGCTGCCAGTTTATTAAAGGAATATTTCCATGCGTTGGAAATGGACAAAACGCATATATATGTGGTATTTACATATAAGGCGTCATTTCAATGACGTCATCTTTTTGTTTTGATGCGAAAACACTATGGGCGACATGTTAATTTTAATTATTAACCTCCTAAGATTAAATTTGGTGCATTTCGACTGAAATTGGCAAACAAAATGCATGAAAGTCCTGATCGCCATAGACTACAATGGACATACCGTTTAAATTGCACTGATACAATATACGTTATTTTGATGAAGTCATAATGACGTCCAGACATGAAACCCAGATGGGTGACCAGGTGATTTTCATTACTTATCCCCTAAAGTTTGATTTGGTATAGGTCACCATAAATCGGCATCAAAGTCGCACGGGAGTCCCGATCGCCCCTGACTATGACGACATTAAAACATTTTAAGAGTGTAAAGACTCTGTGATAGTGATATTTCTTGTAAAAACTACAGCAAAAGTACAAATTATGAAAGATCTGCAAACGATTTTTGAACAGATTTAACTGTATTGGAAGTAGTATACGATAATTGTAACAACCTTGAAAGTCACTCACCATGGCGTCCGGCCAGTTCTCCAGGTCATGACTGAAATGATAACATTTGGCACCATGGTTTACCCATCCACTTGGACAACCGTCAACTGTAAAATGAAATGATTTTGAAAACATGTCTGCGCAAAAGTGATCGCAATTTTGCACCAAAAAGTAAGTAAAATCTGGCTACTGGAAAGGGTAGGATATTACTTGACTTTTCCCTTACTGTAAAGGCAGCAGCTTTAATATTCATAACCGGGTGTGGTTCGGCTATTCTATCTGCTAAGGAAGGGAAATCAGGGGCCAATTTCATCAACGAGTTTACGACGTGTTTTTGTCTTAAAAACATCGTACGAAGTTCGTACGTTAAAAATCGGGTTTCATCAAACTGTTGAACTTTGCGAACTTCTTACTTTTTGTCGTATATTTAAGACAAATATTTAGGTGTCGCAGCTGACATCTTTGTCTTAAATATTACTAACATACTACTTAGCTACCTAAGCTGCTGCATTTCAAACGATTCTAGGGACCGAAGAGCAAACAATCGACAAAGGTTTAAATACCTTGAAAGTACTACATTCAAGACCACCCTTTACATACCATATGGTTTACAAAATGAGAAAAATGAGACCCCCTTTCCTTGATGCTTATGAGTTCACAAGAGCTTTCAGTAGAACTTTACATTCTCCATGAAGGGACATGCATCCGGTTTAGCACAATCTCAGTTCCGAACGTATTACAAGTTGCATTCTAGATTTTTACATTTTCAAAAATTTCGACTTGTTATCTCAAGCACCCGGGGTGTGATGTTTAACCCATTTAAGCCTTGCCTCCATTTTGTAAGACGTTGGCAAACAGTGCAGACCCAGATCAGACGCCACATAACCACGGTGGCGTCGGATCAGGTTATGAGCTCGTCCAAAAGATTTAAATGGGAAACTCCATTCGATATATACGGGTTAGCATAAAGTGTGAAAACGAGTAATTTTCGGGACGCAGTTTCATGAAACATTACATGTACCATTTTTGTTATGAATACAATATGATCTATCTCTTTTATGTTCAAATGATAATAGTATGTCCCTCTTAGGGATCTGCAATTGAGCATTACAGCATCAATCATCGGGGTGTGAAGAAAGCCGAGACAACAGCCCATAATGCCCACAATTCAGGACCAAATTTCGAGAGCATACGGAATTTGTCGGCAGTATAGGACTGGTTCTTGATGCAATCATTAATCCTGTAAATTGCATTTGTTAGATGGATGTTGGGGATATCAGATTTCATAAAAATAATGATTTGAAATATTATTTTTCATCCAGACATGTTAGAAAAAAAAACTTCAGTTTCTAGTTCCTCTCAGTATATTTTGTGGTTTTAGGTAATCTTACTGATTTGTGCCTTACTTGGACATGGTTTCTTATGATTTCGGGAAACCCGTCATCTAAGTGTCAAAGAGTTTGGCTCCAGATCAGACCGACGTTTGACATAAGTATATGCACCGAGCTAAAGGGATTGATTTATTAATGGGGTATGCTGTCGCCTGCTCGTCTTCTCATGTGAGCGTCCAGGAATTTTTGTCCGGAAAACTTCAAATTTGCAAGGTTCTTGGAGGAGGGTCCATTATTTTCCAGATGGTCAACTTGCTAATTACTATGGAAACCTATATAACTTGTGGTTTTCAATGGGATGAAGGTACGGACCCCCTGTCTTTATTCGGATTCGCACATGCTTCTTCTTTAAAACTTTCTTCACGTACTTATGTATTTTTCACTCTGTGTTAATACCACTTTACACGGCTATATAAATATCTGGAAGTAGTGACACACAATCCTGAGGATTGGAAAAATAAGAGCATTAAATGAAAGTGCGGGGAGACTTTTTAGGGCCGCCACGCAGCACAGACAAAACAACTCTGATAAAGTCCGCACGTGACCAATCACATGATATTTGGAGACTGGAGTTAGGCAATTGTTAAAGATACGACGTTTGTAGTGAAATGCAATTTTTTGTTCTTACGAACAATTTAAGATGTTTTGATGAAACTGACGTACGCACTTCTCAGAAAACAACGTACGCACAATTTAAGATTTATCGTACGACCTTTATTGATGAAATTGGCCCCAGGTTTTATTTATAATTTGGTAGAGAGTTAATAAGCTTTTTGAGCCGCGCAAAGGTGCGTGCATTTCATAAAAATCCTAACCACATACACAATGAACTCACATTTATTAATTCTTAAAGCGCATAATCCCAAAATGTATGTTTTTTTTTGTCGTCCACTAAACTATTTGAAGCCTCATAGATAAACAGTGTGAACCCAGATCAGACTGCTCCTGTAGGAGCAGTCTGATCGTGGTCCACAATGTTTGCCTCCCTGCTTATGTTATATAGACATTTTCAGATGCAGTTATTTTGCTGGCGTTTCAAGGACTAAATAATGACTAAAGCCCCATTCTCACTGTGCCGGTGTAGCCACGGTTCATCCCGATGCAGGACAGCCGGTATACCGTGATGCACCGGGACACATTTCATAAAAAATAAATCGCGTTCTCACTGTGCCGACGTTACCCCGGTATAGCCCCGGTTCTCGAGAAAGCAAGACGCCGGTTGAGCCCCGGTTCACCACGGAGCACTTACGGTGCAGCACGGTGGAGCCACGGTTCGTGCCGGTATACCCCGGTGTTACCCAGGTTGTTTACGGTGATGTCCCGGTTACTGCCGGTTGCGCCACGGTTACATGCCGGTAGGGCCACGGTTGCGTCCCGCCGCTACTCTACACTATAAAACCAGGATAAAAACGTGGAGTAACATCAGTTTTCTTCTGTCTCTATCGCATAACAATTATGACACAAATTGGACTGCACATCCATATACGAGTTACTAGAGGAATCATGATCTGAGTAGCGAAAGCAAAATTGCCTAGTAACCTCGCAGCTCAGTTGCATGACAAATAAGCAGAAGCAGACCTGTTTTCTTACGACGAGGTTTAAATGTTGTTGATCTGGGCCCAGAATTACAATGCCTCCTTAAAGTTAAGGAAGACTTAATTTAAGTCTTGATACTTCAACATGTACATTAAATGCTTAATAAATTGCCAAGACCGATGCAGTACTCATGGTCAAAGATATCATTGTGATCTACAGAAAAAATGAAACTATTTTGGTTTTAATCAGTTTGGAAACGTTCTTTTTCGCATCCTGGAAATTCAATACTTTACTTAAGTACTCCTTAACTTTAAGGATACATTGTAATTCTAGGCCCAGATTGTCTTGCTTTTTCGTAAAAATATATAAACACTTTGAGCGGGGCATGTGATTTCCAACAATGTGATATTTTGAGAAGTGAAGACTCAGACAAGCCTGTGCAGTCCCCAATTAAGCTGTAAAGTTGTTCGGTCAGTAGATTAACAGTCATAGAATAATCAAGCAACAAGCAAAGGCTCTGATCAGACTGCGCCTAGGCGCAGGCTGATCTGAGGCTTTGCTAATGGCAACTACCACATTGTTGGAGATCTCATGTCGTGGCTCATATGTGCTTGACTCTTTAGTAATTATAAGTGCATCTATCATATTTAGCTTTGTAAATGAGCACATTTGTACTGCTGACAATTTAACCAACTTGTGACGAATAGACTTTCCCATCCTTATCATTTGGATGAATCTAATTTCATTTTAGGTGCAGCAGGAGTGACTTTTCATTTTTATTTTGCATTTTATTACATATACATAGGCAGTGGAACCACACGGTTTATCACGGTGGAGACACGGATGTTCCCGGATTACGCCGGTATCGCCCCGACGCCGTCCCGGTGGAGACACGGTTGCTCCCGGCGTCTTCCCGGTTTATCACGGTATTTGACAGCCTTCCCGGTTACTCCCGGTGAGTCCCGGTTGTTTTAAACATTTAAAAACAACCGGGGACATGAGCCGGTTTAACACGGTTCAACACGGTTCATCCCGGATCTCCAAGGTTGTCCACGGTGCCGCCACGGTTGTGACACGGTTCATCACGGTTCATCCCGGATCATCAAACCGGGGTGAACCGGCACCTTAAACCGGGACAGTGAGAACGGGGCTTAAGGTTGTGGCACAAGATGTACAGCTACTTTTGAATAAAACCACGCCTCCTTTTCAGCTTTTTCCTATGCCTAAGGTTGACTAGTCCTAATTACGCATTCATGAGGCGCCGCCTTTACTATAAGCGAAAAGTCAAGTAATAGCAGTATTTCTTTTTTATTATTATTTTCTCTGTTGTAATACATGTAACTCGCTTAGCATAAGGCGATACACAAAGTACGAGCTGTATTTTTTATGTTTATAGAGCTTTTGATTTATTTAAAGCAGCGAACGTCAACACATACATTATATAAAAATATATTTTGACAGGTTGAGTTTATATCTATACATGCAACCTAACACTATTTCAAAATGTATAAATTTAATAACTTCCAAAAGGCAAATAAACACTTATATACCCGAAACTGTAAATATGGTAGATATCTGACTATGATGGACTTTGTCTCTAAAAGAACGTTGCATAAAAATTGGTTGATTATCGTATATGACCTCTGGCTATTTGGCTAGAGATAGAGGATACTACTGTCGTGCCAACTAAAAGTGACAGTGACATAATATTTTGTTTACAATTGTAAAGTAAACATTAACTTGTACACTCTACTTCCTCTAACACGAATCGATAGATCACTTGTGTATTAATCCTATCCTGTGGATAGGATTAATACACAAGTGATCTATCGATTATAAGTCCCTGAAATATTTGTAAATAAAACATACGTCACTGTCACTCTTGGCTGGCACGACAGTAAGTGCTAAAATTTTATATGGCCATTATAGCATATACGCAACAAGTATTGGATGTGGAGGATTTATTTGTAAACTAAGCAAATTGTAAATCAGGCATATATAGAGGATCTTACATGAGTGCTTATGTTTTATTGAATTTATTAAACGAGTTGGGGAAAAGAGATAAAATGCGAGGCAAGCCTCGCATTTTATCTCTTTTTCGCAACGAGGTTAATAAATTCAATAAAACAAGAGCACGAATGTTAGATTCTATTTATCATATGACATTAAGATTACTACGAAATCTCATTTCTGCCGTAAAAAACGTTAATTTTGTCATTATGTACGCAACGTTGTTATGGACGTCATAACGTTTCCCGAAATTCGATAAACCACTAGTGGTTTACAAATTTTATTGCAAATAAATAAGCTTTTCATTGTATGCGTTTAAACACAGCATACATTTAGATAAACGTTTGGAGCATACGAGGGATGTTCGAAATGAATTGCTTATTGTCCGATATCTCGATATCCAACTGGGGCACGATAAAAACCTATATACATACCTATCTAGGTTTATTCAAGGTCTACACAACGGTGTATAAATGTACATGTTAGACTAAATGTCAGACATGAAATTTGCCATATCAATACATGCAGTTATTGACCACTGTAGTAAAAATGGTTGGCAGAAGCGTCGACCAGAAAGATGAAATACGGGCTTACATCAAAGCTCGATCAAAACTTGGTTGTTCTTTGAAGCAGCTGATGACTGGACTTTCTACTACTTAAGGACCTTCTTGTGTGTCTTTATGGTGTACCGAAAGGAGCAAAAAGATGAATTATGGTATATGCCATAATTAATTATGGTATATGACATAATTAATTATGGTATATGACATAATTAATTATAGTACATACCATAATTATTATAGTATGTACCATAATTAATTATGGTATATACCATAATTAATTATGTCATATACCATAATTAATTATGTCATATACCATAATTAATTATGGTATATGCCATAATTAATTATGGTATATGACATAATTAATTATGGTATATACCATAATTCAAACTTATGACCCTTTTGGTGCGCCTCAAATAGCAAATTATAGCATATGCTTTAATAAATCAAATAAATATGGTATATATCATAATTAATTATGGCATATACCATAATTAATTATGTCATATACTATAATTAATTATGGTATATATCATAATTAATTATGGTATGTACCATAATTAATTATGTCATATACCATAATTCGATATATTAGCCAATCAAAATCCTCGTTACAAAGGTCAGCCTTAAATTGTCTTGTTTTGCGATTTTCTTCCTTCATGGATCACCGCTACCAAGCTTACACGTCCAAAACCTTAGCCTCGTTTTAAGAAACCACGCTGTATGTGAACAATAAGGCCAAATATCAAGCTTTAAACGAACAAGTGCGGATCCAGAGGGGGACAGGGGGTCCGGATCCCCCCCCCCCTGGAAAATCACAAATTATATGAGTTATAATAGGGAATAAGCAATTGGACCCCCCCCCCCCCCCCTGGAAAAAGTTGGACCCCCTGGAAAATGTTGGACCCCCTCTCGAACCTTGAAAAATGAAAGGTTTCTTTGAAATTGACCATTTGACTCCTAAAAAATAAGCTGAGGACTACAAAAACGTTGTCAGACTGACCTTGACCCCCCCCCCCCCCCTGACGAGAATTCCTGGATCCGAGCATGAATGAATGTACTAGCACAGTCTATTCGCTTCTTATATCATTTAGGTCTTTTATTCCTTTTACGACATTTCAAAGAGTATAATTAGTAAGAGTCTTCTATAAATGCGACTATTGAATAATAACTATAAAACTCTCCATCTATACTGACCCGTTTCCAAGAATATCCATAAATATATCCATTGTAACAATGTTTTGAGAAAATAAGAACCGGGAAAAATCTGCAGCTCAATAAAAGCTAAACTTGTATTTAGAGTTTAGTCAAAGTTATCTGATGGTTGCTTTAATTGAGTATTTCTCAATTTCTATTACAGCAATAAATATTTTGTCATACTGGTATAATACACATAAATTCATTAACATCCTGTCATAAAATGTCAAAATTTTAGAATTTTCACACCTTCATAGGCGAGAAAACCTGCCTACGGGGTTTCCACCATGCCAGCTGTTCAGCTCGTCAACGCTTATATTAAATTAGCGTGATTTTCATCCTGCCTCAAATTTATTTGACATGTAAATTTAATAAGAGCATTAAACGTTCTTTTCCGTATATTAACGTTTGTTAACCCGAGTGTGATAATATGTTGCAGCCCGAACCCCGAGGCAACTTGATCGATTTTGCCGCATTTATATATATCTTTTTGCCGGAATGACCTTATCTTACAAACTAATTGTGACTTCCAACAATGTGGCATTCTAACATGAATAGACTCAGGCGAGCCTGTGCAGTCTCCTTTTCAAGCTTAGAAACGTCAAATGCTTGTCGGTCAGTAGCTTAATAGTCAAATAAATTTAAGAAAGGTTCTGATCAGACTGCGCGTATGACTTTGCGCGACTGATTTGAGCCTTTTCCTGTCGCATATTTCACATTGATGGAAATTTCATGTTTTGGCTCAATTATTTTTATTAGTTGAAGTTTAATTCCATATGGGGACAGGGGGTCCGGAACCCCCTGGAAAATCATAAAGCTTTAGGGTTTTTGGTCCGAATCCTCTGGAAAATCAAAGCTAACTACCAAGCCAGTATTCATTGTTGGGCCATCATCGGTCCGCTAGCAAAACATCAGTTAGATGGCGTTCCGCTGGGGAGCCGATGATTGTCCGCTTTTAGAGTATTTGTGCCCCATCTCCCCTCATCAACTAAAAAAGAGAAGTATGTCAGTTGGACCCCTCTGAACAAACTTTCTGGATCCGCACATTTAGTGGCTAGGAATATGGATCCGCACCTCTAGCCCGCTAGGCTAGGGATACAGATCTGTATCCATAGCTGGCCAACCTTGATTATTGTTAAAATACGCATCAGGCCCCTACCATTTCATCAAAAGATGTGCATTTGTCTTCTCAATGTGAAAGGTCAAACAACGTATTCATGATTTTTTTTTAAATTTCAACAATACAATGTACAACGTTTCTCGCTACATAGACAGCATATCTTTAATAGATCAAATATGCAAATGCGGACGCTGGTCCACTGACCTCCAGTATACACAAAAAGCAAAAGAGCAGATCAGATACGCGTCTGGTCAGTGTACTTCTTGTCACCTTTAGTATGAGCGCAAAAGCGCAGATCAGATACGCATCGAAGCAGACTGAGCATTGTTTGGCGAGTAGAATATCTCTAGCTTCTACGCTACAACAAAGCCTACATAAACAAATAAGTGCACGGACATGTGTACTCCCGTGGTATTCAAAGTTTTCAAGAAAGCAAATTACCTTTTTTTTGTTGTTTAAACTTTACACCCCAGTCAACAGCTATGGCAATGTAGGGACGGCCAGTTCACTTAACCACACTTTTTCCCAGCACAAGTTAACTTAGATCAAGCGTTCAGGAAAGATAACTGCTTCATGATCTCTATATTTACACTAATTCCCGGTACTGTAAAATATGCATTTCTGCATCTAAGAGAAATTATATTTGTAAACAATACTTATGGTGCTCTTTTACGCCCCAAGCTGCCAGATTGACATAATAGACCAGTGTAGCAGACTTTCTCGGCAGGCTATATTATAATAATAATTAAATTTGGGCCTTGTCGCGACAAAACCTGTCTTCGGGGTTTCTGACAAAACGAGACTCAAACTAGTCTTCTCTGCTGACAGATACTAGCTAGAAAATTGAAAGTTCGATTGTAGCAAGTTTAGATATAATTTTTCTCAATAAGCAAATAACAAAGGCACTTGTTGTTCGCAAACACCGAAGACAGAGGCCAATAATTATTATAATGTGGTATATCGGAAACTTACAACGTACGTAATTCTTAAGCGCGTGCTTGGGCCGTTTGGGAGGGATATTGGGGGGGGGGGGGGGGGGGGGTGGGGTTTGTGTGGAAGAGGAGCGAGGTTACATGCAATCTCAATTCTGACAGTACAAATACATTCTTGGGCTACAGGAATCGATCATGAAATCATTAAAATAATTTGACGGAACCGGTGTATCAAAAGATATGCTACATCATTACAGGGGTACATATCATTGGCGGATTCAGAGAGAAGACCCACCCCCTCCTGAAAAATTACAAGTGCTATAGCTTTCCATAGGAATACTGTACTGATACGACCCCACGACAAGTAATGGAACAACCCCCCCCCTTGTAAAATCAGTTAATGAGCGGACTCTCTCCCCACCTCGAAAATCACAAGTGCTGTAGGTTTCCATAGGAATACTGGTACGGACCTTTCCACGAGACACGATATAAAGAAAATACCGACCTTTCTCAGTTGAAGCGGGCTCCCCCACCCCCTCCCCCCACCCCAGACAAATATTTCTGGATCGCACATGCAGACGACCGCGTGCCCATCACACATGCTTAAATATTATCCAAATTATTTAAGCCGTTTAATATAGCATTTACGATAACAAACAGAGCAGGCCCTGACCAGTGATCTTTATTAAAAACTTGTGCCGTTATGCAGGTCACATCTCTGACTTGAACTTTATGCACCCACACATCTCCCTATACCAACTACCGGGATGAGGGGATAGCTGCGATAATGAACAATTCAAAAACACATTGCTTTCCCACGCAAGTGATTATCCCCACGCTTTTTTAAAAAAGCGAAGGGGATATTGTAATCGTCTCCGCCCGTCCGTTCGTCTGTCCGTTATGCTACCTCCTCCTAAACCACTGGACGAAATTCAACCAAATTTGGTGTGTGAGTTACTGACATAAATAGGACGTGCAACGGCATTTCCCCCGCCCCCTGGGGCCCTAAGGAAGGTCAAAAGTTCAAATATCGTTTAATTTCAATTACAAAGTCAATTTCAGAGATTTTTATACCAAACTTTGCGTGTGTTCTCACAAATGAAAGATACAAAACATATCAGACGCGATTTTCATTCTGTTGCCCGGGTCATGCCCCAGCGGTGGGACTTTGGGGCGCTGGGGTGCCCAGGGGGTAAAAAAATTCAAACATGGCCATGTGGCATATCAAATCGACGGGGATTACGAGCAGAACAGAATGCAAGTAAAATTTTCATCCTAGGGTCAAACTGGTGACCTTGGAGTGAGGTCAAAAGGTCAAATATCATTAAATTTCGGTTACCATGTCAATTTCAAAGATTTTTTATACCAAACTTTTTGTGTGTTTTCACAAATAAAAGATTGAAAAAAGTAAGAGAGGGGGCAAAGATCAGGAATCGATACAATCAAGCACCACACCTGACCCCGGATACCAATGGGAAAGTGAGATATCACAAACGAGAGCCAAGAGCCCTTTCCAAGCAGGTGACCACATATTGAACATACTTTTCATCCTGTTTCTGGGGTGGGACTTGGGGGTGCTGGGGGGAGGGGTCAAAAACTTTAGCGTGGGGATTTGCGATGACATTCTAGTTTGTTAGTGTAAAAAGCGGAATAATTGCTATTGGAAGGTTCCCTCAATGCAGAGCATGGTTGAAAAGTACTTCCATTTCCCCGCCATTCCCCTTAAATGGGGCAGTGGTAGCAAATAACTTGTAAATTACTTTTTGCTGATGTCCCGTTTATGGGACGATATGCTCTCGTGGCGGGGATGAGGCCATATGCGTGTATATAAATGCTATGTGAGCTGTAAGGCCTTTCCTCGCCCTCCCGCCACTTCCGAGTACCAGCTATGCCTAACAATGGTAGATCGATCGCGTACGGGTAGGGTGGGGATGACTTTATACCAATGGAAACGCATTAAACATTAATAGGAGCGCAGTGGTATAGTGTTAGACTTAAGATAAAGGAGACACTGTGTTGCTCCTGGGACTCTTAGTTGCAGTACTGACATGTTGTGACAGCAATGGGACTACTGGTGGTAATACGTACATCTAATGACAGCTACTGGGACTACTGGTGATAATACGTACATCTAATGACAGCTACTGGGACTACTGGTGGTAATATGTACATCTAATGACAGCTACTGGAACTACTGGTGGTAATACGTACATCTAATGACAGCTACTGGGACTATTGGTGGTAATACGTACATCTAATGACAGCAACTGGGACTACTGGTGGTAATATGTACATCTAATAACAGCTACTAGGACTACTGGTGGTAATATGTACATCTAATGACAGCAACTGGGACTACTGGTGGTAATATGTACATCTAATGACAGCTACTGGGACTACTGGTGGTAATACGTACACCTAATGACAGCTACTGGGACTACTGGTGGTAATACGTACATCTAATGACAGCTACTGGAACTACTGGTGGTAATATGTACATCTAATGACAGCTACTGGGACTACTGGTGGTAATACGTACATCTAATGACAGCTACTGGAACTACTGGTGGTAATATGTACATCTAATGACAGCTACTGGGACTACTGGTGGTAATACGTACATCTAATGACAGCTACTGGAACTACTGGTGGTAATATGTACATCTAATGACAGCTACTGGAACTACTGGTGGTAATACGTACATCTAATGACAGCTACTGGGACTACTGGTGGTAATACGTACATCTAATGACAGCTACTGGGACTACTGGTGGTAATATGTACATCTAATGACAGCTACTGGAACTACTGGTGGTAGTACTTACATCTAATGACAGCTACTGGGACTATTGGTGGTAATACGTACATCTAATGACAGCTACTGGGACTACTGGTGGTAATATGTACATCTAATGACAGCTACTGGGACTATTGGTGGTAATACGTACATCTAATGACAGCTACTGGAACTACTGGTGGTAATATGTACATCTAATGACAGCTACTGGAACTACTGGTGGTAGTACTTACATCTAATGACAGCTACTGGAACTACTGGTGGTAATATGTACATCTAATGACAGCTACTGGAACTACTGGTGGTAATATGTACATCTAATGACAGCTACTGGAACTACTGGTGGTAGTACTTACATCTAATGACAGCTACTGGGACTATTGGTGGTAATATGTACATCTAATGACAGCTACTGGGACTACTGGTGGTAATATGTACATCTAATGACAGCTACTGGGACTACTGGTGGTAATACGTACATCTAATGACAGCTACTGGGACTATTGGTGGTAATACGTACATCTAATGACAGCTACTGGGACTATTGGTGGTAATACGTACATCTAATGACAGCTACTGGAACTACTAGTGGTAGTACTTACATCTAATGACAGCTACTGGGACTACTAGTGGTAGTACTTTCATCTAATGACAGCTACTGGGACTACTAGTGGTAGTACTTACATCTAATGACAGCTACTGGGACTACTAGTGGTAGTACTTACATCTAATGACAGCTACTAGGACTACTAGTGGTAGTACATTGTACATGTACTTACATGTTGTGACAGCTACTGGGACTACTAGTGGTAGTACTAACATGTTGTGACAGCTACTGGGACTACTAGTGGTAGTACTAACATGTTGTGACAGCTACTGGGACTACTGTTGTGACAGCTACTGGGACTACTGTTGTGACAGCTACTAGGACTACTTGTGGTAGTATTTGCATCCAATGACAGCTACTGGGACTACTAGTGGAAGTACTTAAAGGCTGTGAATGCTACTGGGACTACTAGAGGTAGTACTTACATGTTGTGAGAGTTCCTGAAACTACTAGTGGCAGTATTTTTATGTTGTGACAGCTTCAACGACTATAAGTGGCAGTGCTCACATCTAGTAACAGCTACTGGGAATACTAGTGGTATTTCTTAAATCTAATGAAAGCTACAGGGACTACTAGTGGAAGTATTTACATCTAGTGACAGCTACTTGGTCTACTAGTGGCAAGGTTGGGCGGTCGAAACCACCCCCGGTTTTAACCAGCGGTTTTAACCGGTTAAAACCGCCTTGGTCAATATGCCAAAAAGTGGTCAATACTGGTCAATACGAATCTGAGTGGTCGATTGAAATTTTTAAACGGCCGTTTTGGTGGTGGATTGAGATATTAGGTCAGGTTTTATGTTCTATTTATTGAAAAAAGAAAATAATATTGTTTCATCCCTGCCAAGGGCACTTTTTTACATTAGCACTGACTTCTGCATTACAGTCCAGGCACCTAACAATAGTCTTTTTAAATCATCAGGGGCAGAATAGAATAACCATACAGCCTAAGGGTCTTTTTTCATCATTTTGAGACAATAACTTTTATGAATTTATGACACTGGTTAAATTATTAACTTAACTGATAACAGCAGATAACAGAATGACCACACTTTCACACCTCTATATTAACATAGATGCCAGTGAATTAGCCAATGAATTTTACTGGGACTACTAGTGGTAGTGCATACATCTACTGACAGCTACAAGGACTACTAGTGGTAGTACTCACATCTAATGACAGCAACTGGGACTACTAGCGGTTGTACTTACTTACATGCTGTGACAGCTACTTGGACTATTAATGGTAGTAACTACATCCAATGACAGCTGCTGGGACATACTAGTCATATTACTTACATCTTGTGACAGCTACTGGGACTACTAGTGGCAGCTACTTTCATGTGTGACAGCAACTGGGACTTCTACTGTTAGTACTTACATGTTGTGACAGCTACTGGGACTACTTGTAGTAGTACTTACCTCTAGTGGCAGCTTAAGGGACTATTTGTGGAAGTTCTTACATCTAATGACAGCTACTGGGACTATAAATGGAAGTACATACCTATAAGGACAGTTACTGGGACTCTTAGTGGTAGTACTTGCATCTTGTGGCAGCTTTTGGAACTACTACTGGTAGTACTTACCAGTTGTGAGAGCTACCGGGACTATTATTGGTAGTACTTGCATCCTATGACAGCTACTGGTACTACAACTGGTATATCTTACATATAATGACAGTCACTGGGACTTTTAGTGGTAGTACTAACATGTTGTGGCAGCTACTAGGACTACTAGTATTAGTACTTTTATGTTGTGTCAGCTACTGGGACTACTAGTGTTAGTACTTACATGTTGTGACAGCTACTGGGACTACTAGAATTAGTACATACCTCTAGTGGCAGCTACTGCGACTATTTGTGGAAATTCTTATACCTAATGACAGCTACTGGAACTACTAGTGTTAGCACTTTATGTTTTGACAGCTACTGGGACTACTAGTGATAGTTCGTACATCTAATGACAGCTACTGGGACTATTAGTGGTAGTAGTTACATGTTGTGGTAGCTACTGGGACTACTTATGGTAGTACGTACATTTATTGACAGCTACTGGGACTACTAGTCGTAGTACTTACAAAATGTGACAGCTCTTGGGACTACCAGTGGCAGTACTTACATGTTGTGACAGCTACTGGAACTACTAGTGGTAGTGCTTACATCTACTGACAGCTACAAGGACTACTAGTGGTAGTACTCACATCTAATGACAGCAACTGGCGCTACTAGCGGTTGTACTTATATGCTGTGACAGTTACTGGGACTATAAGTGGAAGTAACTACACCAAATGACAGCTACTGGGACATACTAGTCATATTACACACATCTTGTGACAGCTACTGGGACTACTAGTGGCAGTCCTTACATGTTATGACAGCTACTGTGACTTCTGGTTTTAGTACTTACATATTTTGACAGCTACTGAGTCTCTAAGTGGTAGTACTTTCATGTTGTGACAGCTACTGGGGCTACTTGTAGTAATAATAACCTCTAGTGGCAGCTACTGGGACTACTTGTGGAAGTTCTTACATCTAATGACAGCTACTGGATCTTCTAATGGAAGTTCTTACATATAATGCCAGTTACTGGGACTCTTAGTGGTAGTACTTACATGTTATGGTAGATACTGGGACTACTAGTCGAAATACTTACATGTTGTGACAGCTACTGGGACTATTAGTGGTAGTACTTACATCTTTTGTCAAATACTGGAACTACTCCTGGTAGTACTTACATTTAATGAAAATTACTTGGACTCTTCATGGTAGTGCTTACATGTTGTGGCAGCTACTGGGACAACTAGTGTTAGTACTTACATGTTGTGACACCTACTGGGACTACTAGTGTTAGTACTTACATGTTGTGACACTTACTGGGACTACTAGTGTTAGTACTTACATGTTGTGACACCTACTGGGACTACTAGTGTTAGTACTTACATGTTGTGACACCTACTGGGACTACTAGTTGTAGTACTTACCTCTAGTGGCAGCTACTGGGACTACTGTTGTGACAGCTACTAAGACTACTAGTGGTGGTACTTACTTGTTGTGACAGCTACTGGGACTAATAGTTGTAGTACTTACCTACATGTGACCGCCTGGTGGGGCCATTTATGGCCCGAGAGTCATAATTTGAACAAACTTGGGAGAGGTCTACATGCTGACCCCAATCCATGTTATCACTATTACTGATAACATGGATTGGGATCAGCATGTCTCAGAAATCTCTTCCAACTAAGACACTTGGTTTCCTTCGCAGGAACTTGGCTTTTGCACCTAGGAGTACTAAGGAAGTTGCATACAAAACTTTGGTTCGGTCTAGACTAGAGTATGCAGCAACTGTTTGGAGCCCTCACTCGAAACTTCAGATTAATCAGATTGAGAAAGTTCAGAGGACAGCAGCCGAGATGGCGAAACACGAGTAGTGTCGGCGAAATGCTTGATGAGCTTGGATGGCCATCTCTTGAGGCCCGGAGGGACCAGTCCTCCTTGCTTCTCTTTCACAAGATTCATTGTGGAGCAGTGTCTATTAAAAAAGACAATTATATGACCCCTGCTCACAGTTTGAAAACTACCAGGTCATCACATAGTGCTCAATACCGCAGACACCAGACATACAGTAATGCCCCGAAGAATTCTTTTTCCCCCGAACTGTTCCACATTGGAATAGTCTGTCTCCTTCTGTGGCCGATAACCAGTCCACAGAGGAGTTTAGGGCACTCCTTATTTAAACAAAAATTCAGCCAAAAGTTTTTTGAGTTGTTTTGTTTTTTGTGTTTTTTTTTTTTATTATTTTATCAAAATTTCCAAATTCGCACTCCCTGATGTAATGCTCAAGTATGAGCGAAACCAGAAAAGATAGAAAGAAAGAAAGAAAGAAAGAAAGAAAGGTGGTGCTACATACCAAACATCAAGGCTTTAATTTAAGCCTTGTGGTTTCAGAAAAGAAGATTGTTTCATGTTTTTCCAAAATAAGCCTATGTATTTACATGTGACGCCCCGGGGCATAATTTGAACAAACTTGATATATGACCACTAGGTGATGCTACATACAAAATGTCAAGGCTGTATGCCTTGGGGTTATAGAGAAGAAGATTTTTCATGTTTTCACTACATTAGCATATGTAATACATGTGACCCCCAGGGCGGGCCCATTTTTGACCCCAAGGGCATAATTTGAACAAACTTGGTAGAGGTCCACTAGATTATGCTACATACAAACTATTAATGCTCTCTGCCTGTTGGTTTCAGATAAGAAGTTTTTTTCCCCTATATAAGTCTATGTAAAACATGTGACACCCGCGGCGGACCCAGTTTTGGACCCAGGGGTATAATTTGAACAAACTTGGTAGAGGTCTACTAGGTTATGCTACTTACCAAATATCAAGGCTTTAGGCCTTGTGGTTTTAGAGAAGAAGATTTTTTTCATGTTTCACTATATAAGCCTATGTAAAACATGTGACCCCCGGGGCAGGCCTATTTTTGACCCCAGGTGCATAATTTGAACAACCTTGGTAGAGGTCTACTAGATGATGCTACATATCAAATATCAAGGCGCTATGCCTAGTGGTTTCAGACAAGAAGATTTTTTAAAAAATTTATCTCGATAATCTATTCTTAGCCTATGTGACCTAGATATGCAACGGACCAGAACCATTTGAACAATCATTATATTAGGGCTATATAAGGATATTTCCTGTCAAGTTTGGTCAAAATCAAGTCAGCAGTTTAGGAGGAGATGTTGTTGACGACACTCGACACACAGCGGACAATCAACGATCACAATAGCTCACCATGAGCCAATGGCTCAGGTGAGCTAATAATTTAAAAAAAATTGTAAATACGTTGTTTGCCCTACGAATGCGTCAACGACTGATCGAGCAGGGGCCTTTTCCGTTTCGTATTTTAAAACAATATCCAAAATTCAAGACGCTACGCTGGTCCAAGATACCGATCCGTATCCCTAGACTGGCCGGCTATGGATACATATCCATCTGTATCCATAGTCTAGTGGGCTAGAGGCACGGATCCATATTCCTAGCCGCTACGAACATGCGCGGATACAGAAAGTTTTTTTCAGAGCGGGTCCAACCCTGACAAACTTCTCTGTTTTAGTTGATGAGGAGAGAGGGGAAGCAAATACACTAAAAGCAGGCAATCATGGACCCGCCAGCGAAACGCCATTTAAATGACGTTTCGCTAGCGGACCGATGATGGCCCAACATTGAATACTGGCTTGGTAGCTTTGATCTTCTAGAGGATCCGGACCAGGAACCCTAAAGCTTTACTATTTTTCAGGGGGAGGGGTCCGGACCCCTGTCCCCTCTGGGTTTGCGCATGCACTTCATAAATGGTGTGGGGGATTAAAACTCCAAAAGAGAAGTTTAAATTTATTAATTTACTCGCCGAAAATGCAAATACGGAGTCAGAATATTATTTGGGAGTCAGTGGTTCGGTGGTAGAGAGGCGGACTCTTGAGGGAAGGGTCGGGGTATGAAACTTATCGCCGCCGCGAGTTGTTATCGTGCTGTGGCTTAACGTCCCAGTCAACAATTTTTCATTCATGTCGGGACGGAGAAAGACATCCAGTACTTTCGAGGACACAACGACAATAAGTTTCGAAACCACCGATAGGACTGGTGTGTCGTGTCCTTGGGCAAGACACTTTATTTGCTCTCCATAATACTGCTTAATTCCAATATGACTGAAAAAATGATGCTTGTGACGTAAAGCTTCACCATAAAAAAATAATTAAGCCAAAACATGAGATTTCCAACAGTGTGGAATTTGCGACAAGCAAAATCTCAAATCAGCCTGCTCATTAGCATACGCACAACCTGATCAGAACCTTCGCAAGTCGCTGAAATATTCTATGACTGCATGTTAAGCAACTGACCGACCAGGATAGGTGTTTCTAATTTTAAAGAGGAGGCTGTCCCGGCTCGTCTGAGTCTATTCATGTCAAAATACCACGTTGTTGGTACTCACTATCATGTATGTGGGATAAGGCCATTTCGGCGAATAGTCTAATGCAAAAAGAAAGAAAGAAAGAAAGAAAGAAAGAAAGACAGACAGACAGACAGACAGACAGACAGACAGACAGACAGACAGACAGACAGACAGACAGACAGACAGACAGACAGACAGACAGACAGACAGATAGATAGATAGATAGATAGATAGATAGATAGATAGATAGATGCGGCTGAATCAAATCTACAGAGAAAATAGGAACTTATTTTGGAATATTTGATAAACCGAAAAAACAATTCTTTTGAACTTCTCTTTTCAGTTGAAGTCTATGGTTCTATGCTAATTATTGCAATTATGCATTTCGGTCACGTTCAATAGATATCGGTTTTGACATGATTTTTTGTAACATGAAGAGAATTTGAGAGTATTTGCTTGTTTGATTTGATTCTTTACGTCCCATCAACAATCTTTCAGTTATGTAGGGACGGGTCTTCCTAGGTTGAACCAGTACTCAGCTAGGATTAATGTGTCTTGATCAAGGACGCAACGCAGTGGCGCCGGTGAGGTTTGAACCCGCGGCCCCTCGGTCTAGAGTCAAGCATTCTACCACTGAGCCACTGCGCTCCCATGGCATGGTTGAAGTGCGATTATCTGGTTTTGGATTCATAAAATATGAGGTTCGTGGCATCTTCTCTGGGTATAAAGCAATAGCTGAAGACAATAAAGATAAAGACAGCATTAAAAACACATGTCGAATAAATTTTAGGCCCTAATTAATATAAAAATATTTAGGTTCGAGTTGACCAAAAATAGGTACGAGTTGCAGAGGCGGATCCAGGATTTCTCAGGCTGGAAAGCGGGTTCTTATGTATAAAAGTGTGGGAGTTCGCCGTGCTGATTTTATCTCAATCAATTTTGTCAAATATCCCATGAAAATGTGACCAAATTATTTCATTTTCATAGGATATTTAAAAAATGGGCGGCGTTGAGGGGGTTTGAGCGAACCCCCTCAGGATCCGCCACTGAAAGCTAAGGTACAAAGCCCGACCGTAAACTGGGTGCGCAGGTAGATAGACACATTATCTATGAAGGTGTGAAAATTCTAAAAAATTGACATTTTATGACAGGATGTTCATGTATATTGTATCGATATTTATTGCTGTCATAAATACTCTATTAAACAATCATGAATTTAGCTTTGATTGAGTCGCAGATTTTTTTACCAGTTCTTATTTCCTCGAAAAAATCTTTCAGTTACAAGTCGGACCCAATCAATACAATGGATGTATTTATGGATTAATTATAATGACTTGAAAAACGGGTCAGTAGATGCAGAGTTTATAATTACATGTATGATTTAATAATCGCATGAATTATCAATTATTATTATTGTTATTATTATTATTATTATTATTATTATTATTGTCCAATCTTGTATTTTTAATTCTGTGGCATGGGTATAGATTAAAGTTCTCTAGTCGTTGGTAGCCCTGAAATGATCATTTATACACCGGTTCCGTCAACTTATTTTAATGAGTTCATGATTCATGATTCCTGTAGCCCAGAATGTATTTGTAAAATCAGAATTGAGAGTGCATATTACCCCGCCCCTCCCCCACAAACTCCCTCCAAGTACCCTACCCAACGGCCCACCGAGTACGTGCTTAAGAATAACGTACCATTCCGCATGGCGTTTAAAGTTTTCGATATAAATTATATAATATAGCCCGCGGAATAAGTTTTTTAAAACTAGTCTATTATGTCAATATACCATCGCGTTCTGACAGTTTGGTCAAAAGTATTGTTTACATAGTCTGTCTTAGAATTTTACATGTACCGGGAATTAGTGTAAATAGTCATGTAGCGGTTATCTTTCTTGTTTTCCTTATCGGTAAAGTAGAAAATGCTAATATTTGTAACGTCAAATCTGATTGGCTATAAATTCGAATTATGGTATATGCGCTAAATAATTATGGTATATACCATAATTAATTATGGTACATACCATAATTAATCAGAGCATATATCATATTCTTTTAAAGTGCTGAGCGTACCAAGAGGGTCATAAGTTTGAATTATGGTATATGCCATATTTAATTATGGTATATGACATAATTAATTATGGTATATGACATAATTAATTATAGTACATACCATAATCATTATAGTATGTACTATATTTAATTATGGTATATGACATAATTAATTATGGTATATGACATAATTCATTATGTCATATACCATAATTAAATATGGTATATGCCATAATTAATTATGGTATATACCATAATTCACCTTTTTGCTCCTTTCGGTACACCATATTCTTGTGTGTCTTTTGACACAGTTAGTCGCTGGAAAAATAAATTTGAATCTGGTGTAGAGTCCATCAAAAATGCACCAAAATCAGGTAGGCCAAAATATGCAGCTCCTAAAGAAATCGGTTCAAAAATAAAGGAAATCATTGAAGGAGATGCCAGATATACAGTTCATGATATTGCATGAAAAGTAAGAATATCACTATCAACGGTTCAACTTATTTTGAAGAAGCATTTGAAATGCTAGATGGGTGCCACATCTGTTGACTGATGAGCAAAACAGACGACGGGTTAAAGTGGCCAAAACGCTGCTTCAAATGATTCTAACTTGTGACAAAAAGCAGTTTGCCAATGTCGTCACAGGTGATGAAACTCGTGTCTATTATTTTGAGCACGTCAGAAAGGTTAGCAATAAAATCTGGGCCACTAAACACAGCAAACGCCCAAACGGTCTTTGAGTGCAAGGTAGGTTTGGTATGCAATTTTATTCTCTGGTGAAGGAGTCGCAATAAAAGTGCCTGTGGAAAAGGGCAAAAAACATCACCGGAAAGTACTACAAAGACATAGTACTGGAGAAGCCGAAAAATTATTATCAGAAACGACGCCCTGTTACTGGTTTTAAACATATCCGTCTACTACATGGCAATGTCCCTGCTCATACCTCCCCAATAGTTACAGCGTTTATAAGAAAGAAAAAATAACCTTTTTGCCTCACCTCCCGTATTCTCTATATCTTGCCCTATGTGGTTTGTTTATGTTTCCAAAATAGAAATAATTCCTTGCTGGGCGGAAATACCAGTCCTGACAGGCACTTGGATCTGCTATTCATCAGTACCTTATTACTGTGCCCAAATCAGCGCACCATGGCGCCTTCTGGAAGTGGTTACATCGGCTGAAATTTTGCATTTCTAGCTATGGGGAGTTCTTCGATGGCATGACATGAGCAATTTTAGGCTAACTTGAAATTTGAGGTATCCAGATAGAAATAAGCAATTCTTTTCGAACATCGAAATTTAAGGCAATTTATTTTTATTTTCTATGAAAAACTAGAGAAGGTAGCTAAAAAGTAAAAATATGAAACCACGAAAATGTTATACTTATTAATTGAGTCCATGTCAACTGACTTTAGTTACATACTATGGACAGCTTAAGAAAAAAAGACTCATTAATGAAATTTATCAAGATTCAAAAGACAATATATAACAGCTTTGATACAGAGGTCATTGTAGATACCAATGTTGCTTATTTCTGCTGAAAACAATAGTTTCATTTAACAGTGGTAAAATAAAGATAGAAAAACTCGTATAACATATATTATAACCATAAAACCCCTATCTGTCTCCGTTTTGATGCATAAATGAAATCGCATACTACTTTTAAAGAACAAAAAAGAAATCCTAAGCATGACTATATTGGTGCACAAATGGCTGCCTATATTTCCTTTACCGGAATAACAAATGCAGTTTCCTTGAAAATGGTGAAATATCAAATGATTCTGATATTTTTGTGATGAAGTAAGTTGTTACAGCTAAAACGCATAATTTAGCATTGGAAACTTACCTGATTTTCTGAACAATACAAACAAGAAAACTGTAGCATATGCAAACATATGTCCAGTCATTTTCGATGCTATTATATACATGTATTTAAATGTCCGGTCACCTTATCTCTGTGGCGAATAACCCTTTAAGTGCCATCTATAAAAAATAAAAATTTTGTTCAATTTTTGGTTAAATTCATCTTAGTTATCTGCATTGCCGCATAATCTTATCAAAGAAAAACTAACTTAATTGAACAAGCATTTAACAGAGAGGGCTCACTTTATTTGGCTTGTAATGATAAAAATGCCTTTTTTACTTCTGAACAACCTAAACGATATAAATTGTGGTCATGTAAGAAAATTTGTGATGCTCGCCATTATCTTTTGGACAATATATTTATAAGATTTGGCTCGAAAGTATATAGATAAATTGTAGGTATTCCAATGGGTACTAATTGTGCTCCTCTTGTTGCAGATTTGTTTTTGTTTTGCTATGAGAGAGACTTTATGTTGTCTTTGTCAGACAATAATCAAATTGATATTAATGAAGCTTTTAACTCCACCTCCAGATATTTAGATGACTTAATTCATATTGATAATCCTTATTTTGAACAAATGGTAGAACAGATATATCCATTTGAACTTCAGTTAAATAAGGCGAATTCTTCTGATACTGAAGCTCCGTTTTTGGAATTGACCTTGTCAATAACAAACGGCATAGTTTCTTCTTTAATTTATGATAAACGGGAATGATTTTAATTTTGAAATAGTAAATTTCCCATTTCTTGATGGAGATGTTCCTCGCTCCCCTTCCTATGGTGGATATATTTTTTTCAGCTTATTCGTTTTGCTAGAGTGTGTTCTAATGTTGATGAATTCAACAACAAAAACTTATTTTTAACTGCTAAGTTATTAAAACAAGGCTAAAGATGTCATTAAATTCGAAAAGTATTTTCTAAATTCTACCACAGACACTCAGAGTTAATTGTTAAATACAACAATTATACAACAAATATTTTACTAACCGTTCCAAGGCGGTCCTTCTTTTATGGATCTTTTATGTTTTTTTCTGTCTTGTGTTTGCTTTGTCTTTGTGCGCGTCTGTTTATATGTGCTTTGCGGTCACCTACTGGGAAAGGGCTGACCTCTTGGCTCTCGTTAGTGGTGTCTAACTGTGAATTTGCTACTTTCCCATTTGTATCCTTCAGGTTGGTCAAGTGTGGTACTTGATTGTATCGATTCCTGATCTTTACACCCTTACATACTTTAAAAAACTCTTCTGCAACACGGCATATCAGAACCTATATTTTATGGTGATTTAGTTTATAAATTCAAACGAATTGTTGGAAAACCTAATTTTATTGATCAATTCAAAAAGATTGTAAAACGTTACATAAAGGTCTGTATGCTTGCTTTTAAACCCAATCACGGTTAATAGCTATGGTTTCCTCTTTAATTGCACGTCAGTGGGTCAGGCCTCAGACTCTATGACGGCTCTGACGTAAATCTTTAATCGGTGGGTTGGTGCCTGATGCTTATCTGTAGCTGGACCCACCATGGCTCAACTTGAGATTTTCTTTAGCTCTGACTATCTGTGAGTCATGAGCCCTTTTCTTTGTTTCATCATGGTGTGTTGATTTGATTTGTATGTTTCTCCATGATGATACATTGCATTAGTTAGAAGGTATCCATGTGAGCTGAACATTTCTTGTACTTCCACAACAGCAGAATCTAGGGCGAAGATTTGGTACCAGTAAAATGCATTTAAGACCCCCGGTGGCTTAGGCTGCTGTCCGTTCTAAGGCGGTGGTTCTGTTGTTGTTGACGTTTTGTTTATTGTTACTCCCATTGTGGGAGTCTGTTATTGTCCTATGTTTTGTTGTACGTTACTTTATGTCCTTTCCAGTATTGCAATCATCTTGATGGGGAAGAGAGAGCTGGTTGCTTTGCTTAATTTGTCTGCCTGGTGTCTCGTGATGGTTGAGTGGCTCTTCCTCGCGGTGCCATGGGGTTGTCTGCGGCTTGTGATTGTGGTATTGCCTGATCATACTCACTTACTATTTCTAAGTGTTAAACAGGTGTATGATTGCCTGCTGATCAACTGCTTATTCCAGCCAATTTACTGGCACAAGAGCTTACTGGTATGAACATAAATATATGGGCCTCGTCGCGAGAAAACCTGTCTTCGGGGGGTTGCGAAAAGCACGGGCGCAGACCAGCCTGCGCATCCGCGAAGTCTGATCAGCGCCTTTGTTGTTCGTTTTTTGAAAAGTACCATATGTACACTTGCTACAGGAGAAATTCAATTTGCTAGCTAGTCTCTGTAGCTGAGGAGACTGGTTTGAAACTCGCTTAGTCGGAAACCCCGAAGACAGGCTTTCTCGCGACGTGGACCAATGATGATAATCGTTCTTTTTTGCGAACGATCTAAGGAAATGATCTTGCTACTGTGCATCTTAAATTTCGTTGAACATCGTTTTTCTTTTTTGAATGCCTTTTGTTTTATTACATTTTGGACTTAGATTTCGCACATGCATATAATGAAACATCACCAAATAGTGTAGGCCGCTATGTCGAAATTTGGGCTCCCGTGGGTATTTTTGGGTAAAAGTGTTTCCTATCAATTTTCGTCTAGAAAAATATATTCCAATTAAGAAAAAAGATGTTTCCAATTTTTTCTTGCAGTATTAACGTCACAGTGACGTCACAAAGTGACGTACCGTTTTTTCACATGAATCAAACAGCTTTTACCAGCTAGTGCTGTAAACACCTAAAATAATCACAGTTTAGTGTTGTTTATTGCGTTGAAGTGGTTTGAAAGTCTATAGGAGGACCAAAATGAAAATTTGATTCAACATGGATTTCAATTTTAGGCCAAGTTGACGTCGGTTTGATGTCAGTATGCAGGAAATAAACATATTGTGTACAGAAATATAATTCAGGAAAACTATGTGTGCTGTGCGATAAAAATCAAATGTTAGCATAAATAAATGTTAATGGCGAAGCTTTTTGAAACATGTAAGATCTCTGGCGGTTGTAGAGTTTGGCTGTTACAGCATGTTAACTACGTTACCCCGCACATTTTAAAACAAATATCATGTATAAAAGGTTGTTAAGGTAGTACCTGAATATTAAAAAAAGGGCTAAACTTCCATGTAATATACAAGAACATTTTTTCCCTACATATATTTACGTTTATTAAAGTTATTTGGGCCCATTCTGTCACTTATGTTACATTTAAAAACTACCCCCTGTAAAACCATTGAAATGTTGTTAATAGGTTCATTCAATAAGCTTCTCATTTAACATTCATGTTTTAAATATATATTACAAATGACAAGTAATGGGCCATTTTATAACTGCCAGCAGCTGTTTTTATCACAAATACTTTAAGAGTTAAAATTACTTAATATTAAAACCCTAAATAACATGTTAAATGTAAGAATATTTTCATTCTGAAATGTAGCATGTAATGCTATATAAAAACCTTTAAACACCATATTTGAGCTTTATATTGAAATTCAAAAGTGAAAGGCTGTACTCAACATAGTTTTTGGTGTAAACTATCATTTTGTTATTTGTGTGACAATATGTAACGTATATTACAACCCTCACGACTGTATATACATTGCTTAATTCCTTATATTATACACGATATGGTATTTTATATCGTTTCGAAAAGTTAATAAGTATGATCAGGAAACACAGCCACACACTGTAAACCAACCTATGGCCATGTGAGGAAGTGTCACAGAACAAAAATAGTCACAAGACATCAGGAACAATTTAAGTCAAGCAACTATCTCTCTCTTTCCCATCAATGTGATTGGAACACTAGAAGGACATAAAGTGCTGAGTAACAAAAAAGAACCAAACAAACACAACAACACAAACCATGGGAGCAACAATAGATAATGAATCATCAACAACAGAACCACCACCTTAGAATGGACAGCTGCCTAAGCCACTGTAGTCAGGGGGCTTAAATGCATCTTCGTCCTAAATCCTTTTGTTTCTTAAGCACATCAACTGTTTAGCTGGCTTGGAAAAAACTGATTGTTTTTGTTATAGATATCCAGATTCCAGTTTGTCTGAAAAAAAGATTTTTCAATTCGTATTATGTTCGTATTAATCATTCATGCAACAATTGCAAAATAGTATATCTTTTAACCTTTTATATCTACAATAATGATTTGCCCAAAATAATATATTTTGATACTTATTAGCAAACAAAATGGTAGAGAAATCAAAGTTTAAAATAATTCTTATCAGTTGTTCAAAAACAATCATTTTTGTAACTTTTTCAACTTTAGCTGTTCAAATAATGGGTAAACATATTCAGTTACGTTACATGATAAGGCTAAATTCTATGTATCCATGTATATTTAGGTTAATATACCATAAAATAATACTAAATGTTTTAAGGGAGGTAGTCAGATCTTATGCATTAAAACTGTCTCTGATCAGTTATAGTTTAAAGAGACTGTCACCAAATCAATTTGTATCCTGGCTTCTAGTTGCGTATGCAGATGGCGAGGCATTACTTTTAAATTAATTTAAGTTTACATTAAGTGTATCTTTCGTTGTTCAATTAACGTAACTGTCAATCACGTCAACTTTGTACTTCTGATCACTTGCTCAACCAACAATGGGAAAATTGGTTATAGTGGTGAGTTTTACTCTGTGGCAATGACCACATTAGATATGATCATATCCAAGGAAACAGGTCAGTTGTTTCTTCAATACCAATTTGAATAAAAACTTTATCAGCCAAAATTATTTCCAGCCAAATTTGACCAGGTGACATTAAAGTTATTGTGAACTAGATTTTACAATGTTCTAATAGAAAAGTGAAATATTTAATAAGAAAGTGCAGTCATGAGATCTGGCTTAATTTTAGCAATGCAAGCTTTAATACCTGAACAGACTGTGGCTGGCAAAATATTACAGGAACCTTATAAACATGGTAAGGGAATAATAACAAAGAGTATATATGTGTATTGAAGTTTAGAATAAGATGTAAACATTTATAACAAGATAATTAATACTCTCCTTAAAATTATCTTGTTATAAATGGGATTCTGACCTTACCAAACTAGTCATCCTTTAGATGTAAAGCGATTATATCCATAGGAATAGGCTTGGCGTGTGTCATATGTGGGTTGAAAGTGGTTAAGTTTTTAAAAACACTTCAGTTTTTTTCAAAGGACAAGGATAAATGCCTCAATTTTCACCTTCGTCTGAAATAACTTACAATTTTAACGAATTCTAGGTAAGTTTTTGTCTTTGAATGGTATCAATATAATTGTTGTTATCACCAGCTGGCGTACATAATGTGTGATAGATCTTGCTAACTTAAAGCTACTTCATGCTAAATTTTATTGTGTCATCTAAAATGAGGTGAATCGAGTGACAAAAGTCGTGTTTTATATATCATTTAATGTTTAAAAAGAAGCAAATACATGAGTTTCAGTAAGATAAAAGATATCATGTAAGCATTAAAAAACATTTGATCAAATACACCGACTTAATGTGATGACGCTTTCTGTGATTCAGGCTCAAATTTCTACCCATAATCATCAATGCTTTGTTGGTATTTTCAGTTAATTGCAGTGAAATGACAGTAAATAAACCACTAGCAGTGTTTTTTTTTGCTTTAACATAATGTATTTAAAAAAGTAAAAGTTCATAACAGTAATAAAAGGTCCTTTAAATGGATACAGCCATACTGCTAATAATTTGAATACAATTAAAATATCATATTGTCACGAAAGAATAAGGAACGATTTGATAAGATTTCCTGTCATTTCACGGTAACAAAGTAAATTTTGCTATTGCAAGGTAACGCTGTCATCGCTATTGAGTTAACATACATGATTCTGTGGCTTTTATATTTTAGTTTTAGAAAATTATAATGTAAAACCCCACTTGGAGGTCTTTTGGCAGCCCCATTTTAGTGATAGTACTATGTTAAGTAGTAATATATCTGAAGTAAGTAACATATATAACTGAAATAACATAGGAGTTAATTGTTTAAACGCATACTGGTTGTTTGTTGCTTTTAGATAAATGTGTTTAAGGCAATCAGCAAGTCGATAAATAAGAATTAGATATAACTAGGTATTTGCACAATATGATTTGAAATTACAATATGGTAACGCAGCTAACATAGCTGTTACAAGTCAGACCACTAATCTGTGTCATTTTGCATCTTATGTAATGTACTTTCAGAAAGTCAAAGTGTGCATTATCCCAGCAGTGGGAGAAAGGGGTCTATTAGCATATTATGGTATAATATCATTTGAGCTTTCACTAAAACAGACTTTTCAATTTGATACTGACGTCATTTTTTCTTGTACTGACATCATTCTGAAGGTAATGTAACATCTGAGTTAGGGTCTTTGCTCCAAATACAATATGTCACCAGTAATTTAACCATAACTGATCAAACAGTACATGTTTATGCAAGCTGGAATTCATAGTATTCAATTTTCAAACCCTAAATAAGTCAAAAATTGGTACATCACTGACTGACGTCACCATGACGTAAAAACAGCAAGAAAAAAATGGAAACATCTTTTTTTCTTAAACAGGATACATTTTCTACAAGTAAATGTATGTTTGACACTTTTACCCAAAAATGCACACGGGATTACACAGCGGCCTACACGTCATTTTTCCTATGTTGACGTCATTTTGAAGTTAATGTAACCTGTATATAATTCTGAATTAGTAATTATTTTCTATTAACAAAATGTTGACAGTAATATTATCACAGCTGATCAAATAGTACATGTTTTTCCCACTGAAATTTAGAGTATTAGATTTTCAAGCCTTAAAAAGTCGAAAATGGGTATGTCACTTTGTGACGTCACCGTGACGTTAAAACGGCAAGAAAAATTGGAAACATCTTTTTTTCTTAAACAGAATACATTTTTCTAAAAGAAAACATATGTTTGACACTTTTACCCAATATTCCCACGGGATTACATAGCAGCCTACACTAAAATATACAATTGCTTATCAAAGTTTATCACATTACGTCGCGTCTTGGAGTGACATAAGGTCATGAAATTAAACTAATAAACCATTTGTGGTCTACAGATTAAGTAACGTTAAGTAATGACGTCCATTATAACGTTGCGTAAAAGGTAACACAACTTTGACGTTTCACGCCAAAGGAAAAGGGATTTTTAAAGTAATTTCAATTTCATGTGATTATATAATCTAATATCTGTGTTTCTGTATTGCTGAAATTAAACACACTGCTAAAAAGATATCAAATACTTGACCAGCCTCGTATTTTATCTCTATTCCTCAACTGGTTTGATAAATTCAATAAAACATGAATACTCATGTAAGATACTCTTTATTTATAATGGTCATAAGCTTGGAATCCCTTAAAGTATAAAATATCTAAAAAGTAAGTGAGTATGATCAGGAAATACCACAATTACAAACTGCAGACAAACCCATGGCACCGCGAGGAAGAGCCACAGAACAATTGAGAGACACCAGGAAGACAAACTAAGCAAAGCAAACAGCTCTCTCTTCCCCAACAAGATGATTGCCGAACTAAAATGGACATAAAGTAACGTACAGTAAAACATAGAACCATTACAGACTCCCACAATGGGAATAACAATAAACAAAACAACAACAGCACCAAAGCCTTTAAACGGACAGCAGCCTAAGCCACCAGGGGGCTTAAATGCATTTTACTGGTACGAAATGTTCAGCTCGCATGGAAACCTTCTAACTATTGCAATGTATCATCATGGATAAACAAACTTATCAAATAAACACACTATGATGGAACAAAGAAAAGGGCTATGTCGTTTTCGATTCCTTAAATTCTTGATTTTCCCTAATTATGTTGTCTTATAGGTAGCACGTGGTTTGTATAGTTCAATGATTACCATGTAACAAAGTTTTTAATTGGTATATCAGAGCCAATAGTTAATCATGTTTAAAATTTATCAAAATTAAAACTATCGTTGAAACTCCTGCTTTTACTGAGATTCAAAAAAGATTTCCAAACCATATAGAAGATGAGATAAGCCATGGGTATTATATGTCAGTCTGCATGCCTTGTTATCAACCCAATCACGGTCTCTTTAAAATATCTAGGGAAAAACGACAAAATTCTGAGCCGAACTCGGGAAAACGGGCGGTTGTGGCCGACAAGTGTCCCTTTTCTCTGAGCCCGGCTTATATAGTCTATTTCCCAAAACTGATTACGAGCTGATGTCTATTATGGATCGACTTAGTCTATAGAAATTAAAATACTTGTGGTCAGGCCTCCCTCTCTAAACGCAAAATTAACAGACCTTTTATTTATACACTAAACCATTCTATGCCACCACTCATTTTTCCTGAAGAGTTGTCTACTATTTACTCCTGCTCCACATATCTGGGTATGAAAACAAATGTAAACCCTAATCGGACTGCTTCAATGGGAGCAGTCCGGTCGGGGCTCATATTGCTCGTAAGAACAGTTGTTTACTATCTACCCCTGCTCCACATGTCCGGGTATGCAAACAAATGTGAACCTTGATCGGACTGCTTCAAAGGGAGCAGCCCGGTCTGTGCTTATAATGCTTGTAAGAACAGATGTTTACAATCTACCCCTGCTCCACATGTCCGGGTATGCAAACAAACCTGATCGGACTGCTTCAAAGGGAGCAGTCCGGTCTGGGCTCATATTGCTTGTAAGAACAGTTGTTTACTATCTACCCCTGCTCCACATGTCCGGGTATGCGAACAAATGTGAACCCTGATCGGACTGCTTCAAAGGGAGCAGTCCGGTCTGGGCTCATATTTATTGTAAGAACAGTAATTTACTATCTACCCCTGCTCCACAGGTCCGGGTATGCAAACAAGTGTGAACCCTGATCGGACTGCTTCAAAGGGAGCAGTCCGGTCTGGGCTCATATTGCTTGTAAGAACAATTGTTTACTATTTATCCCTGCTCCACATGTCCGGGTATGCAAGCGAATGTGAACCCTGATCGGACTGTTTCAAAGGGAGCAGTCCGGTCTGGGCTCATACTGCTTGTAAGAACAGTTGTTTACTATCTACCCCTGCTCCACATGTCCGGGTATGCAAACAAATGTGAACCTTGATCGGACTGCTTCAAAGGGAGCAGTCCGGTCTGGGCTCATACTGCTTGTAAGAACAGTTGTTTACTATTTATCCCTGCTCCACATGTCCGGGTATGCAAGCGAATGTGAACCCTAATCGGACTGTTTCAAAGGGAGTGGTCCGGTCTGGGTTTATATTGCTTGCATTATGGGCTGCATAAGAACATAGGCGTGCAATTCGATTTTGTATGCTCAATTGTTTTTTCGGTAAGGGTTATAATAACGAGAAATAGTGGTAAGTGTCTTGAGCGTGCATGTTTGTCCCTTGTTATACTACAAGGGTCTGGACACCCAGGGAGAGTCGACTATGATCAATCACCCTACAAAGCAATGTTCAACTGAACGAATTGTTTCCTAAAGCTCTATGATTTTACTTTCGTTTCGCAAAGGGGTAGAGCAAGGGTAAAGCAATTCTACGAGAGTCAAATACTCCCCAAGTGTCCAAGTATGTTTTATGTGTATGTGCGACGTAAGTATGAAAATTCAACATGCAAAGGTGCAATTGAAAATTTTTAAATATGGATGTGTGTGCAAGTATATACATACACGGTCGACTCTCGATAGCTCGAACCTGCTATCTACTAAAAACTGTCATGTCTAATGGAATTTACCATCCTTATCAATTGAACGAATTTATTTCGAATTTTTGGGTAGAAAATTTCAATTTCATTCGAACTTTAAACAACGTGGACCCTTATCAGACACCGCATTCTGTGGCGTCTGGTCTAGGCCTGTATGTCCCACAAAAAGAACGCCATGCTTACATGAGTTACCATGCAATATAATGGACTTTTAAATCTATGTTTGGCTGTCCAACTCTGTACAACTACAACGAGTTTTACAATTTATTCCCTTTTGCTTGACTTAGACGTGGAATTAACATTCTGCTCGTTTCATCGAATAGAGCAGAATATTTGTCTAGTCGGTACTAGCATTAACAAAGGTTGTGCAGTATATTATTACTCAGTCGTCATGCACGGACTGAGAATAATCAGGTATTTGTGAACGAAGTGTCGTGAAAAATCAGTTCTAAGGCGGCTTCACAGACGTGAGCAACACACAAAAAGCGAAGGACGTCGGTCTATATTTCTGGAGTATAAAGATATCATGGCATCGACCTTGAATATTACAGCAGACAGAACGAGCTGAACAAGTTGACTTCTACAGAATTAAAAAGATAAGTGACACTCAAAAATTTATTTTGTTAATTATATGGTAGTAAAAGTACGTCTGTCGCATCTGCAGATTATACCTCAAAAGGTAAATGCGTTCAATGTGCAGAAGATGGCATGTTCAAAAAATAGATGAGCGCGACAGAAATCTAAACCATTATTGAACGGTACATGGGGATGAAGAATTTAGCGAAAGGTACATTTCATCTAGGACGCCTTTAAACGGAGAATGTTGTATACTATAGAACAAATAAAAATAACGCAACACAATACATATTTATTATGAAAGAATATACCAGGATAACACGATCATATTTTCAAACATGTTCACGTATATAGACGTCAAGAGCACGCTATAAAATTTTCTCTGAAACGCTCAAAAGCGGAGAATGTTGTATAATATAGAGCAAATAAAAAATAACGCAACACTCTACATACGCATTATGAAAGAATATACCAGAGCTATCACGGTCATGGTTTCAAACATGTTCACCTATATAGACGTCAAGAGCAAGCTATACATGTTTATCTGAAACGCTCAAAAGCGGAGAATATTGTTTAATATAGAGCAAATAAAAAATAACGCAACACACTACATACACATTATGAAAGAATATACCAGGGATATCACGATCATAGTTTCAAACACGTTCACGAATATAAGCGTCAAGAGCAGGCTATACAGCCTCATGAAATGGGCGGCATTTGCTGGTTTTGTAAAGAAAAATAATAATAATAGTAATTATAACAATAGCAATAATAAAATCATGCAGTCAACGATGGAATCAATCACAGTTTTACATCTAACGTTCTTACATTTCAGTTACCAATATTTGGAACAACGACAGGTTATTAGAATCAACATTGGCTAGAAAATAGTTGACGATTATTTACATCTGGAGGTCGCCAGTGATGACGAGGATCAGAAACACATTTGAAGAGCTCAATCCAAGTCGGCAATGGAAATTTGAAAGTTCATATTTAAAGTACATTGTAAAGATAAGTACAGAAAGTAGTTTTTTCTTGTTTTCATCAGATAGACATTTCAGATATAAAGAATTTTTAAGATGTGAAGCTTTGCGCTATACAAAGGCTGGTAGTACAGATCCGTTAGATCATCAGAGACGATATCGAAGGTGGGTGGATTGGCAGAGAGTAAGTACAGATGAATCCCCATGAAATAGGCTAAATATTAAATATAAATAGATGCATGGTCATATTAGTATTTTATGTTGGTTATAGAAGAGGATTACACTTTATCTAACTATTTGCTGTACTGATCAAGACAAATACTGTTGTTGTTGTTTTATTTTTGCCGGAAAGTGCTTATCTGTAAAGAGGTCTTACAGTAATAAAACAAACCAGAGATCCACTGGTTACTATCTTAGAAATGTATTCTTAAAAAAAAAAAAAAAACAAGGCACAAAGCATATATTAGTACTGGATTGTAATAGCATAAGCGATAATTTGCATAAATTCAAGTTTAAAAAAAAAAAAAAAAAAAAAAAAAAGTTGCAAGATAACAGGACAACAACTTCAAAATGATATTTCATGAGCTAATTTGAAAATGGTGAGGCTTATATTAACCGCATGGATAAAGCTCAGTCAAATGGAACGGTCTCCGCTTTCTCGTGGCCAGACGCAGGTAAGGAAGCATTTTACATACATAATTCTTTACTGGAATTGGCGAGCATTGGTCAAATATTGTGGAACGTTTTAATAGCGATTTTGTTATGGTGGTAAACGGTCAAAGAATAAGTGCATTTGTAAGCGACTGCTTATGTGGAATCAAAGCTATAATGATTCATGCATTGAAAACGGGTAGGTTTATGTATGACGCAAGGTGGAGAAAATTTTAAAGATAATCAAAGAAAGGAGATTTCAATTAGAAACATAAAGTTATCAGAGGGTACGAGCAGAAATCGCTGCATCCACAGTAGAATAGATGTTAGATCCATGTCAGTTAAAGGTAAGCTTGTTAGAATAAAAATGAGTCATATAAACTTTGACTATGAGTACCGAAAGAGAACACTGCATTCGATTCTGAATTATTTGCAAACGAAAAACGGCGGTGCTTATGTTGGCTATGCAGATAAGGACAATGTTATAAGTAGTGAGACAAAGTTTAAATATCCAGTTACTCTTGCAGTTTTAATCGATTTCCCCAAATGTGGAATTTCATAGGTTATTTCCAAAGGTAAGAATATATATCATAGGAGCAGTAGATTTATGTGGGAAGAGCAAACCTTCCTCATAAGAGAGCTCTAAAAATCGGTTGGAGACTAGGTCACATGTAATTTCCCTAGAAGAGGTAACAAGAAGTTCTCCAGAAGTGGAAAAGGCAGTTATCTGGTATAAACTAATACTTGAGATTGCCCAGGAGGTGGAAATGAGTTACCCAGAAGTGGGAAAGAGGTATTTACTTGGTAGAAAGTTATTTTTAAAGATAAGAATATATATCATTTGAGCTGTAGATTCATGTGGGAAGAGTAAACATTCCTCATAAGAGAGCTCTAAAAATCGGTTGTTGACTAGGTCACATGTCATTTCCCAACAAAAGGAAACATGAAGTTCCCCTGAAGTGGAAAAAAGGTATTTATCTTGCATAAGGTAATAATTGAGATTGCCCAGGAGGTAGAAACGAGTTTCCCAGAAGTGGGAAAGAGGTATTTACTTGGTAGAAGGTTATTTTTAAAGATGAGAATATATATCATTGGAGCTGTAGATTTATGTGGGAAGAGTAAACATTCCTCATAAGAGAGCTCTAAAAATCGGTTGTTGACTAGGTCACATGTCATTTCCCAACAAAAGGAAACATGAAGTTCCCCTGAAGTGGAAAAAAAGGTATTTATCTTGCATAAGGTAATAATTGAGATTGCCCAGGAGGTAGAAACGAGTTTCCCAGAAGTGGGAAAGAGGTATTTACTTGGTAGAAGGTTATTTTTAAAGGTGAGAATATATATCATGGGAGCTGTAGTTTCATGTGGGAAAAGCAAACATTCCTCAAAAGAGAGCTCTAAAATCGGTTGGTGACTAGGTCACATGTCATTTCTCAAGAAAAGGAAACATGAAGTTCCCCTGAAGTGGAAAAAGGTATTTATCTGGTATAAGGTAATAATTGAGGTTGTCCAGGAGGTGAAAACGAGTCCCCAGGAATTTGGGAAAAGGTATTAACCCTGTAGAAGGTTATTTATAAAGGTAAGAAAACATAACATAGGAACAGTAGATTTATGTGGGAAAAACAAACTTTCCTCATAAAAGAACTTTAAAAATTTGTTGGTGACTAGGTCACATGTCATTTCCTAGAAGTGGAAATGCAAAGTTCCCCTGGAAATGGAAAAAGGTATTTATCTGGTATAAGGTACTAATTGAGATTTCCCAGGAAGTGGAAGCGAATTCCCCAGAAGTGAGAAAAGGGTATTTACCTGGTAGAAGGTAATAATTGAGATTTCCCCGGAAGTAGAAATGAGTTCCCCGGAAGTGGAAAATTGTATTTACCTGGTAGAAGGTAATAATTGAGATTTCTCCGGAAGTGGAAATGAGTTCCCCTGAAGTGGAAAATTGTATTTACCTGGTAGAAGATAATAATTGAGATTTCCCAGGAAGTGGAAATGAGTTCCCCGGAAGTGGAAAATGGTATTTTGCTAGGTAGAAGGTAACAATTGAGATTTCCCAGGAGTGGAAACAAACTCCTCGGAAGTGGAAAAAGGTATTTACCTGGTAGATGGTAATAATTGAGATTTCCCAGGAAGTGGAAAAAGTTATTTACCTGAAAACAGATAATAACTGAGATTTTCCCGGAAGTGAAAGTCAAGTTGAAAATGCATACTGAAGGACTTAATTTTTTAAAGGTGCAAAAGTTCAAGAGAGCAAAAATCAATGAACATATGCTCAAGTCTCACATCTCACATGGAAATAAGAGTAGACTTTTAAACAACGAAGTATTGGGTTTTAAGTATGGTTTTAAAATAAAAAATGTCCTCCATATGAACAAAGATGGGGGAGTAAATATGGTTGTATAGAGAAGTATTTAGAAGATAAAATATAAGGTCAATGTTTATTACAATAACAAGAAAATGAAGTCACTCATAAAAAATCAGGAGAAGAAAAAGTGTTTTTCAAAAACATCGACATGGCGGTAAATTACGTGACATTATCAAAATTAAAATGTCAGTAAAATGGATATGGTATAGTTGTAATGAGATATGCGTTTATTTAAATCAGAGAAAGGAGAAAATTAAATTGGCTGATATATGGGATCACAGCCAAATGACAAGTTCAGTGTATATTATAACGTAGATACAAATAAGTTAATTCCAGATAGAAGTTGCTCGATGTTTAGCTCGGTATCAGAGTTAGCCAAAGGGGAACTGTATAGTATAATATATATGGCAGTTTGTTGTACTTTAAGGGTTTCTGACCAGTTGTCTGCACCTGATTGTCTAATTTGAATTAGTGATACATTTAGCAATACAAATTTAAATAAATAAGTAAATGAAATGAGTACCATATAAAGTCAATTGTATCAGACAAAGTGTAAAGGGGCATATAAACAATGATATTTTTGGAAAATAAATTTTAGACTTCAACATGATTGCAATTAAAATGAAATTAATATGTATTGAAAATAAGGCTATTTGTATATGGCTTTTTGTTTTCATTTGTTGCAGGCATTGGCTCAATCAGAAACATACAACAGCATCCATTTTTGACAAAGCGATTTACTAGTCAACACATTGTGTCCTGAAGCAAGCAGAACTACAGATAAGTACACGTATACCGCGTGTTGTATAAACTGTTTATCATATTGTGTTATCAACTATTATGGTAACATCTAAGCTTAATCTAAACGCCAGTTTTGTAAGAAAAATAGCACACAGGTGCATATTTCAAGATATATGGCGTACTTATGCAGCCAAATTCGATGGAATTCACCTGACAGTAAAATATGTACGCTGAAGATTTTTGAGTCGAAATGTTAAACATTACAGAGGTCATGTCTATGTGAGGCATTGTGATGTGGCTTAACATGAAAACGTAATAAGAATCCATACAAAATTTTGTCTCTTTCTAAGATTTGTAATTTCTAAGCGCGCCAACATACAAACTGTGTTTGTTTTCTTTGTTAGAAGTTAAGAATAGACTTAACATTCTGCTCGTTTCATCGAATAGAGCAGAATATTTGTCTAGTCGGTACTAGCATTAACAAAGGTTGTGCAGTATATTATTACTCAGTCGTCATGCACGGACTGAGAATAATCAGGTATTTGTGAACGAAGTGTCGTGAAAAATCAGTTCTAAGGCGGCTTCACAGACGTGAGCAACACACAAAATTTTGTATAGATTCGAGCAAGAGATCTTGCCGTGTTGATTTGCACGTCGTCATTGCTATGTGGTATACTGCACTGTTTAAAATCACAGCAAGTTTTCGCCAAACAAAAAAATAGAAAGTTTGGTGTCATGTGGGCTGGACGGCAGGTACTTCGGCAATGAGAAGATCTAAGGGTTAAGTAAGCTGCGTTACTGGCAGGGCTTTAACAAGCATTTCTTAAATAGATCTCATCAAGGTCTACAACGTCCTTCCATGTCATGCTGCTCATTTGCTCACATTAAAGCGCGCCAACATACAAACTGTGTTTGTTTTCTTTGTTAGAAGTTAAGAATAGACTATTCGGTTCGAGCTATAAAGAGTGTACGATTGATAAATGTGCTTGGTATTTGTATCTATAATTAAAGACGCTAAAGCGATATGTACATGGGCGAAGCCCTTCACCTAATTGAGCAACATGTTTTAGGACACTGAATATCTTTTCTTTTATCCTTTTCTTATGTCGTCTTTCTGTTATAGAAACGTATATTCTTATTTAATGGAATTTTCAGTCTGTTCTTTTAACGTAAGGGGATTGGGCAACAAAGTAAAAAGGGAACAACTTTTCACATGGTTAAAATCCAGCAATCACACATTCTGCCTATTACAAGAAACCCACTCAGGAATAAATACCCATAAGTTCTGGCAGCAGGAATGGGGCCACGAAGCATATTTTAGCGGTAACAGCAATAACAGCGAAGGGATAGGAATTTTAATCAATCCAAAAGTATCATTTGTCGTTCAAAAGTATACAGAAATAATTGTGGGCAGGATGCAAGCTTTAGAAGTAATAATAAATGAAAAGAAATAAACCTTATTAACCTTTATGGTCCAAATAATGACGACCAAACTTTTTTCGACCAGTTAGAAAAGTTCATCAATGATCATAATGAAAAAACCTTCATAGTTGGGGGTGATTTCAATACCGTAATAAACGAAAGTAGAGATAAAAGAAACGGTAGGGTTAACACGCACAAATTATGTTGACAAGCAATTAACAACATTATAGATACCCATAATCTTATTGATATCTGGCGAGAAATGCATCCAAATTTAAAACAATTTACTTGGCACTCGCATCAGAAACCACCTGTCTTCTGTAGACTGGATTACTTTCTCATCTCTGACAACCTACTCAACTCTATAGCATCTAGTAAACACAATATTGGTTTTAAGTCTGATCATAGCCTAGTTTCAGTAAACATAGACATACTAAATCTCACTCGAGGGCCAGGTTATTTTAAACTTAATAACAGTTTGTTACCCAACAATGAATGCAAAGATATTATTAAGAAAAACATAAAAGAAATTGCCTCAATAAATAAAGACGCAAACCCAAACACTCTTTGGGAATCCATAAAGGGCACAATCCGAAATGAAACAATCAAATTCGCAACCCATACAAGGAAACAAACTAGGGAACAAGAAAAAATCATCGAAAGTGAAATTCTAAAGTTACAAAAAGACATTTTGGAAACATCAGATAACGACAAAATTGAATCTATTAAAAAAATTTACTGGAAAAAAATAATGCATTAGAAAAAATAACTGAAGAAAGAATACAAGGGTTAATACTTCGCTCAAAAGCAGAAATGGTTGAACATGGTGAAAAGAATAGTAAATATTTTGCTAGTTTAGAAAAGAAAAGGTCTGAAACAAAACTTATCTCGAGACTTAAAATTAATAACAAAATTAATACAAACCAAACAGAAATACTTTCAGAAACTAAACTTTTTTATAAAAATCTTTATAATAAACGGGAAGTAGGACACTCATCTCATAATTTTTTTTGAAGACTCAATTCGTAAACTGAATAACTTGGACAAAAACAGCTGTGAAGGACATATTACAGAAGCGGAATGCATAAACGCACTTAAAAACATGAAAAATCAAAAAAGCCCAGGATCTGATGGAATCACAGTAGAATTTTACAAATTATTTTGGAATGATGTGAAGGAATTCTATATTAATTCTATAAACTACTCCTTTCAAACCGGTTCTCTCACTGATTTACAAAAACAAAGTATAACCACACTTTTACCTAAACAAAATAAGGATATAACATCACTGGAAAACTGGAGACCTATAAGCTTGCTAAACGTCGATTACAAGATTGCCACCAAAGCCATAGCCAACCGCGTAAAAGGTGTTATTTCAAGTAAGTACATAACTCACAGACAGGGTTTATAAAGGGAAGATACATAGGAGAAAACATCTGTTTACTCTTTGAAATTATAGACAATGCTAAAGATGAGAATAAACCTGGATTAATCTTCTTTTCTGATTTTGAAAAAGCTTTCGATAGCATAAATCACACATTTATTATACGTTGTCTGAAGCACTTTAACTTTGGAGAAGATTTTATCAGATGGGTAAAACTTTTTTATCATGACGCCAAAAGCTGTGTCTCAAATAATGGTAACATGACAAATTTCTTCCCCATAATGCGAGATGTTAGACAGGGATGTCCACTTTCTACCTATTTATTTATTATGTGTATTGAACTACTTTCATATAAAATTTCAACAACAGAAGATATAAAAGGTATTATCTACACAAAACAAGAATTTAAAAAATCTCTATTCGCTGATGACGCCTCATTTATACTTTATGGTTCATTTAAATCATTTCAAACACTAATTTGATGTCTTAGACAACTTAAGTTACATTTCTGGATTTAAACTTAACGCTAAAAAATGTCAAGTCCTGCAAATAGGCAGCATGAGTAAAAGTGACATAGTATACTTAAAAGGCAGAAAATTCCAATGGAGCTCCACTGAAGGGAGTTTACTTGGTATGACCTTTTGCACTAACAAAGATACTATATTCCGAGCAAATCTAGAACCTAAAATTAAGCTCTTTGAAAAATGTTTAAAGCAGTGGTAACACAGAAAACTGACATTAATGGGTAAAATCACCGTAATAAAAAATTATGCCCTCCCAAAACTTGTATATGTTCTTTCCTCTTTACCTGATCCGACTAAAACTACTATTAAGAAAATCGAAACAATAATGTATGACTTTATATGGGATTCAAAGCCTTAGTCAAAGAATAAAATGTTGAAAAGCATATCTATTTTATAAAAAATAGACTTGCCCAATTTGACACAAAATGGGTCAATCTTAAATCATTAATAGAGGACAATGCATAAACAAGAAAGGCGACTATCTCTCTCTCTCTCTCTCTCTCTCTCAACTTCCTCTCCCTCTTTCCTTTTCTCCCCCGCCCCCCATTTTCTCATAAGTTGTTTCTGAATCCACCTTGTAAAACATATAGAGCTTCGATAAGCGAATATCAACTAGTCATACGTTGTTTTTACTAAAAAGTGACAAAATGTATAACTCTGCAATGGAAAATAAGGCATGTATAAAATCTGTCTAAGAATTATTCAAGACCTCCTTTTCTTGCTGATATAATGCATACTGAAGTAGCTTATCTACCAATACATGCATTTGGGAGAGAAGACATACATATTGAGAATACATCTTGTCATGTTTTTTTATTGATAGTGTGGCACCAAAAGATTCATATTTTGTAGTATGACTAACTTATACATGTACCTGTGTATTGTAAAATGTATTGTGCTTGTATATGTTGTATGATGTTGTTTCTGAAATAAAACAATTAATTACAAAAAAAACCAATCACGGTTCACAGCTAAGGGTTATTCTTTTGGTTTCACGACGGTGATTGCAAAGACTCAGTTGCGACCCTGACCTGAAACTTTCATCAGTTGGTCGGTGCTTAATGATTATATATAATTGTCTTTTGGCTGGACCCATATTTGCTGGTTTTGAGGCTTTCTCATTAGCTCTGGCGGTCTGTAAGTCAAGAGACCTTCTGCTATTTCCGTCATAGAATGCTACTTTAATTCGATCATTTCTTGATTATGATGCATGGCATAAGTAAGGAAGCCTTCGTAATCGTTAGCTAAATACTATTATGTCTTAACAACAGCAGAACTCAGGGCAAAACTAGTGCCAAGAAAATGCATTTAAGCTCTCTGCCCACGGGCTGCTATCAGTTCTTTGGTAATATTTTATGATTCTATTGCTGTCATTATTTTGTTTTTGTTGCTCCCAATTCATGTAGGGGCTGTTTGTTGGGTCCTTGTTTTGTGTTGTGTTTATTGGTGTCCTTTTTAGCTTAGCAATAATAACGTTGAGGAAAAAAAGAGCGTTGTGTTTGTCTATGTCTTTTCGCAACTGTGCAATGGATTGGTCTGCAGTCTGTGCTTTTGACACTTCCTGGTCATACTCACTTTGAGCAAATCCTTCAGTTGTCCGCAATAAGGCAACCTACGACCTCACAGTTTCCAGAAATTATGCTTATTCAGTACATGTATATTATGATGAGAAGAAATAATACTGTACTTATGACGGTCTACAATGTAATACCAGCGTCGCGTGATTCCCGCTGCATTTTTTTACTATTCCACCATTTAACACTTTAATATTACTTGACTTTTCGCTTACTGTAAAGGCGCAACTTTAATATTCATATCTTGGTGTGGTTCGGCTATTTCATCTGCTAAGGAAGGGAAATTGGATTTTATTTAGAATTTGGTAAAGAGTTAATAAGCTGTTTGAGCCGCGCAAACGTGCGTGCATTTCATGAAAATCCTAACCGTATACACACTGAGCTCACATTTATTAAACCTTATAGCGTATAATCACAAAATGTATGTTTTTGTTGTCCACTAAACTATTTGAAGCCTCATAGATTATTAGTGTGAACCCAGATCAGACTGCTCCTGTAGGAGCAGTCTGATCTGGTTCCACAATGTTTGCCTCTATGCGTATGTTAAATAGACATTTTCATATGCAGTTATTTTGCTGGCGTTTTAAGGACTAATATGACTGAGGTAATGGCGCAATGTTATACAGTTACTTTTGAATAAAACCACGCCTCATTTTCAGCTTTTACCTATGTCTACGGTCGACCAGTCCCAATTACGCAATTATGAGGCGCCGCCTTTACAGTAAGCGAAAAGTCAAAGAATACAATGTAATACCAGCGTCGCGTGATTCCCGCTGCATGTTTACAAAATGTATGTTTTTGTTGTCCACTAAACTATTTGCCTCTATGCTTATGTTAAATAGACATTTTCAGATGCAGTTATTTTGTTGGCGTTTTAAGGACTCTTTAATGACTGAGGTTGTGGCACAAGATGATACAGTTACTTTTGAATAAAACCACGCCTCCTTTTCAGCTTTTACCTATGCCTAAAGTAGACCAGTCCTAATTACGCATTCATGAGGCGCCGCCTTTACAGTAAAAGAAAAGTCAAGTAATACATAAGTCAACTGTTATAAACAAATGCATATAGTGTAAAATAGCGGAGCATTAAGATATATTCTTATCAGAAAGTTCATTATTTTCTTAAGAAAACCATCTGGCCAAAATATTTATTTTAGATAAAGATGAAAATATATGATCTTTATATGATCTACACCAGGCAAATTGAGGTCATTTTCTGTATGAAAAGAAAATCCCACCTAATTGAATACAAAAATTATGTTACCATATACTTTATTTTTAGGCATAATTGCATTAAATACACTTTATCATATGACATCGCGTCTGGAAGTGAAATAACGCCATGCAATAAAATCTGTAAACCACTAGTGGTTTACCGATTTTCGGGAAACGTTATGACGTCCATAACAACGTTGCGTATATAATGTCAAAATTATAACGTTTTTACGGCAGAAATGAGATTTCAAAGTAATATTAATGTCATATGATAAATAGAATCTAACATGCGTGCTCTTGTATTATTGAATTTATTAAACGAGTTGGGAAAAAATAGATAAAATGCGAGGCTTGCCGAGCATTTTATCGCTTTTTCGCAACGAGTTTAATAGATTCAATAAAACATGAGCACTCATGTAAGATCCTCTATGTTTAAATGGATATAGGATTTGACGAAGATAAGACACAGAAACCCCTGCCAATACGTTCAAAGCAATTTAATTAAAGGTATTGATCAAACTTAAAACAAATCAAATTTATTACAATAAAATACAAAGAAACAAACCAAATGCAAGAACTATCCAATAATTGCCGACTCCCTGTAAAAGATGAAAATACAATAAATGATAAAACAATATGATATAATTCAAAATGATTCAAATCTATCAAACTTTAATCTCTGTATATAAAAGCTGCACAGTTTCTGCATGAAAAACAACCAAGCTCTATCTGATTTGAAAATAGCTTATCTAAAAGCAAATTTGAAATCTGAGCATAATTTACAAAGAACAAAAAATAAGTAAGTATGATCAGGAAATACGTCAATCACACAGTTCAGAAAAACTTACGGCACCGTGAGGAAGAGTCACAGAACATTTACAGCAACAAGACCTCTGTAAGACCAAAAAAAGCAAAGCAACCAGCTTTCTCCCCATCTTCAAGATGATTGAATAACAAGAATGGGGCCTCTAGAAAGGACGTGAAATCAGTATTTTAGTGGACGCTCTTTATCGGTAGGCGGGGCATCTCAATGGGTGACGTTTTAATTAACTGGCAGCGTAGGTAAATTAAAATCTGCAGTTAGTAACACGTAGTCAGAAACATTTGTTTGGGTGCTCAAAAGAACCGTCTCCGCGAGACTGTTTTTTTTTTCAACACTCAACACACGTGCTTAAATTCAATTTACGCACACGCGTATGTTTATCTGGGTCTGCCTTATCCATTCAGGTTGTCAAAATACTTTCCTTACTCGTCTATAGAGACGTGTGTTTTTGGGTGCTCAAAAGAGCTTTATCGCCAGGACTGCTTTTTCCAGCACTTAACACATATGTTTAAAAAGTGCAAACGTGTTTTTTTTTATAAATTCTATTTTTTTTATAGATCTGGAACTGTTTTGATTCTTCAGTTTGTCAAGGTGAGCTTCGTATTAATCAACAGAAAAATGTGTTTTTTTGTGCTCAACAGAACCGTCTCGATGAGAGACTGCTCTTAATAGCAACCAACACACTTTGGGTTAGATCTCACTTAACGCACAAGCGTTTTATTAACTGGACCTAGGTTGATCGTTCAGGTTGTCGAAATAGGTTTCAAATTTATAACATGTGCAGTAACATTATGAGCCGCGACATGTGATTTCCAACAATCTGGCATTTTGACAAGTGTAGACTCAGGCGAGCCTATGCAGCCTCGTTTAACCTTAGAAACTCCGAATGATGTTTGATGAATAGCTTAACAGTCATAGAATATTTAAACGACTAGCAAAGGCTCTGATCAGTCTGCACGTATGCGCAGGCTGGTCTGAGCCTTTGCTGGTCGTATATACCACATTGTTGGAAATCTCATGTCACGGCTCAATTATGATTTTGGGTACTCAAAAGAGCCGTTTCGATGAGACTACTCTTGCAGTACCCAGCATCAATGCTTAAAGTATTGAATGTTATTGGCCCTAAATCTACACACAGGCGTTTGATTACCGGTGTGTCAAGGTTAGTCTCCAACTCAGCAATAGAAACATTTGTTATGGGTGCTCAAAGGAACCTTCTCGATGAGACTGTTCTACTCAACACTCAAAACAAGTGTTTTTAAGTAACAGACGAGAAAATATTTCATATCAACCACAAGTATTTGTTTATCTGATCCTAGAAAATGGTTTCAAGCTATAAAACTGCTTTGTTGTGCATATTTAATCAATTCGCTGTATGCAATACCTTTATAAAGTAAGCTGAAATATGCTGATTTGCTTCTCTCTCTCACTCCCTCTCTCTCTCTTATGCCGTCATGATGCCACTACATGTGTTGTATTATGTATATCCGCTCATATGTATCACATTGAAAGATTTTTAACTTCTAAAAATATATAACTATGAAGACGATTTGGCTTAATTCGTGCTTTGGGTATTTCAATATTTAGTATAACTTCCTGTTTACATCTATTTTTAGTCCAGTTTATTTATTGGCTAGATTTTTCTTTGTTAAAGGCCTTTCTTCACAGTTTGAAAAGTTTTCGACAGAGACAGACGTATAAAGTTGAAGTCCACGTCTTTTATAAAACATATTTATATATTTTTTTATATTTTTCATACAGGTCTAGCCTTGGATTGTCCTGTCTTGGCTCTATACCCAAGTCATGGGATTTTATTATGACATGAGCAACACCCTGGGTTAAGGATGAATAGACAAGAGAATATCTCTGTTCTATTGATCGATAGTAAGCTTCTGCTATTTAGGCTGAATTGCCTCTGAATGTGCTGAAAGCTATAAAGGCAGGCTTTCCTTAGGCTGGATTTTTATGATATCATGTTTAATATCACATGTATGAATGTTTTCAAATTACAGTTTGAACAGTCATTTGCATTGGCTATTGGTGAATATTGAATGTCTTGTTTTCACTGACCTATTTAAACGGTAAGGTTTGTGCTTTTTTCTGATATTATTATATTCTGCAACAGTTTTATAAAGCTTATAGGCTTGCATAGAAAGTATTAAGGATCTTGACTTATGAGTTTTCTTTTTCAATTTGCCACACGTCAAAAGGAAGAAGGAAATTTAAATTACAATAAACAGCTTATTAATAAGTTTTTTGTTTTATAAGACAAAATTTACTCAGAGTCAGCTATAAGGATTCTGCTGCAGAATTTATGATTTCAGAAAATTTTGTGTTGGCTTTGCATGTACGTTTGAATTTGTCCTGTATATATAGTATATGTCAATTGTTAGTTTAAAGAAGCGATTTCTTCTTATTATTTTTTTTTGTCACTAAATTCAAATGATACTAGTACTACTATAACTTGAAATTTGAAGATAAGCTGAAATTTGTTTTTCTTCAAGTAATTATTATTTATGCCTTCAAAGGGGTCTTACAAAATTTATATAGTAGTATTGCATCCTGAAGTTTTTGGTTTGTATTGTCAAACGTACATTGATGTGACAAAATTTATCAATTCCTCAAAATTTGACGTTAAGGATTTGTCATTTTAGGCTTATATATATATATAATATTTTTTATTATTTATTTATTTTTATTTATTTATTTTTTTTTTTTCTTTGTCTTGTTTTGTCGCTTTTTGCTTGTATTGTTGGCCGGCGGGTTGGCATTGTAGTGGAATATCAAATTGTATATCAATTTAATGATTCACATATATTGTGAATATAGATTATTATTTGTAATTGGACTTCACTTTGCAAAATGGCATATTATACTTCATAATATAATCCATTTCTTGATTTTTATTTATCTCCCTTGCCATAGGATTGAATAATTGAAAGATTTTTAACTTCTAAAAATATATAATTATGAAGACGATTTGGCTTAATTCGTGCTTTGGGTATTTCAATATTTAGTATAACTTCCTGTTTACATCTATTTTTAATCAAGTTTATTTATTGGCTAGATTTTCCTTTGTTAAAGGCCTTTCTTCACAGTTTGAAAAGTTTTCGACAGAGACAGACGTATAAAGTTGAAGTCCACGTCTTTTATAAAACACCCACCCACCCACCACTTAAACTTTTTGCTTTTGCATATGTAACACGTTTTGTAAGGCGCTTATTTTGTGTTTAGTGGAATGTTTACTTATTAATGTCTTTCATATATTCATTTGTATATATATTTCATTATTTATTTCATGCGGTGATCGATTTATGTCTCATGATGTTTGATACATTAAGATATGAGCGTTGTAGTGGAATATCAAATTGTATATCAATTTAATGATTCACATATTTGACGACTATATATTGTGAATATAGAATATTATTTGTAATTGGACTTCACTTTGCAAAATGGCATATTATACTTCATAATATAATCCATTTATCTCCCTTGCCATAGGATTGAATAATTATGTTATCTGAGCTTGAGCAATAAAGAAATGTTATGTAATGTAATGCATTACAAAACAAAGACAAACACAGAACCCCCACAAACAATAGGAAGTACATTAGACAATAGATCAACAACAAAAGCGCCACCACCTTAGAATGGACAGCAGTCTAAGCCATCAGGAAAAGGGGGTCTTAAATGCATTTTACTGGCACCACATTTTCGCCCTAGATTATGTTGTTGTTAAAACACAAAATGTTCAGCTCGCATGGTGGCCACCTTACTAATGCAATGTATCATCACAGAGAGACAATCGAATCACATTAATATACTCTGATGAAACAACGAAAACAGCTAATGAATCACAGATAGTCAGAGCTAACAAAAACATTAAGGTGAGCTACCGTGGGCCCAGCCAATGTCAAGTATCAGGCATCAACCAACCCAATTAAAGCTTTACATCAGGGCCGTCATCAAGTACGAGCCCTGACCCCCCTCCCCGTCGTGCAATTAACGTTTGTTAATATGTGTATTAAATAACATTTTTGATCGTAAGTTTTAAACAGGATTACTGGAATGTGCACAGAGAGGCGTATCTGATCAGCTAGGGGTTCCTGTCATTCTGATCATAGTCTTTATTGCCCAACAAAATATACATTGGGTCACTAGCCACCCACAGACACAGGTACAAAAGGCAGAAGATCGGACTGATCATGAGCATGGTCTTCGCTTGGTGCATATACCATTTTGGTTGTGTTGCTGCAATGATGCACACTTATATTGTATAATACGAAGTAATTCTATTTTCTTCTTGTTCAATTTTATTTGTCGAAAAACAGACATGTAGGTAGTGACTTGTGGCGGTGGTACTTCCTGGTCGTTAACATTCACTTCATTTATTTATTCCATACTTACGCTTTACATTTGGAGAGCCTGATCTAAGGAAACAGTGGCTACCCAGATTGTGCTGCAGGCTGATAATGCTGTTTTAGATCACATGCGCGGATCCAGAAAGTTTTGTCAGAGGGGTTAAAACTTTGTTTTTTTAGTTGGTGAGGGGAGAGATGATCCAATTACCACTAAAAGTGATTTTTCAGGGGATCCAGACCAGTATTGCTATTAAACCCTAACTTTTTGTGATTTTTCAGGAGGGTCCAGACCCCCTGTCCCCCCACTCTGGATCCGCCCATGGATCCCTGCATGTTGTTTCTCCCACTATGTCATGAGGTCTTGTGTTCAACTTATGTTTTGTAATGTTTCTTAGTTTCCTATTTTAGTTCTCCAATCATCCTGCTGAGGCAGTGAGAGCATGGTTACTTTAATGTCATTATGTTCTTGTCATATGTGTTCTTGTCATATGTGTTCTCGTCATATGTGTTCTTGTCATATGTGTTCCTTGTCCCTAACTCGCGATGCCGCTGGCTGGTCTGTGATCATTGATAACGACATTTCTTGGCCATACTCACTTGTTATTTAAAACCATTTGGGCAGTGACACGTGATTTCCAACACTGTTGCTTTTTGACAAATGTAGACTCAGACGAGCCTGTGCATCATTCTCTTATGTGTAGAAACTTCAACTGGTATTCATTCAGAAGCTTAACAGTCATAGAGTATCTAAGCGACTAGCAAAGGCTCTGATCAGTCTGCGCGTATGCGCAGGCTGGTCTGAGCCTTTGCTGGTCGCACATACCACATTGTTAGAAATCTCGTGCCACGGCCCATTTGTAATCTTATCAGGACCTTAAATACAAAGTCAGCAAGGAGGCAAAGATCAGGAATCGGTACGATTAAGTACCACACCTGACCCAGACAATCTTATTGGAAAGTGACAAAAACACAAGAAAACATCACATACAACAGAGCCAAGAGGCCAGATCTGTCGCAACAGATGACCTCAAGGCTGCAAGAAACAAACATGACAGTTTGGCAAAGACAAATACAAATAACAAACAAGATCCACATAAAGAAGCACCGCCTTGGAACGATCAATAAGAAAATTATTTGGGGGCTTAAACTACTTTCACAGTACCAATCTCACTCTTAATTTTGATGTGGATCAAGGCACGTAGATGTTTAGGTTGCATGAAATACGCCTAACTTATCAATGACTCATCTCCTAGGACATTTAAGTCAAGATTCAAAAAAGGAGATAAATCAAACATAAGGACTCAACAGTACATACAACTGAGTACCAAGCAAAAGAAATCCAACTGTAAAACCAACTCTATCTTGTTATGATCTTTTTAACATGTGACTCTTATTCTATATAATGCAATATCCAAGACCAAAGTTTATATTTCACTTTTCCACTATCACTTTAACTAGGCATGAAGATTTAACAGCTTATAAAACCAAAAGTACTAAAAAATGAGTATTTCTTGCTTTCAAACTGTCAGATATTTTAGTTATAATAATACTAATTAATCAGAAAATGTCAACAACTGATGGTATTTTAAAATTTAAGAGTGAAATAGATAATGAGTTGAGACGATTATGAAAAACAGATTTATAATCTTAAGGCCTGATGGATAGCATTATGCTTTTCTTGAAAATTAAAAGATCTAAAAACGTGTAAAAGTATATATGAGCCGTGACAAGTGATTTCCAACACTGTGGCATTTTGACAAGTGTAGACTCAGACGAGCCTGTGCAGCCTCTTTTTAAGCTTAGAAACTCCAAATGAGGTTCAGTCAGTAGTAGCTAAACCCTCATAAAATATTCAAGCGAAAAGCAAAGGCTCTGATCAGACTGCGCGTATACCTATACCACATTGTTAGAAATCTCATGTTGCGGCTCATATATGGTACATACTCTGCTTCCATTTCGCAAATATACTGTTTAAGTTCTTTGCATTCAGCATCATTCCAATGTCCTGCGTAATTTATCTCCAAACAGTTTTCGTTGCCACCATAACCATTATCGGGATTTCCCGGTAGCCAGTTGTTATACGTAAATGTTGTCTTACTCGTCATCCAGAGCCACTCTCGTTCATTGATAGTATCAGCTGCCCCGACCCAGTATCTTTCTGTAAATAAAAGAGGCATGATTGGTTATTATCTGTCAGTAATCAAATTGATGGTATTGACTTATTCAAATATACTTCTAGGTATCTAGATGGCTTACTCAATACTGCCAATCTTTCTTTTAAACAAAAAGTAAAGTAAATATCCTGCTGAAAATAAGTTACATGAAGAACATTTTGTTAATATTGGATTTGTGCTTGTCAATATGAAAATACATGTCTAAGTTTTGTCTAAATTACTGATAAGTCTGCCACCGAGGTTAAAAAATTTGAGTACAGTCTCAAACTCAAAATAAAGCTCAACGATTGGCTGCTTGCGAACACGCAAGTTTTATAACCCGGGGCCTGATTACCTTTGACTTTGAAATTGTTTATTTCCATGTTCTTAATAAAGATGCGCATCGCTTCTCTTATTATTGTGTTTATCATTCACAACTTATTCATTTCGCAAGAGTATATATTCCAATGTTAGTGAAATCAGCAATAGAAATAAACACGTGGCTACGTAACAATATGCTATCAATTAAACGCATTTTTCTGAACTTGCAGATACGTAGAATTGATTAAAGTAAGTAAGGGTGCAAAGATCAGGAATCGATACAATCATACAATCAAGTACCACACCTGACCCAGGATACCAATGGGAAAGTGACAAACTCACAGATAGACACCACAAACGAGAGCCAAGAGGTCAGCCCTTTCCCAGCAGGTGACCACAGTGCACATATAAACAGACGCGTACAAAAGCATAGCAAACACAATACAGAAAAAACATAAACTCTTATTCTGACTGTCCAGTGTGGGCTATATATATGATGTATTGGAACTCACGGACATGGCCATCAAGTGACGTCATTGTTATACCAAAGTGACGTCATCATTTACTAAACAAATGTGAAAACGCTACACCTGAATTGTTTGCCATCTATTTATCAGTTATCTTGTGTTTTTATGCAACACAATTATGACCAATTTTGATAAGCATAACAATTTTAATTTGCGCATGCGCAATAGCAAAATTCAGTGAATAAAGCTTTAACCACTTAAAGGGGCATAACTCAGACATCAAACGAGACACATTGGTAGTGGTATGACGAATTTGCTGGATGTCTGGGAATTATTATTAAGCTTAAGTAAATAGTGTTGTCCAATACTTTTCACAAAATATAGATAATTGTAAAATGTTTATTTATTTTTGAATCAAAATGCGGAATTGAAGGGGAAATTGAAATCCACCCTTTGTCGATAGGACAATCAATCTCTTGGACACCGTTTACCATCAAACCTCGTGATGCAAAACATACATTGCTCAAAATTTAAAATTGAAAATAGCAAATATTTGAAGGAAAACTAAGTGTGTTTTTCCATATATCTCAATGCAAACGCACTCGTAGTCCGACTGATAGCGATAGATAGATATTTTAAGATACATAAATCAAGCACCACGATAGCATCGTTCTGTACATATTATACACCTTTAAGGTAGCAGAGATCATTAGGTAAAGCTATTATTAACACATTCCTTAGATTCTACGGAATTCCAGAACATTTTCAAAAATAAAGATAAAAAAATGAGCCATGGACTTTAGCAGCGATTGTTTTAGGAAAAGCATTTTCGGTCCGATACTTTGGCGATCTTATCAAAATTAGCATTTTAAAACTGCCCCGTTGTCTAGTGAGTATGGCTTGTCTTTCGGGTGGGGTTGATATTGTCACCTATGAAAAATTATCAGGTGTTCCTTTAATTTTTTTGTCAGTGTATGATCTTTTTTGGCGCTCCAGGTCCAACAAATCGGTACATACTTCCCATTTTCTGTGTGTAGCCCTCTAAGAAAGAGTCCTCAGTCGCAGTGATAATTTCAGCAAGGTAGCCACCGTATATACGACACATTACCTGGATAACAAATATAACACAGTAATAGAGGAACGCTAGATACAAAGCTCTACCGAATGCAAAGCGAAATGAGCCCTTCTAGTCGGGGAACCAAAGTCGCGTATCGTGAAAAAACACACATTTTTTGCACCCGAAAGGTATACGGCTGGAATTTTGTATACTGATAGTCTAAATAGTGCTTGATATGAAACCACTGTATAGCAATGCGACCAGAATTTCATTTCGCGGAAAAATGCATTTTTTGTATGCCACATAGGTCATGTTAAGCAATCTTTCATAGCATAGAAATTTTGATGTTTTCCTTATCAATAAGTTAAATAGTGTGCTTTTGGTCTTCAAAAGAACCGCCTCATTTAATAGGTCCATTTAAGTACCAACAACATATGTTTTGGTTGAGAAATAACAAAACTAATTTTCCATTACGCACTCTTATCTGGAGGATGGGTATGAGAAGTCGTTTAACTGTTCGATAACACAATAATACACTATCAAATGCATTTAAAAGTATGGGCAGTCATTTGTGCACCAAAATAATCTTCTTAGGGACATTTATGTCTTTACAAGTACTATGCGGATATATTTCTGCATCTCAGACGGGGACAGACAGGTTTTTCATGGTGATACGATAATAGTTATACGAGCTTTTTTTTCATATTTATTTTACCACTGTTAATGGAATTATTCTTTTCAGTAGATAAAATCCCCTTGGTCCCTACAATGACCCTCCGTTTCAAAACTGCTGTAAATATGGAAGATAAACATACTTTGAATCTTGATAAATTTCATGCATGTGTTAAACTGCTCTTAAGTTGTCCTGGTATTTATCTACGCACCAAATGGCATGGACTAAATTACTAAACATCAAATTATCGTGTTTTCATATTTTTACTTTTCAGCTACCTTTTCTAGTTTGCCATAGAAAATAAAATAAATTGTCTTAAATTATGTCCCAAACGTCTGTCTAAATGTATGCAGTGTTTAAACACATTCAATTCATAATTTATTTATTTATGTAAAAAGTATGCAAATCAAACCACTTCAGCGGGAGGACAAAAGTGAATAAGTAAGCACACATTTTCTTATGAGATATGCTTCCAAGCGATATGTAAATAATTATTAAATACATTTTTGGGCAATATATGCAGTTTTAGTGAGATTAGAAGAAAAGAAATCTATAAATTTAATTTCAAAATGGGGGTGCCCTAATCTACATGCTTTAAAAAATCAATAGCAGTATTCTTAGATAATCACCACTGCTTCTGAGGTCTACGCCGATGTTGTGTTATTACATAAACTCAATATTTTTCAGTCCTGAACTTTTTTGATAAAAATATATAACATTTTGAAAAATAATATTTTGACATGATCTTGCTGGGCTTCCGTAGAAAGTTGACTGCTCTGGCGTTATGCAAGTCGATCGAGTCTGCTATACAGTGGTTTCAGATACACCATAGAATTACCTTTGCAACCATACGAAATCCAGCTGTATACCTTTCGGGTGCAAGGTTTAGCATTTTTTCTACCTTGGTTCCCCGACTATTCCGTGACAGCAAAAGTTCAATTGCATAAGAGTAGTTATACGCAAACGGGATCTGTATCTGGTCCATTTCCTGCGAACATTAATGCCTGTATAACACCCTGGCATGCAAGCGATTACGCAACAGATTACCTCCCTAGATGCCCATCGCTATTCCTCTTTAATGCCTAGTCAACCTGTTGCAATTTTTTGCAACGCTAGCATCTCTTGCGCATCCAACGACCTTAGACATCCCAAATGTGCTCAGTTGGTGACATTTCTGGGGATTTATACCACCCTTGCCAACTTTAGCACGAAATATCTCTTGAGGTGCAAGGTCTACACTGATGTATGTGGTATAAAATAGTTATACCATGTTTGTCAACCTGTACGTAAGATAATCCACTCGCTTAAGCTCGTGGATTATCTCCACGTACAGGCGGACAACCCATGGTATAACCATTACTTAGATGGCAGCAGCAGTGCTCTTACACGTTGCTGTCCCAATAGTCCAGCAACACGGACTGCAACAGTCCAGCAGCAACATTAAAATTGATAAAATGTGAACAGTTTCACCCAGGAGAAAAGCAAGCAACCGTACGGCTAACTAAACTATGTTTTTAACCATTGCAATTCACTTTCGGGCACATTTTCGCATGGCAAGTAATACAGACAGCATCAATCTATCTATCTATCTATCTATCTATCTATCTATCTATCTATCTATCTATCTATCTATCTGTCTGTCTGTCTGTCTGTCTGTCTGTCTGTCTGTCTGTCTGTCTGTCTGTCTGTCTGTCTATCCATCCATCCATCCATCCATCCATCCATCCATCCATCCATCCATCCATCCATCCATCTATCTATCTATCTATCTATCTATCTATCTATCTATCTATCTATCTATCTATCTATCTATCTATCTATCTGTGTCTACACTGTAACACAATTGACGAAAATCACGTGTGTCTACACGCGGTACAGAGAAAAATGCCATTGTCTACACGATATCGAGACCAATAATTCAAAACTTATCATAATTCCAGATGGTTTATTTGGGCTTTTATGACTAGGGGTGAATTTCAACGTCTGTGCTTATGGTATTTAGTAAAAGAATCGCGACATTTGCTGTATGAAAGACAAAATGGCAAGAAAATTGGTCTGGTCACCGCTTCGTTTCCACTTTCTACCAGTCAATCACTTGTCTCTCAGCAGATAGGACTGCGCAAAGACAAAGGGAAAATAATAAAATACAACATTTATCTAGCGTGTTAGTATCTATGACTGGCCGATGGGTATTAATAAACCTGGTACATGTATATTTAGCGAATGAAAAGCTACTTTTCATGTCCACCATCATTGAAGGTTCTAGATTGTAATATTTCTTGCTACAACGGCAGCCAAAGAAATCCTTTATTGGCTGCATTATACGATAATTGTACCAAAATTTAAACGTTACTCACCATAGCGTCCGGCCAGTTCTCTAGGTCATGACTGAAATGATAACATTTGGTTCTATTGTTTACCCATCCACTTGGACAACCGTCAACTGTAATATGAAGCGATTTTGAAAACATCTCTGTGTATAAGTGATCGCAAGTTTGCACCAACAATATCGTAAAATCTGGCTACTAGAAGGGGTAGGATAGTAGAATGTCATCTTTTATTATTATCTTCTCACTAACTATATAGCTTCATCAAAAAGCGATATAAGTGGCAGATCATTTTGTGTGTCTAAGTCCAATACCCACTCGCTTCCTTTTGTTTTCAACCAATTCAAGAAAATGGGCAAATTCAGCATTTTACATCTATATATTTCTATAACGCACACGTCTTTGAAAGTCACCACCCGTGACTTGATGCAAATGTTAGATATAGACCGTGTAACTAAATTATAATTGTTCTCTTTAATATGATTTTACATAGGCTTGAAGATGGAATTTGGCGATTCGTCTATGAATTAGCCCGGATTTACCCTAACGATGTATGGATGGATTATAATTCATATTCAGAACTGCCAAAAACTAAGTTTAGTTGCACGGTGTGCATTTATATCCACATTATAAGCGTCGTTAGTAAGGATTAAACAAAAATAGGGATCACTTAAAACCTGAAAGTAGTTTCTGAGTTCATACATAATGACCGAGTCCCGAAATGTCACTGAATCATTAAAAAAAAAAAAAACACAACAAAAAAAAGCTGGGAGACTGAACGCTTCGAAAAATGGTGCTTGGTAAATAATACAAGCCACTATATATGTCGACCGTATACACATGTAGGCACAGCATAATTGGCTAGTTTTTTGTGTTCAAATTCCTTCACTTAAAGACATAGAAAATTTAGCAATAATACTGGTACCACTCATTATGATTCTCTCCAGGGGTCATACTAGACAGATCAAAGGCTAATCTTTATTAGGTGATTATGACTTCCTTACAGGGGGCAATAAAGTGGTCCCATGAAGGGATTAGGTATTTTCTGATAAAATATTGATCTTTATCTTGGTGAAAGAAATTGTGTTGTATACAGGTAAGTCCCCTCTTGAGGCCCCTTTAAGTTTATGAGATACTGAAACTGTCCCTTATCAGTAAAGTCACTAATGATTCCATATATCACAAAATATATGCCTTAAATGATATTACCGGGATAACCAAACATAGTAAGTGAGTATGATCAGGAAACATCACAAACTGCAATTCTTTCAAATTGGCGAAATAACAAATGATTCTGATGTCGTTGTGGAGAAGGTTGTTACCCCTGATACATATAAAACCTTTAAAGCGCCAATCACGACTGCGGCAGACGACAAATTTTACCTAATCTTTCCTAATTTTCAAAAAAAAAAAAGACATGATATTACATGAGAATCGTCCGCCAGCAGACGATTCTCAAGAAATATAATGCCTTAATTGTTATTTTTGAAAAAAAAACCCGGCAAAATTTAAGTTGTCGTCTGCTGCAAATTATAGGTGGCGCTTAAGGCGTTTACATCAGACACTTACCCCAATTTCCAAAATATACAAACAGGAAAACTGTAGCATATGTCAGAATACATCCGGTCATTTTCGGTGCTATTACATGAAAACATGTATATAAATGTCCGGTCACCTTATCTGTTTGGCGATTAACCCTTTAAGTGCTTAAGAAAGTATATTTTTGTTAAGTTTTTCACTAATTCGTGTTAGCTGTATACAGAGATCTCGAGACTTATTTGTTTAAGATATGTACTTTTCTCCCAAAAGTGTCGCTTCCACAAAGCAACGGCGTTCTAAGTATTAGCCCATACAAGCCTTGCGTCCTTTTTTGAGACATTAGCGAACAATGCAGACCCAGATCAGACGCCACAGAACGCGGCGTTTTTGTCAGGGACTCCACTGTCTGCTTATAGTATGGTTCATTAAAATTTAAAAAAAAGAGAAAATACAACCCAACAACCCTTTAAACAGAAATGGGCTGATTCAATTGATAAGAATGAGGGAAATCCAATCGGCTTATATAAATATGGGTTAAACAAGTGCGGGATTCCCTCTCCGATCAACTGCTTGTTACAATGTGATATGTGCGATCAGCTAAGGTTCAGAAAAGCATGCCCATACGCGCAGTCTGATCAGAGCTTGAATATTTTATGACTGTTAAGCTACTAAACGAACAGTATTTGGACTTTCTAAGCTTAAACGGGGGCTGCACAGGCTCGACTGAGTCTACACTTGTCAAGATGCCACATTGTTGGAAATCTCATGTAGCGGCTCAGTCAGTAATGTGTGTATACAAACTGGTGGGTTCTAAATCTTTGCAAATGGCATGGGCGGATCGAGAGGGTGGGTGGGACAGGGGATACGGATCTGCCTTAGAAAATCACAAGGGGTATATTTTTCTTAGGAATAAGCATTAAGACCCCCGCCCCCAAGAGGATGGGTGGGACAGGGGATACGGGCCTGCCTTGGTAAATCACAAGTGGTACAGTTTTCCTGTTGATGGATGCTTTAATTTTTGTTTGTAGCACATATAACGGCTTTAAAAATCAATGTCAAAATTGCCTGGTCTTCGTGCCATTTTTCACAAAATTTCAATATACGGATTAATCATTGTTTTTCATGTATTGACGTTAACAAGGTCCCTCAGGAGATTTTAAAACCGGAGGGCGACTGATTTTGTGGTTATAGAGGAAATCCTGACCAGTCAATCGTACATGGATGAGTTGTTGATGCCTGTTGTCCTGCATTTTGCTGTGTCAGTACTGGTCAGGCCAAGGATACAATGCCGGAACACATCTCACAGAATCAGCAAACTTTACCAAAACAAAGATGTGTGCATTGACTGGCCACCGTGTCCATCAGACATGACTACAGTTGAACGTGTGTAGGACCTTTTGGACAGAGGGTTCTACGCATAATACTGGCAACAATAAACCCCCAGACTCTTGATGCGACGTTAACGGAGGACTGGACACCAAATTACCAGAATTATTCAGAGTATGCAAAGCCAGTAGGGTGCTAATATGCTGCTGATGGGGGAAAAACTTTCTACTGAATGCATTCTGATCTTCAAAACGTGACATTTATGGTCATCATGTAAATTTATTGGGACATTCAAAGGAATTTCATTATGCACTTTACTAGCGCTAAATATATGCCCTAATTTATGTTTGTTGTTAAAACACAAAATTGTATAGCTCGCATGGAGGCTTCCTAACTAATGCATTGTATCATCACAGAGAAACTATCAAATCAAATTAACACATAATGATGATGCAAAAAGGGCTCATGATTCACAGATAGTCAGAGCTAAAGAAAGCCTCAAGTTGAGCTACGCCCTGGGGTTATAAACTCGCCCCGCCCTAAGGATCAAGAGTTTCTAAAGACTTATAATAGGAAAGGACTTTAAAAAGTCTTCTCCGAAACCATGAGGCCTACAGCCTATATATTTAGTAAGTAGCAATGTCTAATGGTCCACTTTATAAATCCTGCCAATCAAGGCCCTGGGATTTAAACTGGCCCGCCCCGGGATCAAGATTTTTACATAGACTAATAATGGGAAAAAGCTTTTTAAAACTCTTCTTCTGAAACCACGAGGCACACAGCTTATATATTAAGTATGCAGCAATGTCTAGTGGTTCCCTATCTAAATCAAGCCCCTAGGATCCAAATTGGCTATGTCCTGGGACTCAGGGATTTCTATAGACTTTATAATAGAAAAAAACCCCGTTAAAATATGTTTCTTTGAACCCATGGGGCCCACAGCTTACATATCTAATATGTAGTAATGCCCAGTGGTCCCTTGCATAAGTACTGCCAACCATTTCCCTGGCTTACCTGGGAAAACTTTAAAAATCGTCATCTATAAAGCCACGAGACCCACAGCTTATATATTTAGTATGTTGCAATGCTATGTCTTAACCTACGTAAACCCTGCCAACCATGCCCCTGGGATCCAAAGAAGTCACTCCATTTGGGTCATTTGCTCCCATATACTCAACCTTTTTTTTTTTTTTAAAAAAATCTTTTCTGAAACCAACTCAAGGTCATTGGGGCTCTTGTTCAGATCATGTTGTTTTTATAGTTCCCACAGACTGTTCACTGTTCTACCATTTTATAGTTGCTTGCATATGTCAACTATTGGAGCATGTGCAAAATAGCAGACAAGTACAGTACTTTACACTGCACACTGTAAACATTGATTCTGGACCAGTGGAAGAGCAGTTGTCTGTGGCAATGAACATGTCTTTCACACCAAATTATTTTTACAGCTCTAGTAAATATCTCCTGGCCCCGAGGTTATAAAACTTGAGTACAGTCTCAGACTCAAAATAAAGTGCAATGCACTTTATTTTGAGTTTGAGAATGAACTAAAGTTTTATAACCTCGAGGTCTGATGTTTATTGAAGCAAGTGAATGGATAGCCACTTTCATTTCATTGAGTGTATACTGACCAGACAACTGTAAGAATTTCTGACATTTACCTGCTTGTTTTTTTATTTGATAATGTTTGCAAATAGTTTGGTCCAAGTCCAGGCCTGACAAAACGCCGGGTCTAATCTAATCTGGATCAAAACTGTTTGATATTCCAGAAAGAAGTTTTAAGAAAAAAGTTGAGTTTGACGCTAAAGATCAGCAGACAACGAAACGGCATGCGCGATTTCCCAGTATGCAAAGAGTTTAAGGTGCAGAACCGCATGAAACGTACTAAATATAAACGTTCATCGGTGAAAGATAATATTCAGCAAACTGTTTTTTAATAGTTAAATGTTTAAACAATGTTGTTAGATTTTTTCTTGCAAGTATTAGTTAAGGGAATCTGCATTTTTCTGCTACTCACTTTTCACTTAACGAGCCCCTGCGCATGAGAGTGAGGTACCTATGAAGTTATTACCCTGAATTCCCCTGAATTTAATTAACTTGTTCTCTACTCCCCAAAACCACAAATTTAGGATGTTTTCTTATGTGCCTTGTTCAACCATATTACCTTCGTTCCCTCTTTGTCTCAAAATGTTGACCTTTGTTCCTATGCCCCTTTGCCTTGTTACCCAAAACCTCTGTGTAAGGCCCGGCCTCCCTTACGACTACTTACTTCATGTACAATTAGGCAATTATGGACATAATACATTTATTTGTGGTAAAATTAAAAAAAAAATGCGTGTTCTACATTATTAAGAAGTTTTAAAGCTTAGGACGCTCAAACTATGGATTTATTCTTTTTTTGAATATATTGCTTCTCTGGGAGAAGTGATCTCATCTCGTTAAAAATCTTTAACATCAGAGTTGAGGTATTGAAGGACATATTTGGGGACAATGTTTTCTTAGATTAGTAGGAACAAGATCAGTGTCGATACCTTTTTTTATCATGGTAAAATATTTAGAAAAATATATCTTATTTACATACATTGTATGAGCCAGTGCATGAGATTTCGAACAATGTGGTAGGTGCGACCAGCAAAGCCTCAGATCAGCCAGCGCATATGCGCAGTCTGATCAGAGTCTTTGCTAGTCGCTTGAGGATGCTATGATTGTAAAGCTACTGACTGAACACCATTTGGAGTTTCTAAGCTTAAAAGGAGGCTGAAGAGGCTCATCCGAGTCTACACATGTCAAAATGCCACATTGTTGGAAATTACATGCACTGGCTTAAATAACAAACATATACGAATATGTCAACAGTATACAAATGTGATGCAGAAAAAATGGTCCAAAAAGTTTGAGAATTATTAATATTACTGCAGCTGTGGTAAATTGGACTAATCGCCTTGTAAATTGGGGGTTGTAGGAACAATCCCCACCTTATTCAGTCTGTTGAATGAGATTTAAGCTGTGGCCCATATGACACAATCAAAAAAAATTACTAATTAGTCATGACTAAGTAGCTTACAGTGAGCCACTTTAGTTACGCACCACCTATAAAATGTAAAATTACTCAGAAAAGAAAATTTATATTTTTATTCTGAGCCTACCAGCGTAAAGCGCATTTATATTTGCATTACCCATTGCAATTTCATTGTGATCAGATCAGAAACAAATGAGAAAATGGATCTTGAACGGCACTACCCTCAAAACTCCATTTCACATTGCATTATTTTGAATGAAATTCAGTTCACATTGCACTTTTATCAGTGTCGTATTTCTGCTATGTCAGAGATAAGAGCCGATTTTTCTTGGAAATATCTAAGACTGGAATGTGCTTGCTAACTTCATCAAATTTTTTAAACGTTTTACTATTTTGGTTCCCAGCTGGCCAAGGTTTGAAAAAAGTTGGTTATAATACATTTTTTTTAAGTTAGTTAAAATTTTGTATGATTCTGCGTAAACTAGATAACAAAACTTTTCTTTTATAATTTCATTTTGAACATCCATGTATCCGCCGTTTATTTTCGTAAAAAAATACGGATATATTGGCGTCATGGTGTTGACGTTAGCGTTGACGTCACTACTACCAAGGTTATTAGACGTGTCAATGATAAGACGTTTTAGTGTTTTGATACTTCTATGTCAACAAGTGACTCATAACAAAACAATTTGCGAAGGAAACCCTGTTTGATTATTGTAACTGACGTTAATATGACGCCAAAACGAGCATTTCTTCAAAAAGTAACAGTGTTACTCAATTTAACGACCGAAAAAAGGGATTTTTCTTGAATAAAATAATTTTTGGTGTTTTTCTGTCACAACGATCACCACGGATAATGCCTAGCACAAAACGCAAATAGAAAATATAGACGTTCAGGTTGCACGTGCATTTTGTCAAAGTAAGTAAAATTGCCTTTAGCGCAGCAGACTGTTTCGCATGAGTGATTCTGAATATATTTTTGATGTCAACAAACAGATAAAATGTCAATAAGTAAATTATCATAGAGAATGATTGATTCCAGCATTTTTGTCAAAAAATATGGGCCCTGAAAAAATGGTGCGTAACTAAAGTGGCTCACTGTATCCTAGTAACTGTCTATAAATGTATTGGTTTAGGGGCCAAAATTTTAAAAAATCGTTCTGTTGCACCCCCAGGAACAAAAACTCCAGTGCTACCATGCATCAGGTATATATCTCAGGTGCTAGGAAAACCATGTTTTACTAAGTTATCTGTGGTCAGCTTTTCACAATAGACCTGTAAAGTATGTTACCGTTGGGATTTAAAAAAAAAAACTGTAATAGAGCATTTTGCAAATCATTTTTAATATTTTTCAGTATTTAAAGCATATACTCAGTGTTTCTTGCCAATAAGATTAAACTTTAATATAATCTACATAGTTTTGAGAAGTTTCCTATTTTTGATTTGTAATTTACGTTACTTGTTTCATAACTCAATACGTAAGTTGGCAGTATGCTATGTTTTATATTGGTATATATGAAAAAAAGTGCCATGGATCATCCATTTATCAATTTATCAGTGTATTAATCACTTGAGAAGGTCAATGACTCTTTATCACAATCATTCTGTGATGAACACAATGCTGAACAAGATTACTCCCCTGTAAGCCTCATTGCATACTTCACCAAATTTTTGTATAACGAACATTTAATATGCAAACTGCGTATAGTCATTCATGCTGGTAAAATATTTGCACATGCTTGCCAATTTATAATCTTAAAACCTCGCCTCTAGCTTTTGATTGTGTACCTTGCAACTGGTAACGTATATAACAAACTTATTCATAATAATGGTAGTTTAAGTCTTGAGCTGCATTAAGTTAAGTAAAGAATATATGTATATTTTTGCTGCTGACAACGTGACAAAATATAGTATGTTATACTAATCATGATAATGTGGCACATTGGATAGACCGATTTAAAAACAGTTTAAAGTAACATGTCAGTCAACATAGTGCCACTATAACCTGTTTCACTATTAATCACTGATTACTATGTAACTTTCGATCTTAACAAAATTTGTGTTCATATCTTAAGGTACACAGCAGTCAAAGTTTAAGGTAAATGCAAACACATATTTATGCTCTATCTAACTGATGAAGAACAAAAGAATATCACTGTGCAGTAGCACACAAAATATACATCAATAATTTGAATTATATAACAGCTTGTAAATATCTATTACTAGATGGCAAACTAAAATGAATTTCAAAATATCTGTAGATGAAAGCTAATATTACACAACTGCTCAATAGAAGTGTAGACTCGCCTATGTGTGTGACCAGAATTGCTTAAAACTGATTGTCAATAGGTGTGACTAGGTTATATGATTGTAAATATGTATAGGTAAATTAAATCATCTATGTAGTAAGTATATGACTAGAAAGCTCTATTTCTCGATCGGTATTCAAAGTTGACTTGACTTATATTTTGTGATATGTATGTTATCTCTAATCGCTGTCCATCTCTTCACTGTCTGAATCATCTGTTGAGCTGGCACATTCATCTTTGTTTCTATAATTATCACATATATCATAATCAGCTTCACACAAACACGCACTGGTACAGCTTAATGAAACTTTTCTACATACACACTGCGCGGTAGCATATTTTGAAACCTTACAATTACAAGTGGTCATCTCTGCCATCTCCCTAGGTGCTGAATCCCGTGTCATGAGAACTGGTTCTACTCTGTCATCTGTAACAGTCCACCCTCTTCCATCTGGAGTTGGAATCTCAGGCTTTGCACAGAGAGTGTTCTTCCAAATAAAACACTGTTAGTTAACGCGTCTACAGTGTTGTAGTGTGCTGTCTTTACATGGAGGGATTCTGTCATTCTGCTTGAGTTTCTTGTAAAACATCTTATACCGAAGTTTATCTATATCTCTCTCTTGCCCATTTGGTTGATAGAGTCTACAAGCGAAGGATGTGCATACTTCAGTTAAAGTGTCTGGAAAATCTGCATTGTTTCCAAGTTCTTCCATGAGTGCAAAACTCTTATCTTTCTTTAGAAGTTCAAGTCTTTTCTTCTTACCCTTCCATTTGAAACAACTGGTGCTGTCGCAGCCAGTGAATGCATGAAATGGCAGGATAAGTCGACATAAATTTGGTCCAAGATTTTTTGCTATCGTATGAGGTGGGATATACCTCATATTCCTTTGTGTTCCAGTTTTGAACCAGATGTTCTGTATTTCAATGACACTGAAGAAATGAATGCCTAACACCAAAACATCAGGGGACCAGATTATTGCTGTTTTAGTACTGAACATTTTTGGGGCATAGTTAACATGTAACCAAAGTCTGGTGTCTGCAACATCATGTGTTGAGAAAAAAATCTATAAGCTCCTCTGTACCTTCAGAGAAAACGTGAACAACTCTTTCATGCTCTTTGAATCCTCCACTAAGTACCAAATGCTGGTCTCCTGATAATGCCACCTTAAATACAGTCAACATTTCTTCGAAAGCAAAGCTATTGAAATTGTCTTTGTTTTTTGGATTTGAGAGAAAAGCTCTTAGACTACTTGGGAAAGCCTGCTCTCTAGATTTCACTTTTATTTCTGGTGCATTTATATTTGCTCCCCGCCTTTTACGTTCTCCGGCCTTTATTGACTTAACAAAGTCGTACCGATCAGATACCACATGCACACAATTACCCTCTAGAGAACCACGCTTAATGAATTTGATCACTTCACATACTAGATGGCCAAAAGTTCTTATCCCACCTTTTACAGCTAAAATCTGTACTACAGCCATATAATCTATGAACAAAGCAGTCTCTTGAAGGTTTCGTTCAGGTACTGTCTGTATTGTTGTTGCATTTGATTCAAGGTCTCGAAGTGTCTGAGCCTTATTTGTTTTTGCTAATGATCCGTCATCATTTGCAAGTGCCAAAGGTACATCAGATAGTTCATACTTAAAGAACTTTTCTAGATCAACTTTACGATCTTTTGAAATGACTACTTATCTCCCAAATAACTCTCTGTCAGCATTAATGGATTTCACTTTTGTCACTGACTGCTTACTCTTTGTAGAATGTCCTTAATTTAAACCTTTTAATAGGCTTTGACAATTCAGTTTCACAGAGGTGTAATTTTTCTCCAACAAACACTTTCATTGCTTTTCGCCCAACAGATTTGGCTTTAAGCAGGTCATTTGTTACATCAATTGGTGCCACAACTCCTGTTGCTATATTAATTAATGGGTCTGGCATTTGATCATCTCCTTCTAACACAGGCTCAGAAACAGAAAATGGGTTACCAAATCTATCTGTTATAACCTGCATAATTTTCTGAATTTCAATCTTATCCTTTTTGGTGTTAATTCTTTTAAGGTCTCTATGGCCCTGATCTTCATCTACTAATAGACCACACATGGCCTTGAAGTTCCTCAAGATGCCACTTCTCTCATGGACTGTAAGGTACCATTTCAGTGTGGCCTCTTGAATCCTACTAAATCCAATGATACCGCCCTGTCTAGACTTTGTATCTTTCACAACTGATTGTTCCAGACCTAAGTCTGACCATACACTATTGAATCTTGACTTTGACGATCTTGTCACAACATGTTTCCCTCTTTGAAATTCAGTGTATATCTCTGGTGCTGTCTCTTGAAGCAGATGCATCTCTGCCAGATAGACAGGGCCCCAACGGGCATAGTTTTGCCTATCATAGGCAAAAGCATAATCACATATGTCAGCAAAACACTGAAGGTGCTGGTGCCAGCTTGGAATTTTCTCTGCTGCAATATAATCTAGCGCATTCTGAACATCTTCTATATACTGAGTCCACAAATGAAATGTGTGACTAGCTTTCTTCCCATCAGTGATAAACTGTTTGAAATCTTGTTCTTTTTCTTTCAGCATCTGCTGAGGATCTCTGAGTCCATTCTCTATATCGACACAATTTTCTGCACTCATATCTTTATCCTGCATTGACATTTTAAGAAAATTTTGCAAACCCTCACTCTTCTCTTTAAGCTTTGCTATGAACTGTTGACATGTGTCATCTTTATCTTGAAGCCATGTAAGAAATTCTTGAAATTGTAGCCTACACATAACTTCAAACATAAGTTTGTGTGCAAGAGTGCAGCGTTTGTAATTTCCTCCTTGCATAATGTGGGTTATGGCATTAGGTCCAAACACTTCAGCTTCATTCAGAATGTCTTCAAATCCGCTAAACGAGAAGTGTTTACCAAGAATCTTCCAATACAACTCAAGAATATGGAAGCTTCCCATTCTCAGTACAATATGGTTAAGCTCTTCCCAGTTCCGAAGTCTTACTTCTTGGGCAATTAAATACAGTTGCAGATCAAATGTTATCACTGGTGTGCTTTGTCCTAACATTCTTGTTTGGTTTTCTACTATTTTAATGCCTGTATAGATAGTATTCATGTCTGTGGGCAGTCCTTGAATCACAGGATTATACCCTAAATTTGTCATCTTCTTCTCTGTTGAAAATTGCATGATAGCACGCACACCTGCCCAACTAGGAATGTTCTGTTCTGATTCTGATAAATTCTCAAATTCAAGGGTAATAACTTTAGTTGGGCACATTCTTGCAAATATCATAGCTCTGTCAAGTGTTAGTATTTCTTGTGAGGAAGCATACCAATTATTAAGATCTATTTTTTCAGTTAGGTGCTTCAGGCTGACATTTTTCTCATACTGGTTGGGGCAGTCAAGAATTTCCAAACATGATAAAGTATCAGTTGATTTCTGTCTGAACCTGGTCCTTCTTTTTGGTACAGATCCAAATGCTCCAGTTACCTGCAAGAAAATATAATTTTTTGTTTTAATAAAATGATAGTTATATACATTAACTTCTGCTGGACCATGAGGGAAATGTTGAAACCTGAGCCTGAAAGTTCAGGGACTCAACAGGTCCTGTTTGTCCAGTAGATGTTAATGTATCAGAAAAGAAAGTTTGATCCTTTATTGTGTTTTTGCTGTTGTAAGGCTGTTAGTGCTCTGTGTAGGCAGTACTAGACTCCAGTGCCATGGGTAGGTCTATGGTTTGTGACTGTTGCATTTCCTTGTCAAACCCTCTTGCTTTTTGATGGTCATTATTTACTACTTGTAAATGATCTTCTGAGGAGACAAAAATTGAGATTTTTTATATCCAAAATGGCGGGGCCCACAGTATTTGTTGACGTTTTGCAACACTGCTCTGGAACTAAAACCACTATCATCATGGCGTCATAAAAAATATAGCCTGCTAAGCTGCATGTCAAAGGTGAGGTTGTCAATTTTTGCAATGGCCACAAAAACAGATCAGGGCATAAATTTAATTGTTACTACCGCATTGGTTTCAGCCTGTTAAAACGTTGCTGTCAATAGCGTGTGACACAGCTTTCTATTCATTAAAAAAGGATGAATTGTTCAACAACTTACTAAAACACATTTTTATTTACAAATTTCCCACAGTTTAACAGTCATTTAAGGTGATATTTGTTCTCAACTTACAGTGACTTACAAAGCAAAGGGTAAGCAAACAGATGATACCTCATAAATTAGTGATAAGGTGACTAAATTAGCTCAATAAAAATATCATTAGATACTAAGATTATTATAGTCATTTTACTAAATTACATCTCAAACTCTTCTTACCACTTCTGATTTCTCTTGAAACAGCAAACCTCCTAGAACATGCATAGTCCCTTCTCCACTCCTTGTTGCCTTTTTGATGTCTATATTGTCCATTGCAGCATGAACAAAGGATCCACTGGGAATAATGTTAGATGGTATATAGACTCCTCTGGATGCTTCAGCTAACTGAAGAGTATCACTTGCTATAGCTGACTCTATCCTGCATAAATCATCATAGCTGATACAATGTCCCTGGCTATGCAGCATATTCACTACCTGTTTACTACCTGTCAAATGCTTTATGGACATCGCGAGACCAATATGCTTTGGAGTCTTTACTCTTGACTTCTTAACTGTGTAGATAATGTCCTGACACAAGGCCACAACTCTTCTGTCCATATCACTATCCATATTGTTACTATCTTTGACTAAAACCATGTGCTAAACTGCCTCCCAACAAAGAAGCAGCAAACCGAACCAATATATCTGGAATTATTTCTTTAGCTTTCTCATCTGTTATATCAGCCTTATCTATAGAGCTTTTTGTAGATAAGCCATGTACATCTTTTATTGTGAATCTTAGCAAAATCGATGCATTGGCTAAGGTAATATGATCACTTTCTGTCATCTCTGAAAATATATCATCTTCTATCTCATCATCTTTGATTTTTCTCTTCGTTAATCGTAGTTCGTAGGTCAACTTCATTGCTATACACTAGTTCTGACTGATTTCTTCCTGCTGGTTTATGAAATGTTAATTTACCTTTAAAGTAGTTTGACAAACGTTTGTTCAGTTTCTCCCCTCTATAGCTAGCAATGCCAAATTTTTGCAAGTATGTCTCAAATTGTACGAGTAGTGCAGTCATTTCAAAAGCCTTACCAATTCTTAAATCTCCTTTTATAACTTTGATAAATTCTGTGAATGCTTCTGCATATGGATCAACTGGTTTATACTCTGGTGCAAGCTCTTTCTTTGCTCTGTCTGGCCTTCTCTTATAAACACTCAGACAGTTACGATGTTATTTGGCCTCTACAGCTATTAGATCCTGGTGGAGTACTTTTATGGTAAGGTCATAGTCGTTGATCTTAGACACAATGTCAAATATGGTATGTTGTACTTCTGAAGAGCAGACATTTACTAAACACGCATCACCTTTCTTTAACAAGGTCACAGAAAATGCACTTTGAACTGTCAAATGCTTTAGTACTTGTTCTTGTTCTTACACCTGAATCCTCATCTGATACTTCTTTTGACGGCCCATCCTCTCCCAATAATCTGAATGACAAATTTCTGCAGTTTGTGTAGTTTTGGTAACACTTTCGATGATATCTTACCAATATATCACTAAACCCAATAACGTTACCTTCATCATCACTTTTGAAACCGTTGTTGGACTTTACACAGTAGAATATACTGTCACTAGATGTAATCAAACTGCTGAAGAGTTTTTGTCTTCCTTCTTGTTTTGGGTTAACCAAATTCAGCTTTCTGTCCCTTTTCCAACATATGATGCAAATATGATCAAATTGTGGCGATCCCTTTTCTTCTTTGTATTTTTTAGCAGGGGATGGGCCCAAACTGAAACTTTGATCTTGGGCCTTTTGTTCACATATAATAGTTTATTTCATCACATATCAGACAATTATGTATCGTTTCAAGCTTGATTTCCATGCTTAGTTATACTGGTTAATTTAGTCCATCTTATATTGTCAGAAAATGTGTCTGCTTTACCAGCTAATAGCACTCTAATATATTCATACCTGTAAAGATAAAATATGATATAAAATATAGAAATTGAACATATTTAAAAACCTTGAATGCCTTTTGTAACATAAGCTACACATGATGGCATTTTCCTCTGTAAAGCTATATATAGCTCGCTGCATTTCTGCAATTAATCATTTGATTTCGTTAAAAATATATCCTTTGCTGACATGCACAGGAATATAATGTTAATACATGTTTTTGTTACAGAATAAAGCATATTTTATTTTCGTAAGGTACAAGTATGTTAACAATACAGCATATGATTACATAGAGTTATAACACAACAATACAGCTTATCCACATATGTATACTATACAAGTAGGCATCAAATTAAAAACCGTGATTCAATTGTGAATTCTTCTTATCAATTATAAAGCAAATGTGTTACATACGTGACAAAATGTAACACCCAGAACATGTATCTAAAGTCATATTCGGAGCCATGCCTATGTATGACATCTTACATCAAGCATACAAAGGAAAATAAAGTATCATTTAATTGATTTAAAATAAGTGTATGCTGTTAAAAGACATTACTCCATTTTCCAATTTTATCTGATTCCATATAAGTGTCTTTGACTGCTTATTTCTCTCAAAAATGCCATCAGATTGAAAGCCAACTGCCTGAAATGACTTGCCAAAGGAATAATAAATAATTTGAATATAATATTTGACCGAGATCTTTCATGATGGCATAACAAAAATAATAAGAAAGTATGAGAGACTATTTTTTGTTAAATGCTGAAAATGTTACGTACAAAACAATGCTGAACACAAAAACATCCTAATATGCACTCAAATTTTTCTTGCTTTAATATTACACAGATAATAAGAACATTTGTGTTTTTTTATTGACTTTTACAAACAAATAATCACTATGGTATTCCACTATCTAAATAATCTAAATTTAAGGGTAACGTAGTTTACAGGCCATTTACAGAGTCCTGACCACAGATTATTTAGTAAAACATGGTTTTCCAAGTACCAGAGACATGTCCCTGACTCATGGTAGCAACCAAATTTTTCTTCCTGGGTGGTGCAACAAACTTCAAAAATAGCCCACATATCTCAGATTGGCCCCTAGACCATATAGATGTGTACTTAGATAAAATGTCCTGCGGGAAATTTAAATGGTTGACTTGGCAAATAGTGCAGACCTGGGATAAAAAACTAATCATCTCCTTTAATTTGATATGCCACATGACCATGCACAGAAAACTTTTAAAGTAATTTTTTGACCCCCGCAACCCCCAAGTCCCACCCCTAGGGCATGACCCAGGTGACGGAATGAAAATCACATCTAATGTATTTATATCTTTTATTTGTGAGAAGACACGCACAGTTTGGTTTACAATTCTTTGAAATTGAGTTTGTAATTGAAATTTATTTCTATTTGACCTTTTGGCCCATCCCCGGGGCCCCTAGGGATGGGCCAAGAAATAGTGCCATTGCACGCCCCATTCATGTGAGTAGCACACACAACAAATTTGGTTGGGTTTCGTCCAACGGTATAGGAGGAAATAGCGTTATGGACGGATTGATTGACGGGCGGAGGGGATTGCAATATTCCCATCACTTTTTTAAAAAAGCGTGCGATAATAGGCAGTAGACACCCCTGTAAGAAGCTTCGAAAACTAATAAAAGTAAAATATGGATCAAACAAAATTTAAACTCATTAACTTTATTACAATAATATACAAAGAAATGAACTCAATGCAAGCACTAGCCAATAATTGTTGACTCCCTGCAATAGACAAATAGTCAATAATTGATAAAATAATACAATATAATGCAAAAACAAATCTCAATCTCCTTCTTGCTTTTATTTCTGCGTATAATAGTTGCAAAATATTTGTATAGAACACAGTCGAACACCGTCTTTTATTAAAATGTGTATTTAGCAAAATGGATATCTGAGCATGGTCTACACTCTACACATACCTGTACAAAAGGCTGTTTTAATGCATTTAATGCATTTTCAGTATCGTTTGTAGCCACATCAGGCCACACCCAGCATAATTGAATATGCCCACATAAACAACTATGATTAGCTTAGGATGTCTCCTAGTCTGACTAGAGGGTTTGTGATCCGGTAGAATATATATAGGGTCACTGAAAAGCAAGAAAAAACAGATGGTTGGCCTGATGGTGGACTTCACTTGGTGCATATTCCGGTTTGATGGTTATGTTGTTGTTTATACATTGTTTATTGTTGCTCCTGTTAGTTCTTTTTCTTTTTGTTTTATGTACTTGTTTTGTTACGCAGTACTTTGTGTCATTTCAAGTTTTGCAATTATCCCACTGACTGGAGAAGAGAGGGCTGGTTGCTTTACTTTCGTATTCTTCTGAATGTTATGCTTCTGTAGTAGTTTTTTCTCTCTTCCTCATTGTGCTATGATTTTATCTGTAGTGTGTGACTGAGGCATTTCCTGGTCATACTTACTAACTTTTATACCATAAGGAAAAATAATTGAACTGTTATTAATAAATAGATGTATTAATTTTATTTTGTTCTTGCTCAATCTTTTGTTAAACTAGGTCGGCAGTGACTTGAAGCTGTTGTATTTGCTAATCCTTATCGTTCGTTTTAATTATTCATTTACTTTATGAAAAGGCTATATCATACAAACGCTAAACAGTTAATGAGACTGGTCTTAGAAAACAACGCCTAGCCAGATTTGACTGCAGCCTGATGCATTCGGGAAAGTCCGCCACAATTCGAGAATCGAATTATGTCTCGTTTGTATGTAAGGAGCATAACGCGTAGTACTATGTACCAAAAAGCTCCATTTTGTTAGCTGGAACTGGCGTATGGAAAATAACTTCTGTAGTATGTGGGTTCAGCTCTATTAATATGGATTATTCTGATTATCCGAAAAGTTAACTCAGCAGAATAAGTGAAGATTATGTATTTTTCAATAAAAAAATTGCTATAACATAAATTTCATTTAAACCATTTGTTTTGCTGCAATCACACTTGTTATTGTGTTAACATGGTTTCCGTTACGTCAGCGTCACGTTATATAACGTCAGTGTCATGTTATCACCCGCGTTATAAAAGAATATCCTCGATGTACATCCGTGGTCTGATTCCACGGAATTTCGCGGAATTGGCCGAGGCAGTTCCAATTGCAGCCTGATGATCCTAATCATGGTTCATTTATTGTGCTTTTGCCCTTTGTGGCCCTTGCCCTTTCCTTGTAGACTGGTTTCTGATATGTGAATGCGACATTTCCTGGTCATACTTATTTGTTATTTAACGCTACAGTTGAACCTGCTGAATCAGCCACCTTTATAAAAGCTCCACCTGCGTAAGAGAGCCAGTCAGAACATTCTCAATCACTTTTTCTTTATCAGGTGTGATAAAAAAAAATCTAAAGCCGATATGCTTTGCTGAGATTCATTAAATTAAATTCTTTGTCAGTCGGTCATTTGATCTAATTGAATGTCATTGGGAGTGTGTAAAGCATGCAGTCATGCTTGATTGTGCACATTTGCAAAATGAAGAAACTTGAAATCAGATTGGTTATCATGTACTTCTGTAAGAAAGGAATGCTCCCAGTAAAATTGATGAAAACTTCATGGAAACCCTTGGGAAGGAGTTTCCTTCTTACAGAACAGTGTAAAAATGGGCGGCAGAGTTTAAATTGGGGCGAGAGAGCGTTGGGGATGATGGACAGTCTGGCAACCCAAAAGGTGCCACCGCTGATAAACAAGTCAAGGTCGTGCTCACCCTGGTTATGTGTGATTGGTGGCGAGACCTGCAAAGCATAGCTAGCGAAGTGGCCATAAGTTTTGGGGCAGTACAATCAAGCCTTACAGTCATCTTAGGTATGTCAAAGTTTTGGCAAGATGGTTGCGTGAAAGTTGACAAATGATCAGAAAAGGACTCGGCTAGAAATTTCTAGGTATCTCCTGTCTCGTTATGATAATAAAAAATAGTAAGTTAGTATGATCAGGAAATACCACAATCACAAATCGCAGACAACCCGTGGCACCGTGAGGAAGAGCCGCTCAACCATCAAGAGACACCAGGAAGACAAATTAAGCAAAGCAACCAGCCCTCTCTTCCCCATCAAGATGATTGCAATACTAGAATGGACAGAAAGTAACGTTCAACAAAACATAGAACAATTACAGACCCCCAAAATGGGAGTAACAATAAACAAAAAGTCAACAACAACAGAACCACCGCCTTAGAAAGGACAGCAGCCTAAGCCACCGGGGGGCTTTCATCCTGGCAATTTTTTAGTAACCCAAGATGAAGCATTGATTCACCACTTTGACACAGAGTCAATGGAGCACCCTAGCTCATCCTCTTCTAAGGAATTAAGAGGGCTTGGTGGTCAACCAAATAACGGTTGGCTACTTTGCTTTCCTCTTTATTTGCACGCCGGTGGGTCGAACTTCAGACTCTATGATGGTTCCGACTTAAAGACTTATTTATTGATAAGATGGTAGGGGCCTGATGCTTTAGCTGTTTTTTGGGCCCACCAGGGTTTACCTGTTAGATTTCTTTTGCTCCGGTATTCAGTCTTATTTACTGTTGAGTCCTTATCTTTGCTTTATCTCCTTGTTATATCTTGATTTATATGTTTTAGGAAATGATGCATTGATACGTTAGGGGTCTTTCATGCAAACTAAATATTTATGTGTCTTGATCCTCATCTGAATTAAGGGTGAGGTTGGCGCCATTAAACCGGTTTAAGCACTTCAGTAAAATATTTTACTGACCGTTACAAGGCGGTACTTCTTTTGTCGATCTTTTGTGTAATTTTTTCTGTCTTGTTTTTGCTTTGCCTTTGTATGCGTCTGTTTATAAGTGCTTTGTGGTTACCTGCTTGGAAAGAGCTGACCTCTTGGCTCTCGTTTGTGGTGTCTAACTGTAAGCTTGTCACTTTCCCATTGGTATCCTGGGTCAGGTGTGGTACTTGATTGTATCGATTCCTGATCTTTGCACCCTTGCTTACTTTCATTCAGCAGGCAAGGTGATGGCCTCAATATTTTAAAATGGTTAAGGGGTGAGCATAATTGATTGTTTTGAGCAAGCTCGCACAATCAACGGTGCATATTATGCAGGCAAATTGAGGCAGATACGCCGGGATATCGCAAGATAGATGCGAGGAAAACTGACTCACGGTGCTCTGCTCTTGCAGGACAACAACCCTGCCCACACGTCACAAGTTGCCATGATTGTTGCGACTGAATGTGGATTTGAAATCCTTCCTAATCCCCCATATTCGCCTGATATGGCTCCTTCTGACCTTTATTTGTTCCCAAAACTGAAATTCCATCTTCGTGGTACACAGTATGGCAGCAGTGTAGGCGTCATAGAGGCAAGTACTTTGGGGACAAGGAATTGGCCTTCTATTTTGAAGGGATAAGACATCTTAAACAGGGATGGGTTAAGTGCATTGCCTTGAAAGGAGATTATATTGAAAAGTAATGGTTAAATCATCATTCCCTGGTAGCCTGAAGTACAAGGGGCCGAGAACTTCTTGATATTTCCTCATATATTGTCTCCGCATAAAACAGCCAACTCCATTAATCGGCCATTAGCCAGTAGAATCATTCCCAAATTGCTTATAACTCTCTATAAGATAGCCACTTCATACTTGCCCAAAGCCAAATTTTCAATCAACAAGGTGTTAATTGACTAATTAATACTTAGATTTACAAAAGAATTCAATGCTGTGAGACTACTGAAATGCCAATGATGCATTGTATATACATGTATTTTTGTTTAATGAATGATGAAAAGAATGTCAAACACGCAGATAGATCTTCTTTAGATAGGAGTTTTGCTATGAATCTGACAGAAATAAGACTTTCTACACGACAGATCTTCTGACTGACTTTTTAAAAGGTGGTTCTCTTATGAAGGTTTAACTGTATTTTATAAGTTCATCAGGACCTTAAACACAACTTATTTTGTAATGGTGTTTATAAACTTGTGATTTCAGTAGGGTTTACACTATTTGCTAAGACTAAAATAATCTTCCTGGACATACAATGGAAATTGAAACCCGTGACTCTTATTTGATTTAATGCACTATCCAGGGTCAGATGTTATGAAACTAATTCATGATCACCTCAACTGAGCATGAAGATTTAACATCTAATAAAACCAAAAACGCTGAAAAATAGTTTTAATTATTGTGCTAATAAATGCTAAAATATCAACAATTATTTTTGTTGGCATTTTAACATTTTAAAGTAAATATGATACGTACTCTGCTTCCATTTCGCAAATATATTGTTTAAGTTTTGTGCACTGTGCATCATTCCAATGCCCTTGATAATTAATCTCCATACAGTTTTCGTTCCCACCGTAACCATTATCAGGATTTCCTGGTAGCCAGTTGTTATACTCTATTGCTGTCTTACTCGTCATCCAGAGCCATTCTCGTTCATTAATGGTATCAGCTGCCCCTACCCAATAACGTTCTGTCAATATAAAGGCATGATTATATAATTATGCTTTATTACATATCTACTAAAGTTTACATAGTAAATTGCTATTAGCACTCAGTAACGTTTCCTATTTAACTGAATCCATTTTGGCCCAGTATAATGACAAGGCCAAAATCAATATTGAATCATCAATATGATTTTTTTGCACTGCCTCATATGTATAGATAGCGTGTACTTTTTCGATTCGACACATTTTAACAGTAGCTTTTATAATCGTTATCAGGCCCTGTTTTCCGGGTATTTAACGTTGGATTTGGGTCAGAACATGCAACAAATTCATTCTCTAAGTTTACAGAAGGATAACGCATAATAAAATACAGGTCAAGTTCGAATTTGGAAGTCATCATCATAATTTGTACTGAGTTATGGCCCATTTTGACTTAGGTTTAGGCTAATGCAAAAGCTATATTGGCTTTTTTTCGAATAAAATTCACATTTCCCTAAAGCTATTATACATGATCACCAAGTGCCTGTAGATAAGCATGACAGTTATTAAAGTTTTACCCCACCCCAGACCCCTTTAGCGGGGTGAAAGGTAAAGGTCATGAACATAGAGCACCATTCAAGCACACATTCTGTCCTTACAAACACCCTCAACCCAGATGGGGTCAAAAGGTCAAAACATTTTGAAACCTGGGGTGAGGTCAAAAGGTCAAACATTGTTTTACTGAAAGTAGTCATGTTGCATATCAAATTAAAGGGCATGGAACACAGAGTATCATGCAAGCACATAGTCTGTCCTAACACAAACCCTCAAACCACAGATGGGGCCAAAAGGTCAAATCATTTTTTGCTGAAAATAGTCATGTTGCATATCAAATTAAAGGGAATGGAACACAGGGTATCATACAAGTACATATTCTGTCTTTACACACACCCTAGACATATGGGAGGGTTCAAATAAATTTTTTTTTGAAAGTAGTCATGTTGCGTATCAAATTAATGGGAATGAAGCATACAACACCATGCAAGCACGTATTCTGTCCTTACAAACATCCCCACCCTTGGTTGAGTCAAAGGTAAAATCTTTTTTTTTCTGAAAGTAGTCATGTTGCATATCAAACTAATGGGAATGGAGCATAGAGCACCATGTAAGCACATATGCCATCCTTACACACACGCCCGACCCCTGGGGTGGTGTCAAAAGGTCATTATTTACTGAAAGTAGTCATGTTGAATATCAAATTAAAGGGTATGTAACATAGAGCACAATTCAAGCACATATTCTGTCCTTACATACCTTCAAAAATAGTATGTGACTATATCAGGAAATACCACAATAACAAACTGCAGACAAAGCCATTGCACCAAGTGGAAGAGCCAGCCACAAATCAACTACAAGACACTATGAAGACAAACTAAGCAAAAGAAAAAAGCTTTCTCAAGCCCCAAATGGGGTCAAAAGATCAGAACAGTTTTGTTTGCTGAGTAAAGGCATGGTGCATATCAAATTAAAGGAAATAGAACACAGAGTATCATGCATACACACACCCTCGACCCCTAGGGTGGGGTCAAAGGTCAAATCAATTGTTTTCCGAAAGTATTCATGTTACGTATCAAATTTATGGGAATGGAGCATAGAGAACCATGCAAGCACATATTTTGTCCTTCCTCACACCAAAACTCCTGGTTGGGGTCAAAGGGTCAAAACTTTTTATCAAAAGTAGTTGTATTGCATTTCAAATTAAAGGGAGTAGAATACAGTGCACCATGCAAAAACGTATTATGTCCTTACACACTCCCTCTACCCCAAATTGGGGTGTAAAGGTCAAAACATTTTTTTCTGTCATGTTGCAGATCAAGGTAAAGAAAGGAGATGGAGCACAGAGAACCACGCAAGCACATAGTCTGTCCTTACACACAAACACAGTCAAAAGGTCCAAAATAATCCTGAAATTGGACATGTTGCATATCAAGTTAGAAGGCAATGAAACATAGAGCACCATACACGCACATATTTTGTCCATACACGCCACCTCGCCCCCTTTGAGTTGTGTCAAAAGGTCAAAGCACTTTTTTTTCTGAAAGTAGTCATGTTGCATATCAAATTAAAGGGAATGAAGCATAGAACAGCATGCAAGCACATATTCTGTCTTTACACACACCCTTGGTCCTAGGGGTTGGGTCAATGGTCAAAACACTTTTTACTGAAAGTAGACATGTTGAATATCAAATTAAAGGGTATGGAACATAGATCAACATTCAAGCACATATTTGGTCCTTAAATACATTCAAGCCCCAGATGGGCTGAAAAGGTAAAACATGTTTTTGCTGAAAGTAGTCATGTTGCATATCAAATTAAAGGGAATGGAAAACAGAGTACCATGCAAGCACATATTCTGCCCTTACCCACAGCCGCGACCCTGGGGAAGGGGGTCAAAGCTAAAATCATTTGTTATATGACTGGAGAGAATCCTGTCTCTTGATTGGCCCAATTTGTCTTCATAAATCTCTATGTCTACCTCAAAACTGGTCTAAACTGGCTCAGAAGGTGATATAGGATGAAATCCAGCTCAAACTAGTTTCCAGAAGTTAATATTTTTGACACTTCTGCAATATCACCCTCTAGAGAGCTAAAAATAGCATGATGAGTATAAAACTAGCATGTGCTGCATGAAATTGACATGATTTGCTGTTTCACATCCCAACAGGTAAATTAAAGGCTTTCATGAATTTTAACAACTGTTTTGTTATGTTTTGTTTGTTCATTTATTTTTGTTTGAATAAACAAAATGTAAAAAAAAGTTTTATGATTAAATTTTACATTCCACATTTAGAGAATTAATATACATTTCAAATTGCAAAATACTACATTAAAATATTTTAATAACAGTTGATAAAACTTGTTAGAAAGTCCTTAGGTTGAAGGTTGACTTCAGCAACAAAAGTGAAAGTAGAACATTTTCATTCTAAGTTGAAAAGTCATATAACAAAACAGTTATTGACTTCAATTTCGGTAGACATGAGGATTTATCTACCCTTAAAAGTGATATTCACCTCGGCCTGGCGGCCTCAGTGAATTATCACTTTTTCGGGTAGATAAATCCTTATGTCTACCTCATTGAAGTCAATAATTGTATATTATTTTTCTGAAAGTAGTCATGTAGAATATCAAAAATAATTGGAATTGAGAAAAGAGCACTATTCAAGCATATATTTATTCTTTACACACACCCCGAACCCTGGGGTGGGGTAAATAGCTCAAAACATTTTTACTGGAAGTAGTCATGTTGCATATCAAATTTAAGGGTATGGAACATAGAGCAAAGGAGCACAATTCAAGAACATATTCTGTCCTTACATACACCCTTAACCCCCTGATGAGGTCAAAACATTTTTTTTTCTGAACGTAGTCTTGTTGCATATCAAATTCAAGGGGATGGAACATAGAGCATCATGCAGGCACATACACTTGCCCAAAGTTCTAAGCGGTCACCTTAAAATCCCCGTGTATTTGTCCTATTAACACGTGCATTTGGTTCTTCATTAATTTCACTGAAACATCATGGAATGATTTTTTTGTATGACATCTCTCTATACAATGTCAAAACATGAAATTAAAACTAGCTAAAATGATTAAAAATTTTGTCAAAATTTTGGAATTGCTAGGTGACCGCTTAGAAGTTTGTGTGAGTGTATTCTGTCCTCACATACACATTCAGCCCCTGGGGTGGAGTCAAAAGGTCAAAACATTCTTTTCTGAAAGTAGTCATGTTGCATATTTAATAAAAGGGAATGGAGTAAAGACCACCATGCAAGCACATAGTCTGTCCTAACAAACATCCTCAACCCCAGGTTGGGGGGGGGTCAAAAATTCAAAAAGTAGTCATGTTGCATATCAAATTACCATGCAAGCACATATCCTGAAATTAGTCATGTGGTATATCAAATTAAAGGAAATGGAGCATAGAGCACCATGCAAGCAATATTTTGTCCTTCGGTGCACCTGCAGCCCCTGGGTTTGGTCAAAAGTTCAAAACATTGTTTCTGAAAGTAGCCATAAAGTTTATCAAATTAAAGGGAATGGAGCGTAGAGCATGATGCAAACACATATTCTGTCCTTACACACACCCTCAACCTGTGGGCTGGGTTTAAAGGTATAAAAAGAAATTCTGAATGTGGTTATGTTGCATATCAAGCTAAAGGAAAATGAGTATAGACCAATACTGAAGCAAACACTTTGACCTTACACACGCTACCCTTGACCTCTAAGTCTGGTTGAAAAGTCAGATATTGAAAATTTGTTTAGTAAAATATTTTACTGACCGTTCCAAGGCGGTACTTCTTTTGTGGATCTTTTGTGTTTTTGTTCTGTCTTGTGTTTGCTGTGTCTTTGTGCGCGTCTGTTAATATGTGCTTTGTGGTCACCTGCTGGGAAAGGGCTGACCTCTTGGCTCTCGTTTGTGGTGTCTACTGTGAGTTTGTCACTTAAACATTGGTATCCTGGGTCAAGTGTGGTACTTGATTGTATCGATTCCTGATCTTTGCACCCTTACTTACTTTATTGAACTTAGCGCTAAAAAATAGTTGATATACTTTTAATTATGATCTGTAGGATACCCAAGGTGAACTTAGGGGTTGGAGAAATGGATTTATGTTTGTGGTTTATACGTATCTCTAAAGTATCCCTTCACCGGCGGGACATAAATTCGACGAATTTCCTTGTTTGACTTCTGTTTTGCCAGGCAACACATCTGATTATCGGAATTCTAGTAATTCACAACTTATTCGTTTTGCGAAAATATGTTTCAAAGTTGGTGACTTCAACAATAAAAATAAGTATTTGACTGCTTAGAAACTACACTATCAATATCATTAATTTTATGAATTGTTTTCTGGATTCGCAGATACGCAGAGTTGATTGTTGTCTTATCCAGACTGTTGAGCGTGGACTAGTGATGGATATATTGGACGTCACGGACATGATTGTCAAGCAAGTAACGTCATTGTTAAGCCAAAATAATGTAATGTTACATTGAAGCAATTCAGAGACTAACAGGAGCTTTTCTGTGAATAAAGATGCCGCCTTGAACAGTTAAAAAGAAAATCGTACCATTATTTGCCTGAGGCGCGATTGAAAAATCCATCACTCAGGATCACATATTGTCATCGGTTGGTTGGCAGGCCTTTCGATGACAAATTGAGATCCTTGGGGCAGATCCTTCTATCCTCCCGATTCATTCATAATATATTCTTATATAGGTTGGGAACCATAGGGTATACAGGAGGGTCTGGATGGGGGGTCTGGTATTCACTTTTCATTAAAAATTTAGCCCATTATACATCTCATTAAAAATTTGGGTTATTCATTAAAATAAGACCAATTATACATTAAAAGAAAGAAAGGTGTCAAAGAAATCTGATTATTTACTAATCATTTATCTTTTCTTCAGTTATTAAACAAATAGGATTATTCATTTATTTTAAGGCCCTCATTTTTCACTATTCATTATTTTTTGGCTAATTATTCACGACTCAATATATAAAAAGGTCCATTATTCACTAATCATTACACTACACCATCCAGACCCTCATATAGCTGGATTTTGTATTATTGCAAATGTCATTCTATGGTGTATCTGAAACCTCGATCAGCTTGCATAACGCCAGAGCAGTCCACTTCTGCGTCCCATGAAGAACACGTAAAGATCATGTGAATATATTATTTTTCAAAATGTCCTGTATATTTTATTCTAACACACCTCGCCTATAGAGTCAATATTAAAAAGTGTGATATACAACGACATGTATCAAACAATAATTCACAGTTTTGAAGGCGCGAGGAAAATGCATGCTAACTGATGTCATTTGTAACTGGAAAATGACGTAATTCATGGCGTAAAACGGTGTAACGTCGTTTTTACGCTTGAAAAGACGTTACAAATATACGTAAACGAATGCGACGTAGTCTAAGTTTTGGCGGGAGTTCACATTGCTATACAGTAGCTTTATATCAAGCACATTCAGACTATCAGTAAACAAAACAAGAGGGTCATTGGGCCCTGAATCGCTCTCCTGAATCCTTGTTACGAGGAGAGGATGTTAACCACAAAATATAAATCCCATTTCTCGAACACCTAAGTACATCTTTGCTATCACTCAAATCATAACCAAAGCCTATCATTGTACTACGTTCAATCAAAATATATTTATCTGCACAATTTCAATGTCTGACTTTTTTACCTAGACCAAAAATGTCATGGGTGTGCATAAGTTCAAGCATTTTACTTGCATAATGTTCTACACTTAATTCCTTTTAATTTAATATACAACATGACCTTCTACAGAAAAAAAAATGTTTTGACCTTTTGAACCATCCAGGGGTCTTGGGTGTATAAAAGGACATAATATTTGCTTGCATCGTGTTCTCTGCTTCGTTCCCCTTAATTTGATATGCAACATGACCTTCTTCAGAAATAAAAAGTTTTGAACTTTTGATCACATCCAAGAGACGTGGGTGTTTAAGCAATCAGAAAATTTGCCCGCATTGCTTCATTCCTGTTAATTTCATAAACCTTCAGAAAAGAAGAAAATGACATTTTGACCCTCGCCATGTATCAAGTGTGTGTATAAGAGCAAAATATTTGCTAGCATGTTATTGTATGCACAATTTCCTTTAATTTCATATGCAACATGAACATATTCTGAAAAAGTTGATTCTATATAAGCCTATGTGACCCATGCGGTGTGTCCAAATTTGATCCAAGGGGCAAAATTCGGCAGAGGTCCACTAGGCATTGCTACATACCAAACATCAAGGCCCTTTGCCTTGTGGTATCAGACAAGAAGATTCTTTTATGTTTTTCCTAAATAGGCCTATGTAAAACATGTGACCCCCGGGGCGGCGTCATTTTTAGCCCCGGTGGCATAATTTGAACAAACTTGGTAGCGGTCCACTGGTTGATGCAACATTCCAAATGTCAGGGCTCTATGCATTGTGGTTTAATACACGATGATTGTGTTCATGTTATCCCTATATAAGCCTATGTGAAACATGTGACCCTGGGGCATGCCCATTTTTGGCCCCAGGTGCATAATTTGAACACACTTAACTTGGTAGAGGTCCACTAGGTGATGCTACATACCAAATATCAAGGCTATATGCCTTGTGCTTTCAGACAAGAAAATTTGTTCTTGTTTTTCCTATATAAACCTATGTAAAATATGTGACACACAGGGCGAGGCCATTTTTGGCCCCAGAGGCATAATTTGAAGCAACTTGGTAGAGGTCTACTAGGTGATACTACATACCAAATGTCAAGGCTCTAGGCCTTGTGGTGTCACACAAGAAGATTTTTCATGTTTTCCCAATATAAACTTACGTAAACATGTGACCCCAGGGTGGGGCCATTTTTGTCCCAGGGGCATAATTTGAACGAACTTAGTAGAGATCCACTAGATGATGCTACATTCCAAATATCAAAGGGCTATGCTTTGTGGTTTAAGACAAAAAGGATTTTTAAAGTTTCATCTCAAAAATCTATGTCTATTTTAGCCTGTGTGACATAAATATGCAACGGACCAAAACCATTTGAACAATTAACCATATAAGGATCATTCCAGCCAAGTAGTTTAAGAGGAGATATCCTTAGAAGCAATTGTTGCTGACGATGCACGACGGACATCCAACGATCACAATAGCTCACATGAGCTAATTGCTCAGATGAGCTAAAAATCAGATGTATACCTCTCAGTAGCAAAGCTTTTGTGGTGTTGCATGATATGCGATTTGGGTTTCCCAAGTAGTAGCCTAAGCATACTGGTACATACTTCCCATGTTCTGTGTGTATCCCTCTAAGAATGAGTTCTCTGTCGCAGTGATAATTTCAGCAAGGTTTCCACCATATATACGACACATCAGCTGAATAAAAAAATGATTATCAGAAGAAACCTAAACAGCTCTACCGAATGCAAAATGAAATCAAAAATCTGGTAACTCCATGGCGCTAATATAAACAGTGATTGTAAGCAAAATATAAGAAGACCAAATTAGACAACATACTACTGTCCTGTCAGCCAGGAGTGACAGTGACCTTGTGTTTTGTTTACAAAGTTATCAGGAACTTAGAATCGATAGATCACTTGTGCACAAGTGATTTATCGATTCGCATTAGCTAAAATGCAGTGTACACTTTAATGTTTTACTTAACAATTATAAACAAAATACGACGTCACTGTCAATCTTGGTTGACACAACAGTAACTCCCAATTCTGTTGGGGCATAGACCAGTGCGTATAAACAATCCTTATGTCATAGAAGTTTTGCTTATTTAAATGGATATATTTTTCGCTTTAGCTGTTTTGTAAATAAATTCACTCAGGATTCGTATCTGTAATATAGTTTGGTTTAGGCCATCTGGTTTCTAAGGATACAAATTGGCGATAGTTATATATACTAAAGGACTTTGAAAACGCATCACTCAGATTAAATCCTTTATTTCACAAACCCTGAGAATGTCAGCGAGATAATTATTATTGCATATCCTAGTCTGACCATCTGGTAGTGTGTCCTAGAAAGTTAATGGTTGTACATTTACTTCAAGGTATTGAAAATGTATCCGTTTTAAGACAGGGGTGGTCGATTTTGAAGGACACAAATCCAGCTGCAATTTAACACGCGTTAGTTTTGATTCCTGTCTCAACGAATTTGCGTCCCTTGCTTCTTTCACGATTGCATATTCATCATTGAAGAAATGAATTGACTGTTTGGTATGCTCAAAATAACACCCTTTAAAATTACCGACATACCCCACCCACCTTGATTACTATAGTCTAGATATAAAATTCAACGTCTTGGGCCTTTCAAAGTTTCGATTTCGTATCATCGGTTTTATTGGGAGAGGCTAAGGGCATACACAAATGACAGATTATTCATAAATTACGCTTGTATCAGGTGTCCTTTGTATTGTGCAAGTGACGTTAACGTAAATGTTTAAGACGTTCTCGATCGCATTGCAGCAGATATCCTGAAACGATTTACATCAAATTGTCTTCCCCACATGCTTGTCAGTGTATATAATTAATATCAGTAATGAAAGCTCGCATAAAGGTAACTAATGGAGATGTTTTTAAAAAGAAGCTATAAATTGATGTTCAAATTTGACGTTTAACTCGAAATTTTGAAGTTATCAATTACTTTTAATTAGAAAAAGTCTATAAACTCTTTTGGTAACATGACATCATATACGCCACAGTTTAAGCATAAAAAATCAAGAAGCTTCATTTAATTGTGCAGAAAGGTGGTGGATGCTGTATGTACCCATGCAACGTCATCAGCAGCGTCGCGTGATAGTGCAGTCAAATTAATGACTGGTTCATACCAATTCTGGGTTGCACATTTAAACCTGCGAGTAACTATTCAATTGCATATACGGTTTGCAAGAAAAGTGCAGAAATATGGTGATGCGTTTTCAAAGTCCTCTAGTATATTTATGAATGGAGTCAAATATAACGGGAGAAAAGCTAACATCAGTTCCGCAGCGTTTACTGATCTGTGTCTTATTTTTTTTCCCATATAGTCCTGGTACATGTTCTATAGTCTATGTTTTGTTGTACGCTACTTTATGTACATTCTAGTTTTGCAATCATCTTGATGGGGAAGAAAGAGCTGGTTACTTGGCTTGATTTGTCTTCCTGGTGTCTCTTGATGGTTGTGTGGCTCTTCCTGGCGGTACCATGGGTTTGTCTGCGGTTTGTGATTGTGATATTTCCTTATCATACTCACTTACTATTTTTACAAGTATGACATGAAAGTATGTAATATTTATTTATGCATGCTTTCTAAAATGAGCCGATTAGATTAAAACTGGAGTGCGTGAAAACTATTTCTTATTATAATGGCAGGGAAAATACAAATTATAGAACAAGTGCAAAATTTCCTTTAAGAGTTCTAATCGTTGAATGCCTATTAAGATTAATGTAATATAATCAGACACAACTTGAAAGTCACTCACCATAGCATCTGGCCAGTTCTCCTGGTCATGACTGAAATGATAACATTTGGTTCCATGGTTTACCCATCCACTTGGACAACCCTCAACTGTAAAACAAATGAGCCGTGGCATGGGATTTCAAACAATGTGGTATGTGCGACCAGCAAAGCCTCAAATCAGCCTGCAAATACGCGCAGTCTGATCAGAGCCTATGCTAATCGCTTGAATATTCTATGAGTGTTGAGCTACTGACTGAATATCATTTGGAGTTTCTAAGCTAAATAAGCCTACTCTTGTCAACATGCTACAATGTTGGAAATCACATGTCGCGGCTCATAAATGATCTGGAAATCATCTTGAAGTTCATCCAAAAATGATCGTAAGTTTGCATAAAAAAGAAGTACTTGAGCTTAAGGCGATAGGTAATATACATTTATTTTTGTGCATACCATATGCAGCATGCATGGCAGTTCATGTAGCTCGAGATGAGTGACACATTCAAATCAGTTGGCTTAGCAACATATAGCGTAAAACGTGGTCCACGTTTAGCTCATGACACGCCCGCTTTCCTTTCTTTCAACCAAAATGCACAGCATATAGTAAGTGTTGAGTGAAGAAAATCTACCCATTTTATAAAAACAGAGCTGTATTCATCTTTAATGAGAAAGGTGTTATCTGTCAAATGGTACCTTTTGTCACCAAATAATGTATTGTTTGTAATCAAAACAAAAGGCTTTGTCAATTCTTACCAACTTTTACAAAGGTCACACTTTGCTTCAAATCATAAGGCGTTATTAATGTATCGTGTAGCACCTTCCACCTCAAATTAAACAGCAAATAGCACTTTTTGTCGCTAGCAAAATTTACATTATATATCTGCACATAGAACCAAATGAAATTTTGTTACCATTAGTTCGGTACAAGAAATACAGCCATGATAATTTGTGAGATGAAGGATCAGTTAAGCATCGTAAAATTTAAAATATCTCAATTTGGTTGAAAATGTTAGTTAGCATCTTTTACCCCCAATGGGCGATATTTTCCATAACTCACACGTCTGTGAAAGACACCACTAGAAAATAGTACTTTTAAAATGTCAATACCAACAAAATTATTTTATTTTTAGATCCCAAATGCGAGCAAATATCGGAACAAAGTGGCAAATACAGAAAAATGACCAGGCTGTACATTGTATCCTGGTCAGAAAGTATTGTCCCAACATTCTATTAAGGACATATGCTACTAAATACTTCCCATATTGAAATATTTTTAATACTTTGCATACAGTTTGTTTAATGCATGGGCTATCCATTTATGAAATAAAAAGGATATGTCACCGTGCTTATTTTTTCAGAATCTCATATGGAAGTTTGCAGCATTTGACCAATTTTCTAAAACTATAAAATAATAAGACTAGTTCTAAATATCGAGCTAAAACGGTTGTAATCTTCAGCCAGCTTCTTTCTTTTAACTTAAGTTATTGCCCATGACCTCAAACCTTTTATAAAATGTGCAAGTTTATTTGTTATTCCATTCTGTGACAAGATACTGCATGATATATTTTGGCAATTCATCGAAAGTTTGAATTTCTTTTTAGATTAAATCATGTATAAAAAATCTGATGTTGAAAATCTTAAAAATTTATTTTTAATTCACGGACTATTATGATACCTTTCAGAAAACAGAATAAAAATCTGGGGTCACCTAACTAATTCTCTTTCAAGAGGGCCAAATTTAACTCCACCCCCATTGGTTTCATGCGTAAGTCAATATAAAAAGTTCAGGAATGACCATTTCGGTCGTTTTGATGATGCCATTTCACTAGCAAATAAAGCAATTTGGCATTAAAATGTTAAAAAGAAAGAAAAAACACACTGAAAATTGGCGCACACCCGGGAATCGATCTTAGTCCTCTGGCTTTGTAGCCAGACACGCTAACCACTAGGCCACGAGGTCAGGTCGTGCGCCGCTCTAAATAACCGTACAAATAGTAGAAACTCGGCTACTATCGTATTCGTAACCAGGGTAATTGTGTACGTCGTTTGATTTCGACTGAGCTACATTTATCTGTCTTAAGTGCTGAGACGATCAGTTCTGATAAGATGTCAGTAGATATTCGGACACACTTTGATTACTTTATTTTGTCAAGGAAATGTCAGAACACCGATATGAGATAAAAATAGAAGAAAGCTGTGTGGATCCGAATCCGTTAATGGTCGAAAGACAGGACCCAGACAACTTTACCCGTTTCCAGACGCGGAAAAGGTGCGCATTGGAAATAGCCGCATATGTCTTTAAATATAGACAAATAAAATTTAACGGACGGCACATGGATGTATATAATTGAGCCGCGGCATGAGATTTCCAACAATGTGGTATGTGCGACCAGCAAAGCCTCAGATCAGCCTGCGCATACGCGCAGTCTGATCAGAGCCTTTGCTAATCGCTTGAATATTCTAAGAGGTTAAGCTACTGACTGGACATCAGTTGGAGTTTCTAAGCTTAAAAGGAGGCTGCACAGGCTGGTCTGAGTCTACACTTGTCAAAATGCCACATTGTTGGAAATCACATGTCACGGCTCGAATGTAATTTTACGCTAAATTTTGATACTCTGATTGCGTCTTCATTGCTTGCGAATCAGGATGGAATGCACAAACACTTGGAACTGATCAGCCAATTCATCTGTAATGCGTAATCATTTTCATTGCAATTTTGCCTCGATAAAATATTGCCAGCGATAATTTGGCGTACAGTACAATGTATCTACTTAAGTTCCAACTTCTCACAACGCTACTTTGAGAAAATGTCTACAAAATATGTCGGCTGACTAGGGTTCAAATGCATGACCAGACTATTGTAGATTACTTATTGGACACACTAGTGACAGCGATGCACGATCACTCTGTGCTCCGGTGGGGGAGATTGGGAATTCCCTACTTTAGACAATCACTATAAACATGATGAATATTGATGTTGTATTCATCAGTCGAAAATATTGAAATGTTTGCCACTCAAGTAGGGCAATCCCCATTATATCCTACGCACTCGTTTAGGCGGCAATTACTCACAAACTGATTAATATAAAACTATTTTTCGATTGCCAAACCGACGATGGTCGAACGCATATTCAAGTTTAATGATCGCTAAAATATGATGTTTGATGATCGAAAACGTTTTTGTGGCAATCAGATAATGCCGTTTTTCAACACGGAAGTTCATTAAGGCTGCCGCCTTCCTCCGCGGTCAAGGACATAAACATGCATGAGCATATCCGATGCATCGTCTACATACATGTAAAGCCTTACATCGTATACTTACCCGAACATCCCAGGAACACAAGCAATACAACAAAAGCACGTGTCAGAGTACATCCGGTCATCTTCGATGCTATAAATTGATACATGTATGCCCGGTCACCTTATCTTTGAGGCACTTAACCTATTTAAGCCGAATGCAATTTCCAACTCTTATCAATTGGGCCAGTCCATTTTCGTTGGAAGGGTTGTTGGGTGGTATTTTACATGTTTTTTTTTTTAATTTTAATAGAACATTCTGTGAGCAAACGGTGGACCCTGATCAGATGACCAATGATCGTGGTTTTATTTCATTTTTCAGAAACCCTCTCAGTCTAGTTTTCCATAGAAAATACAATGCGTTTTCAAATGCCAGTCTAACTGTCTCCTACAAACCAAAATGTATTTTTATGTAAAACCATGTACTGTAGACCTTTTATGGTATTAATATTGATAAGGCTGTAAAAATCTCTTCCCACAAGTCGCCATAAAATGTTTGATGAAAAAATAAAATTTTGCTGAAAATTACTGGAAAAATCTCTTTAAACACAATAGGATCACAGCTTACTTGCTTTTTGTTTGCTATTTCCTGTAGCATTAATCATTATTTTAAGCTATGATCTAATCGCTAAGATTCCACAAACTTCAATTGGACTGTCTGTGAGTCGTGAGCCCTTTTCTTTGTTTCGTCATAGTGTGTTAATTTGATTAGAGTGTTTCTCCATGATGATACATTGCAATAGTTAGAAGGCTTCCATGCGAGCTGAACAAGTTTTGTACTTTAACAACAGCAGGATCAAGGGCGAAGATCTGGTACCAATAAAATGCGTTTCAGACCCCCCCACCCCCCCTGTGGCCTAGGCTGCTGTCCGTTCTAAGGCGGTGGTTCTGTTGTTGTTGATGTGTTGTTTATTATTACTCCCTTTGTGGGATTCTGTAATTGTTCTATGTTTTGCTGTACGTTACTTTATGTCCCTTCTAGTTTTGCAATCATCTTGATGAGGGAGAGAGAGCTGGTTGTTTTGCTTACCTTGTCCACCTGGTGTCTAGTGATTGTTGCGTGGCACTTCATCGCGGTGCCATGGGATATTCTGCAGTTTGTGATTGTGGTATTTCCTGATCATACTTACTTTCAAGATAAAGTCCTCATTTGAAAAAAATCCAAGACTACAAAGTTTGAGATATTGACTTCGGCAACGATTATTTAACCAAACTTCAATTTGATTCAATACTTCTTGAACAACAAAGCTAGAAGTGTTTGTTATCATCTAGTGAAGAGTGCGGTTTGTCTATTGGACAGGGCCTAACATGATTGCCTATTGAAAACTATTAAGTGTGTGTTTTTTTTTATTTTGAGCAGTTTATTTACAATATTACAATCCCTATGTTTCTCTATGTTTATTATACGTTACAAGATTGAGGGCACTTTTAAGAAAAATCTTCGTTGATGATGTTACGCTATACTGTTTGTATAAAGCAAGGGTGGCTAGTTACATCGATATTATGACCAAGATGATACTTTCCTTGGTGAAGATATTTCTCCGTTATCAACTTATGTTTCTGAAATTTACACTTAATGCGTTTTGTGAATGTGCTCTTATGTAACTTCAACAAATAAAGAAATATTTGCACGAAGACGGGTCAGGCCTCAGATGATGGCCCTGACATAAAGCTTTAATCGATTGGTTGGTGCCTGATGGCTATTTTGGGCTGGGCACACCGAGTTATAGTAAATAGTAAATAAGCTTTCACCTGAATATATTCAAGATATAATAATATTAAACAGTCTCCATATAATTGCAGAGGTGAGGTAAAAGTAAGAAAGAGGACACAGATCACGAATTGATATAATCAAGCACCACACCTGACCCAGGATACCAATGGGAAAGTAGTCAAGAGGTCAGCCCTTTCCAAGCAGGTGACCGCAAGGCATTAATAAACAGACGCACGAAAGCATAACAAAAGCAAGACAGAACTAGCATAAATGATCCACAAAAAGCACCGCCAGGGAACGGTTAGTAAAATATTTTACTGGAGGGCTTAAACTGGTTTCAAGGCTGACCTACCAAGAGTGAACACAGCAAGGTATGGTCTGAGGTCATTCAGGTCTGAGGCTCCCCCGATCTGTAGTAGTCTTCTGATAATTTGCGGGTGGTAGAATCATACCCGTAATTCCGAAGGCTACTACAGAGCTGGGATTGCCTTTGATGTGGATGCCCTCTGTGATGCGACTAGCTTTGTATCGCTCTTTTGCTTTGCCTTGCTGCTTTGCTGTTTGTTTTTTAATTTAACCTTTTTATCCCTTCTTTTTTGCAAAAGCCCATTTGTTTTGTATCATCATAGTGTGTTAATTTAAATAGATTGTTTCTCTGTGATGATACCTTGTAATAGGTAGGAAGCCTCCATGCGAGCTAAACATATTTTGTGTTTTAACAACAACATAATCTAGGGCGAGGATTTGGTACCAGTAAAGTGTATTCAAGCCCCCACAAAGTGGATTAGGCAGCTGTCCGTCCTAAGGCAGTGGTTCTGTTGTTGTTGATACATTGTTTATTGTTGTTCCCATCATTTGTGGTGTTCTGTGTTTGGCCCTTGTTTTGTTGTTCAGTACTTTATGTCCGTCTAGTTTTGCAATCATCTTGATAGGAAAGAAATTTCTAGTTGCTTTAATTGTCTCCCTGATGTCTTGTGATAGCCAGTGTTCTGTGTCTCCTCTTCATGGTGCCGTGGGTTGGTCTGCGTTGTGTGATTGTGGCATTTCCTGATCATACTCATTTGTCTTTAGGGCTGCCCGCTTGGCTCGCGTTTATGATGTCTAACGGTGCTTGATTGTATCGATTCCTGATCTTTGCCTTTTTTCTTACTTTCCAAGCTGCTTAAATGAGAATGCTGATATAATAAAATGTGTAGAGCATGTTTTACAGTCCATTGCTGTTTCCCTGTGATGATACAATGCATAAGTTAAGAAGAACCATACGAGTTAAACATTTGTGTGTTTCAACAACAGCATACTCCAGGGTGATGATTTGTCCAGTAAAATGCATTTAAGCACCATAGTCTTTGGCAGTTATGCGCTATAGTTGCTGTTGATTCATTGTTTACTGTTGTCTCCATTTTGTGGTTTATGCTTGGTCCTTGTTTAGTTATGCAGTACGTAGTGTCCTTTCTAGCATCTGGAGTGTGTGATTGTGACATGTCCTGGTCACTAACGTTGTGGTTGTAAACTATATAGATGATATAAAACTCCTTTGCCAAAAGGTATTTTGGAGCCTTTTTAATATAGTGATTTACTTTATACTTACAAAAGACTGGATGCGGTTTGCGCCGTGGAACTGGTTTAAGCCCTCCAGAAAAATATTGTACTTGCCGTTCCAAGGCGGTGCTTCATTTGTGGATTGTTCATGTTATATCTGTCGTGTTTTGCAATGCTTTTGCGTCTGTTTATTGTTGCCTTGTGGTCACCTGCTGGGAAAGGGATGACCTCTTGGCTCCCGCTTATGGTGCCTAATTGTGATTTTATTACTTTTCAATTGGTATCCTGGGTCAGGTGTTGTACTTGATTATATCTGTTCCTGATCTTTATCTTATTTCTTACTTTGTGGAAAGGCTCATGTTCATGATCAAATCTAAATTGATAAGTTAACGTTATAAAACAGTTTTCTATAGCATGGATGTTATAGAACATTATCTTAGGCCTCATACTCAGTGATGACCCTGATCTAAAGCTATTATAGCTGTGATAGTGCCTAAGCTCATCATGACTCAACTAGTTTATTTTTGGGCTCTGTTTTGGTTTTGGTTATAAGATTATCTGCTTGTTTATTCACAGTAAGCAAAGTTGATTCAATTTGTTTTTATTGCCTTACAGATGTACTTTTACTATGAATTTTCTGTGGCTTCCTCCTGGTGCCGTGGGTTGGGCTGCAGTATGCGATTGTGGTATTTCCTGATCATATTCGCTTACTGTTTATTTTTTTCTATTATGGTGAATGGAAAGGGGAAACATTCATGAGAGCTGAGCCATATATGTTACAACATCAACAAACAACAACAGAATCTAAGGCAAACAGTTGATCTGTTCAATATGAGCAACAATGTGACATGTTTGACAAGTGTAGACTCAGCCTCCTTTTAAGCTTAGAAACTTAAAATGATGTTCTGTCGGTAGCTTAACAGTCATAGAACATTCAAGCGACGAACAAAGGCTCTAATCAGACTGCGCGTATGCGTAGGCTGGTCTGAGCCTTTGCTAGTCGCACATACCACAATGTTAGAAGTCTCATGTCGCAGCTCATATGTTTAATCCCCACTCCAGTCAATGCTGCTGCTTTCCATTCAGGCCTTGTCGCGACAAAACCTGTCTTTGGGGTTTCCGACAAAGCTAGACTCAGACCAGTCTCCTCAGCAACAGCGACTAGCTAGAAAATTGAACATTTGCTTGTAGCAAGATTAGATAGGATACTTTCCAATAAGCGAATAACAAAAGCGCTGAGCAAACTGCGCGGATGTGCAGGCCGGTCTGCTTCTTGTTGTTCGCAAACCCCTGAAGACATTTTTTTTCGCGTCGAGGCCCATTTCATAGCCAGTTTTTCTATTGCTATTGGGTCTTTGTCTGTTGTTCACTCGCATTGTGTATAAGGATTTGGTATTTTAGTCACAGCTAAAAGTTATGTCCTTATATCACTTCTATAGCCTCACAACCAAACGCTCACAATGTCATTACGTTTTCGCTGTATTGATCGTCTATCTAAAAGCATTTTGCAGGTTTTAAAGACTAAACTTCAGGTGCCCTTGGTTCACCTTTATTGTGTCGTATTTTGTTATCTTTATCACATAACGTCGCATCTGTGTGTGATATAACGACATGCATTAAAATCGATAAACCACTAGTTGGTTTACAGATTTTGGTAATGCTATGTTATGACGTCCGGAGTAACAATCCCGTGTATATGGTAAATTCTTAGGATTTTTCACTCTGAAACTTGACTTTGGTGTAGTTTTAGGGTCATATGATAAATAGAATATAACATCCATGCTCTCGTATTATTACATTAAATTTTATTAAACTCGTTGCAAAAGAGTGGTTAAATGCTCGGCAAGCCTCGCATTTATTATCTCTTTTTCGCAACTAGTTTAATAAATTCAATATAATCTTGTATTATCCTCTATTTCTAGTATGGCTATCATTGTTTTGATTGCTTGACTTATTGTATTCATGCGTGTCTCAGTGTATCTTCGACTCTGTACTATACCAAGGTTTGTCTTTGATTTTTGTGTGTGTGGGGGGGTCTACGTAAATATTAAAAAGATACTACACTCATTAGTACAGGGACGCTGCATTTTATTCCGAGAACAAATTACACATAAAGCAATCTACAGATATCAATGCACTATCCAACAATCTGTGAGGCACTGTAATAAAAGAGAGAAAACAAATCAGACAAAGTGACATTTTACTCCACATGTGAGTTGGAACAAAAACAAACCAACAATAAAAACAACAAAATAACCAACGGTTGAACCATTACATGACACATCCTTCAAAATTACATGTGTGTCCAGGGAAGACTATGAACATCCTGAAAATCAAACCTGTTAGATCTTGCACTAGGTAGAAGCTACTGTCCTGCCAACCAAGAGTGACAGTGATGTCATGTTTTATTTACAAAGATATCAGGGACTTAAAATCGATAGATCACGTGTGTATTAATCCTATCCACAATACAGGATTAATACACAAGTGATATATCGATTCTAGTTAGCGCAGGTTCAATTTTGCCTGGATTAAATTTTGTGTTCATTTTCGGCGATTTTGAAATTAAAACAGAACTATATCATGCAGTTTTAGAAATGTATTTTAATACATATTGCCAGCTCATCCTTTAAAGCATCGGTTAAATATATTTGAATTTCCGCTGTTCCGTGATTGTCATGTCTACCCATGTAAGCGGTATTTTATTGCAGAAAATTCGCAATTACGGCAGGAAGTTTTTTTTTAAAACAAAGTCAACATTATTTTTCAATTTTATGGAGAACGACAGGTATTATAAGAGCCGCGACATGAGATTTCCGACAATGTGGTATGTGCGACCAGCAAAGCCTCAGATCAGCCTGCGCATACGCGCAGTCTGATCAGAGCCTTTACTTGTAGCTTGAATATTCTATGACGATTAGGCTACTGACTGAATTTCTAAGCTTAAAATGAGGCTGTTATTTCAATACATTAACTTTACTTTACGTCCATGAATGTTCTGTGACACTCTAACACTAAAGGCTTGTCAAACTTTGGTAAGCGATGAAATGTTTCTCGCTGTCATTTCAGTGTTTGAGCAGCAAAGGATTTAGTATGGGTGACGCTTTTTTCAAAACACATTAAATGACGTTCAACCCAAGGGCAAAGGGGAGATAAATACGGCCTAACATATCTACAGTAAAATTGAATTTTTATGCTATATCAGTAGAATCAGTAGAAGGGCTTAAAAGTGTTTTATTTATTTATTCCACAGCTGCCATTTACTGTCAAAGAATGTAAAATAAATCTGATTCGATCCGTCTGCTCAGTATGCCTGCGCACTATGTAAGCATGCAGAATTCAGTCAATACTTCTGATCGAAAATAGGGATGCTTCTTTTGTATTGTATAAAAGTATGGACCCACCTTGACCCGGCAAATTGATTAAAAGGTAAACGTCTGTTATAATAAATTAACACATTATATGTTAGTGGGAAGCTGGGTCAAGGTAAAAATGATACTTTTTAACGTAAAACATTGAAGCATTTCCATTTGTCTATATTAAGTGCATATTGCCAACAGTGAACGGATGGCTGCAAATTGAACTTCTGGTAAACATTGGAAATATTTACCATGTACTTCATTTAAACCTCCTAAACACCACTATCGTTTCAATGACCCTGCAATATTATCCCTGTCTATTCAATATTCTCAATGTCTCTACTAAGTAGTGGTACACACAACTTATAATTATAAACTGAACAAAATTAATGTCTCAATTGGAGCCTGAAAAGGCTCAGCTTAAATATTTGCTCGAAAAATTCAAGATTCCAAACCATATCAAGGTTCAAAATATCACAGACTGTTACATATCGGTTCATTATCAATTAAGTGAAAATCATTGTGATAAGTTCAAGATGTTTTATTGACCCTTTTGATTCACGATAACTTACTCATTTTCCATTTCGCAAATGTACCTCTTCGCATCTTTGCACTCAGCGTCATTCCATAGACTGGCAAAGTTTATCTCCAAACAGTTTTCATTACCATTATAGGCATTATTAGGACCTCCTCCATACCAATGTGTTAAGGTTACGGCTGTCTTACTAGTCATCCATTTCCACTCACGTTCACTCAAAATATCTGCTGCACCGACCCAATATCTCTCTGTGGAAAGAGTAACCTAGACAAATTACAAATTATTTTTTTATAAAGGTCAATGTTATTTGAAGGGCATCATTAGGTATAAAAACAATGCAATATTATGAGGTTATTTATGTGGCATTTTTTCAATATCAGCAATTATGAATACGTTTTAGCAGCTGAGCGAGAACACTTAGTAATATTATCAATATTGGTCAATTAATCAAAACATTTAAAGTACGTTTCTATAGAACAAGTGTATGAATTTCCTTTATTAAATACACTACTCAAAATTTTAAATTGAGAACCACATGCTTTGGCATTTGTCACAATATAATGCAAACGCACTCATAATCTGGCTCATGATGAGAGTTCTATTATACGATAACAACATGTTTCTCCTGTTATAAGTTTGGTGACCCATTTAGGATGATGTTTGTTGATACGAATGTAGTAATCTCTTCCCAGATCAATTTTCATTAATATAACAAAATAAATTATTGATAAAGAGGTGACAAGTTTCAGCAAATTTTGATACGTTTAGATTTAAGGTTAACGACGAGGCATAGCAAATGCACACTTACCCCTAAAAATGCCCAAAATTCATTGTCCCATTGTGGCATTTTTATATTATACCGCTACGAGATAAAAATTGTAGGTGTCAAATTATTACAAAACCCAAAGAAATTTTCTGTCTGTTAATTTCAGATGAATATCTCTGATAAAACAAAATATATGGAGGTGTAAAGAATGGCATATCTTACAAATTTATTGTTCTTTTGAAGAAAATAATACATGAAAACCGTCATTGAAAAATGTTTGGGTGGTGCTTAACTTTTGACGCTGTGTATACATAATATGATGGTTTATTTGAAAATTCCAAAAGGCAAAAATGCCCACGAGGAAACAATATATACTGAGCGAAATTTCCAAACCGCCACTCGACATTTTTGCATATATCTTAAAATATATGATACATACAAGGCTAAAATTCACACTCAATATGGAAAAATTAATTAAACAGAACCTGTTAAAATTTCATTTTCATAAATTGAAAATAACATGCCCAGTTGATAGACTGTATAAAGGCACCATCACATTTCATTTTCACACAAACGCTAGTATTTGAACTCATCGTTTAAAAACCGAGTATTCCAGGAACCTAAAGTGAAAAACACCAACTTTATGGTGTTATAAATGGACATTATTGAACAAGTTTGGGTTTCGCTTTTGTTAAGTAGCAATTTTCATGCATTCCACAATGTTCCTATGGAAGCCCATATGACATAAAACAACACAAGAATGCTTTATGGAGATGACATGTTTTTGTCCACATTATTACTGAAGCTTTCTGGTGCTGTAAATGGACATTATTGAACACTATCGTGTTTATTTTGTAATAAAGTAGCAATTTTCATGCAATTCAGTGCTCCTATGAAGGCCCATATGGCCTAAAAGAACACAGAAATGTGTTTATGGTGATGAAATGTTTTTGTCTTCAAAATTATTGAAACATCCGTCACCCATTAACCGTTTACTGCACATCAATCTCAACACTTCCGAGGTTCCAATGCGTCATTTGTACATCACCGCACCAAAGTACGGTGGACTATACAGGACATTTTATGACGTACGTAAAACTCAGTTTTGTCGATTTTTCTCGTCATACGGGTGCAAAAAAGAAAAATGACCGACATGTTGTAGTGTAAACTTTCGTCTCTATCAAAACATGTCAAACTTTATGATAAATTATGAATCAGTCTCAGTGAGGCCCTGTTTTCGATTGAACTCACAGCCCCACCCCTCTACTTTATACTCATACAACCCAAACGTTGGCATTTTTGTTATAAAATAAAGCTGTCCGATAGTTGTCGATGAAACTTCGAGTACACACATGGCGAAAAACATTTAGCATTTGTGTGTCACGTGCAAAACCGGTATAAGTACTCTATCGTTACGCATAAATGAACACCCCTATTGATTCAAACTGTGTTATGTTCAATCGACGCATACATGTGCCCAAATAGACTGTGTCAAATATCATTTCAAACAGTTTAATAATAAATGAGTTATATTGAAAAATGTGTTTTGTTAACTGGCGGTTTAGAAGTTTCGTTCAGTATATATACATATACATGGCAGAAAACAGTGTAGTACATATCAATTAACAAATATATTGAGAGTATATAGCATATTTATCTGAATTTGGTACCCGTCACATGGATGACAACAAAAAATAACGGACGAGTCTGAACATGTGCTCAATCTCGCCCGACCTTCAGATATTTCTGAATCATAAATGATTTCAGTATACCGGTCGAGGCAGGAGCGCCTCAAAAATGCCATTTGCGGCAGACACCAATGATTTTCACATGTATATGTTACTACCCAATGATGGAGAAGGTGTGCGCAGCAGATTACTCGATATCGCTTTAAATAAGCTGATGTTGTTTAAGAAACGAAATAATTAACAATTGATTACATAAAACCTTTTCCATTTCGAGAGGGTGTGTTTTTTTCTATAGTTTTCTGTGCCATTTGAGAAAAGAAACCATATTCTTCATTTAAAAATGAAGAACGTTGGTGTCTATGCCAAATATCAAAAGTGGGAAACAAACGAATCAAAGCATTACCCCATCCGTCACCTTCTAGCGAAAGCAAAACAGAAGAACTGACTTGGGGGGGGGGGGGGGGGGGCATGCGTTCCTGTTCTTTATAAAAAGTTCAAACTTGTACTGTAAAATCCCTGCATATAAAATACCTGTAATTTTCTGGTGTTATATATAGAGTTTCATAGTACACATTCTATAAATAGATCCACGTGCAAAATTGTAGGTCTAATGGCCAAAAAACCTGTTTGGGTGCATTCTTTTTGCGGAATTATATATTGTCGACAGCCGCTTGTCAATGTGCATATGCAGCATATCAGAACAAGGTATACAGTTTGTTCCTATTTTGATGAATGGAAATAACCATTAGTTTTGTGCATTTTTGATTTAGTTGTATATCACGTGCATGTGTACTAAAACTCTACTATAAAAGCACATATTCCAGATAAGTAAATTTTCATTCTTAACCCTGTGAAGAATTAAAATCTTGATGTCTGATGTTCAATGTCACAACAGAGGATTTCCTGAAACAGGCCATTGGCATTTCTTTTTTCTTTTTGGCTATTTGAGAGCAAACAGTAAGAACCCTGATGAGCTGCCCATTCTGCAACATAGTCATCTGGGTCTCCACTAGCAGGGGTGTGGAAATAGTAAAATTTTCTACTTGTCCAGGAACAAGTAAATGGCCATAATGTACTTGTCCAAAGAAAATTTTCACTTGTCCGAAAGAACAGATTAGCTTATACATGTACCCTTCTGTATCTTTACTCTTTCGAAATATGAAACCCTATGTGAACTGTCTTGTAAACAGTGTAAATCCAGATCAGCTGGCTTCTGAAGAAGCCAGCTGATCAGGATCCACACTGTTTTCATTGCAGCATATGAACTCGTAATAATTAATCAAAATATGAAATACCGAATTGTATTAACTTTAAACATAAAATTGTACTTGTCCAAGGACAAGTAAATAGAAATTTTCAACTTGTCCTGAATGAATTGGGACCAGGTCTGACAAGTTGGGCATGGTATTTCCACAGTCCTGCCACTAGAACAGCCTACATTGAAGTCCCTGATTGTTCTGCTCCTGCGGAGCCTTCCGATCATGGTCTGCATTGTTGCTTTAATTGCTAAACCATAGGTCCAGATATGAAACTTTTTGAGTGTAAAATTGTAATTATTTTCTTACCCATCAATTTAAACATGTGTTTGGGTGCTAAGAAGACCGTCTCAATGAGACGGTTCTTTTAAGTATCCACAACATATGTTTTGGATATGAAAAAAAGAAACTACTTCTTCTTTACACACTGTTATCTGGAGGCCTGTAAACAATTTGACTGTACATTTTAAACATGATGTATATAGTTTTACAAATGTATACAAAATTAGTGGCATCATAGTTTTACAACATTAATCTAATACAACTTTTCAAGTCGGCAGCTCTTAGCCTGTGGTTCATACATACATTTCGCGGTTTTTCTTTGCATAATTTATCAGCCATCAGTTGTTGTTTTTTTTTGGGTTTTTTACATGTATTATGGGTACACAAAAGAACGGGCTCATTGAGACAGTTCCATTGAGCACCCACAACATGTTTTGTATGAGAAACAGGCAAAATAAATTATGAGTACACAGATTTAAATGTAGTGTGTTAGTGACATTTGCACTGTGTTGTCTTTTGGTATACAACCATATCGGCCACCCAAGCATGCCATGAGTTGATCATACGGATAATCGTCAATCTGAATTTGTGTCATGTATGCTGATTTGAACTGTCTATGTGAGACTATTCAAGCCAGCATACACAGACACATGACAAGGTATTATCTAGACTGAATTGTTACAAGATTGTGTATGGAAATGCATCGTAAATGCTCGACAGCACTGTCTCCTGAGACATTTCTATGACAAGCATTTACGAATTCAGACTTAGATATCACTGTAAACAAGTAAGATGTTGGTATTGAAATTAATGTGGTAGGTACAACAGTTCAGTGCGACATTTGAAAGCTTGAAAAATGAAAGAGCTTAAGTTGCGTATTGTTTTTTGGTTCGATGAATTAATTAAGTCAACAAGTTTAAACATGCTTGGACGTTTCCAATAATATTTATGAATAAATTTACTTCTGATATCCTTTAACAATGAACACTCTATAACAAAATGGTATTCATCTTCAATTGCATTACATGTTCTACATTTTCTTTCATCAAGGGGAATACTATTAGGTCTTGCCCATCTGCCAGCTTCAATTTCCAGACGATGTGATGACATACGTAATCTGCTAAAAACCTTTTGAAATTTTGAGATATTTATTTTTTCAAGATATGGCTGAAATTTAAACACTGCAATTGATCTATAAAATACTGCCCTAGTTGATGAGTATAGTCTAGAGTGCCAATTTTGTATGAATGTGTCTGTTAGCCGTTGTTTGAAAATGGTAATAAAGGCATTATAATTTCCTACCCCTTGTGCAAGCCAAACTTCATGAAACCCTAATGATAATAAAAGGTGTTTAACAAGTGATGCCCAATTGGTAGTATTATGCCTTGATTCCAAATCATGTAACATCATTCTGTAGACTAAATTTATGTATTTATTATGATTTGACATTAGAATCTTAAACCAATATTTAACTATGATTAGGTACCTTTTTGTTATCAGAGTTGTTCTGCCAAGTTCACCATATACAAAATCATTTTGTGTTGACTTATTGACCCCAAGTAATTGTTTGCAAAATTGAAGATATATCCTTTCTAATGAATTCCCCTGAATAAACCCCAGACCTCACTACCATAATTCCAGATGGGTGTGATCAATTTATCAAAAAGTTCAAGTTTGTGTTTTGGTGGATTGAATGTAAATTTGTACAGATATTTATTAAGTTTAAAAATAGCTTTCTGGGCCTGACCTGAAAGAGTATTTTGTGTTCCTGAAAAAGAACCACCTGCTGTAAATATAATTCCTAAATATTTGAAACTTTTAACAATCTCTATCTGATTTCCCCCATAGTAAAATTCTAAGTTTCTGGGAAGAACTCCCCCTTCCTAAACACCATTATCTTTGTTTTTGCTGCATTTACTGTTAGCTTCCATTTTTTACAATATTCTGACAATAGATTAAGGCCTTCTTGTAACTGATTAGCACTATTTCCAAAAATTACTACATCGTCTGCATACAATAACATAAACACTTTGACCATTTATTTATCTAAACCTTCGATACCTGACTGTACAAAATGCTCTTCTATATCATTTAGGAACAATGAAAACAATAAAGATGATAGACACTCTCCCTGACGTACTCCGAGGCCACAATAAAATTCAAAGCCCAGATGATTATCATGCTTGACTCTTGATTTCACACTAGAATATATAGACATAATAATGTTGAGCACCCTACCCCTTAATCCAAATTTGATCAATTTATACCACAAATTTTCTCGCACAACATAGTCAAATGCTTTGGTGAAGTCAACAAATGCACAATAAAGCTTCTTACCTTGATTAATGACATGTGAAATTAGACCATGCAGAACATAAAGATTATCTGTTGTACCCATCCCTGACCTGAACCCCGCTTGCGCTTCAATAAGAATATAGTATCTTTCAGCCCAGTCAGTAAGCCTATTATTTAATACTCTAGTGAAAAGTTTGCCAAGAATGCTCAACAAAGTTATGCCCCTATAATTGCCCACATCATTGAGACTGCTTTTTTATGTAGGGGGATCAATCTTCAGGGAAATAACCAGATGCAAAAATTTGATTAAAAAGATTACATAACGTTGATGTGAAAATATGCTTGCCATAAATTAAAAACTCATTGATTAGCATGTCAGGACCTCCTGATTTGTTTAATTTTAACTGTTTAATTGCATTCAAAACTTCTTCTTGTGTGAAATCCAGATTCAGCGTAGCAAACATAATGTTAAATTCATTTTCAGCATATCTTTCATTGAAGTGCACAATATCTTCATTGGGGGTGTAAAATGGGTCATTAGGATTATTTACTGATTTAAAATACTTTTCAAAGGAAGATAAAGGTATGTTTGCTGGCTTCACATTGCACAACTCCTTCAGCATGATCCAGTATAATTTTGCATTTGTATATTTAGCACTTAAAAATTTATTTGTTTGTCCTTTATCATAGTTATATCTGCATTTGCGAATTAATTTTTTATATTCTGATCTAGCTTTTACCTTATTTTTCTGTTCTCATCAGTTTTATTGTCTCTGAATTTATCCAACATATACACAAATGTAAACTTCTTCTCTTTACACTCATCATTATACCAAGGTTGTTCTTTTTCAACTTAAATATCCTGAATCATACTATTTTGGTCATTGTTCCTAAATTTCTTGAAAAATGGTTTAGCTGTGAAATCAATAATCTCTACAAATGTACTAGAGGCAATATGCATTTGACTAGGTTTTCAGTATGGCCTGAAAGGTCCCTTTTTACAGGCATTTGGACCACTTTTGATACCTCATTATACCCTTTCATAACGAGGACATATCAGGTTTCATTTTGAGATATGATGCACCTGTCCATCAGGGGTTGTTTAAAGTCATATTTTTATTCCTCTCTGCCGATGGCCAGAAACACTGCTTAAACACTTTGGAAGACGCGTCAAACGCCCAAACGCTTAGCTTGTTTTATAAGTAGCAGCTTCATATAAGAACTCGCCTGTGGGTCGCGCAATACTGTTTAGATTTTAACTCATTCTATACAGACATGGTTGAGAGATTTGCAAAGCGTATACTTGAACAATCTGTTTCTGTTAGGGCTGTTCCAAAATCATTATGGGCAAAGCGTCGTCCCCGATTTGCAAACCAGTGGCCAAACAATGTTAAAAAATATAAGTCAGCAAAATTTGATAAAAATATACCAAGTAGTGCAAGGGTTATGAGCATTTTCAATGACTTACTACGACATGCGAACTGATGCTTGGCAAATCCTTGTCACCGTTTTGTATACCAGTGTATAGACAATATTAAAATGTATAAGTATGCAACTTTTAGTAAGATATACTATGTGGTTCAAGAGTTACATGTATGAGCATTTTCAGCGACTTTTCAGCCACAAACGGACACACAGACAAAAAACCGGACTCACACAGTGATTATAGTGCGGTTCCTGTAAGGAGCTGTCCTGTTAAGGCATGAAATCTTCCTAAAAGTCATTTGTTAAAAAGTCGAATGTTCAAACTATGAGTTTTGCAATAATTTTCATGACTATGAGTTGACATACATATAAAGTATTCAAAATTATATCTAACGATATTCTAACCGAGGGCAAAGGGAGTTAAATATGGACTAACATTACTACTCCAAAAATTGTTTTGATACTATATCAGTTGAATGGCTAAAACAGTAAGTAATTTTATTAAGTCCACGACTGTGTTTTACCATCAAAGAATGTTGAATAGCTATATCTCACAATGTCTGATTCGATCTGTCTGATCAGTATGCTTGCGCACGATTTAAGCGTGCAAAATGCAGTTAATTCTTCCGACTGTAAATAGATAAACGGACATGCTTCATTTTTTTTTGCATAAAAGTATGTTCCCTAACTTGACCCAGCAAATCCTTAAAAAGGTAAACGTCTATAATGTATTTAAACAATATATGTTAGTGGGAAGCTGGGCCAGAGTAGGGAACATACTTTTATACGAACACCATTGAAGCATCTCCATTTGTCTCTTTGCAATCAGAAGTATTACCTGCATTTAGCACGCTTAAATAGTGCACAGGATTGCTGATCAAACAGATCCAGGCAGATATTGTTAGATAAATCTATGTTACATTTCTTTGATGGTAGAACACAGTTGTGGAATTAATCAAAAACATGTTTTTAACCCTTCAACTTATATAGTACCAAAATACAATTTTCGGAGTAGTTATGGTGAGCAGTATTTATCTCCCTTTTGCCCTATCCGTTTGATTATCATAAAATATGTTTTTTGAATGATTTATATGTATGTCCATTAGTTGTCACGAAAATTATTGCAAAAATCACAGTTTGAAAATTTGACTTTTTCACAAATGACTTTTAGGGAGATTTCACGTCTTAACATGACATTTTCTTTATTACAGACAATATTTCTACCTGGTTAAACACTTACCCTCTGAGTACTTGAAAGTCAGTGAAAACACAGATGGAATGTCAAAGAAGACGTTAATTAATTTGGGTCCGCACTGGTCAATCTTCAGGAACTGAAATATATCTTAATTGGCAGACTCTAACGTGTGACCGCATCCCAGGCCAATTGCATTAAGCCAGAAGGTAGACTCTACGAGTAATCAACGAATAAACGTTAGAAGTTATGAGATTCATACTTACGACCAGTTGAGGTTGCATGTCCTTCTAAGAATGTGTTCTCACTCGCCGTTGTTATTTCGGCAAGGTATCCTCCTAATATGCGGCACATCATCTGAAAAGAAATTGTTTGATGCTTCCGTTCTTATCCTCATCTTATTGTTTCAATTTGTATTTACCATGTACAAATTAATTTGAATAAAATATGTATAAACCAACCAAAAGAAATTGTTTAAACATGAACTAATATAAATTTCTCTTTCAAGCATTCTTCTTCAATATTTACACCCAATATATACTATGCTCAATAAGTTTAGCAATTTCTTATGTTTAGCATATTGTTGTGCTCATCTTTGTGCAATATCGAACAATTGCAATTGCAATGACGAGAACGGGATCTTAGGCAAATGAAACCACGAATGTACAGACGCCATCCTTCAAATAGGCCTTTGGGGAGAGCAAGAACTGCAGGAGGGGTCAGTAAGCAAAATTCACATCCTTTGTAAGTAATGCTAAAATGATAAGCATGTTAGTTTTCGTTTGGTAGTCTTACATCTTCCTCATGCATAATGCGCCAAAAAAGACTATTGGTTATGTGACAGATGTGATAGAGATTCCATGCTGAAAAAATCAGCTGCCACCAATGACGTCAAAACGTTGTCATCATTTGATTTAACTTCTAATGTTAATTGGTGTAACAGCTCAACAGAGACTCGGTTTACACAGATGACATAGGCTTGGTGTGGTACTTGATTGTATGGATTCCTGATCTTTGCACCCTTACTTACTTTTACAATGTAACTCATCGTATGGTTGATTCAAACCTTACATTACTGGAAAATGGTGCGACGCTTTTGCGAGATAAAGGTGACGTTAGATTTTATCTTTCGGCTGGTGCTCTGTAGTCGTGAAGATGTTTCATTCAACATTATTGTTTTGAATGTGTTGGAAGGCATCAAACAGTTTTACTTGTCAATGTGATTCAAGAAAACCCGACTTGAAACACCGTTTAAAGGCGATAACGTAAAAACATTAATAGAAACGTCAAAGTGTGAAAACTTGATCCTTTATTTCTCTGAGAAAGCTCTGAAATTGCAGCATTTGCTATGCTTTTTTGGTTTTTAGTGACCACAACACTCGGTTGAAAATGTTGAAATCTGATGTGGATGGGCTCACCCATACAAAACAATTGCTTAACTTATTGAGCATAGTATATAAGTATCGATCCATCAAAGAACTGTCAAGGATCATTGACACTTGCTATGGGTAAATGCCTATGGTTTTCAGTAAAAATAAAAGTTTGTCGATCGTTCCTTTCTTCACCCTGAAGCTACCCTGACCTGAGTACTTTATGGCTGTGAAATCTGTTTTCGATATTAAATGCTTCAAAGATGTAAATTTTTGGGTAGAACAATCAGTTTTACATTAAGATATATAGGAATCCGAAAACTTTTTTAGAATATCATTCCCCCCCCCCCCCGTGTGCCAGCAAAAGCTTTTGCATGAATATGTGTTAACATATTTTACACATTGTATTGAAGTGGCTTGCTGGCACAAGGGGGGGAAAGATGTTCAGCAGCCCAAAAACCAAGGGCCTAAGCCCATAAAATGCCTTTTCTACCAAATAAGTAATTAATGACAGTAATGAAGTTCTCTAGAACCAACCTCCTAAATTGCTTTGTATTCTGTGCTAGTTTAATATAAAGTACTTAAAGATTAAAAGTAGAATTAGCAAGGTTTTATGCATTTTTTCATAAGAAAAAATCTCACTGTTATAAAATGACACATTATTTTGCAAACGTCCTGTACTTATCTATTTGCATGCTAGGGAATTGTTCATGTTTTTATTTTCGTCTGCTGACTTTCTTCAAATTAAGTTTTTAAAAATAAACCACCCAGGACCACCATCAGAGTGTCAAACAGTTTGGATCCAGATCAAGACCGACACTCTACTGGTCTTCATCTGGGTTCAAACTGTTTGCAAAAGGCTATTGGCAGACGACAAAATTATCCACTGACATGCAAAGAGTTATAACAGGTAAATACTATAGTGTTCAATATATTGTCTCGTATAGGGATATACATGCATCATGTATATCATAAATATTAGGACACTTTAAATGCATTTCAACGTGCTATGCCCTTTAAACAAAGCAAAAGTAATATTCAAAGGATCTAGTTAGAATCAGTTTTACTTTCCAATGCTAAATGGGACACTTTCAATCCTTCAAAAAAAAATTATTCCTTTTATTGAGCTTTCACTTTTGTATTATTTACGGTACATGTAGTCAAAAATGTACAGGTAAATTCTAAATTATCTCCCCAAAATCATTTTATTACAAAACATATTTTGTTTTTAAAATCATTTCATCAATTATCGTGATTCGTTTATACTCTGCATATGGTATGTTTAATAGATATCACCATGCCTACCAAATAAATCAAGAAAACGTGCAGAAATCACTTTTTAAAGCACATTTTATTTTCATGAAATTTCAGACCCCCTCCCCTTTCTACCCACCATAACTCTCGAGTGCGTAGGAATTTTGAAAATATTTTGCTGGATGGCTCTTGCCATTAGATCCACCTATTTCATTGATATTACATGCACCACACTAGAAGCTCAAAAGCAGCGTTCTGGGAATCAGAAAAATAGGCGTATAAGGCCCAAACCGTCAATGATCCTTTGAGCATATCAGGCCATTGTATGCTACCGTCATCCGCTTGTGAATTTCCAAACCAGCGACTAAGCATGCCGCTCTCGCAGTGCTGTCAACAACACACACTCGCACGCACGTACGCACACACACACACGCACGCGCATGCGCACACACACACACACACACACACACACACAGAGTTTCATTTTCCAGCCCATAGGACCAAGCACAAGAAGTATGTGAAAACATAGAAGCATATGTGGCATATGCAAACTGTACGACGGTTCCAACTTAAAGGCTTGTCTATAGATGAGAGGGTTGGGTCCTGATGTTGTGTCTTTGGTCAGGATCAAGGGGGTTTAACTGTTGGATTTCTTTCGCTGCGATATTCACTTGACAATTAAGGTACTGTTTTTATCTTTGATTTATCTCTTTTTTATATCTAGATTTTTATGCACAAGGAGATGATGCATCGATAGGTTATGTATCCTTCATGCGAACAAAACATCTATGTGCCTTGATCCATCTCTGAATTAAGGGTGAGGTCGGTACGGTACCGTGAAACATGTTTAAGCTCTCCAGTATTTTTAATGACCGTTCCAAGGCGTTCCTTCTTTTGTGGATACTTTTGTTATTTTTGTTTCATGTTTATCTTTGTTATGCCTTGTAGTTGAATTTACATATACATACGTGACGACTTAAGACATCAGTCGCATACCGTTTATCAAATTTGGGGTAGTAAATGAAATCATTGCCAAAATGTCTTTTCTGTGCGTGGTCGAGCTATGGTAGACAAAGATGTACTGCGATTATCTAAATATGTGGCGTTGTAACGCTATGTTTTAGATAAATAGATTTTCTCCGAAAATGTTTTCTAAACAAATGCGTTCAGCTTTATGATTTGTAATTAGCGAGTTAGAAGAAAACAAGGAGAAAACATGACGTGTTGGGTTTATTTAGTCTTAAAGTATAGTATCAAACATTTATGATTTGGGCCGTTGTCTCAAAGAGCATTATCAGGGACCAAAATCTTCGCTGCCATCAACACACCATAGACTATCATTTTGCTACCATAAAATGTAAGAGGGGTTCGCTTTACGAGCCATGCATACACTGAGATTTTATACACACTTGACTTTGACTTGTCAGCCAGTGGAAAGCTTCGTTGTCATACACATCATGGGCAACTATTGTGCCACCATTTAATACAAGGAATTAACGTTTTCGAGCCATAATGATACATTTTGAATATATTTGATATTGACTTTTGTTTCAAAGGCCATTCCGGGGATCCCTAGCCTTTCTTGTCATTACCATAGTGTTATAACTATGAGTTACCTCCACCTAAAATGTTTGCAAGCCATTTAAGAATATTTGGCATTCTTACACACTCAGGCATCTTAACCGAAATACAACCTTGAAAACATATCCATGTAAAGAGCAATGCAGTGTAACGCCACCGCAGATCAAATATTTATGCCCTGGCTCTGCACTTATTTTATTTTCGTATTCTTATTTAAGCAAGTGATTAGAAACATGTTTCCTAAATTTGATTTTAGCTCTGTATTTTATTTTCACCTATTAAATATTACCACCCTCAATAAATTATTAGAGATCGCATTACATGAAAAACCAACGGAAATACGAGTAATATCGTGGTAGTTTTTTTACAAACGTGTGGATGTATAAAGGAGATTTTACTTTTTTGAGGTGAATGCCAAACAACTCAACAAGGGCGACTAAAACAGTATTTTTCACGAGTGCGCTTTGTCGTTCCAACCATGTGTGTAAGCGTGCACCCGTCGAGCAGAGAGCAGGCGCTTAATTTTGAAAGTGTTCTCCTCAAAAAGGGGTGCAGACACAAAGCGCACGAAACAATGGTAAATGAAAATAAAACACAAACACAAACATATATTTTAGATCTTGTTGAGATCTAAACTTTTGTTAATTTTTGAAAGGGCTAATTAACGTCCCAAATAGACTCATAAATAAAAGAAATGCACAGTTTTATCATAGCTCCCAAATAATTTCATTGACTAAATTGATAAATCGCAATTTCGTAGCTTAGGCCATAATTGTTATATATATATATGTACATATGACGTCGCGTCTTGGACTGAAATAACGCCAAGCATCAAAATCTACAAACCACTAGTTGTTTACAGATTCTCGAGAACTTGTAACTTGTAAGTCATATAATAAATAGAATCCAACATTCGTGCTCCTGTATTATTGAATTTATTAAACTCGTTGCGAAAAGGTGATGGAATGTTCTTCAAGCCTGGCATTTTATCACTTTTCCCCAACTCGTTTAATAAATGTAATAACATGAGCACTCATTTAAGATCCACTATATCAGATATATTAAGGACTAGGCAAAATTCTTTGAGACAATTTATTATCTGAAAAGAGCTCATATAAATACATGAAAGTATAATGGTTACTATACAATACCTGACTCATTTAACTCACCATTGCATCTGGCCAATTCTCTAGATCATGACTAAAGTGGTAACATTTGCTTCCATGATTAATCCACCCACTTGGACATGCATTTACTGTAAAGAAGATGAAAGTAGGGCGGAAAACTGGTGAACATGTCAGTTTTGGCCCAGGAAATATGCACACTCTAGTTTCAGTTCTCTGTTGCAGTCTTTGCTTCCAAAGGATACTCTTTTAAGAACATATTTGAATCCTCTTATGATGATGGTTTTTGATTTCATACATATTTTTGAAAAAATACAGTATCAATCAGTACCAATGGATCGTAATCTGACAGTAAGCTAAAAATGTATGACGTATCAAAGGTTGAAAGTAAGGAATAAGACATAGATCATGAATCGATACAATCAAATACCACACCTGACCCAGCCCACCACATGGTTTAGTGACAAAAAACATCACATACAAGAGAGCCAAGAAGTCAGCTCTTTCTCAGCAGGTGACGACAAGGCTGCAAGAAACAGACAAGACCGCATGACAGACACGAAGCACAAATTATAACAAAAAAAAACAACATCGCCTTGGAACGGTCAGTTAAAATATAGGAGGGCTTATACATACTTGACGGTTTGAATATTTGCAAATGGGCTGTAATGGAAGCGGCCATAGTATAGGCTTAGTGACGTCACACAGCCTAATTAAATATGCGTAATCAAAATAAAAGACAAACCAACAGATAACTTGCGATTATATTTACTAAAACATTTCCCTTATGTATAAAGCTGCATATCTGCTGGTACACAGATGTGGTGATAGTATTGATAACTAAAAATTAAGCGGTTGAAAAAATTCTGAAAACTAATTAAATATTCAAATTGCGGCTAAATGTTGGCCATATTGACTTCTTTAAATGCCCATAACTTCCCCATTTTTCAACCGATTTTGATGATACTTGTATCAAAAATCATGATTCATAGAGCTCTTTTCGATATTACATACTTATCATTAGGGTTGCTCTCCCCTTTAATGAAGATACATTTGGACTTAGTGTGTATGAAACTAGTAATGCAGAACTGTATTAATTTAAACATTTTATACTCTACATCCCCAACGCACATGCTATATGGACCCAAATATGAAAAAAATCAGCACTATATCGCTGACTGGGGAGTTTATCTACCAAGTCAATGGGAATAATGAAAGCTGTTGCGACTTCAAGATAATCTAAAAAAACTGGACCGTCCAGAAAGAGAAAAGAATCACGATTTAAACGGCTATATGTATCTTTTGGAAGCAGTGGTAAAATCAAAATAAACATCTAATAAATTGTATATCTTTTAAGTAGGAAGTGATAAAGTAGTTGATATCTACGTTAAAAATTAGATTTCAAATTAATTTAATTGTCATGTGATAAGTAGAATCTAACATTTGCTCGTAAATATCAATGAATGTACTGAGCCCTTCAGTATAATAAAATATGATAAGAAAAATACAGATGATAAAAATAATAAAGATGTTCAGCTTAATAATGATGAGCCCTCATGTTAGAACCACTGTATAAAACATGTGCAAATGTTGTAATATATAGACGTTGATGTAATGTTCTTGTTGACGTCGTGTGGCTTCATCTGTTGTTACAAAATATAAGAGACTTACCAACATTGCTCATAAATGCTAACAAGACACAAATGACAAACATGAGAACACGTCCATTCATCACGAGACTTTTCTCTTCTTTTACCTGCTATCTATCCTCATATTTCTTATGTAGTAAACAGGTGTAAGTTTCCCAAACAAATCAAGAAGTTTTGATTTTTACTTATCTTAAAGAAATGCCCTTGAAAATCAGCTACGTGATTCTTACGAAACTACTATGTCCAAAAAGTGTGGCTCAATGACGAAACATAACTCAGCAAAACTTCGAAACGACACATCATAGGCATTAATTTGAAGGACTAATATAAATGTAAATATCACAAGATTGATAAAATATCGGTTTTCATAGTTAAGATCAAAACATTGCCATTGTTTCTGTGCTTTTTGTGATAAATTTTAAGGGATTGCTAAGATTTACTTACATTGACTGCATTAAAGTTAAAACTAGGCCAGCACATAAACAATAGTGAGTATGATCAGGAAATACTACAATCACAAACTGCAGACAAGCCATGGCGCCGCGAGGAAGAGCCACACAACAATCACGAGACACCAGGAAGACAAACAAAGCAAAGCAGCCAGCTCTCTCTTCCCCATTACGATGATTGATAAACTATATAGTATTAGACACAAAGTTACGCGCAACAAAACAGTTCGGTTATTTGTAAGTAAGCTTTGACGTTTATTAGCGACATTTGCGCATATGCAATAAGAACCGAACTGTTATGTTATGCAATACTAGTTTTGCAATCATCTTGATGGGGAGGAGGGAGCTGGCTGCTTTGCTTTGTTTATTCCTGATCTTTGCCGCTTTTCTTACTGTGTACCATTTCATTTAAATTTTAAAAGTACATTTTGTAACCGGACAGTGCAGAATCTGATAAGATGCCGCGTTGTGTCTGATCGGGTTATGCACTGTTTGCCGATGTCCCATAAAGTGGTAGATATGCTTATATGGGAAAAGTGCACCCAGCAGTCGGGGTTTCGATAACTTAGCATCAGTTGTATTTGAGCCGAGACATAAGATTTCCAACAATGTGGTATGTGCGACCAGAAAAGCCTCAGATCAGCCTGCGCATATTCGCAGTCTAATCAGAGCATTTGCTAGTCGCTTGAATTTTCTATGAGTTTTTAAGCTACTGGCTGAGCATCATTTGGTGTTTCTAAGCTTAAAAGGAGTCCGAGCCTACACTTGTCAAAATGCAACATTGTTGGAAATCACGTGTTGTGGCCCATTTGTGTTTGCTTTCCCACGTTTTCGCATTTGTAGTGCGTTATACATACATGTACACAGACGTCTCAATACAATTATACGTAACGAGGAAACAAACAGTTCGGAACAGAATATTGTGCATACTTGGGCTTAAAATACGAGTAGTGCGCTACTAATTGGAATTCATTGCAGTGTGATATTGATATTCAGACATTTGATTAGTGCGATGTGCATGTTTTCTCATATAAATCTTATTTGGCCTTCAACATACGCACCATCAAATTACACACGGAAAGGTTCTTGTGTCGAAAGGTGTTGCTCGGTGATTAAAGAAAATTCAAGCTCTTTAGGTAAAGTTGCACTCTATGTCGACAGTTTTCGTTGTACATGTAGGCATCACACCTGCTCCTTTTGTTTACATCTATAGTTTAAATAACATTTTTTGAAAAAAAAAACTACCACAGTTCAGACATTGTGGGGATTAATCAAATGGTCCTGATATTATTATTTTTTTATTTTATTTATACAATACTTCAAGAGAGTAATACATTTGGAATGAACGCCATTTTACCATTTGGCCCTCTGAACATAAAATCATTTACAACATACTATATACAAATATACGCAAATAGCAAATATAAACGGAGCAAGATTGAAACATTTAGCTATTCATGTTTATAGTTATCGCCTAAAATACGACATAATCATTATGATAGTTCTTTTGCCTGTGCTGTACACCGAGAACAAGGACAGTGACAGAAAGAAAATACACATTCGTTACTTCCTGTTTCTCTCATATTCCATCATCCATACTCAGTTAGCATAGAATAAATGTATAAGTGTAATGCATATCAATTTGAAAGCCTCTTGCTGTCACATGCGCCGATAATTTAACAGAATATAGTCGTTTCTGAGTGCACGAGGATCTAAGACACTTCATATTTTCCTAAAAGGATACGCACAGAAAAACAGTTACAGCTATTTTAAAACTTGGGTGTATAAAGCATCTCGCATGATATCATTTAAAATCATATTTATTTAAATGTATTTATTAATAAGTAGTTTTAAAAGAAGAAAAAATAATCAGAATACTTCTTTTGCAGCTCTTATTAAATGCGATTAAAGACGGTGCCAACTTTACAGTACAGCTGTAGGTAGGTTGTTCAAAGTTTTGGAGCTGAGAAAGTAATAGGATCTGTATCCAGGACTCCATATGGTAAAGTGACAAAAACACAAAAAACATCACATACAAAATAGCCAAGAGGCCAGCCCTTCCCCAGCAGGTGACCACAAGACTGCAAGGAACGGAAACGACAGCATGGCAGACATGGAACACAGATAACAAAACTGATTACACAAAAGAAGCACCCCCTTGGAACGGTCAATATTTTTTTTTTACTGGAGGGCTTAAACATATTTGATGGCGCCAACCTCACCTTTATTTCAGTTGCGGATCAAGACAAATAGATGTTTGATTCGCAAGAAAGAACCTCTACTTTATCAATGAATCATCTTCTAGTAAATACAAATCAAGATAAAAAAGGAGATGAAACAGAGATAAGGACTTAACAGTATAAACAACTGACTACTGGAGTAAAAGAAATCCAACAGTTAAACCCCGGTTGGCCCTACCACAGACACAATATCAGACCTTAACCCTCTCTACTATAGAAACGTCTTTAAGTCGAAACCTTAATAGAATCCGAGGCCCGACCCGCTGGCCCAATTAAAGAGAAAAGCAAAGTTGTAAACCATGATTAGGTTGACCACCGAGCGTGAAGTCTGTCAAAATACATAAATGGTATAACCAATCTTCTTATAATGAGAAATTATTTTAATAAACTGCGCTAAAAATTATTAGAGTCAACAATTTTCTTTAATTTATACACTAAGTCGCCATAAAGTCTGGTTCCAAAAGTCCCTGGTGCAAGAGAGATTTAAGTCCAATATTGAATTTGGATATCAAATCATATTTTTGGCGGTAAAATTAAGAAAAAAATGCAAAGTTTATGAAACTGATAGCCTTGTTTAAGAAGTTTCTGTGTTAACAGTTAATTGCGAGTGTTGAAATCAGCAATATGGCCAGAGGCTCCAGCAAATCGGATGAGCTTAACTTCATAGGATGTAGGGCGAGGAACATCACCATCTTAAATGGGTAATTGACAATGGCAAAATCCAAATCGTCATGTTTATCATAAATTTGGATAGAAACACTATCATTAAAAATGGTTGAATGCAAGTCAAAAAAACGAGGCTGCAGTATCACAGGTATTGGCTTTATTGAGTTGAAGCTCTGTATGGTACATTTGTGTAACCATATTGTCTAAATAACTATTTTTTTTAAATATCATCCAAATAGCTGGATGTAGTGATAGAAGCGTCAATAATATCAGCTTGCTTATCATCAGAAAGAGAGACATCATACAGTCCCTTTCATAACAAAACAAGAATAAATCCCCTACCAGGGGAGCACAATTAGTGCCCATAGGAATCCTTACAACTTGTTTATACAACTTAGCGCCAAATCGTATAAAAATGTTGTCCAACAAAAAAGACAGCGCATCATATACATTTTGACAAGGCCATGCATGACTTTTTAGGCTGTTCTGAAGTGAAATGCACTTCTGTTGATACATGCAAGGTAAGGAGAGATTTCTCTTTGGAAGGTTCTTCCAATAAGATCAATAAGTTTAATTTTAATTAAATTATGACGTAAAGTAGTGTAAAGAGTAGAACAAGAGGGCCCATGGGCCCTGGATTGCTCACCTGAACCCTTTTTAGGAGGAGAGGGTGTTTACCACAAAATATAAATCCCATACTCAAACACTTTAGACCATCTTGGGTATCACTCAGATCAAAATCAAAGCCTATCAAGTCACTAAATTCAAACAAATCATACTTATCTGCACAATTTCAATGTATGACCTTTTTACCCAACCCATTTTAATTGCATAATGTGATATGTAACATGACCTTCTCCGGAGCAAAAATGATTTTACCTTTTGTCCCCATACAGGAGTCAAGGTGTGTAAAAGGGAAAACATTTTGCATGCATTAGGTTATATGCTTCATTCTGATGATTTTAATTATGCAACATGACAACTTTCTGAAAAGAAAACAAATTAACCTTTTGATTCCAACCCAGGGGTCAAGAGTGAGTGTAAGAGCAAACTATTTGCTAACATGTTACTGTAAGCTTCATTCCCTTTAATTTGATATGCAAGATTACCATATTCTGAAAAAGTTGATTTTATATTAGCCTATTTGACCCCTTCCAGGGGCCATTTTTGGCCCCAGGGGTATAATTTAAACAAACTTGGTAGAGGTCTACAAGGCAACGCTACATACCAAATGTCAAGACTAGGCCTTGTGATTTCTGACAAACAATTTTTTCATGTTTTCCCTTAATAAGACTATATTAAATATGTGACCCCCGGGCGGGCCCAATTTGGACCCAGGTACATAATTTAAACAAGCTTTATAAAGGTCCACTAGATGATGATACATACCATATATCAAGGCTCTTCGTCTTATGGTTTCATACATGAAGAGGTTTACTCGTTTTTCCTATATAAGCCTATGTAAAGCATGTGACCCTGGCAAGGTGACATTTTTTGTCCAAGGCACATAATTTGAACAGTCTGAGTAGAGGTCTAATAAATGGTGGTACAAACCAAATATCAAGGCTCAAGGCCTTGTGGTTTCAGACTAGAAGATTTTTTCATGTTTTCCTATTAAGCCTATGTAAACCACGAGACCCCTAGGGCTAGCCCATTTTGGCCCTGGTGTATTATTTGAACAAATGTGGTAGCCGTCTTTGAGGTGATGCTACATATTAAATATCAAGGCCTTGTGGTTTCAGACAAGAAGATTTTTTCATGTTTCCCTATTTAAACCTATGTTAAACATGTGCCCCCCATGGGCGGGCCCATTTTTGGCCCCGGGGGTATAATTTGTACTATTTAGGTAGAGGTCCACTCGATGATGCTACATACCATATACCAAGGCTCGAGCCTTTGTGGTTTCAGGCAACAGGATTGTTTTCATGTTTTCCCTATATAAGTCTATGTAAAACATATGACCTCGGAGCGGGGCCATTTTTGACCCCAGGGGTATTTTTGAACAAACTTGGTAGAAGTCTACAGGGCATTGCTACATACCAAATATAAAGGCTCTTAGCCTTGTGGCTTCAGACAAGAAGATCTTTTCACGTTTTCCCTATATAAGCCTATGTAAAACATTTGACCCCCAGGACTGGGCCATTTTTGTCCCCAGGGGTATAATTTCAACAAACTTGGTAGAGGTCTACTAGGTGATGCTACATACCAAATATCAAGGCACTAGGCCTTCTGGTTTTAAACAAGTAGTTTTTTTAAATTTTCACCTCGAAAGTCTATTTTCAGCCTCTGTGACCTAGGTATGAAATGGACCAGAACCATTTGAACAATTTTGGTAGAGAACCACCTAAGAATTACTCGCGTGAAATTCTTTCAAAATTGGACTAAAGGTTTAGGAGGATTTGTCATTTAAGTCAATTATTAATGGACGACGGACAACCGACGAAGGCCAATCACAAAAGCTCACCTTGTCACTATGTGACAGGTGAGCTAAAATCATATGTAGACAAACTTGTCGCGTTTATATCCCTAGCTGCTATCTCATACTTCTCCTGATTTTATATAGACCAAAATAGATTCGTACCCAATCTTTCATATACCCTTTCGCAATACTAAATAATATGTTTTTGATAGCAGTAAGACATGAGGTTAACAACTTAGAAAGTTATGTTGTTGTATAAGAAAGTCAGTTTTTTAAGATTATGCATGCTTCCCTTTTTCTGTAGTATATATTTATTCTTTCAATATTTGTAATTGATGTCTATCCCCATGAGTAAGAGACATAGTCTATCAACGGCAACATGTAGCTCTGATAAAAAAGTTTCTATATGTTTTCGGAAATATTATCTTAGCTATGTTATAAGTTTGCATCCTTGCTTTACCTTATCAATTCTATTTTACTTATTCCAAGTACAGGAATACGGCGATATAGAAAAAGGATATAAAGATTGTTTCAACGTTAGCATTCATATCTGGACGTTCCCTGATGAATAATTACTCCATGCGAGCCTAACATTTTTTTGGCTTTTACAACAACATAATCTAGGGCAAATATTTGGTACCAGTAACTTGCATTTAAGCTCCCCCCACCCCAGTGGCTTAGGCTGCAGTCCATTCTAAAGCGGTTAATACGTTGCTGATGTGGGGTTCTATGTTTGTTCTATGTTTTGTTGTTCATATCTTTGTGTCCTTTTGAGCTTTGCAAATCACCTTGATGGGGAAGAGAGCTGCCTGCTTTACTGAGTCTGTCTTCCTGGTGTCTTCTGACTGTTCTGTGACATTTTCTCATGCTGCAGTAGGTTGGTGTGCAGCTTGTAATTGTGGTATTTCTTGACTATACCCACTTGCTTTTTTGCGAATCTATTCATTGTACTGATTTGCAATTTTTAGGATTTTGGAAAAAATCTAGCTTGATTGCCAAAAGGACAAGTCTCGTAGATTTCCATTAATCCAAGAATATTATATAAATATTACATTCCCTGCGCGGGTGATAGTCGAAAATATCATCCCGAGGAATGTGATTATCAACCCAAGCGCAGCCGAGGTTGATAATCATATTTCGAGGGATGATATTTTCGACTATCAACCTAGCAGGAAATGTAATCTTTATTTTATTATACCGAACAGAACATTAGATTCCTTATTTTCGGAAGTCCTTCTATCATGGTGAGGGGAGATCCAAATGGAAAATAATGAACAGCCACTTATCTATATGCTTGAATGAAATCATATCTTTCACAAAGATGGTTCCGTTTAACAAATGACGTCATAAAAGCTGATGACGTCAAACTTAATACCAAGCAGCGTCATTTTTAAATGAGATACTGTACATAAGCTGATTTGATGCAAAATAGAAAATTCCGCCTAATCTGCTCAACTTTGGTCTCAACGTGTTCCACTCGTCCTAACTAAGAAAACGAGTACCCACACTTTATGTTTTTGACCATTAACAACGAAGATATTTGGAGTTTAAAGTCGCCAAATCATGCGTCATGTCCGCCATTGCTGTTGAACGTCTCCTGACGCGAACGAACCGTACGCGCATCGGCGTTGCGCATCATGTGACCGACCTGATATTTTATAATATCACCCGCTGCTATGGCAAACACGTGGCAGTACTCGCCGTCGCTGTAGCAACGGGTGATATTATATAAATATTACCTTCCCTGATATGGTGATAGTCGAAAATATCATCCCGAGGAATGTGATTATCAACCGAGGCGCAGCCGAGGTTGATAATCATATTTCGAGGGATGATATTTTCAACTATCACCATATCAGGGAAGGTAATATTTATTTTATTATACCGAACATTAGATCCTTTATTTTCCACTGTCTTAGGCCTACCATGGTGAGGGGAGATCCAAAGGGAAAATAATGCACAGCCTCTTATAGATCTGCATGAATGAAAATACAGCTTTCACAAAAATGTTTCTTTTGAACAGTTTGAATGCTCGAACTGATCATGACGTTCGGTTCAACAAATTACGTCATAAGAGGTCGATGACGTCAAACTTAATACCAAGCAGCGTCATTTAAATGGAGATACTGTACAAGATGCGGTTTTGTTGCAAAATAGAAAATTTAGCCAAATCGGCTCGAATTTGGTCTCAACGTGTTCCTCTCATCCTAACTAAGAAAACGAGTACCCACACTTTATGTTTCTGACCATAAACAACGAAGTTATTTGGTGTTTAAAGTCGCCAAATCATGTGTCATGTCCGCAATTGCTGTTGAACGTCTCCTGACGTGAACGAACCGTACGCGCATCGGCGTTACGCATCATGTGACCGCCCTGATATTTTATAATATCACCCGCTGCTATGGCAAACACGTGGCAGTATTCGCCGTTGCTGTAGCACCGGGTGATATTATAAAATATCAGTCGTTCGTCTATGGAAGTTTTGTATGGGAAATTCACGTGAGGTATAATAATATAAAATATCAGTCGTTCGTCTATGGAAGTTTTGTATGGGGAATTCACGTGAGGTATAATAATATATAAATATTACATTCCCTGAGAGGGTGATAGTCGAAAATATCATCCCGAGGAATGTGATTATCAACCAAGGCGCAGCCGAGGTTGATAATTATATTTCGAGGGATGATGTTTTCGACTATCACCCTCCCAGGGAATGTAATATTTATTTTATCATACCGAACAAAACATTAGATCCTTTATTTTCTACCGTTTGTTTTCTCTTAGACCTACCATGGTGAGGGGAGTTCCAAAGGGTATGCATGAATAAAAGATATATTTTTTACGAAAATTGTGCTGTTTTTAACAGTTTGAATGTTATAACTGGTCAATGACGTCTGTTAAATGAATTACGTCATAAAAAATGATGACGTCAAACTTCATACCAAGCAGCGTCATTTAAATGGAGATACTTTACGTATGCGATTTTCATGCAAACTAGAAAATTTCGCCTTATCCGCTCAAATTTGGTCTCAACATGTTCCGCCTGTCCTAACTAAGAAAACGAGTACCCACACTTTATGTTTCTGACCATGAGCAACGAAGTTATTAAGAGTTGAAAGTGGCCAAAATCATGCCTCATGTCCGCCATTGCTGTAGAACGTATCCTGACGTGAACGAACCATACGCGCATTGCTGTTGCGCATCAGACGAACGACTGATATTTAAGAAATAGATCAGCTCTAGCAGTGAATTGTTGTATAATAATTCACTGTTTGGAGGTCAGTTGTAAAGAAGATCAAATCACGAGCGCGCAGCGCGAGTGATTTATCTTCGTACAACTGACCGACAAACAGTGAATTATTACTCAACAATTCACGTATTAGAGCTGATCTATTTCGATTCTAACACAAAATAAACGGCGATAACACATTTGAAGTCTTCAGTTCCTTCCATCTTTCCGCCATTGCACTGAAGAACTCCCGCCAATACTTAGACTACGTCGCATACGTTTAAATGTATTTGTAACGTCTTTTACGCGTAAAAAACGACGTTACACCGTCTAACGTCATGAATGACGTCATTTTCCAGTAACAAATGACGTCAGCTAGCACGTACTTTCCTCGCGATTTCAAAACTGTGAATTATTGTTTGATATATCACACTTCTTTAGCATTGGCTCTATAGGTGAGGTGTGTTAGAATTTACAATATCACCCGCTGCTATGGCAAACGAGTGACAGTATTCGCCATCGCTATAGCAGCGGGTGATATTATAAAATATCAGTCGTTCGTTTATGGAAGTTTTGTATTGGGAATTCACATGAGGTATAATAATTGTACTATATGTTTTTGATTGGGTTTTCTGGTGTGGAGTTCTAAATTGAAATTTGATTTTCTACAAAGTCCATTCAATTAATATGTTTCTATTTTAGACCTCTATTACCTAGTTTTGCCGCAAAACAAAAGATATTATCCCTCAAACTTAAGGACCCATCGAAAAATATGTTCTTTCTGTTTTGATAGAACAAGCTCAAAATATCCTTATTGATTTATTGATTGATCTAAACCAGCCCTCCAGGGATAAAGCTTATTTGTCTATATTTAGGTGAACATTTCACTGTATGCTTTAAATCAATTTGAAAGGGATGCTCAACAGTTATCAATCGGAAATATAACTTAAAACATTGATTGAAACATTTCGTTATATACCAAGTTCGCAAGGATACCACACTCAGGAAGCGCTCTCCGTGTAAAATAAATAATCAGTAGAATTGTGTTTGCACATTTAATAGCATATCTCTTGAATTGTTATGACACTTCTTGTAAATGATCTTGGACTTTACTGGAAGTACTATCGTGCCAACCAAGAGAAATAGTGACGTAATAGTTTCTTACAATTATTAGGTAAAACATCAACTTTACACTCTATTTGAGCTAACGCGAATCAATATATCACTTGTGTATCAATCCTACCCTGCGGATAGGATTAATACACAAGTGATATATCGATTATAAGTCCCTGATATCTTTGTAAACAAAACATGACGTCACTGTCACTCTTGGCTGGCAGGACAGTAGAACGAGATTTATCCGACTGCAACAGGCGAGGATCTGAAAAAGAAAAAAATATTGGAGCCAGCAAATGCGAGTTTGGTTTTCCGTCATAGCAAGCAGTTAGTGCTTGGTCGAGCCCATACATTTGCACAGTGTTGCTAGTGCATTCACCACTCGTATTCACACAAACACTTAATATTGGGAGAAATATGTTAAAGCTATTGGCGGTAAAAAAACTTGCCAAAATATAAGACCGCGAAATGCAGTTTCAAAATCGGTTACACAATAGGTAATACATAGGCACACCCTCTAAGTATGTCAGGTCCTATATTTGAAAAAAAATTAAACAGTAACGTTTTAACGTAAAGAAAACCACGTCATAAAAGGGTTTACAATTAAAGGAAAGAATATGCTCATCATAGGGATATTTTTCTTTCCTTTAAAATTAGTACCAGTGAGAGTAGAAACTATACTTAACTACCAAAGAAACCTGAGAAATACTGTGTGTTACTTTTTGGTAGTAAATTGATACGATGCACACTTGTCTTTCGATTGCATAATGTATATACCAAGTTCGCAAGGATACCACACTCAGGAAGCGCTCTCCGTGTAAAATAAATAATCAGTAGAATTGTGTTTGCACATTTAATAAATAATCAGTAGAATGGTAGACTAAGATGGACAGAGATTATTTGAAAAAGATGAACTAATTTCAGACTTCAGCTATCAAAACGTCACGTTACCCTTAAAATCAATTTTTGCAAGCACAAAGAAATCACGCAAAATTCACCAGAAACCGCTTTAGTGTAGTTCTTTGTTATTTCATTGACATCTTGGCATCAAATTAACCATGCGTGCACTGTTAAACCCAAAAGCCTATTTTTATTTTCTTAACGCCATTTTTACGTTATCAGCGTTTTGTGAGATTTTAAAAAGCACTGTCACTTTTTTGATCAATTTTTTTCATTTTGTTTGATGTTTGGAATGCATTTTGACAATGTTCAGTCCTTTGAACTCCGCAGCTGCCGCCTACGTCAATTGAGCTACGTCAAGCGTAACAATTACATGCTGTATACTGAAAAGTATGACAATCATATTACGCGATTAAAGTACAGTATAGCCAATTGCACTAAAACAGTAGACAGCACATACTAAACGATTACATATAAGAAATGGTCATTATCCATAGTTTACGTTGTTTCTCAATTGACGAACATATTGGTTTATTCCGCTTTTACCGTTTGACGCGACGTCAGGTCTTTCTCATACATGCCTTGCTTGCTGAGACACTCTTGCTTTACTGTTTTAGTCTGACAAATTAAACAACTGCCTATTATTAGTACTATTCCCATCCATCCTCGAATCCGCTAGAGGTTGCCAAAACATGTATTTTCATTTAGCTTAAAAGCTTATTTTTTAGGAAGGCCTTGTTACACATCTAGGTGGTCCTAATGAACAATATGCACCCATAAAATTGTCCTTGGGGTGCTTTGTAAGCTAAATTACATCCCAGACTATTATTATTTGTCTTAGAAAACATAGCGATGATCATGATATGTGACAAATGTTGGTATTATGTGTTTTACGAACGCTTCTTTGCAATTTACTTCAAAAGACATGTGTGCATGAGTTCGTTTGTATGGGTTCTGCTGTACTTATATTTACATGATAATAAATTCCCTTTCTTTAATAAATGATACAAAATGTTATTCACATTCACTTACAATTACTTAACCGTCATATAGTGATTACATTACACTAAATCATAGTGCATTTAAAAGTATGGAACGCATACAACAGTTTTTTTAGCCGTTTAGAATTTCTAAATTACTTTTGGTAGAAAAAACAAAAGAAAGATAATATTGCAATCAGCATATCGATTTTAGAGTGGGAAATAATTTAGAAATAAATACATACTCAGCTTCCATTTCACAAATATAATGTCTGTTAGCCGTGCATCCTTCATCATTCCATCTACCATGCCAATTTATCTCCATGCAATTTTCATTGCCGGCTCTATTATTTGGTTCCCCTGATAGCCAATTGCTGAATGAAAATGGACTGTTACTCTCCATCCATACCCATTCATGCTCAATCAATAAATCTGATGCACCAACCCAGAAGGCATCTATAATAATACAAAAAGGCTAATATTTAATATCAGCAGCGAGGAAAATCTGAATCTAGAAATGAGAATCCAATTCAGAAGGAATAGTTTGATGCACATTGCTACGTCCTTGAAATACTTCTACTTGTGTTGCGTTCTCTGCTGTCTTGTATAAGTATTAGCCTTGAACATTAGAACTAACGCTGGAAAGTGCTCAGCATTGATGTTTTCGATAGACGAAATCTTGCCTCGAGATTATAAAACTTGAGTTCATTCTCAGACTCAAAATAAGCGCAATGATTGGCTGCCTGCGGACACGTGTCCGCACGCAGCCAATCAATGCGCTTTATTTTGAGTCTGAGACTGTGCTCAAGTTTTATAACCTCGAGGCCTTTATTCGCCATAACACTGTTCAATGGGCACCCAAAATACAGAATCTGATCTTTTTACGGCCGATGGTCAGGAACTTGACCTCGAACTTGAATCAAATCCCAGTACGACAAGGATCTTGCTTGAAATAAGAAAGGATGTGAAACAAATGAACAAGAAATTTGATGGCCTAAATAAAAAAGTGAAAGAGTTAAAACTCGATAACAAACAGCTCAAGCGTCAAAATGAATGTCTGTCAAAGCAGGTCACAAGTTTAACATCGACGGTCAGTGATCTTGAATCCAGAATAGTAGAAACGGAAAAGAAAAATGAACAGCTTGAGTCACAATCGAGGAGAGATAATTTGAAGTTTTATGGTCTCAGCGAAGAAATGAACGAATCCTGGGAGCAGTCGGAAACCAAAATAAGGAACTATATATCCAGTGAACTTGGCATGGACGATACCAATATCAAAATTGAGCGAGCACATAGACTTCCCAGTAGGTCACGACCTCGTCCTATCATTGCTAAATTTTCCTACTTATTTAAAGCAGACATTTTCCACAGGAAAAAAGATCTTGTTATGTACTTTACATATATTGCGCCCGAAAATTCCCCTATATATACTGAAGAAGATAATGGTATTACTATATTAAATGAACGTATATCTGAGGTAATTTTGCAATACCCAAACGCTGAGCTATTTTTAGCTGGAGACTTGAACGCACGTATCAGTACAATGCAAGATTTTATTCCTGAGGATGATTTGGAATTCGTATTTGGCGATACTGACTACCCAACAGACCCTTTTGACATGCAAAGACGATCAAAAGATGAAACGTATAACCGTTTTGGCATCTCGCTTTTAGATCTTTGTTGTACTCATAATATACATGTTTTAAATGGAAGACTTTTTGATGATAAAAATGGGGAGATAACGTGTGTAGCAAATGGCGGGAGTAGTGTGGTAGACTACATATTGGCGTCTACCACGTTATTCGAGTCATTTCAGCAGTTTAATGTCGGTTATGAGGATTTTTCAGACCATTTTCCCTTAAACTGTACTCTCTTGTTGAGTGACCAACATTTACATGACTCTGAACCGTTGAATCAAAATTTAAATGGAACAAATTGGACGAGGTTCAAATGGAAGGAAACTTATAGAACTGAATTCGTACAACTTTTTTCAAGATTATACTCCGATTTTAAAGCTAAGGTCTCAACTGTAATCAATCCCGTACTGCCTCATTTATCCGAATTTATCGACATTATACAAAAGGCAGGAAAATGTATGAAAGTTAGAAACATGCAAAACAAATCAGGCCATCAAAAAACGCAACCGCAATGGTGGGATGATGAATGCGAGACAACAAAATCGAAGAAATACGCCCTACTCCGTAAATTCCGCCATACTAACACCAATATGGATTTACATGCTTATAAGTCAGCTAAAGCTAGGTTTAAAAATCTGTGTAGATCAAAACGCGTGAAATTTGAAAAAGAAAAAAGGGCAGAATTATTGAATGTTAGTCGAAATCCCAAGGAATATTGGAGATTCATAAAACAAAATTGCAATAAAAACTCTGATCTAAGTGATAAAGTGCCCCAGGATTCTTTTGTAAATTATTTCAAAAATTTGTTAAATACAGATGTTGAAATTGAAAATGAAAATCTTTTGGAAAACATTGTGCAAGAAAATGATAACTCCGATTTAGAGGGCCGGATAACAAACGAGGAGATCATTTCAAGCATAAATTCTATTCACTCGAATAAATCGCCAGGTCCTGATGGCATCTGCATAGAAATGTTTAAAAATATTCAAAATGAGATATTACCATTTTTGAACCGTTTATTCAATGAAATATTCGATAAGGGTGATATGCCGTCCGAATGGTGCGAAAATATCATTTGTCCCTTATACAAGAGTGGAGCCTCGACAAATCCGGAAAATTATCGCGGTATCTCTTTGATAAATAGTATAGGTAAAATTTTTACAAGTATTTTAACTACACGGCTGCAAAAATGGTCTGAGGAAAATGGGGTGATAGACGAGTCCCAAGCTGGGTTCCGAAAGGGATACTCAACAACTGATAATATTTTTTCGCTCCAAGCAATTGTTCAGAAATATCTATGTCGCCAAAGAGGCAGGTTTTATTGTATTTTCGTTGATTTTAAGCGCGCTTTCGATAGCATTCCACATACAAAACTGTGGGATTCTCTTCAAAGGAAAGGAATAAGCAATAATAGTAAATTCATTAAAATATTCCAGTCGATGTATAGTCAACTTAAGTCATGTGTTAAAGTAAAAAACTCGCTCTCGCATTTCTTTGAATGCTGTATTGGAACAAGGCAAGGTTGTCTGAGCTCGCCAATTATTTTTGCCCTATTCATTAATGACCTAATAGCATATCTAAGAGCTGAATCTGACAGGGGCATATTCATTTCAAATGATATTGAAGACTTAATAGCATTGATGTTTGCTGATGATGTGGCCTGTTTCTCCGACACGATTGTACGTCTGCAAAGATTAATCAATTTGATTGAAAAATTTTGTAAATCTGTAGGAATGAAACTCAATCTTGGCAAAACTAAAGTTATGGTCTTTAGAAACGGTGGAATAGTAAAACAAACCGAGAAATGGACCTTTCAAGGCACAGCCATAGAAATTGTGTCTATGTATAAATACTTAGGTGTATATTTTACCCCAAAACTGATATGGAGTAAAACAAAAGAGGTACTAGCAAAGCAGTCACAGAAGGCAGCCTCAAGCATCTTTCGATTTCAGAGGTTGTTCGGACACTTTCACCCGCCAGACGCGTTCAAATTGTTCGATTCTATGGTAAAACCCATCGCCGTATATGGGGCGGAAATTTGGGGTTATGCGTACTCCGAAGAAATTGAAAAAATTCAAACACAGTTTTGCAAACAATATGTTGGTTTAAAACAGAAAACGGCAGATATTTTTGCACTTGGAGAATGCGGTCGCTATCCTTTAGCAGTCACTTACATGACCCGATGCGTCAAATATTGGTTAAGATTAACGCGAATGCCAAATGAGCGATATCCTAGACAATGCTACATGATGCTGAGGTCTCTAACTGATGCAGGCAAAACCACTTGGGCAAGCCATATACGAGATATGTTATTTGAGCATGGCTTTGGTTATGCTTGGATCGCCGACACCGTTGGTAACAGTGAACATTTTCTATCTATCTTCACCCAGCGAATTAAAGATATTTCTCTTCAAAATTGGCGACAACGTATTAACGAATCACCAAAGGCAGATCACTATAAATATTTTAAGATAAACTTAGACGTCGAAAAATACCTATTTATCGATTTAAGCTACACATGTAGGAAAACGCTGGCAAATTTTCGCTGTTCAGGCCATGACCTGCAAATTGAAAGAGGGAGGCACACAAATATCGAAAGAGAGTACAGGTTCTGTCCAGCGTGCCTAAATAGAAATGTGTATGTAATAGAAGATATTTTTCACTTTTTTATGACATGTCCTTTATATGAAGATTTAAGAGCAATATATTTTAAACCTGCATGGCAAGTGCATGTGTCAGAACAAACGTTTTATTCCATAATGAAACTGACCGATGTAGATTGTATATTCTCAATATCAAAATTCCTTATAAGTGCATTTGAGCTGAGGAACTCTATATATGGCAGCTAAATAAGCACATCTATGATAGCAAACACATATTTTCAGGGTCGAAGTATGTAGTGGGCACTCGAAAGAATCGTTTCAGTGAGACGGTTCTTTTGAGCGCCCAAAACAGACGCTTAAACTAAGTTATAAGTGCATTTGAGCTGAGGAACTCTATATATGGCAGCTAAATAAGCACATCTATGATAGCAAAACACATATCTTCAGGGGTGAAGTATGTAGTGGGCACTCGAAAGAATCGTCTCAGTGAGACGGTTCTTTTGAGCGCCCAAAACAGACGCTTAAACTAAATTATAAGTGCATTTGAGCTGAGGAACTCTATATATAGCAGCTAAATAAGCACATCTATGATAGCAAAATACATATTTTCAGGGGTGAAGTATGTAGTGGGCACTCGAAAGAATCGTCTCAGTGAGACGGTTCTTTTGAGCGCCCAAAACAGACGCTTAAACTTAATTGTTTATGTTAATCTGCACCTATTCCCGACCTTTACATTCTTCCTGGATCTTTTTTTATTTGTATCTATGCTTCATATTTGCAGTCCTTTAGCTAAGATAAGTTAACAGGAAATTTATGTTATAACAAATGTTGTGGGTACTTAACAGAGTCGTCTCAATGTGACGGTTCTTTTGAGCACCCAAAACAAACCGCTTGAATAATATGCTGGAAATTTCGATTTCACGTGGGTGCTCTTTCTTTATTATCTTATATCATAAATTTATGCTGTGTTGGCGAAGCATGGGTGGTCTCGAGGGTCGACACTACCCACGTTTCGCTAACACCTACAAACTGGTGAAGTCAGAACTTTACTTACCTGTAGTGTGACGTCGTTTCACCACAATGGTTATCCCTTATATAGTATATATCCAAACAATAGAAATATTTTGGCACAAATGACTATAAGTCTACAAAACTTAATTGATACGCTCCGGGGACTGTCCGACACAGGGATCTCATGTTTCAATTATAGAGTATTTAGGTCAGTCTCGTGCAAAACGTAGTGACCCGATAAATAATTTGTGTGTCATACGCTGTTTGCATATTCATTGATAGCGTGTGATGAACATGTGTCTGCTAGTAGCTCCGCCCAACTAAATCATTTTACTATATCTACACGGGGTAAAAGAAGATAAATACATTATATATCCATTAACCACATTCTTATTGGCTGTGGCTTAGTTTGGGTGGATGTTAGGCGGAGCTAGTGACGGCCACATGCTTTATGTAAATGAACTTTCACTACGGCATTACTGAGAGCGGTCATTGACCCAACATAAGATTTTTTTCAAAGGGAATCGACCCATGCGAGACTGACCCGAAATGGAGCAGGCTGGTTTGGGTCATTTCTGTTTGAAAAATTGTTAAGAGTTGTTCAAAAAATGGAAATACTAAATGAAAGTTTCGTTCTTTCCCCTCAGTGGGGCCCAGCGTTTTAAAATATGCACGAACGTAAGTTGAGAAAGAAGATGCGCATTTCCCTGAATTGGCGAAGCAAAAGAGAGTGGATCCAGATTTGGATGCTCCATGTGGAGCAAACTGATCTGTGTATACACTGTTTTGAATTTGAAATTTTGGTTCGTGTATGTATAAAACTTGGGGATTTCCGACAAGCATAAATGAAAATAAATTGTGTAATAGTGTTGCAATGGTACACACTGGACCCTTCCCCCGGAGCGGTTCCAGTTGGTGCTATGGCGACATATATTTTCGGACTGTGTTAAAAAAGAAAAAACAGAGATTGAATCTTTTTTTCGAATCACATTATAAGTCATAAATATTACATGCTCCAAACAAAACTCTACTTAGAATTAAAATTCTCTTCGATGTTGGATATTTATTTAAGACATTGCTTTAAAATTGTATTTGAAATATTTCATGTTATGGGCCGGTGGCCTTTATTTCAAATAAATTATATTGATTGAATGTTAAATTTATAATACATTTTAATGAGAAAATAGCTTACATACTTCCAAGTTGTTTTGCATGTCCCTGTAAAAAGTTGTTTTCAGCAGAAGATGTTATTTCAGCAAGATATCCACCCAGTATTCGACAAACTTCCTGTAAAGAGATGTAAATCCCACGTCGGCTAGTTTAACTGAAGAACACTTCATTCAAAAGTTAGTTAGACGATTTTTTAAAATAAAAAAAATGCACAGATGGCTACGCAAATTTAAGCTCCATCTATCTCAAAAAGCCTAGTATAACCAAAAATAATAACAATTCTCTGTATGCACCAAACGTGCTATTTTGGGATTGGACACGCATGGTCTCATAATTTGCTAAAAAATTCTGAGTCTATTAACACTCATTCAAATGTTCGTTCAAGTATCTCCATTTAGATGGTAGCCGACATCGACCAATTTGTCTTAACAATGACCCAGAAATTTGGAAAAAGACTATTTTGGTGCTTTTAATACCCTTAAACACACCCATCTTGATTCAGATATTTAGATATTTTAGCATTATGGCTAAAATGTAGTATATTGAATAAACAAACAAACACAATACGATTTTTACTCGCCATAACCTATTAGAATCATAGACAGATATGACCTAAATGTACCTAGTACAGAAAACAACTATTTAGCCATTTCAAGACAAATAATTGGTATCTAAATATTTCTATACTAAGCAAACAAAAAGACGCCACGTCACATGTGACTTAAATACTTGTTTACTCTAAACCCTTATAAAAGTTTGCCATTTTCGTTTACAGCTTAATAAAGACGTGTATTGAATGCATAGAAAATGAATATCACAACACGTTTCAAAAGTAAAGCTTGCAGACAGTTTTAAACTTAAGAGGGGTCACAATTTTTGACATGCCTTTTATTTGCCTAATCTTTGCTGCAAGTGATAAACAAAATCTTTACTCATTCTCAGAACTTTTTTAGACACTGTTTGTCACAAAGACATTAAAAATGATCGTTTAAAAACTCAAAACATTGCACTTTATACCATTTAAGATATGCTTTCTTGTAATGCATTGAAGATCCCATAAAGAAAGTATAGTGACGTACTGTAGGCAATAAATCACTTTGGTTAAACCAATTAGCAGCTAAGCATCGTCTGAAAGTGAACGAATGATATCCTTAAGTTGGAATTTAAAAAATATATCGAAATGTGCAGATAATGAGGAGGTAAAGCAATGGTATAAGTTTAATTGCAAGGGAGATAATTTCAAAAGGATTAAATGTTTAACCCTTGATTTCTTTAAACTGTGAACTAAAAAGCATACTTTTCATATCGTTTGTGAATGATGAATATTCGTAGATTATGACAAAATGCAAATTAACGTCTCGCGCATGCGCGTTGCATTTTTTTTTACCTGTTTGATACATTTTCATTCGCTGTTTGATTATTCAGCATGAATGATGGAACAAGAAAATCAATTAGTGTAAATGGCTGTTTGATATCTGTCAAGCAATAAAACGCATATTATTCATCTAAGGTATAAAAAATAATAATGGAGTTAAAATTTGAAGGACAATCTACATATATGTGACACTTTTTTTTTGTTGCTCAGTATAGATGATCTTACACTTTCATATGATAACAAAAATGTCTGGTTGTACCTTTGTCATGCATTAATGGCAACAATATATAATAAATACAAAAGCAAGCAACTGGTCTTTAAATTGTTTTCCGAAATATAATGATAACATGCTGTTCTCCACATGACAGTAAATAAGTCAGCAATATGAAAAAATGTATTTCATAAGTGTCCCATGACGTTAAATCTGTTTGTTTAGAGTAAAATAAAAAGAATGTGGAATTTTTTGACTAGTTCTTTGATTTCGGTTTGTTGATATTTTTGCATTAAGGAAGTGTGTCACTTTACTTCATGAAAATGATCCTGCATTTGGAAGTGATATTCATATTTGAAAAACTGTCTTTTTGGCTTACAATAGACCTTTTTAACGAGAGAAACTGAATGTCCTGAAGTGCTCACCTGACATTGGGCCACACTATCTTAATAATGTTAAACTAGGTCAGATCATCCTAGGCTTATTATTTAAACATATTTTGCTTTACCATATCTGGGCCATTTTGGTCAAGTGACTTCAAACAAATGTCATAGCTATACAGTTTTATCTAATAAATACTCCATATGAAATTTATGCTCAACCAGCGTAGTTTTTTTTTCTGACAAAAAGATGTTAATGAGTGAGTGGCCATGGATCAACTGTCAAAAGTCAGTTTGACCTTTGGTACTAAAATAAAACCATTGTGACATTAGGCTGAACATTTCTCACAAGTATTATGATTTCGACTTTGGGTTTGTCTGCAGTTTGTGATTGTGGTGATTCCCGATCACACTCACTTAATACTTTTGACAGTTATATAAAAATGAACATTTCAAGATTATTCCCATATGAATGCATTAGGAATCAAATTCGACCTTGCTGTAAAGTAGGTCAAGGCAAACCTAGGATCATCAGTTGTGTAATTTTGGTAGAGCACATCCACAATAATACATACCAAGCCCCAATGTCATCAGCTTTCTGGTTCTGGAGAATATTTGTAAACGGATTTTACCATATATGGGCGAAGTGGCCATCTTGATCATGTAACCCAAAAAATATTTGTATACATTTTGGCTAACTTATCATAAGGAGTCTCAATATGAAATTTGAGTTCAATTGACCTAGAGGTTTCCGAGAAAACATAGTTTTAAAAATATTGACAGAACTCTAATATGGGCGACCAAGAAGCAAACTTTTGTACCCCTATCCTAAGAAGTTGGGTTCAATTGGCCCAGTGGTTCCAGACAGAGGAGAAAGTGTTTGAAAACGTTGACGGATGGCCGACAGAAGACGACCGGAAGCCGGAAGCTGGAGTCATTGGTATACTATTAGCTCAACTATGAGCCCTCGCCTCATGTGAGCTAAAATATGTGTTTATACATGTAACAAATAAGTAAAGATAGTTCTTCATGATCCGAGCATAAATTGGTCAACATATTTTGCATATATCTGACTAAAGTAAAGTGAAGTTATCTAGTTTAAAACTTTAAAAGCAAACACAAATTGACCAGTGATATTTTTCACTCTATTCTACATAATATACTCAGAAAAACAATTGAAGGATATTAAAATTCTTTTGACTTTATAACATTTGGGAATATAATTTTCAAAGAAATTATTTTTGTCATTGATAGAATATCACTATGCAATTCACCAAAATGCAAATTGAAATTCACGGGTCATTGGTTACGATACAGTACTATACCAAATGTACCGACCCTCTCTACCCAAAGTTCACAAGCAAAAAATTAAGCACTCTCAATTTTTGCTGAAACCTATACCAGGTCATTGCTTATGTGCTAATTCCGACCACAGACAAAAGTTAACACCAATTTATTAGTCATTTCCCCTAATAATGGGACAACTTCTTCAACAAAAATACACAGATATGGCATACCCCGGCAAATTTGACCACAAATTTGCGATAAAAACACTAACAACAGCTTCAAAGTTAGGTGCCATTTATTAGAGGGAGAACCAGCGATGATTTTTGGGCCAGTCATTATGGAATACAAACGATAAAAATGGGGTTCAATCATTTTTGAACGTTTGTGACTTTTCAGTATAGAGGGTTGAACCATTTGGATTTGCACTGTACTTAAATCATTGAAGCGTGACTAAAATAAAGCATCCGTTTTGGTTGCAGATGTCTGGAACTATGAAATGCACGCATAATTAGTAAAGTTTTTATTGTATTGAATGTTAGAGATGGGACTGAATCTAAATATCCTTCAATTGTTTTTCTGAGTATATAATATATTGATCTGACACTCTCTGTGGCATATCTTTATTGATTATTTCAGCTCACCCTTTTCTTTTTAAGGTCTACTACGGATAAAACTATAATATCAAAACGATTCTTTGCTTATCATATTAATAATGGGATCTGTTCCAATCCAGCATTCTTTTAAGCACATTGTAAACCACATATTCTAACTAGCCGTAGCAGTTTAAACCATTTAAAACTCAATTATTTCCTTCTGTGTTTTGACAATTTGTAGGCCTAAAGGTCTCTATTTATATTGTCATAGACATAGACCTAACATTTATTTAGACCAACAAGTGGTACATAAGGATTCACAATAGAAGTTTACATATTGGTTACAAGATCGGTAAGTCAAGCAGAAAATAATCTAGAAAAACGGATCCTTCAGAAATAGAGAACACCTACAATATTAGAAAACAGCAGACTCGGTTTTATTGAGTCTGTTCATGAGAACTAAAAGAAAGTGAGAAATAAAGATAGATAGAGAGAACCTAAAATATATGAAAACAGCAGACTCGGTTTTATTGAGTATGTTTATGATAATTAATAGAAAAAGCAACAATTGTCACGCTCCTAGCACAGAATTAAGCGGTATTCTGCTTTCCGTCAGAACCCAATATTCCTGAAGAACCAGAATATGAACAAATATCAACACTATGTCGATGTACGGGGAGAAGTTCGCTGGTCTCCTTGGACTAATTTGGTTAAGTTACTGGATAAACATCGGCCATGTGAAACTTTGCACGTGAAACTTCAGCAAAAAGAATACATTAGAGTTCATTTACAGTATAAAAAGGATCTTACGATAGACATTCCTTAGTTTTAAGGATAAAATTTGCGCGTTTGATTTATTTGGGTCAAGCTGGAGGAAGATTGGTAAATGCTGTTGCATGCCAGACCTCACACCACCCAAGCCAGGTCACAACAAGCGAGAACGGATTTTCAATATGTCATCATTGTTGCTAGTATACTGAAGGACTTTAGAAACGCACCAGTTTTATATTCACTGTCTCTTTCACATGGTTGATTTGAGGATGTTTTCTTTATCACTTTTTATCCGCTTACACAATGGACCATGATTTGCCATAGTTTCGATTTTTTTATGCGGTTCATTCTGACGTAACACTGACGTTAGTGATTTTCAACAATTGTCGTCTGACAGCTGTAAGATTAGTTCAATTTAAAAGCAAACACTTTGAGCTGGAAGCCAGATGTCTTAACCAACCGAAAAACAAGAAAAGTTTCGGAAATAATCGGAAATTATCGTTTAATTACATTCCCAGTCGCAGCGTTTCTTTGCTAACGTCAGTCTTAATTTTTCAAACAGCAATAACAGGCGGCTGACGTTCGCGCACGACGCGATACTTTTGTCTTCTACGCAACGGGTTGCGGAGTATCTTGTAGCACTAAAACATTTTGATTATTCCTGATCTTTAGGCTATAAACAGCCAATTACGTCAAAAACAAAATGACGTCACCTAGACGAAATGAACGTTACCAGAGGCCTAAAACTTCATGATTTGATTTTGTCTTATCTTGTGCTTTCAAGAACAAACATCGATTCGAAAACTTTTTTGCGCTCATAATGGAAGGTATTGGTACTCTGTGACTTTTTAAATTTGGGATGTCTCAGAATAATCGCGACGTTACGGCAACCATAAGCCACAGCGTTTCGATGTTCTTATTGAATGCAAGCTAAATGAAGGGACTTGTCAATTTTATTTTCACATAATTGAAATATTACATTTTGACAATAAATTAGCATTTTAGCAGGTGGTGCGTTTCTAAAGTCCTTCAGTATATTTGGGATACTTGCTTAAAATGGCACCTGATTTCCCAACCCAGATTTAAGGTATTTCTTTGTAACTAAATAAGTACTGCATTCATTTGTTTGCTTATTATATTGATAATTTAGATCTGCCTCAATTCAACTATCTTTAAGAACATACGTCAACATTGCCAGTATTATTGGCGATTCTTGCTTAAATGGCTAAGAATGAGGTATTTTGATATTCACTTTTAAGCTCAAAAATAGGTACAAAATAAGTACCAAATTTATTATTTTGCTTAAAGACCTAAATGTTCAGACAATAAAAGTGGTACTACTGCCTGAGGGCTATTCCAGACGGATCAAAAACTACTCTTTATTAGGTGATTATAGCTTCCTTACAGGAGACAATAAAGTGGTCCCATGAAGGGTTTAGGTATTTTTGATAGAATATTGATATTTATCTTAGTGAAAAAAAATGTGTTATATACATGTAAGTCCCCTTTTGGGGCCCTTTATTCCAGCGAGATACTGAAACTGTCCCTTATCAATTAAACTGTTCATGATTTTTATTGGACAGTAATATAGGTCTTTAACATGAATAATATGTTTTATCTGCCTGGCCCAAATCAAAGCACTATCTGGCTACAAATTGTTTGGTTCAGGATACATTAAAGTTGTACATGTTCGTTGAATTATGTTAGCTGTTTTTTGCCATTCTTCGATGGCGGTTACATGGTACTGGACCATTAAAATTGCATGAATAATTTGTATCTGGTTAATATTATATATATGCAAATTATGGAAGGTTAATAAACATTGTTAAAGATGCATGGCCACCGATGTTTGGTGCTTACAGAGAATTGCTTTTATTTTACTGGTAAGTATTGGTTAATGCCCCTACCAGTCGTACGCATGCTGACGACAAATCTTGGATAATGCCAGGTGAGTTTTTTCGGTCCAAATAACTCAGGTGTTATATGTTGTTTTGTTTATATATTGCTGTTCCTTTTTCTGTGTATTTTATTTTTGCAACACTTGCTTTAAAACTATGTTTATATCAGACAAATTCTATTCCCAGCTTACCGAAGTCCATTGGCTAGTTAATCACAAAACGGGTTTGAAGTAGGTTGCTTGTTAAAGCCTCGGTCACACGAGGGTTTAGGAACATGTTGCGACCTGTGTAAGACCAGTCACGTGGTAAAATCGCAAGTAGATCTCATACGAGCGCGCGACAGGTCTTAGTGATTGGAAATAGTAATATTAACAAAATAGGCTCAGAGAGGTTTTTGAGCATTTTCATGAGCCTGGTTCTGCAGTAGATGGGAGCAGCAGATGTATACATGTCTTTAAAAGCTTTTTAATGCTTTCACAATTAGACAGCATAAAATGCACAAATAAGGTGCAAGACTGTCGCACGTTGGTTTTTATTGATCGGGAGTGATCCTGCAGGCAAAAAGCATGAAAATGGGCGGGGCGGAGAGTTTTGAACATGTCCAAAAACCTGCGACCTCGATCCAAGATCACGTGTCGTCTTCAAACAGTATTTATAAGGTACTGCGACGTGTATTCGATCAGTATACGACCAGTCACAGATCTTTGAGATTCTCAAATGTATATACAAATGTATGATAGTAGACTGGTATCAGCCCAGTAAATAAAGCAATATCAAAAATATACCGACACAACTATGCAAATCTCCACTACAACTGTACCAACAATATCTTCAAAAATGTCTAATATACTTTATTGTAGACAAAGGGGCAGTAATAAAATACCAACTATTCAATATGTTAGAAGTCTTTGACACGTGGTCTGAAACCAGACTTATATGATGGTAGAGTTCTATGACATATGGTGTATGTGCTGCGTGTACATACGCAATGTTCAACATCACATTGAAACTGCCATACTAAAATGCAGCTAGGAAAGAGATGCAGCTAGGACTGAGATTTTAGTATTTCACAATCGTGAACAGCTACATGTAAGGCTCAGACACGCATGCAATTTTGAGACAAAAACGTCGGGTCTGGTCTCGATCCAAACTGTTGCGCCCTTGAATTTCGTTATTGTTGAAATATTGTTTTAGAAACAGTTCATTTTGAAAACACCTCGAGATGACAAAATGTCCTGAAAAAACACCTTTTTTCTTACCACAAAGGCGAACGCCAAAGGCTAAGATCAGCCGCACCAGAGCTTTCGTGACTCGGTTTGAAGTATGACGCAGCTGTAGAATCAAGACATATATCATGCAGTCCCACTCGATAGTAGGCGCTAGGAGCATAGATAACAATAGTGCGGCTTTCGTGGTGTGGTTTATAATACAATTATATCATATCCAGAAAAAAGGAACAGCAATCTATCATCTACTTTGTGTAGGGAGAGTAATAGGGGTCGAGGTCATCCTCCATTAACATCTCTAAGTATATAAGATTTCTGAACTGAAAGAGAGCCAAATCACAAAGCCGTTGGAGTGTTCCTGATTTGAAAGTGTAAATTATTACTGATACCACATGTTAAAGCGCAAGATTACAAAAATCAAGAATCAACTTAAGAAAAATAAATCTTTACATGCTGGGTAAATTTGTATAACTTTTCAAAAGTGTCGCCTTCTGATTTTCTTCAAAGTGACCTTTTTCAGAAAAATAACAAAAAATCAGGAATATCTTCAGTATCAAACAGTTTGGGTCCAGATTAGTACCAATGTGTGTTGGGCCCTGTTTGCGAGAAACGTCAAGCCTGATCTCGATCCAAAACTGGTTTGTTGACAGTTTACAGGCGTCTTCATTTTTGCGGCATTCTATTTGCTTTAACCATGTATGCACTTAAGGGATTCTTTCTTCCGATAAGATGCATTAATTTTGGGATGGTCCATAATATATATAGAGGGGCCATAGCTTTTAATTTCCAAATTAAATTAAATTTCTCTATGTATCCCTTTTTTATACTTGTTCAAATGTAGCAAATAATGTAGACCCTGATGAAATGCGTCATTTCGTATAGGTCTTCACTGTTTGCCAGATGGGAGACATTTATGCCCAATCAGTATAAATGCTTCATCAATTGTTTTTCGATATCTGCTCATATGATAACGGTGCTTAACAGTTATCCTCCAAAATCGGTCTTTTCATCTATTTTCATAATGCGTGTATGAGAGAAGTGAAGTCTCACATTTGCGGAGGTTCAATCCCTCGCGGCTCGCCGTTGTGAAAAGATTATAAATTCATGAGCTGGGTCACATGACCGTTCTGATTTTATCACAACCAATCATAGAATGCATTTTTCCAAATAACATTAACGATAGGCCGAAGATAAATCTAAAAGACTGGGGCCACTAACTCGTAGACATCTTAAGCCTTAAGATCACCTCAAGTTCAACTTACGTTCACCTTAACGGTTATGACCACTAACTCGTACGCACCTTAATTTACGGAGACAACTTAAGATCATCGTAAAGTTATGGTCACGATAGAGTCACCTTAGCGTCGTCTTAGTGGCTACGAGAGGTACTTCCCAGAACGAACGTAATAAATAAATATAATTTTGACGACAATTTTTTTAATTACCCTAAACGCCTATGCCTTTGAAGAACTTACTGCGTGCTTCGTTTATGGTGACTCTAAACGGCCACAAACAAGGACACGTGCACATAGGCAATGCGCGAATCCAGAGGGGGTACGTGTACAGGGAGTCCGGAACCCCCTGGAAAACAACAAGTTCTATAGAAAAAAAGCAATTGGTCCCCATCGCCTTGGAAAAGGTTGGAGCTCCTGACATTTTTGACCCCCCCCCCCTGCTTAGACTCTGGAAAAATTATAGTTTCTTTGAAATTAACATCGGACCCCCACTGTAAAATAAGTTGAGGACTAAAAAGTTGTCAGGGCTCTTTTCTACCAGTTGGGGCTCGGACCGCCCACCACCCTGGCGAAAATTTCTGGATCCATGCATGTACACATGTAGCAGATAAACACGCGCATGTAAATACATATATTTTGCTTTATGAATGTTTGTATTTGGTAATTATAGGTCATCCTATGTTATGGTCATAATGATTAGGGGGTGGAAGACCATGGGAACAAGGGTATTGTTCTAAGGGAAACAAGGGTACATTTGTATACATAAATGTATATCATGTATCTAAACACATCTGAGGAAAATACGAGTTGATGAACATATCACGTTGATATTGCAGATCGCACAGAGAACATGTATCAACGCTAGTCCCGAAAGTGCGACCAAAGAAACATACAATACCTATGGAGAATACTTAAACGCTATTGGGAAGATCAGTTATGATGCCCTCACAGGGAATACTTGTTTCACTGTTGGCTTGATCCCAAAAGTAGAACAAAATGTCATTTCCCCCTGTTCCCAAAGTCATTGGGGGGGGGGGGGTGGCTCGGTAATACAATGTCCGTTTCCTTTGTTCCAAAACCATTGGGGTGGCCCTTGGTAGTGTTCGCTTTAATGCATATGAGCGGGGCGACTACAGAGATGCCTAACACTTTGCAGCCTGATCAGAGTTTTCGACGTAATTATGAGTTATAGCTCTTGGCTCTCAACGTCCCCTGCTTGCGTAGTCCGACTGCTACTTTTTATACGGCATTAATTTTGGACGTTTTGCTATTAATTTTTGGACTAGATGTTGCTCAATTTGTCGCATAGACTGAGGTCTCTTTTTGTAAGCTTTAGCTTAAATTTCTAGTTTTTTTTTATTCAGTAAGCTATGACAAAAATGATGAATACTTTTTTAATTGTATGTAAAATGTGGGCTGTTGAAATTAACTCCAGCATGATAATCATGTTCCTAAAACGCATTGAAAACCATCTTTGACAAGCCACCCAGACTGCGACATAATCGCATTTTCTTTGATCATCGTGTACGTTTAAGATTTGTAATGGAACCAGGCGAAATTGAATCCTTTGTATACTGATGAATTCTTCCTTCTGGTTTGATACAATGAACTTGGAATAGTCCATTGTGCATATCTAGGGTGTCAGGTTGTAATTTTTCAAAAACAAAAAGAAAACAAATTGTATTCTTTTTGCCGACTATCGTTTTATCTTTACACGCAGAATAGAGACTAATGAAATGCAGTATGCATTTCATCTTGGCTTTTACTGTTTGTATAAGTACTCGTTTAGGGGTTTCCCGAATACAAAAGGTAATAACAATATAAAATACTGATATCAATAGACGACGCTTAAATAGGTAATATCAGCAATAAGGAACCTCGACTCGAGGAAACCTGACTTAGTTACGTGCAGCAAACGATGGCACAGAACACCATGCACAACCTTGCACTCTGATCAGTGCCTTTATTTTTGTTAACTGGAAAGTATAGTAGTCATAAAGTGAGTATGGCTAGAAAATACCACGATGGCAGACTCCAGACAAACCCACAGCACCGTGAGGAAGAGACATAAAACACAGGCAATACAACTTGCAACACGATTTTTTTTCAATATTGTAGCTATTCTCTGTAGCTGAGTATGCTGATTTCAGCCTACCCAAAGCGTCGCGACCCATATATTTTTCTACTGAGTCGGCTCTAAATACTGTTAGCAACACGCTTTGCACGAGAGAATGAATATAACACAGGTAAATCTTAAAAGATAAGGTGACCTTAAGTTAAGAATACGCTAAGACGGCTTTATGTTATCGGAATAGCGCCACCTTAAATGTTACGATCGTCAACTTAACTTCAATTTAAGACATCGTAAGTTGGTCAACTTAAGATGTGTACGAGTTAGTGGCCCCTGGTCCTTAGTAGTCGTGTCAAGTCTTACATCTCCGAGATTTGTGACCAATCGCGCGATTCGGTGATCGCGCGATCTCGTGTGACCGAGGCTTTAAACAATGATACCCGGAGGCTCGTTGAATTAAGCTGTAGCTACCCACTGGCAACATGAAAATGCTTTGGAAGTGAAGTTGACCTGGACGCTATGTTCTATTAGAATGGAACAAAGAATGTTGTACACACGCAATAACTTCTGCAACGCAGATTGACAGGGGGAAAGAACCCTGCTCTGGAAAATCACAAGTGGCTTTAGGTTTCCAGTAAAAATACTGGTACGGGCCCCTCTTGAGAAGCCATTGGACCCCTGGGCCATTGGACCCAAATGGCCTGGGGTCCACTGGCTCTAGAGTAAGATCGGCACGGCCCTCTGTGAAATTACTTTGTCATGACCCCCCCCCCCACCCCCGACGGAATTTTTGGGATCCGCGCATGTTTGATCAAATGCTTAAAACTAGATAAGAACGACATACCATTGCCTCTGTCCAGCTCTCCAAGTCATGGCTAAAATGATAGCAGCTTGCTCCATAAGTAATCCATCCATTCGGGCAAGCACCTTAACAAACAAACATTATCATATTATATGATTCAAGATTCAAAGAAATACTTTTGTTTGGTTACACATTGCTGTACGATCGAAAACATCGCTTCTGTGGTTTATTTTAATTGTGCATGTTTATCCGTTTTAAAGTCTATGGCATTGCTGAATAAATAACAAAATACAATAAAAACGCATACGGTACGCTTTTCAATTTAATTTTGTTTTTCAGAAAGATCATCATTGCTAGTATTCAAAATTCGTTTGTATCGATGCAAAGGCATAGTAGTAACGGTTGTATTGCACATCCCTCGCAAACTGTTTCCAAAAAACACACTGCAGATGAGTCAATTTTGTGTAAAGTCACAGAATGTATGTGCCTTTATAATGCTATGTTGCTGGATAAATTAATGAAAAGATAATCGTTTTTTTGTCTTAACAAATTACGTCAGATCTTTAATCACACGCGGTTATCGGCCATTAAAAAGGACATAGATGTTGAAAGGAAAAATCATTTAACCCTTTCTCTGTTACAGATATTTCATGCTTAAATGCACAAACAACTAAAAAGATATTTTAATTTGGACCCGTTTTCAATGAAATAATTTAATAAAAAATAGGAAGTGAGTATGATCAGGAAATACCACAATCACAAACTGCAGACAAACCCGTGGCACCGCGAGGAAAAGTCAAACAACAATCACGAGACACCAGGAAGACAAACTAAGCAAAATAACCAGCTCTCTCTTCCTTATCAAGATGAATGCAAAACTAGAATGGACACAAAGCTACGCACAACAAAACATAGAACAATTACAGAATCCCACAAATACGAAAAACAATCAACAACGAATCAACAACATCAGAACCACCGTCTTAGAACGGACATCAGCCTAAGCCACTGGGGGCTTGAATGCATTTTTCTGGTGCCTCATTTTAGCTCTAGATTCTGCTGTTGTTGAAGTACAAGAAATGTTAAGCTCGCATGGAGGTTTCCTAACTATTGCAATATGTCATCATAGAGAAACACTCTAATCAAATTAACACACTATGATAAAACATAGAAAGAGGCTCACGACTCACAGATAGTCAGAGTTAAAGAAAACATAAAGCTGAGCCACGGTGGGTCCAGCTATATATAAGCATCAGGCACCAATCCAACGATTAAAACTTAACGTAGTTTTTTTATCTGCTTACCCACTGATACAGACGAGTCTTAACGCTTTTGCAGCAGGTGCCTTTTGAATATGGAAACTGCTTATGATGAGCGATTTATACCTTGGCTATAGTTTATTTTATACACGCTTGGCGTTACACTTTCTATTACGCAAATATTATATACTGGCCATTTCACTTTCGTAAATATGTCTGCTGCTAAGCATGAAATGCCTGTAAGTGATTTTTCGGCATTCGAATGCTAAATTACTTCATACTAGTAAAATGGAATAATAAAAAAGACACAAATTGTCATTTCTGAAGCTTTTATATTGAATTATGCACGAAATCTGTTGAGGTGGGGTTACATTTGGTCCTCCTGAAAGAAAATTAGCTTGGTGACCCTCGACTTCTGTTCATTGTTCTGAAAGGTATAATGATAGTCCATAAAATAAAAATAAAAAAAAGGATTTTCAATGTCATATTTTTAATATATAATTTGTTGTAAAAATCAAATCCTATTTTTGAGGAATTACTAAAGTAAATCATGCAGTATCTTGCCACGGCATGTGATACCACATACATTTGCACATTTATAGAAGGTTTAAGGTATTGAGCAATAGTTAAAATTAAAAGAAAGAAGCTGGCTGAAGATTACAACTACCTTGGCTTGATATTTAGAACTAATGTTTAACTTATTATTTCATTTGTTCTGAAAATTGGTCAATTGCTGAAAAGCCCCATATGAGTTTATGAAAAAGTGAGCATGGTAACATATCTTTTTATTTCAAAAATTGACAGTCCATGCATACAACAAGCCGTATGCAAAGTAGTGAACAAATTTCAATGTAGGAAGTATTTAGAAGCATATGTCCTTAAGCACCTGTGACTTTGATGGCAATTATATCGCCAGATTACATAAAAGGCTTGTTTGTCTATTGTCTTGTTATTTTGCACCAAGTTGAGCCTCGACCTAATTCTGAGAACAGAACAGAACAGAATTTTATTAGACATAAACTATACAATTAGTTTCTAGTCTATCCTATATTATACAACACAAAACAGTATTGGTCACGTGTACACCTAATTTTCATACTTATACATGGAATGCTGAACACAAGTTGAATAGATTTTTGTAAACTGGTTATATCCTGATGTAGATATAACCATGCTCTTCAATAAGATAAAAGTAATATTACTTGAACTGTGGAATAAATTCCACTGAGACCTAGGGACATTTGCAGACTTGGTCAGACAGGGTTGATCTGCAGTGTGTGATTGTGGTATTTCCTGATCATAACCACTTACTTTTTGGCATGCGTGGTCCACTATCGGTTTTACTACACATATAGAAACATAATTAGTATAGATACCAGCTTCTACCCCATTTTGCCACCAGAAGTTGTTTTTTATGAAATGGACAGTCAACTTTATGGGGTAAAGGTAATATGCAAACATGAAATCAAAGATTCAACCTGTTGACCTTCAACTATGATCTTGACCGTGAGTTGGCATAGTTGAAATATACGATTCGCATACAGTCTCCCTGATGTGAAGCTTTGACAAAACTAATAATATAATTTCAGGCATAACGTAGATACAGAGCGGACAGGTTCAGACTCGTAGCCTTAAATTGTGACGTATACCTTCAGTCATCATGTTGTCATGAGTTCTGTACATCCTCTTACTATACCGAACATTTTACCACAGTTTTTGGGAAAATAATTCGAGGGATTCTGGTGGTATGGAGCGGTCATAGAAGTATCAAACTTGTGACCGTCAATTGTGACTTTGAAATTGAGAAGGCATGGTTGAATTGTATGTTCTGCACCTCATCTCACACAGGACAATATCTGACCCTTGTTTATGAAAATCCTTCCAAAAAGATATGTAGCGGACATGACATTCAAGCTTCAATTCCATGACCTTTAACTGTGACCTTGACCATGAGTCTGCATGGCTAAGTCATAAATTCTGCACAGAGGCTCACTGAGGAATCCTTCTAGGAGCAAAACAGATATGAAGCGAACACCAAAGTAAAGGCTCATGTTTGACCGCGTTCCCTAAAATAAGCCATTTCGTTGCAATAAAAAAAAAAATTAACGCTGATGTCCGCTTTATATGAAGTTTTGTCTTTCTATAGGACATAATTCCTCTATTAGAACCTAGATGCATCGAAGCCATGCGCGGATCCAGAAAGTTTTTCAGAGGGGGTCCAACTTTGAATACGCTTTTTTAGTTTTTTAGTCGATTATTTGATGAGGGGAGAGAGGTTCCAAATACCACTATAAGTGGGCCATCATCGACTCGCTGACGGGCCGATGGTGGCCCAAAATTGAATGCTGGCTTGGTAGATTTGCGGTTTTACAGGGAGTCCGGACCAGTAGTGCTAAGAAACCCTTTATTTTTGTGATTTTTCAGGGAGGGTTTCCGGATCCCCTGCCCCTCACCCCCCCCTCTGAATCCGCTCATTTAAGCTCTTTCAAGACTGGTGTGACTGGTTAATCTATCTGTTACAATTATAACAGAAAATATACATATATGTATTCTCAAACATGTGCAAAATTGTACTTTGCGCGTTTAACCCATTTATGCCGCAAGTATTTTCCCATCCTTATCAATTGGACGAATCCATTTCCAATTTTATGGCTTTTGGGTGTGTTTTTTTCATTTGTATTCAATTTTAAAAGAAACTTCTGTAAGCAAACATTGCGGTAACACTACAGAACCTGATCACAGACGCCTGATCTAGTTTTGCACTGTTTGCCGATGTCCCGCAAAAATGATTAGGCTTATACGGGTTAATAGTTTGTATTCGATTTCAAACCTTTGAAAATTACACAGTTGAGTTTCAATTGTATTGCCGAATAAATAGAGGATCTTACATGAGTGCTCATGTTTTATTGAATTTATTAAACGAGTAGGGGAAAAGAGATAAAATGCGAGCATTGCCGAGCATTTTATCTCTTTTTCGCAACGAGTTTAATAAATTCAATAAAACAAGAACACGAATGTTAGATTCTATTTATCATATGACATTAAGAATACTTTGAAACCTCATTTCTGGCGTAAAAACGTAATAATGTTGTCAACATGTACGCAACGTTGTTATGGACGCCATCGCGTTTCCCGAAAATAGATAAACCACTAGTGGTTTACAGATTTTATTGCATGGCGTTATTTCACTCCCAGACGCGACGTCATATGATAAAGAAGCTTTCTCTAGGCGTAATTCATTTCTACCACTCGGTGATTCACCCGAAATGTATTCTTTTCAACGCTTGAAAAATAGAATCGCTTTAAACAACAATTCTTACCCAGACTTCCAAACAATACTAACAGAGCAAGTGTAGCACGTAAAAGCATATTTCAAATTGAATGTTATCTTAAGTGTCTTAAAATGTAGTATCTTATCTAATGACATTTGAAAAGATTCGGAAAAAAACAACAGGTGATAGCAATCTGAACTGTCTCGGCCAATTCCCCAAAAATTCGTGGAATCAGACCACGGATGTACATCGAGGATATACTTTGATAACGCGGGTGATAACGTGACGCTGAATTTATACGTCACAGAAACCATGTTAAAATTTTAAAAGGTGTGATTGAAGCAAAACAAACGGCTATATGAAGTTTATGTGTTTTTTTATTGCAATTAATTATCGCTATTCCGATATTTTATTGAAAAATATTTGAACAATTATTCTGCTGATTAAACCTTTTCGGATAATATGAATAATCTATTTTAATAGAGCTGAACCCACATGCTATATATACCGGTTCTGGCTAACAAAATGGAGCTTTTTGGTCCATAGTACTAAGCGTAATGCACCTTATATACACCCGAGCCATGATTCGAATCTCGAATTGTGGCAAACTTTCCCGATGCAGGTGATAGCTTCCAAGAAGTACACCAAGAAGTAATGCAGTTGTCACGTAACGCTCCCATAGTATCCAAAATCTAAAATATCCCTGTTGGTGGATTTTTGGGACTCTGTAAGTCTTACCATTCCTTGATCCATGTAATGTTTGGTTTATTTGTTATCACATCTTGCTGGATGCTGACTGATATTTCAAATAGCTGTGTGTATAATCATGCACGTTTTTATACAATTTTAAAAAATCCTAATACAGTTCTCTCACAGAAAACATTCATATTTGTTATTGGAAAACCCCGAATATTTATAACCTCAGAATGACCAACTTTGAGGTAAACGCATGTCTGACATACTGCGTTGAATTGTATTATATAATAGTTAACTCGCCGAATTGTACATATACATATATACAAAAGTGCCAAGTTCTGAATGTTGTGGTTTGCGCAATCCAGCAATAAATCGACACGCTAAAATATGTACACGCATATTGTGATTCGCACTGCCAGGTTTTTTTAAACATCGTTGATGGTGGTTTAATCCTTAGAACTTTTTTTGGTTACTGTAAAGGAGGCACCTCATGAACTCGTAAAAAGGACTGGTCTCCTTTAGACATGGGTAAAAGCTGAAAATGAGGTGTGAGTTTTTTTTCGAAGTAGCTGTATTATTTTACCATTACACCTTAGTAAAGACAGTAATTATTTAAGGTGGGTATACACACTACTTGCTGCCAATTTGGCCAATTCAATTTTGTACAAAAAACGTTTCTCAACGAAACACTAACCAAAGTAATATATCAATATGAAGAGTATTTGGGCCAGTGCATGAGATTTCCAACAATTTGGTATGTGAGACCAGCAAAGCCTCAGATCAGCCTGCGCATACGCTAGTCGCCTCAGTATTCTATGATTGTTAAGCTACTGACTGAACACCATTTGGAGTCTCTAAGCTTAACAGGAGGCTGCGGAGGCTCGTCCTAGTCTTTTCTTGTCAAAATGTCAAATAGTTGGAAATCTCAATCCACGGCTCATTTGTTTTGCAATAAATCCATGCTATTATATAGCATATACACCAGTTCTATTTTAAAATATTCCTCTTGAAAAATATGGTATTGCTAAGCTGGGATATAAAATTGTTTTCAAAAGGGGAAACAGATATACATGTTATAACACTTGCAAAAGCTTGTTTATGAGCATGCTAAGTACATCTGCACGTTTTAATTATATTTCAATGTATTGTTGAAGCATGGGAAAAAATGGAGAGAAAAAAATATATCAAAAAGTAGTCCAGCTTTACAATTTTAAACTTGTATGTACAAATATTACTCACCATACATTTTGTACATACAAGTTTAAAAAATGTTATTTGTATTTATTTTAGTGATAAGCTAACATATTTCTTTAGTTTTAAATTTCATTGAATTTATAGAATTCATATGGCATTCAGTGTCCACCGTATACATAAAATTGGGGAGGGATCAAATGGCATTAACTTTCAATTACAAAGTCAATTTTAAAGATTTTTATGCCAAAATTTGTGTGTGGTTTCACAAAAAGGATATAAAACATATCGAACCTGATTTTGCTCTGTCACCTGGCTGGGTCATGCACCAGTGTGGAACTTAGGGTGCTGGGCGTGTCCAGATGGTCATAAATTTATTTTATTAGCACATGGTCATACATGTATAGCATAGCGAATTGGCGGGGATGGCGAGTAGAACAGAAAGCAAGTAAACTGTTCACCCTAGGGTGAAACTAGCGTCCTTCGGTGAGGTCAAACGGTCCAACTTCATTAAATTTTAGCTACGCAGTAAATTTTTAAGGGTTTTATACCTAACTTTTTGTGTGATCTCACAAATAAAAGGTTGAAAACATAATGAACAGAATTGTCATTCTCCAACATGGGTGGGACTTTTGGATTAATTTGGGGGTAAAACTTGAGCGTGGGGATTTGCAATGGCGCCCAATCGGCTGCACACTCTATCAAAACATACTATCATAATGGTGAATGGGCACTCTAAAGTGCTGTCTCGTTGATACATTAGAGCCGCTCTTTTTCAGTGCGAATTGGAGCACAAAAACACCAACTAAAATTGATAGTTAGATATGAGATAAGAAGATAATCTCGATTTTACCTTACAATTATGTTTATTTTGATTGATTGCTTGACTGATTGATTGATTGATTGATTGATTGATTGATTGATTGATTGATTGATTGATTGATTGATTGATTGATTGCATTAATACTTCTATCCCCGGTCAGTAATAGTTCAGTCATTTTGGGACTCCTCCAAAAAAGGAGAGAAAAGAATGGGATAGACTAAAAAAACTCCAGCCCCCACCAAAATTTGGTCACGAGAAGCATCCTGGAAACAAAGAAAAATGACAGGACAACCTATTTGAAGGCTGTACATGTGTTTTTTATCTTGTATCGGAAAATGGTTATGGAGCAGTTCACAATGCTAAAATGAGCTCTGAAAAACTTTTTTTTTTTAAAAAAGCTCATCGTGTCAGCAGTTCAGAGCCAGATCAGGACCGTCGGGTCCCAGGGGCTTTCGTTCGTGTACGTAAATATGCATGTGCACACAGCTTGGCGCCGCAAGTGTAGAGTTTTTAGCTATTTAATTTGAATTTTAGAAGAAAACGCAACTAACAATGTTTAGTTGCGTGCCTTGAGAGCTCATTTTAGCATTGTAAAATGCTCTATAACCATTTTCCGACACAAGGCTTCACCCCTGGTCCATCTAATGGGAGTACTCTCAAACTCTCTCAAGAGTGTTCCCTCTATAAAATGCCACAGGAATACACCTGAGCCGTTGGGCGTTTTGTGCGCGCTCTATATGCCTAGGCAGGGACCGCACTACGCCGACAAATACAACTGTGAAATCATCACCTGGACCGTTTTATATTGGTTCAAAACTTGAATGAAAAATGAGAAAACAAAATAAACAACCAACCGTGAACAGCCAGTGCTGTCTACGTATTGGTCGAGTATCTACTATTATCCTTCTTCTTTTAATTCTCGCCGGCATAACTTCAGAGTGCCAGACAGTTTCGATCCAGAATGGCCTGATACTATGCCGGGTCGGATCTGGGTCCAAACTGTTTGAAAAAGGATATATAATCAACTTTTCTCTAAACGTTATCCAAAGAATACGGGCCATCATCAGTATCAAATAGTTGATCCAGATCAAACAGGACAGTGTCTGGATTCATTATGTCAAGCATTGCCTTGACCCTAACTGTTTGCAAAATTAAACATCAACTTTTTCCAAAACAGAAATAATTATCGTTGAAGAAATACTTAGACACACGCCTATATGGCTTGTAATGCCTACATTTTAGTTGATGTAAGTGGTTCATAGTTATGCCACTGACTGTCTTATATGGCTTGAAGATAAATAAAAAATGGTTTTGAATTGCTGGTATGACCTTGGAGTTAAAGGGCGGATTATATCATATAAAGGTATTTGGTATTCTCGGTATTCATACTTACTTGCTTTTTAATATTAGTGCGGATATTTGCCAAGATACGAGGGCTGTTCAAATATGAATGCAGGTAGTTTTATAACTTTCTTCACATATATGCTACAACAAAATGGTATTTTATACTAAAATAAAATTTGGTGCCATTTTGTCTAAAACTTACAAAGGTCTGACACTATATCCGCACATGTACCAAAACATGCATTGCAATTTGCTTCAGAAAAACTTCAGTATACAGGAATGGCCTTTATATAAGGGTTTGTAACTCGAGAAATATAGTGAGTGATTCTTTATGTTGGGTGCCATTTTAAAAGGCGACAAATAGTTCTTTCCAGAAAGGTATGACATTTTGTTGTAGCATATATGTGAAGAAAGTTATGAAGCTACTTGCATTCATATTTGAACAGCCCTCGTACTACGTAGAAATTTGCCATGAGTCCCATCGATTGACCTCAGTCTAGTTTTCATTAATATAATGCATGTCTGGATTTTTTAGCTTGTTACTTACTATCCACATACAATTGCATCGCAAATGATAGTTTTTTTCCTGGCAGAGAATAAATGGGCTAGAAGAAGAAGAAGAAGAAGAAGAAGAAGAAGAAGAAGAAGAAGAAGAATTTTATTAACTTCGCAATAGGTCAATGGGGGTCGAGGCCATCCCCCATTAACCTTACAATCAAAACAAATATTATCTGCAATATGCCATACAGGCCCTTGAGCAGATAATCATATATAAACAAGTTTATTAAGTATCTGCATGGCGGAGAGTGTAGAAACCATATGACTCTGTATTTAACAACCGATTTAATTCAGAGGAACTGGCCAAATGCCGTGACGCACGACCTCTCGTCTTTTCCCTGAATTTAGTTCTGCAGTATTACTTTCATCAATATCTTTCAAGATTATATCTAAACCAGCATTTACTGTTGATCGCCATAGATATGCAAAAATACAAATTCCTATGTAAAATAACACAATATAGATATAATATTATATTTCTACCTTACTTACAATGAGAACACAAAAAAGACGTAAATATATACATATATAGGTATATTTACATATCAGATAGATAGATAGATAGATAGATAGATAGATAGATAGATAGATAGATAGATAGATAGATAGATAGATAGATAGATAGATAGATAGATGAAAGATAGACAGACAGACAGACAGACAGACAGACAGACAGACAGACAGACAGACAGACAGACAGACAGACAGATAGATAGATAGATAGATAGATAGATAGATATGAATGAAATAATTGTTGATACCTTATTAGTTTCATTATATATTTCAGGGAATGAAAATAAGATCAAAACCAAAGTTATGATATTCCTGTTTTATTTGGAAGATCATAAAAAGAAAAGAAAAAATGTCATATATGCATTCTCAATAACATGTACAAAATGTTTGTTAACTTATCATTTAACTAGTGTTCTCAACTAGGCAACAGGCCCTTGCATATATACAATAAAAATGACCCTTCTAAGGCTGCATTAATATGTGTATTCTGTAAAACCACAAATGAATCTGTTATTTAAAGTAAAATAATGAGCTTTGGATATTTATATGGCAGAAGCATTTATCTAAAGTTAATTATCTGAGCAAAACTTAACCCTTAAGAAAAAAATATCAGCTGACTGATCTGGAACTCTGACTTATCAAACAAAACTCAACTGCTCTGGAGCTCAGAAATGCCCTAATATGGTAATGTTTACTTTAGGCAATAGTAAACGAATACGGACTTAATCTATGATGCGTGATTAATTGATATAAATGTAGATTCTAGATAATAAAGCTTAATTTGACCCAAAGATGTCTTAAAATGAAAAAATAACGTATTGAATAAAATGCGCGATGCTACTGCTCTGAAGTCAAAAACTGAAGTCCTTGTTTCATCCTACGCGCTGGTTTAATAGTATACGGTCCTACGTCCTACAATCATACCAAAATTCTACAGATCATACGAAGATCCTACTAACCCTACAATGAAAACGCGTATGATCACGCCATCCTACGAAATAACGCTCGTAGGAAACCGTTAAAGACGTAGGAAAATAGCGCAATGTCGCCAGTACACCTAAGAAAACCAGGGGGTCACCGTACATATCTGCTTCCATCTCACTAATAATCAATGAACTTTACTATGAAAACCATCCGATATTGCAGGAAAATGAATGATCTAAATGACCCTTACAATGAAAATCTGCAAAGTGTAGACTAATACACTTAAATTTTAGCTCAAAGCCGAGAATACTTCTTTTGGCAGACGAAACAATACACAGCGCTATACACAACAAATCCCATAAGTCAATGCGAATTACACAGCAAAATGGAGGCACATGTTTACAAGCAGACTTTATGCAGGAGATATTATTGGAGAATAAACTCGCATAATCTAAATTGCGCAGATAAAAAACATTCAGAAACCTGAGGTAATTGATGTAGTTTGATATGGGCCCAATGCCGAAGCTTTTCCCTTTGAATGCCCTGTAAAATTAATGGTAGATTATTGTCATGCTGTCTGCTAAAATAGTAGACTTGTTATTGATTATGACCTAGACAGCTGAGCTCACGAAACTGGGTCATTAATATATTTTTTCATTTATCGTCTGTTTTGCCTGTTTTTACAATTTTGTGAAGCAATTAAACAGCTAGCTAGGACAGCATTTGTTAAAATGTTCAATTTAGTCATGTATTTAAAAAGAGATAGGTAATTGCTTAGAAATAATTAGTATTGCATTATAGAGCTAGACTTCAACCAACAATTCTTTGGAATTTTTTATTTGAATTATTTCTGTCAATAAGATTTAGTTTAACCGACGTGTAATTTTGTTTTATATTAAATTTGGTACTAAGCATGCGACAATGGAACATGATCATCGTTATGAAGTTGCATCCTGTAAATCCTTTTGATATTTCAAATCAAGCTAAATAGATTATAACTAGTAGCAATTGATAAATCAAATGAGCTAGCACATTTGATTTTGTACAAGTACTCATTGTACTGTCAAGAAATGAGGTCTCCAGCAAGCCTTGTAAATGTGCAGACTCATCATAGCCATTAATGTGGCTAGCTCGACTGCATAAGCTTGAGCAATCAATGGATCCGAGCTATTTGCTAATATGTGATAAGTACCAAACCTTCATTTGAGCACTTTATAAATTACAATAAATGCGATCAATAATTACTTTTCATCTAAAGGCAATATTGTTCAAAACAAATCTGATATTAGGTTTCATTGATTGGTATACTCTATCATACACACATGTAACATAAATAACAAAAGAGATACTGCGGTCAACATCTAAACTTTATGATATCCTTTTCAATGTGAAAGTAATATGATGTGTTTTGGAGATGATTAAATAAAATACCCATAGTTACTAGAAATGAATATATACCTATACATGTATACCTTGTTATTATTGCATATAAGTCTATCATCTATAACAATGTTTGTACTGCGTGGAGTGTTCTCCCAATACTATTTTGTCAGAACAGTTGACTTTTTTGCATATGTCTTGAATTCATACCCTTGTGTGTTTGCAACGCATTCTTATTGCTAATATCCATGTAACGCTTTGATATAATTTGGTCATATCGCATTCAGTATAGTGGACATTAGCATCAGCTATTTCAGCATTAATTGCTAAAACTACCAATACATGTAAATAAGATTTCATGACTGTACTTGTTACTTTAAATATTTTACTTTTCCATCCAACATTCAAAAAAAACTTTGTGATTTTTTTTACATCAATTTGAATGTCAAATCCGGTTTAGCCTTATTCTGGGAAATAAAGTCCTATAAATTTAAATTGGTATAGTAAACTGGTTTTCTTTTGCTCTGGTATTCAGTTTTATGTACTGTTGAGTCCTTATCTTTGCTCTATCTCCTTTTTATATCTTGATTTATCGTCGCTTCAGTGCTATATTTGAGAAAAATAAGTTTTAAAATTGTAGCATCCTTATTTTTTATGCCTCATTTATCACAGACCTTTGAATCATAACAGAGGGCTAAAATATATACAATGTAAATAACCATGGTTTGAATAAATTTTTACAACATTATGGAATTTACAGGCATTTTACAGTTTGCAGATAGAACTTTATGCCCTAAAAATCGCCTTCTGCGTTCAGTGCTATAGTGTTCTATATTTTACTACAGCTTATTTTTCAGTTTATAGAGTCGATTCGTGAACTAGTATGAATAGAATTGATTATTTGTACCTAAAAGTAGCAGATTTTGTCATTTGTTTGGCATAACAGGAACAAACTGAATAGCTTATGCCATTAAAATTTATGAAAGGGATGTAATCTGTTTCTATAGTTAATTTTTCTGTCAATGGTGTGAGTTAGTATAATATTTTAGACTGAACTGATTATTTGGACCTAAAAGTAGCAGATTTAACCATTGATTTGTAATTACATTGACAAATTTCTTCAATTATAAGCAGTTTAAATATGTGTAAGGGAGGTCATCTGTTTTTACAACTTATTATTCTGTCTAGGGATCAATTTGCATAATATTTTTAAATGAGCGGATTATTTTGACCTAAAAGTAGCCGATATAACCATTAGTTTGTCATAACACCAACACACTGTTTTAATTTAGGAAATCTTAATTTATGTATGGGAGGCAAATGCAATTCGTCGCAATTTCTCCAAGGGAAGTGACTTTCAGTAGATAGAACAGTATGACACTGAACTTACCCAGTCACGTGACATAATCATCATGAACCATTGGATGAAAATCACTTAGAACACTATAGCACTGAACAAAATTGTCACAGAAATGCACAGCGATTTTAAGCAGACAGGAGGAGAAAGCTAATGAAACCCTCACCAGTAGATCGAACGTTTGATCCCCTTTCCAACGGTATGCATATAACTCTTTTTTGACAAAAATGTCACTTAGAACACTATAGCACTGAAGCGACGTTATGTTATGGGAGATCATGCATGGATGATTTAGTGGTCATTCATGCAAACTAAACATCTATGTGTCTTCATCCACATTTGAATAAGAATGAGGTTGGCGCCCCATGAAACCGGTTTAAGCCCTCCAGTAAAATAGTTTTAATGGCCGTTCCAAGGCAGTACTTCTTTTGTGGATCATTTGTGTTATTTATTTCTGTGTTTGTCATGCTTTCGCGTCTGTTCGTTGCTGCCTTGTGGTCACCTGGAGTGAAATGGCTGATTTTTTTTGCTCTTGTTTGTGATGTTTATTATGATTTTGTTACTTTCCCATTTGGTATCCAAGGACAGGAGTGGTACTTGATTATATCGATTCCTGATCCTTCCTGACTTTCTTATTTTGTTTTCTTAGATATGATCAGATCACATGTGGTTATAGTCATGAAAACTCCACCATTATCACTTTTTCCCATTTTACAGAAATATTTGTTCTAAATAAACCATTTACTTTTAAATTTTACATTCCTTAAGCGAATGATCAGAAAAAAAACTATGTTGCTTTAATTGTGTCATCAATTAAACAATTACAGCTACGCTGAAGATAAACTAAAGTTTATTTTTTTAAAAACCTAATGGTTAAGTAATGCATCAACATATGAATACGCTAATACAACAATGTCAGGTTAAAATTTGATTTGGAGACAGTCTCTTTGAACAGTTGATGATTACATACACTTATAATGCATAGTATCTATGTAACATATATCAACTTTTGCTCTACCAACTTAGAAATACTTGATTCTATCTGGGTTGTAATAGCACACATGTGTTTATGCCTTAACCTACCATCCAACATTTAGTAAATAGTTTTTGTTATTGTAGATAAACAAAAATATACAAGGACTACCAGCGTATATTGTGTTACTGACTGTGTTTGTAAAGTTTGAACAGCAGTTACTTGAGTACACTGAAATATTTGGTTGCTGTTAAATAAAAAAAACTGTATTAAACTTAGTGTTCTTCAGATAAGTAATGCAAAAATCTAAGTCCACAATATATAACCAATTCGGACTCTACTTTATACTGTCTTTCACAGAATTTTGAACGTACATAAATTGTTTTCAAAAGCTCTTACTTGTATGAAAACAAAAATGACTCTCTATCACGGAGACGGATACCTTTGGCCATATTGTTGTATGAACAATTTATACATCTCACATAGATCACTTAACGCCCCTACATACAGCTTTTGAGCAATCGGCAACATTTTTGAGTTACTTCCTGGTTTGATACCGTATGCAATATTGTGACACGCTTGGTGAACTTTAGAGAAAACCTTTTGCATGAACATGAACTACAATTATCCGACTACAATATATAGAAATATTTTCGCCAAAATGTACAAATTTCTGGTAGAAAAATATAAGTTCAATTTTGTTAATAAATTTTTCATGGTAAAAATAAAACAAAATAATGTAAATCATACCAGAAATACATACATTGGGTCAAAATGCTTTTATATATTTTAGTTTAAATAACTGTAGTTCTTGTTCATGTTAACATTGTTATCTAAATCCACCCAGTATGCCACAACATTGCAAACAAAATAGAACCCGGAAGTAACTCAAAAACGACTGATAAGCTTGTTGCCGATTGTTGAAAAGCCCTGTGTTTGGGTGTAAAGTGTGAGATGTATAAATTGTTCACACAACAATATAGCCAAAGGTATCCGTCTCCTTGCTAAGATAGCCATTTTTGTTTATACAGGAAATTTTTTTTTACAAGTTAGAGCTTTTGAAAGAAGCATCCCTGTTGCCGTGATGTTCCCGATAATGGATATGGCAAACAAAATAATAAGAAACTCCGATGATAAGTTTCACAAATTCTTCATAAGTAAAGTCTCTGCACAGTAAAAAACAATAATTCCGTCCGAAAATGACAGAAATATATGGCGACTCTACTTGAAACTCCATAGTAACTAACGTCAAAAATCTACGTCACGCTAACGTTACGCAATTACGTTAATTGCGTAACGCTAACGTTACGTCAAGCACGTTAATTCATACAAGAGATGAACCTTATATCCAAGTCAGTTCGTACAGGAGAAGAACCTCACATCCATTCTTCCCCTCCCGAAATGTTTTACATTTTGAATAAATTAGTTCCCAAAAACTTAAGTTAACACTCCTCAATCAAAATCACTAGGGAACTTTAAACATGAATCAAGTTTGAAATACGCTGAAGTATGATAAAATGCAATGACATTTAATTAATAAACTAAGGTTTCTCTCTTGTATGGATTTACGATTAATTTGCTTATCATTTCATTATGAATAAGTTCATATTAAGTTCATTTTTTTTTCAAGTTCCTTTTTTAGTCTTACATCTCTCCTTCTAAAGGACACAGCTTCGATATTGGTCTTATCAAGGTTCCCTGCCCGACCTGGACTTTAACAACCCGAACTCGTCCGTCGTCTCCTGGATAGATCTCTACGACTCTTCCCATAGGCCAGCTTCCCCGTGGTGTGTCTGGTGAAATGAGTAGAACCACCTCGCCCTTCTGAATGTTTCGTCTTTCTCTGTGCCACTTTTTTCGCGCACTTAGTCCTGGCAACCATTCCCGAAGCCATCTATGCCAGAAATGTCGGACCAGTTCTTGAACACGTCTCCATCGTTTCCGCGGACTGAATTGCGTTTCGTCCACGGATGTAGGTGCAAAGATACCCCCAATCTGGCCATGTAAGAAATGATTTGGGGTAAGCGGAACATCATCTTTGTGGTTTGCCGACTGGTATGTTAACGGCCTAGAATTTATCAGTCCTTCAGCTCCAATGATGGCCGTCATTAATTCCTCGTCGTTGATATCCGCCTGTCCGAGTATAGCTTTTATTGCCTTTTTAGCTGATTTCACCATGGATTCGTGAGCTCCTCCAAAATGTGGCGCTAATGGCGGATTAAAATGCCATTTTACTCCCTTGTTTGCGACTGATTCTTGAATCTTGTGATTGTCAACCTGGGACAGAAGTGCTTGCAGTTCTCTGTCAGCGCCTATGAAATTGGTTCCATTGTCTGAATAGACCTCATCTGGAAGACCTCTGCGATTTGCCATTCTGTAGAAAGCGTTGAGAAATGAGTCTGTGGTAAGTCCGAAAGCAATTTCCAAATGTACAGCTCTGGTGGCAAGGCACGTAAACAAACATAAATATCGTTTCTCACGACGTTTACCTCTCCCCTGTATGGTAATAAATGGGCCTCCAAAATCTACTGATGTCCTGGTGAAAGCCCTTAGTGATGTTTGGACTCTCGCCAAAGGCAATGGAGCCATAATCTGCTGGCTGGCTTTAGCTTTCCGACGGCGACACTCGGCGCATTCTCGCTCCCACTCTCGTATAGCTTCTCGTGCTGAAATAATCCAATAGCGGGCCGATAATACCGCTAAAGTTTGGTTGGTCCCAAATGCGTGATTTCCTTTCTCATGTGCATCTTTTATAATCAATTTTGTGACCCAACTTTTACGTGGTAAGATCACTGGATGTCGAACATCATAGGAAATAAATTTTGCGTTTGTAAGGCGTCCATCTGACCGAATAAGCCCATCATCATCGAGTTGTGGCTTCAGAGCAAGTAGTTTGCTGTTCGATGACAACGATCGTCCGTTAACCAAAGCTTTCCATTCATCTTGGAATTCAGACTGCTGTGCCTGTCTAACCAGCTGTAGTTCGGATCTCTTTAGTTCATCAGCAATCAACTCCCCAGTCATTCTAACAGCCACGTCCCTCTTGCAGTTTTCAATGAACCGATTAACCCAGGCTACTATGCGTCGTAATTTCAACCAACTGGAATAGTTAGTAGGATCAATTATATAATTTTCTGCGGCTGCCAATGCAACAAAAGTACAGGGTATATTGCGATCAACCTCAGGTTCTTGATGAATCGATTTCATTCTTCTCGGTGCAGAATGTTTGATTTCAACATCCCCAGTGGGAACTTCAAATACTTTGTTTTTAGGCCATACATCTTCTGACTCTCGCAGGAATACAGGTCCCCTCCACCACGAATCGCATTCTGCAAGTTCGCCCGCATGCATCCCTCTACTTAGTATGTCCGCCGGATTTACCTTTGTAGGGACATACCGCCATTGCGTTGGCTGTGTAAATGTTTGTATTTCTCCAACTCTGTTGGCAACGAAAGGCTTGAAATTACGGCTTCGTCCTCTAACCCACCAAAGAACGTTGACGCTGTCACACCAGAAAGTAACTTTTTCCATTTTTACACCAAGTACGTTCGAAATTCTTGTGGTAAGTCGCACGCCCACTATCGCGCCCATCAGTTCAAGTCTGGGAATACTGGTTGCAATGTTCGGTGAAACTCGTGTCTTTGATGCAACAATGTTTGTAGAAATAGTACCATCTCCATTTTGGCATCTTGCGTAGACAACAGCCCCGTATGCGTTCTCAGATGCATCTACAAAAGTATGCAACGACATCGTATCCGCAATAGTTCCTTCATTCCATAGACATCTTGGCACCTGGATCTGTTGCAATTGGTATAGTTCAGCGAACCACGCACGTGCAGAAATGGATAGCGGTTCGGTAAGCTCGTCATCCCAATCTATGCCTGCGGTCCACATATCTTGGAGCAGCATTTTTGCACGAATTGTGTAAGGAGCCAAAAAACCTATTGGGTCGAAGAGGGTCGCAATTTTCTTCAAAAATATCCTTTTTGTGTACGTTGTGTCCTCTTCTGGAACGTTCTCTTTGAACGTGAATACGTCTGTATCTGCACGCCACCAAACACCTAGAGTCTTTGCACACGGTAGCTGACTGCGGTCTAAATCAACTTCGGCCTTCCTATCCTCAAGTGGTATTTCTACCAGTACTTTAGATGAGTTTGAAAGCCATTTCCTGGCATGCATCCCGGCCTTCGACAACAAAGCAGACAGTTGGTGATAAAGCTGTGTCCCCTGTGTTTCAGACTGCACAGAGTCCATGGAATCGTCCATATAGGTTGATTTGTCAATTGTTTCTGCAGCCAATGGGAAGTCAGGTTTGTATTTCTTGGCGTGGTGTTGTAAAACGAATTGAGCTAGAAATGGTGATGAATTCATTCCGAAAACAACTCTGTCAAACTCGTAAACATCTGGCCTACGATCCTGGTCTATTCCCCTCCATAGGAACCTGTGATATGGCTGGTCTTTAGGTGAAATACCGATTCTAAGGTACATCTCCGCTATGTCGCACACTATAGCCACTGGAAACCGCCTGAATCTTAACAGTACGTCGAACAGGTCTCGCTGCAGTTTTGGCCCCTGGTTTATTGCATCATTGAGTGATGTCCCTTGGCACTTTGCTGAGGCATCAAACACAATCCTGATCTTCGTTGTGTCTTTGTCGGGCCTTATAACGGGGAAATGCGGCAAGTACCATTTCGAACTGTAACTTTCGTTTTCTGGCACTTTTCTCACGTAACCTTTAGCGACGTATTGCTTTATTATGTCACTGTATGCATGTCCAATATTTGGTGACTTTTGCAGTCTCTTTTCTGTATTCTGGAGCCGTTTTAAGGCCATACTATAGTTATCCGGTAACATAGGTTTATCCTCTTTCCATGGAATACTAACTCGATACATGTTCTGATCATAATTGAGTGAGCCATCGACCTTTCTCATAGCTAGCTGATCCTGAATCTGCACTATAGGAGTAGGCTTGCCAAGCGATGTTTCTTCAACTTCCCAGAATCGTTTCAAATTCGAATTAATCTCTTCCATTTCGAACTGATCTCTGATAAAATACGTACGAGCAAAATGTGTAACTAGTTTTGTTGTCTTGACTGAGTAGGGGTTGCCGATGCACGTCCAGCCCAGTGGTGTCAATCTTGCTACTGGCTCTCCAGGTTGACCTCTGACCTCTTCTATGGCGCAATGCAAATCAAGACAGTCCAAACCTATCAGAACATCGACTATTGGCCTCTTTGCGTTTAGTGGAAATTTAATGCTTCGCAGATGTGGCCACTTCATGCGGTATTCATTCCAGTCAATAACATTCATGTCCCCTGTTACTCTGCTTGCCGTATATGCATTTACTTTAAAGCTCACTTTTCCATCTACGCTCTGCAGTTCGAAACTAACAGGTTTTGTCTCAAACGTTTCAATTTGACCATTTAATACATTAACAGTTACCTTTTCTGTCTTCCCTTTTAGCCCTAGTTCTGCAGCGACATCTGAATTGACGTAGCTCTTAGTGCTGGCCTCGTCTAGTAATGCATTTACTCGTAGCGATCTGTCACCATTTTTCAAAATAATTGGCACAGTGCGCAGTGCAATGTAATCCACTTTGGAGTAGTTCTGCGTAATCAAGGTGGTCTGCTGTGGGTGCTCCTGTCTCTTCCCCTCCGTGACAGAAGTAGCTATCTCTGCCGATGGAGACACGATCTCTTGTGTTGTATGATCTGTCAATTCAATACGCTTCAGTTCGGTTTGCTCAAGTCCACTTGACGTCGATGTCATAGCATTTTGGTGTAGCAGCCTATGATGAAGTTCTTTACATCCATTGGATCCGCATGGCCGACTCTGTGGACATTTATTTCCGTAATGTCCGATAGAAAGACATCGATAACACAGCTGTGCACGCTTTACTATTCTCCATCGCTCAGTTGGACTCTTCTTTGTGAAGGTACGACATTTCAAGATTGCATGTCGTCCTTTACACGCATGGCATGGCGTTTTCTCTACAGTGCGATCTTTCCGTGATTCTCCAAAGAATGTTCTTTGAGTTTTATGTCTAGGCAGCGATTGTTCTCGATTCTGATTGTTAGCTGATTTTCCTGTCAGGCCATGCATAGTTTCAGTTGCAATGGTTTGGAATTCTGCTTCTTGTATAACCCATTTCCTCAATGTGTCTACGCCCTCAGTTATACTGTTTTCAAACACCCATCGGTGATAGCGCGCCAACATTGATTCTGACAATTTTCGCTGCAACTTATTATAAAGGGAACCGTCCCCAAGTTCGTGAAAATGCCCTGCTTCTTTCAAGTTAATGATGGCAATATCTAGTAAATCCGCTAATTTTTCAAGATCTCTAGCATTTCCCGTTCTCACTTGCTTAAAATTATCCAGATCTTCCAGATAAACTGCTATCTGTCGCCGTCTGCCGCCATACTTGCGCTCTAACCGTTCTTTTGCTGCCTCGTATGCCGTTGCAGAATGACCTAAACTTTCTATCGTTTGCAGCGCTTCACCGGATACGTACTGCCGCAACTGGAGCAACTTGTATTCAGGTGTAGCTGGGGCGTTATCAATGCAGGCGAGGAATGCAGCCTTCCAGCTTTGATACGTTCTTTTATCACCATGAAACACGGGAATCTCCACGCGTTTGAGCTGTCGCCACAGGTCCTGTCCTAGAGATGGAGCTTCTCGGTTGTGCATATTAGTTGTTTCAAACGGCGTTGCATTCGCATCAAGTACTGATAAATTATCCTGCTTTGAATAATTATCCCTGATTTGCTGCTCGTGGCGAGAGCGTATGTCCTCGAATTTTGCAACATTCTTAATCTCATTTTCATTTTGCCTAGAGCATGTTTGAATATGGTCGCGAACTTGCAGCATTGCAGGATTGTTCTTATTTGCGTATACAGCGCTTATCTCCTGTTCTGTTTGTGGTAAAACTTGCTGCCTTTCTACCTCCTTCTTGTTGGTTTCCGAAATGTTCATATGCTCAAGCATATCGATCGTAAGGATGTCCGATGTAACACTTGATCTTTCATCTTGGCGAGATTCAAGATAGTCTGTTGCAGCCTCACGAGCTGAACTATATTCGTCGAGTATCTTTTCTAGCTCGTTCGACACTCGCATGCTTTTTTGCACTTCATCTATACTTATATAAAATTCAGCGAACGACGTTAAAACGTCCGTAGCAAGCTCCGACAGTGAGTCCATTTTTCCACAGGCATCAAGTACCGCCCTGCGACTTGGGGGCTCTTGTTCCTCGAGTAGCGATACCAACTTATTTTTACACCGACTAAAATTTGCTTTTGCTCGAGCTTTGTCTTTCTTGTATTCCGCTTCTAGCCGTTCAGTGCTGACTGTTGAACGATAGTCCCTATTCTCGGATGACGCCATAATCGATCTTGATAGTTCTGTTTTACACTGGTTTCGATTATAAACCTCGCTCTGCTACCAATTTGTTGCCGTGATGTTCCCGATAATGGATATGGCAAACAAAATAATAAGAAACTCCGATGATAAGTTTCACAAATTCTTCATAAGTAAAGTCTCTGCACAGTAAAAAACAATAATTCCGTCCGAAAATGACAGAAATATATGGCGACTCTACTTGAAACTCCATAGTAACTAACGTCAAAAATCTACGTCACGCTAACGTTACGCAATTACGTTAATTGCGTAACGCTAACGTTACGTCAAGCACGTTAATTCATACAAGAGATGAACCTTATATCCAAGTCAGTTCGTACAGGAGAAGAACCTCACATCCAATCCCCTTAACAAATGTATTTGCTGTACTCTGGGAAGCGATTGATTTACCTTATATAGCTTTTTGAAGCTGTTATTATATAAAAGGTAGCAGTATCTAGACAGGTCCCGAGATAAGTATTTCAGTTTTTATTAGCAGGTGAAATTTCGTGCTCAGTTGAGTTGAGCATGAAAAAGTTTTATAACCTCGAAGTTTGTAGGTTCCACTGGCCTAAAATACGTTAGCATTTCACGGAGAATGCAACGTTGAAATGCAAAAAGCAAGCGTGAACATGCAATCCCACAATCACAGACCACAGACCAGTTTTCGACACCACAATGAAGAGACACAGAACACAGCTAACTACACAACAGCAGCAATATGATGGTAAAACTACTGTCCCTGCCAGCCAAGAGTGACAGTGACGTCATGTTTTGTTTACAACATATTAGGGATTTGGAATCGATAGATCACTTGATTGTGTATTAATCCTATCCACCGGATAGGATTAACACACAAGTGATCTATTGATTCGCGTTAGCTCAAGTGAAGTGTACACGTTAGTGTTTTACTTAGCAATTGTAAACAAAGTATTACGTCACTGTCACTCTTGGTTGGCACGACAGAAGAAAGGATTCTTAGAACTATACCACAAAACAAGCTGTTGTTAATACACAAATGAAACAATGAACTCAATTTAACTTACTGTGATGAGACAAGGAATTCTCAAAAGATAAGTAAAATACCACAGTCACACAAACTGATCTGTGTCTGCAATGTTTGCCTATTTCTTACAAAAAGGACGCTATGCCAATAAGGGTTAAAGTCGAAAGAGTCTCCTCTATCAGTTCAGATATGGCATATTTGGACAGTTTTAACAAATTATTCATCTAATGTGGGAAAATGTACCGACATTACAAAATATGTTTAACAAAGATCTGTATTACGCATGCGGGTTTTGCTGTTCCAATGAAAAAAAAATAGAATCTGCTAGCTGAAGGCAGATTCATAGTACAGATAAATGAACAAAATATACGGTTGATCGAATTTGTACCATTAACAATTGGCTGGTATACCCCTGTATCAGCATACCCACGTATCAGCGAATAGTATCAAATGCATTGGTGGAGGTAACTGGGAAAATTTTCAAAATTATTTTCAGATGCAAAATGGCAAATAGATGGTGCGTTTTGCGGTATCTTATCTGGATCATCACTATTTGCTGAGTTCCTGTTTAAGGGACGCTTAGCATAAACGGGATGCATGCGTGCTTGTTCCATCATTAGGAAAAATAAACGACACTCATGAATATATTGTCACTATAGAATTTTATTTCATAGGAGAAATATTATAACAAACGCAGAAATCGACACATATTTACGTACACGTACTATCCAACGGCCGGCGAGGCACTGTTTCAAAAGAGAGAAAAAATCAGATAAAATATACAAAATAATGCGCATGTATATAAAACAATTCATTGTCAACACTGACCAAACAAACACAATTTTTTGCGTGTCTAGGGAAGGCTCAGAACAGCCTTAACCCTTAAAGCGCCACCTATAATTTACAGCAGACGACAATTTAAAATGTTTCTGCTTTTTCAAAAATAACAAATAAGGCATGATATTTCATGAGAAACGTCTGCTGGCAGACGATTCTCACGAAATATCATACCTTATTTTTTTCGAAAATTAGAAAAGATGTCGCAAAATGTGTTGTCTGCTGCAGTTGTGATTGGCGCTTTAAGATAGAACTTACACTGAAAGAGGAGCCAATGACTTATTTGCATATTTGAGATGTTAATGCTAGTCTGAATCTCCACTGGACACACAGGTGAGTTTGTTGGTCTTGTCGTGAACTGCTTATACATGTATGAATGTTTATCCCTGCATAATCCCCATAGCAAAGAGAGTGAGTACTCGACCTTGTTTCTCTCTTACATTTACAAATTATGAAACCTTTGTATGTTGTGAAAGTTTCATATTTGTATATTTCATGCAATTATAGTCAGAAAACAAAACTGCCTAAAAGCGTAAAAGAAAAAAGTGATTATGAACAGGAAATACCACAATCACACACTGCAGACCAACACACGGCACCGTGAGGAAGAGCCACAGACAACTACTATCACAAGATACACGGAAGACAAACAAACCAAAGCAACCAGCTCTTTCTTCCCAATCAAGATGCTTGCAAAAACTAAAAAGGACACAAAGTATTATGGAACAAACACAAAACCCTCACTGAAAGCAACAATCAACCACGAATCAACAACAACCGCCTCCTTTAAACGGCCAGCAGCCTATGCCACCGAGGGGCTTAAATGCATTTTACTGGTACCAAATTTTCGCCCTAGATTCCTTTAGTGTTAAAACACAAACATGTTAAGCTTGCATTGGGGGCTTACTTACTATTGCAATGTATCATCAAAGTACAAATCTAATCAAATTAACACACTATGATGCAACAAAGAAAGGGATAGTCAGAGCTAACAAAACCTCAAGTTTAGCCACGGTGGAACAGTCAACGACAAGCGTCAGGCACCAACCGGCCGAATAAAGCTTTACGGCAGAGCTGTCATTGAGTCTGAGGCCTGACCCACCGTCGTGCAGTTAAAGAGAAAACCATAGCTTTAAACCGTGATTGGATTTACAACCGGGCATGCAAACCGTAGTATGAAATTCATGTTTCAACCAACTTTTTATAGCGTTTGATTATTTTTTTGAATTAATCTTTAAAATAAGGGTTTCCAACAAAATGAATTATTTTGAATTCATAAACTAAATCGCCATAGAATAGTGGCTTCGATATGCCCTGTTGCAGAACAATTTTTGAACCAACATTGTATTTAAAAGTAAATGAGTATGAACAAGAAATACCATAATCACATACTGCAGATCAGCCCACGGCACCGCGAGGAAGAGCCACAGAGCATTAACAGTAACAAGACATAAGAAAGACAATTAAAGCAATGCAACCAACTCTCTCCTTTTCGTCAAAATGATTGCAATTCTATAAATGACACAATGTCTCATACCAAAATGAGCTCCGAATGTCTGTGGTAGTATTTAGAAAATGCCTTGTAAATTTTATGATATTGATAACCTTATTTTAATAACTTAGCAATCAGAAATAGGTTTGTGTTGTAGAAGTCAGCAAGATTAGAACGTACTTTCGCAAAACGAATAAGCTGCGAAAAATGTATACACTTTATGGAGGGGGCGAGTAACATCTCCATTAAGAAATGAGAAATTTACTATTTCAAAATTAAAATCATACCGTTTATCATAAAATTTTCGATGAAACAATGTTCGTTATGGGCAAGTCCAAGTCTTTAAACGACATCTCGTCCTCAACCATTGATCAAATTTAAAACTAATTTCAAAGAAATGTTCCTCATGATGCGATCCAAGGCCCTAGGACCCTCTTTTCTTGCACACCGGATAGGGATATCTGAGATTTTACTCTGGGATAGTAAATCCTATCTTACCCATACTATCTTACCCAGGACCTCAAGTAACGTCATCATGTGAAATTGCATCTTAGCGTATTCAATGACTTCTGGAAGCTTATTTCAAAATATATAAATAAATAAAAACAGTGGTGAACAAGAAAAAGAATCCATTATTCGTGTGAGGGTAGGTAAGAAAAATCCGTCCCTCGGGATCACCGTTTGTCATCACTCGGCAAGCCTCGTGATGCCAAACGGCGATCCTCGGGACGGATTTTTCTATCATACCCTCACACTCATGATAGATTCTTATAATCTACTTTGACAATCATCTTGATGAGGAAGAGATAGCTACTTGAATTGCTTTAAGCATTCTTGCGACCATGTGGGTGACTTTGCCTGTGTTCTAGAGTCTCTTTCGTTTGATGCCATGGTTTGGTATGTGATCTTTGCATAACCTGTTCCTTAGGTTATAAAACTTATTTGATGCTCAACTCAACTGAGCATGAAATTTCAATTGCTCTTAGAAGGTAAATGGTGAGAAATAAAGACTTTTCTTGCTTTAAAACTCTCAGATATTGTATTTATTCTGCTAATAAATGTTAAAATGCCAACAATTGTTGGCATTTTACAGTTATGAGCAGGATATACTTCATGCTCAGTTGAGTTTAACATGAAAAAAGATTTATAACCTCGAGGCCAGGTCTAATTCATTTTGGCCTCGACGAGACAAAACGTGCCTTTGGGGTTTCCGACCAGATCATACCTAAACCCGAATGCTCAGCTTCAAAAACTACCCAGAAATTTGAAATTTCGTTCGTATGAAGTTTAGGTATGATACTCTCTAGTCAGTGAATAACAAAGGCGCTGATCAGACTGCGCGAATACGCAGGCTGGTCTGCGCCTTTGTTGTTTGCAAGCAAGGAAGACATGTGTTCTCGTGTCGAGGCTTATTTGTTTTTGTATGCCAATTGAGAAAGAAATGACCAACATATGCTAAAGCTCTGTCGAACGTGTGCTTGCTAGTTTCCAGATATTTACTCCTACAGTTAATATTATTCAATTAAATTGAAAAGGGGGTCTTGCATCTGTGCCCACGCATGGATTTTCTTTAAACTTTGCATAATAATGACCCATTATATACAAACTATGAAAATGTATGTATTGAATTAGATTGTTAAGAATAAGGCTTAGGAAGCAACCCTGACGTACTCCACCTTTAAGGTGGCACCTGTCTCTAAATTCCCATGTCCTAAATCTATGGTTTTGTTTATTTCTATGATTTATCATCCAGATTAAATCCAAAATACCATAGGCATTATATTAATACCAAATAACCATTTGGATATATTATGATTTACGTTTTCTGAAGAAGTGATTATAAAATTTCAATATTTTTTTTCAAAAATTTACAAAACATTCAACATTAAATTCCAAAGATAGATATGTTCTAGTCTTTGTCAAGATATCATGTTATCACAAAAACATGCCATATATATCCTACTAATCTGAGCCAAATTTCATGAAAATCCAAACCCGGTAACTTTGTCATTTCCTACCTCTTATGGGTATAGGTCAGTTTTAGCAAAATTAATTATTTAGTTGAAATGAATCAATAACTCGACAGAAGGGGGTTGTTTTTAAATCTACTTCCACTTTTCTTAAAAAAAGACATGTTTAGACAATTTCAAATGATTCAATGGCCAGAAATGCCAAAGGTCATGACCCCATGTCATGGCACTAAGGGGCCAAAACAATATGTATCACTTTCTCAAGTCCTGCATGATATTGTTTAAGAAACATAATATCCTATCAATAAACGTGTGAAAACAAGAAGACCAAATATTTGTATACATCCCAACTGAGCTAGAGTAACCACATTTTGGTGCCGTGACCAGGATTAAGTGTAACAGAGCCATATCAAAGGTATCATAGAACAGTGTTCTACATGAATAAGTGAGGTCCAGAAACGAAACTGTATGCCTGGAATATACATCCAGCCAAAGAATAAATGTTGCCATTTGATGGAAATCAGCATCAGTTTTACAAAACAGAATAAACAGAGAAGATTTAAGCATTAATTTAGCAATACCTTTGAAGCCAAGAGTTCTCTGTGACCAAAATGATTAATTTTAACCAATAGGTTTGACAGGGGCTTATTCTTGTGAACCAGATTTATTAATGAGGCTTACAATTATAAAACCATCGATATAAGGTTCTTCTCCTGTATGAACTGACTTGTCATAAGGTTTCTCTCCTGTATGAATTAAAATTCTTAATAATGTTGCATATTAAGTGCAACATTGGTTAGATGTAGTTTTAACGCTCGAAACTAGATGTGGTAAGTCTAGTTTCACCATATTGTATCGTTTTGAGAAATATTATTGTGTAAGCACTTCATTAAATAAGAATCATGACACTTAATGCGAAAGAATATTGTTTTTTGTCTTTTTTTCAATCAGTAATAGGGAAAACACTGAACATATCAACTTCTACCAATAAACGTGCTAGCATGGTGATTCAAACTAAGCAAGTATTCAAGTATGTTTAACACAGAAACATAATTATTGTATTTTTTACATTTTGATGAATTAGGGCCATGTGTTTACATCAAGTTGAAAAAATATGTTACCGGTCCCTGAATTTCATGAAATTTTGTCTACATATTCTTAACATATATGAAAAGTTTATAAGTTGAAATGGTATCTTGACAAAGACCGCAACGTGTGAAAATTTTTATTCCAAATTTGACTGAATACAAAATATACAGTTGAAAATTGGGGTACCATCTCATAAAAATGATTGCCCACCAGCTATCCAAATACATACAAAGCCATTTATAGTATCAACGAACTTATCAATGATATAGTTATTTAATAAAGCATTTCTGCGCCCGTTACATGATATGTCAATTACTTTAGAAATGATTATAACTGGATACCCTAAGGTATTGTAGTGATATCATACATGACGTCATAAATTAGCAATGGAATTGCATAAAAACTCAAATGCACCATAAATATAAAAGTCATACCCCAGACAATTAATAAACATAATATTATCAAATTCCAAGCGTGGGCAGACTCCCATGTTAATTTCCCATACCATGAAAGAGCCCCTTTGCGGATAGAAGACCGCAATGTCTTGCATATTGTTTCATGGTGACCGTCAACCCAGGGCCTGGAAATCAGGTTTGCAGAAATACCTGGCAATGGAAGATTGGGTTCTGACAGAAAGCAGAATACCTCTTAAGCCGGTGCTAGGGGCATGAGAATCCATTAGTTCTCATGAACAGACTCAATAAAACCGAGTCTGCTGCTTTCTTATATTGTAGGTTCTCTCTATTTCTGAAGGATCTGTTTTTTCCAGATTGATTATGAAATCTAAGGTAGCTTTATATGTATATTATACATGTTCAATCCTCTAACCAGGCCCCAAGGTTATAAAATCCTGATACTCGATTACATATATGTATGTGGTGACTTACATGTATAGGTCCATTGGTTCGAGTGCAACTCCGTTATTATACATGTTGTATGTTGTAAATTACTATTATATACGCACAGGTCACGATAATAAAACATTTACTTACTTACTCATATAACTTTTTCATGCTCAACTCAACTGAGCATGAAATTTATCATGCTAATAACTGTCAAAATGCTAATAATTGTTGGATTTTAACATTTATTAGCATGATGTATACGGAATCTGAGAGTTTAAAAGTAAGAAACATCTTTATTTTTAGCAGTTTAGTTTTTATGCGCAGTTGAAATATCATGCTCGGTTAAGTTTAGCATGAAAAGAGATTTATAATCTCTGTGCCAGTATACCGTTTAAACCCTTAAAGCGCCAGCAGAATAACTGTTCCGAAAATGTCATCTGCTAAAGTCGTCAGTTGCATATATTTTATAACATTATTGGGGGAAACAATGTGGACCCTCATCAGGAGCGGTCTGGTCTGGATCTACACGGTTTGTCTAAGAGTTTGTCTACACGGTTTGTCTAAGAGGCTTCTAAAATATTTCAACAGACAAAAAAGCAGACTGTAATTGACACTTTTTATGCAGAGCAATGCACGTGCATTTATGCACTATTTTTGGTGCTCTTGATGAGCACTGACATACTGTAAATTCGGAAATTTTCGCGAGGGTTTATTTTTGGCGAAACTTCGCATATGCGAAGTTTCGTGAAAATAAAAACCTCGCGAAATGGGGAAATCACTCGTTTACTGACATTGTTTTATCATGCCATTGTCGCGATGTTTAACGTCGCAAATATGTCTTTTAACGCTTTTCGCGAAAATAAAATTCTCGCGAAAATTTCTGGATTTACAGTAGTCTAAAGATTTTCCAAGTAATATTTTCTTGAATTGAGTATTTCATTAATTCAACTAAATTAAGTTAAAGAAACCTACTCGTTTTCCATTTCGCAAACATAGTAATTTGGATTCTTGCATGGCCCATCATTCCAATGGCCTGAATAATTAATCACCACACAGTTATCGTTGCCGTCGTAGTTGTTAGGTTGTCCTGGAAGCCAGTCGTTATATGCCATTGGCGTCTTACTTGTCATCCAGATCCACTCTCGTTCATTAATAGTATCAGCTGCTCCTACCCAATAAGATTCTGTCAATAAATATAGGCATGATTAAAGAATTATTATAAAAGACAAAAATGTTATATAAAGCCAAAACTATCTCCCATGATTTAACCCTATATATTTAAATGTTATCTTTTTGCTGTGTGTTTTGGTCTTTGGCCCTCTTTATGTTTGTAACAAAACTTTACATCTATCAGTAATTATATAAAGAAAACCAAACTATGCTCTGGACCTGCGTCGCCGGTGCACATCTTCAACGTCGATATGCAAAGTTCAAATATACAGGAATGAAATCAGATTACATCCAAATTACACAAGGTAATCAACAGTAGGTGATTTAACAATTTCTAAGTTTAACACTCAAAATATATTATAAAATGTGCATAAATATAGGGTGTACACGTTCAATGTGTGAACAATCATAATGCAAAGTTTGAATATAAAGAAATGAAAACTGCTTGAGTTACAGAGTACACAATCAAGACACCCCTAAGCATTTTGGATGAAAAAGTACGTCTAAGTTCAACAGCACTAAGAAACCATCTAAGCATTTCTAACGAAACAATATCTAAGTTGGACCCCCCAAAAATGAAAAAAATATTCATGAAATGTGCATGAAATAGTAGGTGCACATCTTCAATGTGAAAGAGAAAAGCACAAACTCGTTCTCTTCTATAAGATGATCAATTTTTTGGCACCTGAATACCTCTCCTCACTTGTACCACCAACTGTTGGTAATATGAGTCAATATAACTTGCGTAACGAGACGAACCTTCAGACAGTCGCTGCAAGATCCCAACAATACTACAACTCATTTCTCCCTTCAACCACGCGTATTTGGAACAACCTTCCAGACGATACTAAGAACTCTCCATCGGTCGACTCCTTTAAACATAAACTCAACAGCAACATTACCAAACCACAACCTTACTACTTTTCTGGTTCACGATTAGGACAAATATACCATGCCCGCATACGATTGAACTGCTCACTGAGGTATCATCTTTTCCAGAAAAACATCATTGATAATCCTGTATGTGAATGCGGTGAGATTGAAAGTACTTCACATTTTTTCTTACACTGCAATCTCTATGGACAATTAAGGTATGCTTTGCTAGATAGAGTCTCGACCTACTGTCAACCAACTGTAAATGTTTTCTTATATGGTAATACTGATCTGACAGATGTTGAAAATGCAGAACTCTTTTCAGCTGTACAAGATCATATATTAAAAACAAAACGTTTCTGCTGAAAAACAAAGGTACACATTTGAAAGTTCTTACATTAGTTGCACACACAATTAATCAAAACTAAGTAAAACCCTAATATGATACTAATTTGCGGATTCGCATACGCCCAAAAGTATTTTATTCAGAAATCTAATTGTTATGGATGAATTTAGTCCAACAACAGACCACTGAAATTATGACTTTACATTCCATTCCCTGTGGAGCCCTCACAGACAACTAGTACCCCTATCGCCAAACAGCTACAAAGTGCGACCATTATTCTCTACATAAATGACAATTACGGCATGATAGTACATATATACTGGACAGCAAAAGAAACGCATATATGAGTATTGTGTGTTTTGCGTCTTTAAAAATAATCTAATGATATGAAAGGTACCAATCATGCGTTGAACATGTGTATAAACCAATGCATTGTAAACGGTTTGCTTTCCAGAGCAAAGATAGTAAAGGGAGATAATTCTGGGCATTATAAAATAATTAATAATGAACGCGAACTTCGATACGTTGTATACCCATAATCACAGAGCGCATTTTAATGACACTCACTCCACATCTTTATCAGGCCATACAGGCTACTTCTGAAGATTAAATTGTACAGAATTATTCAAGACAAACCAATATGTACGAGTTGCATTGTCAAGCAATAAACCGGAAGTGTGTATTAGACAGGCACGTTAGCATCAAAACTGTTGTTTTAAATGGTTCTGTTGGACAGTACCTTACTTGATATCATGCATAATGTACATACTTCATTGCATCTCAAAGTTTTCAGACTTTTTTCAAGATCAATGTAAAAATGTAAAATCTTAAGATTTTTGGATCTGCAGTAAACCTAATACAGCAATGATTTTAAAAGTTTTATACCGCTTTCTAATTTGTTACATTGTTCTGTGGCAATATGAAGTAAATTCGGATTCAAAACATGGCTCTTACAACGCGCAGCACTTTTTTGACGTTTTTTTACATTATCTAAAAAAACTTTTAATTTACTGTGTAACGAGTGATAGAGTCGTCTGAAACTAGCTTATGAGTCCCTTCAAACATATTAATGTTATAAAGGGTAAATATTATTATGGTTTCAAATGTCAAATAAATAATGAAAATTATGCGTTTCTTTTGCTGTCAAGTATATTAGTAATGTGAACTCTTGGGATACAGATTCAAATAAGTCATTTGACTTTCTTCTGAATCCCATTTGTATAGTGGTTGTATTGTAATTGTATTCTGTGTTGTTTGTATACTTGTCATATATTATACAAATAAAATAAAGTTTAAACCAATGTGTGAACAATCATTATGCAAAGTTTAAATATAAAAGAATGGATACTGTTTGAGTTGCAGATTACACAAACTAGGCACCCCTAAACATCTCAGAAGGAAAAAAATGTCTAAGTTCAACACTCGTCAAAAATGTAAAAAAAAAATATTTATTAAATGTGCACAAAATGGGAGGTGCGCATCTTCAATGTGTGAACAATCATAGAGTTTGAATATAAAGGAATGAATACTGTTGGAGATACAGATTACACAAACTAGGCACCCCCTAAGCATTAAGGATGGAAAAATGTCTTAGTTCAACACCCTTCAAAAAGTGAAAAAAATGAAATGTTCACAAAATAAGAGGTGCACATCTTCTATAAGTGAACTAATAATATGCAAAATTTGAATATAAAAGAATGAATACTGTTGGAGTTACAGATTACGCAAACTAGACACCCCTTAAGCACCCCGAAAGGAAAAAAATGTCGGATATCAAACACCCGTCAAAAATAGAAAAAATATTTTTAAATGTGCACAAAATAGAAAGTGTACATTTTCAATGTGAGAATAATCATTATGCAAATTTTGAATATTAAGTAATGAATACTGTTGGAGTTACAAATTACACAAACTAGGCACCCGCTAAGCACCCGTGAACAATCATTAGGCAAAGTTTGAATAAAAAGGAATGAAAACTTTTGGAGTTACAGATTACACAAACTTGGCACACCTAAAGTGTTGCGGACAGACGGACGGCCGAACAGACGAAGTGGTCCCACTACTAGACCTGTTTTTGCTAAAGCGACGCAGGTAAAAAAGAAACGCCCGAGGCTTTTTATATTTTATTACCTTATTCACCTCATAACCCAATATATATAAATGTTATCTTTTGTTGTTTGTTTTTGTCCTTTGACCCTCTTTAATTTTGTAACACAACATACGGCACATCCCTTTAACTCTATCAGTTATTATAAAACAAGAAACGCCTGAAGCTTTTTGGTATTCTATACGCTCAACTAATGTCGATTAGCCCGTATTGCAGGTATTGCAGGCATTTTTAAAGAATTAAAAATGGGTATGGAGTATATATACACCCTGTATACCCGATGATACAACCGATTTTACAGCGAAGAGTTGATACAACAGACAACGTCGCGTGCCAGGATAAGTTGACTATGTTTTGATGTTTACAGATTACGCAAACTAGGAGGAATTGTGGGCCAGGTGTTTGCGGAGAAATAACATGTACCTACCTCTAATGTTTCGCCATAAGTAGTCTTTTATAAGCATCCCCTTGCGACAGATTCTACATTTCTTGACAGATTTTTATCACCAAAGACACGAAAATTGATTACACCTGCTAATTTTCCGAATATTTCTTCACCGATTGCCCATCCCAAAACTTCTGGATATGCCACAAATGTTATTTGTAAAATACTAGCGGAAGAAAATAATGAAGTCCAACTGCATTTTACAAAAGATGGTGCTAAACACACACAGGGTTGTTCGATTAGGATATAACTTCCAGCGATGAGCCTATGTCTGTGATACTACACTTCGAACAGGTTTTTATGAAAATTACACAACAGACTTCGTAGAGTGCGACCAAAACTGATATTTGTTATTTAGGAGACATCTGAACATTAATAAGCGTTTGGGCTAGCGAGCAAACAAAGGAGTGAGACTAGATATTTTTGGCATTTTGTCTCTCTTATAAATATGACTTGCGCGATGTTAAATGCTCGACAATTTGAATTTTATACCCCCTTTCACTGTGTCAAGTACAAAGATAACCCCTTTTCATTGTAGTCAAATAAACAGCTTACTCTCTTATTTCTGCAACAGTGGTATGTACATTTATTGTTTTGAAGCTCAGATACGACCGTGACAGGGGTGCATATTTTATTTAAGCCTTCTTATCAAAGCATCTCTATCTGGGTGTGTGTGTGAGGGGGGGGGGTGGTTATCTCCCTATATAAAGCATAGGATACATGTACCGCAGAAATAGCCCCCTATTTCATATATAGGCATATAAATAATACAATCATTGGTATCAAATGTATATAACGCATATATGAATAGCTATACATTTCTGAAATCTGGTACACGTGAATAGGGTGGGTTTGAAATGTCTCGGCGGCATACATGTATCAATATCAAGTTGAGTTATCCTCCCCCACCCCGGGTTTTCTGCAAACTTGTAAATAAGCATAGACTTTTTTGTTCAAGCATCAGCTGTCCAAAGCTGACCAGCCCTACCCCAGGAATTCGGGATTCTCACATAGTATCAATGCATATCCAAAGTTTGCAGAATTAATACGGCTATATAGGTGAATGAAATAAATATTTGCTTTGAACAAACCAACGTTCGCAAGAATTTAAGAGATCACTGAATGAAAAAACTCTTACTTTTATGACAATTTGCATGTACAAATAAAAATGGAATTGTGTCAAGTATTGTAGACTGATATATCTACCGGTTTTGTTGCCTGTGTTACCAATGAATCACAAACAAAGATGGAACATGTCAAATTATTGACAACATCAAAGCAAAACTACATGTATTTACATGTTTGATTAATGCTGTACGATATTTTGATTTTTGTTTTGCTAGGAAAATTATGGTGGTTTTATTATCGGGAGCAAACATGCTTTTCTATTCATTAACATTTGCTTGGCCATATAGGCATATTTAGATGAATTTTCTGTGCATATCGTCCCCTAAATAGTCTGCTAGTCGATTTAATGTCTTTGTTGCAAACGGTGTGAACCCATATCAGACATCAGACTGCTCTCCAAGGACCATTTTGTCCTACCAAAGGTTGCAACTGACTGCATGCTTGATGGTCAATCCAATCACGAATAAAATTGTTGACTCTAATATTTTTTTTCAGTGCAGTTCATTAAAACATTTCCCATTATAAAAAGATTGGCTATAACATTAATGTATTGCAACAGACTGCATGCGTGGTGGTCAACCCAATCACGGTTGGCTTTCCTCTTTAAATTGCACGCGGGTGGGTGGGACTTCAGACTCTATGATGATTCCGACTTAAAGAAATATCATCTGTCTCGTTCATCAAAAAAGTATGCTAAACAAAACTTAAATGTTGAAACTATATCTTATAAAAGAGTAGTACAAGAAGGTTTGAGACCCAAGAACTTTTATTTGTAACAATACGCTTTATTTTTCTAAAACAACATAGCTCTTGATAAATCATCGGCCATTTTCGATACCAGTTCCATGTTAGGAATTGCATCGGAGCAAAGATAAGTACAGTCAAACTATCTCTGATCAATTCCAGTTCAATTGGAATCTAAATATTTAAATTGTCAAATGACAACACTCAGGAATAGTTATTTTCTCTGAAAAGGAGGTGTAACGATAAGAATATATCCTCAAAATGAACATTTTGTCAAGAATTTTCTTTTTCATCCGAACACTTGCGAAGTGTATAAGATACAGTCACACACGTTTGAAGTAGGCGCCTACGGGGATTCATATAGATTAAATTTATGAAACCCGCATGAACAGTTGAACGCTTAACCTTCTTCAGCCAAAAAGCATTTATTAATTATAAAATTTGGTGTTTTACTAATTTATGGAATACAGACACCGAGAATTTCTTGAGTTCGATCCTGGCCCGGTACCATACTTTCGTGGAGATTGATCATGAAATAATTTCTACGGTCATTCTCCTCCCTTATGCTGATTTATTCAAGAAAGGTTGTTGTCAGTTACAAGCGAAAGTATGTGCACAAATTACTGGCTAACCGCTTGCTCAAGCCTGCCCAGGAAAAAGTGTGGCTAAATGAACTAACCGTCCCGCAATGACCATAGCTGTTGACATGGGACATAAAGCAACAAAAACAAACAAACGAGAATTTCTTGAAATAAGTTAGAATTAAATAGCACGCACACTGCGCAAGACCATTAAGTCCCCTTATCGAGTCTCTAGTATTCCTAGCTGTGATAGATAGATGCATATCCGCGCGGCTGGAAATAGTAACTGACCATTGTTACAGGTTGCATATTAACAGCATTTATCAAACAGTTTGATTGTGGCTGCGTTTATATCTTAGTTTTCGCAAGGTGTTTTGTGCTAGTTTATAAGGAAATGAGAGATGGATTATAATATTTGCAGTGGTCCAGAAATAACAAGGAAAACGCTATTGATCAGCTGTTTATATCGGTCATACAAGTCAAGCAAAACTTTTCGGGTTGGACTTCAGACAGTTATTTGTTTTGAAGGTATTCAATCATTCTATTTCTCAGCCGATACTAATACTCCATTTATTACACTTCGAATTCATTACCACTTTCTCCCTGTTTTTAGCAGAGTTGGTCAAATTCTGCGTTCCTCGTGGTCGCCCTATGCGTGTTTTGTTTCTCCGACATGTTTTTCTTTGATCAACAAGGTTACTGCGGCTGCGCCGATTTTGGGGTCAAAGAAAAGGTCATATGAATATTACGGAGAGATGCGAGAGTTTTGTGCGGGACGTTAAAAATTATTTGCCAGATTCTTTCACGATTTTTCCCCCCTTTCCTTTACGTTTTTATGTTAAAACGATATGAACGTGCACTGGTCGGTTTGGGAACATTCCATTCCACTTGTCAAAACTAAGATTCCAAAATTCACATAGAACCGCAAAATATGTAGAACATATTTCTTTAAAGACTTATCTATTAATGAGATGGTAGAGGCCTGATGCTTTTTGGCTGTTTGTCGTGCCCACCGGGGTTTACCTGTTGGATTTCTTTTGCCCCGGTGTTCAGTTTTATTTACTGTTGAGTCCTTATCTTTGCTTTACCTCCTTTTTATATCTTGATTAATATACTGTAGGAGATGATGCATTGATAAGTAAGGGGTCCTTTATGCAAACCAAACATCTATGTGTCTTGATCCACATCTGAACTACGGATAAGGTTGATGCTGTGAAACCGGTTTAAGCTCTCCAGTAAAATATTTTACTGACCCTTCCAAGGGGGTACATGTACTTCTTTTGTGGATCATTTATGTTTTTATGCCTTGTGTTTGTTATGCCTTTGTGTGTGTCTGTTTATTAGTGCCTTGTGGTCACCTGCTGGGAAAGGGCTGACCTCTTGGCTCTCGTTTGTGGCGTATACCTGTGAGTTTGTCACTTTCCCATAGGTATTCTGGGTCAGGTGTGGTACTTGATAGTATCTTACTGTGAGATTGTCACTTTTCCAATTGGTATCCTGGGTCAGGTGTGGTACTTGATTGTATTGATTCCTGATCTCTCACCCTTTTTTACTTCGCAATTCACTATTTCATTATAAACGTCGCTTGAGAAAGGGGCCAAGGAGTAGTCTGCTCTCCAAGGAGCAGTCTGATCCGGGTCCACAATATTTGTATGCCGAAATTAGACTTTGACGTTTTTTAAGCATTTACATGTAGTAGACAACCCATCATTTTGTAGATATATTCCCCTAACTATACTGCTGTTACATTTAAAACGTCTTGTTGCAAACATTATGGACCCAGATCAGATTGTTCTCCTAAGAGCAGTCTCCTAATATTATATAAAAATGACCAACTGAGTAGGCAGTGCAAACACCTATTCCAAATAACATGAAATAAAAAAGACGGCCCTCCTGGCATATTGATGTAATCCGTGAAGGAGCGATTGCTCTGTCAAATGAGCTATTTGTTCTAGTATCATCCATTATTTGGTCTGGCTACAACATAATTGCAGGTCAAGAAACTCAATGAAAAGATATTGGCGTTAAAGAAGTAAATTTAACTTAAAATTGTTCATTTTTAAGATAATACGCTAAACGTGCAATCATTGTCTAGAATAAATAACGGTTGTTTTCCGCAGCCAAACGTTAATATATTTAGGTACATATATCCGACTGTGACCACAGGAGCTTGAAGTTCGATCCTTAAATCACCCCTATAGCCTCAAAACCAAAAGCTCACAATGTCATTACGTAGTAATGACCAGGAGTGAAACTAAATTTCATACACCTTTGAATCGCCGTTACCAGGAGGTTTTGGCGAAAACTGAACATCTAACCATAAAAACTATGTCAACAGGTCATGCGAGGCATGGATAACTTTTTCTGACATATCATTGAGTCAAAATAATAAGCGTTTGAAAATAAGGAAAAAATAACGGTAGCCATTCCGGCTCCAGTATCCGGTTTGACGCAGTGAATCCGAGCCTTTGTCACACTTGGAGAAAATACATTTCAAAACTTACAAAGTCTTCAACCAAAAAATGAAACGATCAGTTAAATGTGTTCAGAATATTAAATAATTAAACACTTACATTTAATTATCACGAAAAGTTTTGTTTTTCGTTAACTTTGCGGAAATTCAAAACTGAAACCGTTGTTTTCAAGGATCGTGTGATGTTGACGTCGCGCACGATTTGGCGCACAAAGCGTAACGTCAATTTATAGCGTCTTGGGGCTTATTCCGTAAATGAAAACGTCATTGTCTCATTGTTTATGCCCTAACAAATAGGGTTCGCGGTACTATATCGACTTAAAGTATATTTGAGACATTTTCCTGTTTTGTCTGAAGGTCGCCATCTTGATCATAAGGTAGAAGAAAAGTTATCGAACACTTTGACGTTGCCGTCGCAACATTCACTGCCAATTGACCGGAAACTGGAGCCGGAATGGCTACCGAGAGCTTAGTTTCACTCTTGGTCATTGGTCATTACTACGTAATGACACCTTGAGCTTTTGGTTTGGAGGCTATATAGGTGATATATAAGGACCGAACTTCAAGCTCCTGTGCTGTGACTGGCAGACTCTTTGATTATCTATGCATTCTCTAATGGAAATGCGTCTAGACTGTTTACCGAGCTTAGGTGTGTGATTGAAGTTCCACCAAGTTAAGAATTGTTCCATTAAAACTCACGTTAGGTCAATTTTCTAGAGTCCGTGGACAAATGCCCAAAATAATTAGTCTCATTCGTTTTTGCTACCTAGTCCAAATGCATATTAATATTCAGAAGTCTCCAAAGTAACAAATATCATTTTTGGTCGCACTCTTCGAAGTCTGTATCACTGACAATTACTCATCGCTGGAAGTTATATCCTAATCAAACAACCCTGTGTGTGTTTAGCACCATTTGTTGTAAAATGCAGTTGGAATTCATTATTTTCCTCTGCTGGTATTTGACACAGAATGTTTCTGGTATATCCAGAAGTTTTGGGAAGGTTATCGGTGAAGAAGGATTCGAGCAATAAACAGGCGTAATCAATTTTCGTGTCTGGCGTGGAAAAATCTGTTGAGAAATGTAGAATTTCTCTCGCAAGGGGATGCTTTATAAAAGACTACCTATGAGGAAAAATAAAGGTCGGTACACTTTATTTCTGCGCAAACTCTCGGCTCACAACTCCTTCTATTAATGCATTTAAAAATCAAAACATCGTCAACTTATCCTGGCACGCGACGTTGTCTGTTGTATCAACTCTTCGCTGTAAAGCCTCGGTTGTATCATCGGCTATACAGGGTGATATATAGAACCACCTGTCCAGAGGACCTGTGATCAATTAGCGATTAAAAATGCTTAAAGCAGCGCAAAAAGCGCAAAGCACATGAGCATTGGTGTTGATGTTTCATAATTGGCTAAGAGCCATCAATCACAAATAAGCAATATGCAATTCAATCCACAATTTATAGCAATTTAAGGGCAAACAATTTGTCACTTAGAAATGATCTCCCTCACGATTATACGTAAAGCTTTTCTATAACTCTTATTTTTAATTTTAAATTATGTACATTATTCGCCCAAATTCAGACAATGTTTCTCTGCATTTTGGTTTCGTCAAATTGATTCATTCTCTACAGTGCACAACTTTAAAGAATGCACATCTCTTATAGGCTAAACTTTGCAATATCCCAAGCCAATACATCCAGAGACATTTGCATTACTGAGAAGCGATCATTATTAAGTATTCAAGTGACAACCAGTAGTACTGCAGATCTGAAGACTATTAAAGGGGTCTACTGGTCAGATCTTTGCAACATCTAGTATTATTTACCAAATGAAAATGTGGAGTCTCTAATTTTAAAAAAAAAAGTTGATGACACCTCTGATTCTGACTACCAACCAAGACATCTCCCTTTGAAGTACCCCATCAATTTTGATCATATTAAGAGAGGTTATGACAATTAGCTTGTCAAATAATTGAGATGAAGCATGTAGGAAAAAAAATGTACACATCACTAGTCATAACAGAACTTGAAGAAACTTGTATAAACGTTAAGTTTTATTCAGAGAAATGGGTTTTTGAACTATTTGCCCTTTAAAGTTAAATTATATATCTAAACTGCTTTGAATAGAAATATATTTGAAATGTTCAAATTAAAAATCTGTCCACTAGTCTTATGTCCTTAGAAATTATAAAAAAAGTATAATTAAGTTCATTGTCTGTCATCAGTGTTTCTAAATACCAATATCTGTATACTGATTGTTCTGGGGCAATTGTACATGTAAGCATGTAAATGTCCCACCACATATTCCTACAGTAACTGCAGATCAAAAGGCTGTCAGGGGGTGCCACTGGTCAGATTTTGCTAACATCTAGCGTCATATATCAAACAAAAATGTAGTCTCTAGTTAAGAGACACAGTTAATGGCACCTCTGAATTTGAGTACTAACCGAATTATCTCCCCTCGAATTACCTCACCCATTTTGATCATATTATGAGAGGTTGTGGCATACAGCATACGTTTTGGAGTATAATCGAAATAGTGCATTCAAGAAAATAATATAGTCATCACTACTCATATCGGTACATGACGAAGTATACAAATTATTTATTCGTCAGAGAAATGGGGTTTTAAACAATTTTCTTCGTCTATGTAAGTTATATCATATGTCTAAACTGCTTTGAATAAACATATATTAGAAACTTTCTAAAAAAGAATCTGTCCACTAGTGTTATGTCCTTAGCAATAAAATAAAACTTTAAAGAGCAGTGTCTCAGCTATGTCAACGGGGTTCTAGATTTTAAATTTTACAAACGGGATGCTCTGGGGCAACTACTTGCGTGTAATACCTCACCCACCTGTAATATGATATGCTAACATTAATGAAAGTCTTATTATACAAAATCAGCCAAGTTTTCTTTATAACCTAAATACTGAGAGAAAAATGTGTGACAGGGTAACTTTATTGCAAGTACATTTACATGAGTTGTCTTAGAATTGTCAATTCTACCCAAGAAAATCATTTTAGGTCACCAGTGGCACCAAAAACCTTACTCTTGCAAGACTTAACACAATTTGCCATATGATTTGAATGAAAACGGACTTAGTATACCAAACACAATTATGAAAGTAAGATAAAAGCCAGGATATTACACTTTAGTTATTCTTCTAATAATCCAATCGAAAGAAATTGGTGAAAAGCAATTTTCAGTTTTTGGCTCAAGAGGGGGCCAAATTACCCCCTTAATGCACGTACCCCTTTCGTATTATTTTGTTTTCCACTCCATAGTTGGGAAAAACACTAAATCATTTTAATTACTTTCAATAATCATACTATCATGGTCATTTAAAATGTAGTCAATACCAAGTATATCTAACACTGCAACATAGTTATTGAATATTTTACACTTCGATGAAATGGAAACGTGTTTGCAACAAGTTAAAAAACATGTTACCGGTCCAGGATTTTCATGAACTTTGGTCAAGACATTTAAAACATATATAGACATTTTTTATATTGGAATGGTATCTTGACAAAGATTGGAACATGTTAAGATTTGAATTCCAAATTTGTGCGTGTACAAATTAGAAGTTAAAATATTGGGGTACTATGACATAAAAATGGATGCCCACCCACTATCCTAATACAAACAAAGCCATTTATAGTATCAACAAACTTATCAATGATAACGTTCATTCATAAAAGATTTCGGCATTAGCTACATGATATGACGATAACTGTAGAAATGTTTATAACAGGGTACCCTCAGATGTGGTAATGATATAATAAATGACGTCATAAATTGGCAATAGAATTGCATAAAAATTGAATTCGCCCAAAATATAAAAGGCATGTCCAAGGAAATAAATCAGCATAATATCATATAAATTCCAAGAAAGGGCAGACTCCCATGGTAATATCCCATACCATGTAAGAGCCCCTTTTTGGGCAAATTAAATAGGAGACTGTACGAGGTCCTCGCATGACAGATAGACAAAGCCATAAAACTCACATATACTTCCCTCATTATGTGCATAGCCTGATAAGAAAGTGTCCTCGGCCGCAGTGATGATTTCAGCAAGGTATCCACCATATATGCGACACATCATCTGAATTTCAACAAGAATGACAAATGAACTTCGAATACAAAGGCGCTAACAGTAATTATAAGCTTGATTAAAAACAACATGTGGTTTGGTCATGAAATGCCACAATCGCAGACCACAGACCAACCTTGGACACTTGAACCTCTCCAGAGGAACCTGCCCAGTAGACATGACCCAGGTCTATTGTTTACTTTTTTTAATAAAATCATTAAAGACTTTTCAATAATAAATTACAAGAATATAATACACATGTACTAACATCCTCAGCTATAGGGAGCGCAGTGGCTCAGTTGTAGAATGCTTGACTCGAGACCGAGGGGCAGCGGATTCGAGCCTCACTGGCGTCACTGCATTGTGGTCCTTGAGCAAGCCACATTTATCCTAGCTTAGTACTGGTTCAACCCAGGAAGACCCGTCCCTTTATAACTGAAAGATTGTTGATGGGACGTAAAGAATCAAATCAAACAAAGCTCTTAGCTATAGTGTACAGTTTCATCTGGAAACCATTTCTGTATAAGTGTTTGCGCTAGTACCTTTGGCTTCTAAGCATAACAAGAAATATCTTTAAAAAATTTGGACCGAAAAACGTCTAAGTTCAACACCCCTCACAATTGAGAAAATATTCATGAAATGTGCATAATATAGGGGTGCACATCTTCAATATTTGAACAACCACTGTGCAAAGTACGGATTAAAAGGAATGAAAACTTTTGGAGTTACAGATTACACAAACTAGGTATCCCAAAAGCGTTGCGGGCGGACAGACAGACAGACAGACGGACGGACGGAAAGACGGACGGAGTGGACCCATTATTAGAGCAGCTTTCCCTAAAGTGACGCAGGTAATAATGAAACTAAAATTGTAGCAGAATTTAACTTAGTAAGTTATGTTCGACAAATGTTGCACAAATATGTTCACCATTGCCTTTTGGAATTATGACACTCAGACTAAATTCAAGGTGACTCACCATGGCGTCTGGCCAGTTCTCCAGGTCATGACTGAAATGATAACATTTGGTACCATGACTTATCCAACCACTTGGACAACCCTCAACTGTAATATATAATGATTTCTAATACATTTTCGTGCAAAAGGTATCCACAGTTTGCACCAAATTTATAACAGAGATCGCCGTTTTGATAGCGTTAGCAGTCTCTCAGTAGGCCATATAAAATAAATTTGGAACTATCAAAACACTGTCTGCAGAACATTGAATTTAACGATCATCTGCTTAACGAAGTTTATGATATTGATAGCATTGTTTGAATAACTACATGTACGCAGTCCAACATTTATTTCTGTTAATGATCATGTCAATAGCATTAGAGCGTACTGTCAAGAAAAGAATAAGTTGTGAAATATATGCATAATAGATTGGGAGCTAGGAACATTCCCATCCAAAAGACCAAGAAAATTTTCAGTTTCATAATAAATCATCTTTTTTCCATAATTTTGTCAGCATCAACAGAATTTTCTTTTTCTGCATCTTTGCGGGATATATCTGGAACCAATTGTCAATATATTTAGTAATAAGCCATCTAGATATCTAAATGCACGAGGGTTATTCGATATACGGTATTGGGCCCAGTGGCCACTATCTGATCAACGGTGGGTCAGAGCACCGTTACTCCAGTAGTTTGTCTGGTTCCCTCCTCTAGACCAATCTAACAAGGTGGTTTCTAGATCTGTCAGTAGCCTCCAAAATGTTTTTTTTAAATAAATCCTTGCTGTGCTCTATTTGAGGTCCCACTTATTCGTAATTGTTTATTAGAGTAGGCTGTGCAGAATATACACATCATTTTCGTCTACGATGGGCATACAGGGCTATTCACTAATTGGATCATATTTGTTAAATTGCCAACAAACTAAAGTTGCAACTGTAGCCGTTCGGGTGTAAACGTGCACACGCATCTATTTACGTCAGAACTTTAGTAGGAACTATAGTTCGATTCGAAGTGGGCCATTGTGTATTATATCGTACAACACCAGTAGAACTGTTTACACGATTTCAACGTTATTGATACTGTCGTGCCAACCAAAAGTGACAGTGACGTAACATTGTGTTTACAATGGCCAAGTAACTTGTACACTCCACTTGATCTATCGTGAATCGATATTCCACTTGTGTATTAATCCTATCCTGAGGATAGGATTAATACACAAGTGATCTATATATTATAAATCCCTGATAATGTTGTAAACAAAACATGACGTCGCTGTCACTCTTGGGCGGCATGACAGTACACCTCTCGATAGCTCTATTTTATACGTTTGCAAAGGTACGAGAGATGTTCGCTAGGTCATTTGGTAAAGCAGATTTTTACTGACCAGGGGAGGGGGGGTTATGGGTCCCATAACGTGTCTTATAAGAAAGTAAGTAAGGGTGCAAAGATCAGGAATCGATACAATCAAGTACCACACCTGACCCAGGATACCAATGGGAAAGTGACAAACTCACAGTAGACACCACAAACGAGAGCCAAGAGGTCAGCCTTTTTCCCAGCAGGTGACCACAAAGCACATATAAACAGACGCGCATAAAGACAAAGCAAACACAAGACAGAACAAAGACATAAAAGGTCCTCAAAAGAAGTACCGCCATGGAACGGTCAGTAACATATTTTACTGGATGGCTTAAATCGGTTTAACGGCGCCAAACTGATCCTTAATTCAAATGTGGATCAAGACACATAGATGTTTGGTTTGCATGAAAGGCCCCTAACTTATCAATGCATCATCTCCTAGAACATATAAATCAAGATACATGTATAACAAGGAGATAAAGCAAAGATAAGGACTTAACAGTAAATAAAACAGAATACCGGAGCAAAAGAAATCCAACAGGTTAACCCCGGTGGGGCCCTACAAACAGCCAAAGCATCAGACCCCTACCATCTCATCAATAGATAAGCCTTTAAGTCGGAACCATCATAGAGTCTGAAGTCCGACCCACCGGCGTGCAATTAAAGAGGAAAGCAAAGTTGCAAACCGTGATTGGGTTGACCACCAAACATGCAGTCTGTTGCGATTCATAAATGTTATAGCCAATCTTTTTATAATGGGAAATTATTTTAATGAACTGCACTGAAAAATTATTAGAGCCAACAATCTTCTTCAAATATACCAAGTCACCATAGAAATCAGGTTCCGAAAGTCCTTTGCGCAAGAGAGATTTAAGTCCAACTTGGAATTTAGAAATCGAAATCATAGTATTGTCTTTAAAATTTTGAAAATGTTTTGCGAAGTTTATGATACCGATAGCCTTGTTTAAGTAGTTTCTGAGTTAACAATTTATTGCGAGTGTTGAAATTGTTCAAAGAAGGGAGAAGAAATTTCACACTGGCACAGATTCTGTCAAAGATACTACAATGTCGGGACTCCCTGTAACTACAACTGGCAAGAACAAAGTCTCAAAGTTAGGAAAACCATTGAAAGTGATGGCAGATACACCATTCGCGATATTGCAAAAGCTGTCGGAATATCCACTATCAAAACACGGCCACCAATCCAGCTCCTTCATTGTAAAATACAATGGTTATAAATTCATGAGAGGTTCTTCCTATTATGCATAAGCGGGACTCTTTTCGTGTAAATAATGTCGTGTTCGCTTGTTTTGTTATCTACGAGGGGCGTTCAATATGTAATGAAAACAGCCCAGTATATCCCAAAGTTTTATATTTACACACTTCATAATTACTTTTATTAAAAGGTCTGTTTCTTGGCTAAATAAATGTAAAATTGCAGGTGTCCAGCTCCTTATCTAATTTACACTAGCCGCTTTCAAAATATGGTTCTGAAGTACACTGCGATATGAAATAAAACAATGTTTTCAAACTCAGATAACTACATGAACGAGGGGTTTTTTCAGTCTGCTTCTTCGTGTGGTATTTATCAATAGTTTGGTGATTTATATCTAAAAAATGATATTGCTTAAATGTTGGCTCTAATAATTTTTCAGCGCAGTTCATTAAAATAATTTCCCATCATAAAAAGATTGGCTATAACATTAATGTATTGCAACAGACTGCATGCTTGGTAGTCAACCCAATCACGGTTGGCAACTTTGCTTTCCTCTTTAATTGCACGCCGGTGGGTCGGACTTCAGACTCTATGATGGTTCCGACTTAAAGACTTATCTATTGATGAGATGGTAGGGGCCTGATGCTTTGGCTGTTTGTCGGGCCCACCGGGGTTTACCTGTTGGATTTCTTTTGCTCCGGTATTCAGTTTAATTTACTGTTGAGTCCTAATCCTTGCTTTATCTCCTTGTTATATCTTGATTTATATGTTTTAGGAGATGATGCATTGATAAGTTAGGGGTCTTTCATGCAAACCAAATATCTATGTGTCTTGATCCACATCTGAATTAAGGGTGAGGTTGGCGCCGTTAAACCGGTTTAAGCCCTCCAGTAAAATATTTTACTGACCGTTCCAAGGCGGTACTTCTTTTGTGGATCTTTTATGTTTTTGTTCTGTCTTGTGTTTGCTATGTTTTGTGCGCGTCTGTTTATATGTGCTTTGTGGTCACCTGCTGGGAAAGGGCTGACCTCTTGGCTCTTTTTTGTGGTGTCTTCTGTGAGTTTGTCACTTTCCCATTGGTATCCTGGGTCAGGTGTGGTACTTGATTGTATCGATTCCTGATCTTTGCACCATTACTTACTTTTATACTCTATGAAATACTGAGGCTGCCATTTTGAATTAAATCCTCCTTGATGCTACATTTTCTGGCATTCCATTGACAGAGTCGTTTTTGCGTGAACGAATACATTGCGAAAATTTAACGAAAATCATTTGTAACGTGTTTTTTCTGGTCGCTTGTTGTTCATTTGCAAGTAATACAGCCGATTTTAAATTTCCATATTTAATCTCGTTCATAAAGTACCACCAAGTACGTCATTTGAAATAAGACAAATCCTAAAAAGAATGCAACCTCTGGCTTACACTGAACAAAATACCGCGTTTCATGGATGTTTGAATTCGGATGCATTATTTGGACATTGTTACACGTATTTACATGTACCTGTACATAATCTGGCTGGCTAATTGCAGACAATGAAATTAAAGGAAACGAAAATGGTATACCACTTAGATGAGATACTCTTAGATATTGGTTTCAGTTTAACTGGTCTGCTGGCCATGCACTTTGTGTATTGAAACTTCGTACAATCAAAATTGACCTTTCCTAGTACAAAGCCACATTTCTGATTTTCAATAACCGTGCGTATTTTAGTGTTACGTCCATTGCTTTAAACGATGTCAACGTAAGAGGGGGGTAGAGTAATATAACCGTTTGCACGAGAAATAGGTAGCGGTCAAAAGTTTGTATCGTTAAAGCAGATAAAGGGGAAATGAGTCAGAAAACTATGGATATGTGATTCGTGCATGTTAAATGTTTGTTTTAGAAAATACAGCGTGTCTTTCTACCTTTGTAAAAATTAGTCTTTACAATTCGGAGGAAAATATATGCAGTGTATATTAGTTTGTTTTTTTTTAAAAGTCTGTAACTTATTCAATTTGGAAAGATAAAATAATGTTTCATGCACCATTATAATGGCGACGCTTTGATCTTTCGTTTGGCATAAAGCATAAAATCCTAACGCGTTTGTTGATGGAGTTATGAATGTGTTTTCATTACATATTGAGCCCCCTCGTATTATTCGCATTTTACTAGATGTTTCAAAAATGGGAGAATGCTTTTCTATGGGTCATTAATCTAGCTTCGCTGTAGTACTAGTCGATTGTCTGTAGCCAGATGAGATGTCCGAAATTCGATTCAAGGCGGATGCGTCAACGTGTGTTTTGGTGTCAACATTGAAATTTTGACACAAAACTGCTTGAAATCCCGCCACTATCAAGAGTTCTTTTAAAACACACAGCCTGGCTATTTTTAAATGTTTATTTATCAAAATATATCACAAAAGTATAAGTGTTTATTCACCTGCAGTTAAAAAATTGCAATATACTATAAATGAGAAGGATCTGCGATGCAGCAGATGGACTATTTATGCATAAGATGGACCAGCTATGAAGGAGAGGAATCACTATTGAAATCGGAAATTTGGGCTCAACCCCAATTTTTGCCATTTACTAAATAAAACGTCTCTATTTCAAATCTTTTGTATAGGTTCCCACCCTGGGAGATCATCTACTATATAAAATCAAATAAAATAAAGTTGCTATTAATTATTGCCATAACGTTATCTCAGAAGTGGTTTAATATTTAACACCATAAATTTCTAATCTAGTAAAATAAGCAGCCTTAATGCTCAGCATGACATTGGTGCCGGCTTGGTCATGACATTCCTGCTATACAAAAACACAGGCTGTTTTTCCACTGTTTAGGCGGGAATCGAAAATCCAGTGAGGATGGAGCAAATTCTTCGCTTTATGAGAAGTCTCCAAGAGAAGTCTCCATTTTGAAAAAGGGGCATAGCTGATGAGATTTACTGCTCGTTTCAGTAGTCTCCCGTTGATTTGCATAACTATTTCAGCGTTCTGGCTACGCTATTGATGACACTGAAAAGCCCCACAAGCTGTATATCAGAAAGCTAAAGAAATTTTTGTACATCACACATTATCTAGCAACGAATGTGCCTTGAAATGCGCAGACATATCAAAAAATTTGCTACTAGCCAAAGACCCACACCAAATTGTAATGAAAAAGAGCATTATATGATGTGAAGTGAGACTTTTAAATCAATGCCTTTCTGTTTTAGACGGTGTTGTAATACAGTATTGTTTAAGTCAAGAGTGATAGCTTTAGGACACATGGCCCAACAGTGCATACAACTGTGTGATCAACTTGGTCCCTCTAGTTCACAGCACGATCTCTCCCACTCATAACTAGTTCGCTTTATGCATAGTCAACCCATTTCCTTCAAAAGATATCGATTATTCTTCTATAACAGGCAAATAAACACCATTGATGTTGACACATATTTATTAGCTCACCTGAGCAGAAGGTTTCCGGTGAGCTTATAGGATGGGACTCGAGCCGGCGTCCGTCAGTTAGTGTGTGCGTCCGTTCACACTCTCAGATCACACTCTCAAACTTGAATATCTCTGAGACCAGCTAGCCGATCAGAATCAAATTTCATCTGGGGAATAAATGGGGTAAGGGATGGGCTGCATAAAGCTTTGGGCCAGATCGGTTTGAAACTCTGGTTTCCATGGCAACAGATAGCTTCCATAGGGTTATAATGGGGAAAATCGTGTGACCACTCTAGCTCCTCCATTTTTAATCAGTTCTTCTTTATCACTAAAGTTTGCGTTGACAACTATCAAATCTCGGATGGGATGGAAATTCGCCAAGGTTAAACCTCGGACTGCGGAGTTAGCTACCCTTGAGTGTCTAGAAAAAATCCCATAGACTTATAATGGGAGAAATTTTGTGACCACTCTTGTGCCTTCATTTTTTGATGGATCTTCTTCATTCTTGCAGGTAACAAGGACAATCATAAAAGACGAGTTTGAATTTGGCAAGATTCCATCACAGACTACGGAGTTAGCTGCCCTTGAGCGTCTGAAAAATCATTGAATAATGTTGTGATCGCTCTACCGACTTTATTTTTATTGGATCGTCTTCATTCTTACAGGTAACAAGTACACCTATAAAGTCTCCGATGGGTTTGTAATTCAGCCAGATCAGACCTCAAACTGCGGAGTTAGCTGCCCTCGAATGTCTGGATGAAATTCCCATAGACATATAATTGGAGAAATGTTGTGACCACTCTAGTACCTTTATTTTTGGATGGATCTTCTTCAGTCTTGCAGGTAACAAGGATAACTATAAAGGCTTGGACGAGTTTGAATTTGGGCCAGATTCCATTGCCGACTACGGAGTAAGTTGCCCTTGGGCATCTGAAAAATCAATGTATAATGTTGTGACCACTCTTGTGCGGCTTCTTTTGTGATTGGATCTTCTTCATGCTTGCAGGTTACGAGGACAGCTATAAAATATTTGGTGGTTTTGAAATTCCGCACGATCGGACTATGGAGTTAGCTGCCCTTGAGCATCTGGAAAAAATCCCATAGACTTATAATGGGAGAAATGCTGTGATGACACAGGCGCCTTCATTTTTGAATAGAACTTCTTCATTTATGCAGATAACAAGGACAGTCATATAGGCTTGAACGAGTTTGAATTTTGACCAGATTCCATCGACTATTATAGAGTTAGCTGCCCTTGAGCATCTTAAAAATTTATAGATAATGTTGTGACCACTCTAGCGCCTTCATTTTTAATTGGATCTTCTTCATTCTTACAGGTAACAAGTACAGCCATTAAATCTTGAATTAGTTTGAATTTCAAGCAGAACAAACATCAGACTGTGGAGTCGATTGCCATTGAGTATCTAGAAAAATCCGCATAGACTTACAATGAAAGATATGTTGTGACATCTCTAGCGCCTTCATTTTTGAATGTTACCTCTCTAGTGCCTTCATTTCTAAATGGATCTTCCTCATTTTTGCAGGTTACAAGGACAACCGTAAAAGCTTGTATGGGTTTGAGTTTTGGCCACACTCGACCACCAACTACAGAGTTAGCTGCCCTTGAGCGTCTGAAAGTATGGATGTTTAATGTTTTGACCACTCTAGCGTGTTCATATTTCGTTTGATCTTCATTCTTGTAGGTAACCAGGACATATATTAAAAGCATGGATGAGTTTGAATTTGCGTCAGATGCCATCACCGATTATGGAGTTAGCTGTCCTTGAGCATCTGAAAAATGTAGTTTCACCGGGTTTCTTCTGCAATTTTATTCAGATTTTTTTAACACTTGCAGATAACAAGATCTGGCATAATACCTTAACTGTTTGAATTTATTCCTGATCACTGTTTCAAGTTCAGAGTCAGTTGCCTTTGAGCTTCGTAATTATGGTGTCTCCAAACATTGTGCTGGCTCCCAGGTGAGCGATCTTTACCCATTGGGCAACTTCTTATCAATCATAACAAAGCCGTAGAAAACGAATGAAAAAAATATATACCGGTAAATAGTTAATAAACGGGTTTACGCGGTATGTTTGTGATGAAAATTTACAAGACGACCTTAAAATACACACACTACACACACGTCAACACGAATTTCAAAGCACAGCATACTTTTCCAACAGATTGGCTGCAGTGTATCGAAGTTAAGTCATTGTCTCATCGAAAAGCATTCTCCGAATTTTGAAATATCTAATAAAATGCGAATAATAGATAACATAACAAGAGAACACGGCGTTATTTACAAGAATCGAGTCCCGCTTATGCATATAATAGGAAGTCCCTCTCATGAATTTATTATCATAGTATTTTACGATGAAGAAGCTGGATTGGTGGCCGTGTAAAAGGACACTTTATTCTAAAGCGTATTTTGAAAGTATGAAAGATTTCTGTCAGATGGATACCCCATCTATTGACAAATGGACAAAATAGGTTCACGAACAAACGGCCAAGCGATCGCTAAAAAGTTTCCAAAGTTCAACCAAGGGCAATTTAAAAACTTTGTTACTGGAGATGATATGGCTAACCAAAAACGGTAGGCGACCTGTAGTTGCCCTAAGGACAATGATTTAGGGGATAACTGTATTCAAAATTTTCATTTGGGGAGGTATATACGGTCGGAAATATAGTTTTACGGCGACACGCGAGCGGAGACGTAAAACGTGATTTCCGAACGTATATCCGACGATATACCTCCCCAAATGAAAATGTTGAATATGGTTATCCCCATTCTAATGCACCTCTGCTGTCTCTTCTCAAATTGGAGAGTTGCAAGCCGCATAAAGTCGCACATCATCCAACGAAATGTGACGTATTTAATGACGTCAAACTATTTCCGACAGTATATCGCAGGATATACTGTCGCAAATTTTTGACGTTATCCAATCAAACGTCGCGTTACAAAAGCAAGTGCAAATAGAATCTATGCTATATTCTTCTCATGTGACGGTATAGCAATGCAAGTTCCGGTGCCAAAATGCCGCAAGATTCTGATTATTGCAAACAAGTAAATCAGATTCAGTTTATACAGTACATTATGTCCCAGTTTCTGGATTTTTAAGTTTAATGTGAGAGGGTCAATTAACACGCACTTAGCTACAGTCTTCTCGAGTAAAGTTGTTTTCAAGAGTAACGTATTTAGTGAAAACTTAAAATCGAGCAATTAATTCTGAAATATGTCAGCATAACAGTTTTAAAAGATTTTCAAAGTTGTCCAGCTTGAAAATGAGTACAGACTTATTCCTCGCAAGCAGTAATCTGTGAGCATCAGTAGTTGGAAAGACGAGTCAGCGCCTACAGCGAGCTTCGAGGAAGACGGAAATACAGGCCTGGTTGTCAATACATCAGATACCTTTCAACACTACAATCTTCTGCAGCTTTGTAAGCCAAGCTTTCTCCTGGACAAGATTTTAAGAGAACATAGCCATGGCTGCCTGAGGTTCCCTGCATACCACGCAAATCCTATCGCCATAGAGCTTATCTGGACAACGATGAAAGGCTATATATCGCCAGTAACAATGTGACTTTTAAGATGACTGACATGTTAAAATTTACTCAAATTGTCATTGCTTCAGGGACAGAAGAGATACTGGCAGACTGACATAGCAATCAAAGAATAATTGAGAAGATTTTTGTTCGATGAAGATACAGACACGGCAACAGAGTGTTCCAACTATTCCGACACTGAATCGGAGGACGGCATTAACTCATTTAAAAGCCCAATGGATTCAGTAAGACGAGCGCATTTCCAATTTCAGGGATGCTGTATGTTGTTTTTTAACATTTTTTTACAGAACACTTTGAAATCAAACAATGATGTTCCCGATCAGACTCCGCATTATGCGGTGTCTGCTCTGGACCTACACTGTTTGCATATTCCCCCAAAAAAGGACGCTAGGTTTATATGGGTTATGTCATTTTTGCGTAAAAGTCATTTGTAAAAAAAGAAAAACAAAGACAAAGATTGATAATACACCAAAATATATCAATATATAAAATATGATAAAAACCTTTTACATCTATAAGTGCGTTTTAAAAAAAAAAAAAAAAAAAAAAAAAAAGCTGTGGGATGGGATTCGAACCCACGCCTTACATTCACCCTAGGCTTAACCGATTGAGCTATAACAAGTGCATATAGCTGTTCAGAAACCATTTACTATTCATTAGGCGTTAACCCTCAAAGCGCAACTGCCAATAAATGTTGTCTGTTAATTTTATTTAAAAGCCTCTTCGAAAAATAGTGTAGACCCAGATCCATCTGAGCTAGATCCATACTGTTTCTTCTTTACTCTACATATTATATTAGGTTAATAAATGAATCTAGCAGACAACTTAAGCAGGCACCAATTGAGTTGTAATTTAGGCGCTTTAAGAGTTTTAAAAGTAGACTTTTATCGCTAATAATGGAATAAACTGTCTTACCACCTACCAACGACTTGTTGCCGCCAAAACGAGAGTTGGTTGCTGTTACGATTAGAGGCTCTGTTCTATTCATCTGTAGTATGAAGACCTGAATTTTTCGAAATCGCCCAGTTCCGGTATCTATACGGAGTCGATTCGATCTAAGTAAGAACCTTATTCTACTGTTGAAAATGTCCCGTTATCATCATTAACATTGTAAAAATACAAAAAGTAAAATTGAATCGCGAAGATGCCGGTTTTGTTCGTATTTAAGTTATATTTCAGCCATAAGACTGAGGGATTTGTTTAGACTGGTTCTCTCCCTTTCATAGCTTGTCCACTTAGCTTGTCAGAAATGTGCGTAACGGAATAAGAGCTGTATGTACGAGGGGAACCAATCTAGGATTTGTTCGATCACCAGGAGCATGGACGTCAATGATAGCTCTTTCAAGCAAAAGGCTGTGTGATCCCCTTGACGTTACGTCACAAGTCTTATAACGTTACGTCACGAAGTGATTACGTCTTGTGCCGAACGCCAACAGCCAAGTGCATCGTCGCGCCTTTGAAAGAGGCAGTCACAAATTACAAATCCTCGTAGTATCCAACAGGAACTTCTGTTGAATGGTCCTGGCGCCTTTGAAACAGCTAATGAAAATAGTTTTTCCCTCCAGTAATGTTCTTACTGACCGTTCCAAAACGGTACTTCCAGTGGCGTACCTGAGACATTTTATAGAATATGCACTATAGATTTTGGTCAGGGGCACGCCCTGGATTTAGAGCATTCACAGGGCTAAATCTAGCTCCAAAGACACGCAATTAAATCCTTGCCTATTGAGTGTCGTCTGCGGATCCAATCTGTTTGACACTCAGATGACAGATGGTATTCCTGAAATATTTTTTCGTAAAAGTTGAGTTTGAAAAAAAAATCAGTAGCATGGAATACTCTTAGGAGGCAAAGAGTTAATACTATCAGCCGAAGTGGAAATTTCTTCCAAAAATCAAAGTAAGTAGCTTAAGAAACTATACTAGCGGCGCCGAGTTGTACGCACGTGCGTTTTTGCGTACACGTTGGTACGCCCCTGAATTCTTTTGTGGATCTTTTTTTATTTGTGATCATCTTTGACATATTGCCTTGTCTGTTTCTTGCAGCCTTGTGGCCACCTGCTGGCAAAGGAATGACCTCTATGCGCTTCTGTATGTGACGTTTTCTTGTGCTTTTGTCACTTTCCAATAAGATGTCCTTGGTCAGGTGTGGTACTTGATTGTATCCACTCTGATCTATGCCTTCTTCCTTACCTTTTTTTACTCACACGAGTACCGACTCGCAAGTAATACCGTATACGGTGCTATCCTCTCAGTTGGTTGTCCATTAGGTGAGCCTATTTATATTATTATACTCTACCATCCGACTTCCAACTTATCCTCCACGGGCAGTACCCGGTTGCATTGAACATATACTGACCCACACTTCCAACGCAAGATGTTTCAGGAATGTAATTTAAATTAATATACGAGATCTTGGCGAAATCATTGTACCGTACAGGGGTTATGGCAGAAATTCACCCAAACAGGTTATGATTAAAAGGAAATGATTGACTGATGAAGTTCTGCTTTTTTTTTCATAAATAAGTGTTTTAATTTTTGATAAAATTGCGTTACAATGTATGAAACAATATATGTAATATTTAAGGTTCAGTTTGATTTTGCGTTAGAAGTGTGGTTCAGTATATAACTACAAAGTATACCAACGTGGTGTAAACGCTATACATGCAATATACGTTGGTGACGACATATTATGCCACTGAAGGTACAATTTATTACTAGCTTACCGATGCTGCTAAACCATAGTACCAGGACAGAAACGACAAACACAAAAATACGTCCGTTCATCTTTTCTGTTCTTAATCTTGTTATTAACCTAGTGGCTTATTTTCAAGTCTTATATAGAAAACAGGTGCAGAATTCCCTGGACAAAGCAGGAAGTTTTGTTTCCTACTAATCGCAAAAAGATAGTGGTCTATTCATGACAAAGATAACCTTGTGTTTTAGTCAAGTAAGCGTCATCTTGAGTTTTAGTCCAGAAGCGTACATGTACAAGGATTGGCATTCACAAAAAGCCTTGTTCTCCTCTTTTATGAACTATTATCATAATTATAACGTCGCCTGGGAGCGTTATTTAAAACCGATTATAGAGGCAAACTTAAAAGTTTACTACCGCAGAAAATGTACACAAAATGGAAACCAGTGCAATTTAGCACATTTTTTTTTTGTATTTGTACATTCCAAGATGGCTCACAACCTTGAAACAAGATCATGTCAACGTCGTTGTGACATCGTTGTAACGCTGTCTATAAGACGTTGTTCTGACGACATGTGCATGCTGAGTTTCCTCCGATTATAACAGGTACAAATCATTACTTACAACTTTAACAGTTAGGCAAATTTTATTAATGTAACGCGGTTTGCGTTTGCTTATATTTCAAATTTACTGAAAAGGACAGATCTCCATAGTGACACCATCTCCTTACTGTTGTCCATGCACCTATTTATTAACAAACGCATTTGTTATTCTTTGGGAATACACTTATTCACATTGTACAACTTTAATTTATACTACTGTGCGTACAGAAATTCAGTGAACAACGCTTTTTTGCGTTTATTTCGCTTTGTGCAGACTGACCGCACAATGACCATCAGAATTTAATACATCTATAAACCGCCTAATTGGTGATATTTTTTTTGTTACAAAATGTATTGTCAAATGGGCTGTGATATGATGGAATTTGTCCTCATTTGAGTATCTGCATTTTTTAATTTACCCTAAATGCACCTTTGTACGGATCACTGCCTTTAGTTTACTATCGATGAATAATTATACGATTTTATTAGACGAAGTAACATGTAAGGAGAAGGGATTCTTATCATATCAAAATAAAATGCAAATTATGGCCATAGTTTGTCCGCACCATGAGTATTTTGGTAGAGGCATTATGTGGAACAATTCTAGGAAAATTTTGAGGCCTTCCCAGTGGGTACCCGTCCGCTTGCTCCAATGAAATGAATCTCTGTGTCCCCTGTTCCTCAATTTAAAATCTTGATTGCCTGTGTACCCTGCTCCTTCTCTGATCATCAGGTTTTTAAAAAAATCAAGCTTTAATTAAATAAATTGAACTCTCTATCTGTTTATTCCAAATACTGATTTGTTGACACCAGACAATGCAAAACATGCATGCCAAAACGTAATTCTGGGCAACTATAAGTGATAAGATAAAATGATCACAGGGCTCACTCGTCAGGTGTGATTCAAGTGAAAAAAGACTCATGAAATAAAAATAATGCTGAGGTCGGAAAGAGAAACTAGTGATGGGGTGGGAATTTGCTTGGAAATAGGTTGAACAATATATCAGCGGATGTCATATTTTGTGCTTGGGGTCAATATGTTTTTGGGGTGGCTGAGAACTAAATGTTCATGCGAAGTGCATCATAGGCTATAAATAATGCACCAGTAATTTGTAACAACTGCTTCACCCAAGCCTCTGAGCAGGATGGGGATAAAATGTGCTGTGTTTTTACTTTTACGTTGTCTCCACAATGCGGAGGAAATGTAGGGGTTTAATAGACCTAGACAAAATTGCTGTGCGCTATAATAACAGACTGCGAGGGAGAAATGGCATGGTTTTGTCAGGTAGCTGCCCCCACAGTATGGTGGTCACTATTGGGAACTGCAGACACAAAGTCAAATATGTTCTTAAAAAGGATATTCTTTGGAAGCAAAGACTGCACCGAAGAAATGTAACTAGAGTGTGCATATTTCCTGGGCTAGACTAGCTAGTTTCTGCCATTTAAGCTTCATCAGTGACCCTCTAATAGTTTCAAAGTTCCACAATGAAACCCATGATAAAGTCCTCGACATTCTTCTGAGCTGGGGGTGGTCACAAATGACTGGCGCATAACGACGAAAGAAATTATGTGCACCAGTCATTTGTAGCCAAGCATAAGCCGGGCAAATGCGCTGTTAGTACAAGGTCATACCAGATACCTGGAGCCAGAAAATCAAAGCCACCGCCGTTCACCGGCTCTTGTGTATTAGACGATATGGGAGCGCAGTGGCTCAGTGGAAGAGTGCTTGACCCAAGACCAAAGGGCCGCGGGTTCGAGCCGCACCGGCGTCACTGTGTTATAGTCCTTGAGCAAGACACATTTATCCTAACTTAGTACTGGTTCAACCCAGGAAGATACGTCCCTGTTTAACTGAAAGATTATTGATGAGACGTAAAGAATCAAATCGAACAAACAAATTAGACGATGTAAAGCGCAATCAAATAATGTGATTCCCGTAAATATATCAAATGAACAGCGTCCTCATTATATTTGTTTTAATATTATTATCTGTTGCACTTGAAATATTTGTCCTAGAGCTGTCGAGCAAGCAACACAGGCCACGACGCGAGAAAACCTGTCTTCTGGGTTTCGGACAAAGCTAGTCTTAAACCAGTCCCTTCGGCTAAACAAGCTAGATAGAAAATTGATTTTTTTTCGCACCAGGCAAGTCTAGGGATGATTCTTCTCAAAAAGCTGAACACAAAGTTGCTGATGAGACTGCGCGGATGCGCAGGCTGGTCTGGGCCTTTATTGTTACTAATCACCGGACAGTTTTCCAGTCGCCGTCCAATTGCTATATCATATGTGTCATTTAACAATGACACATACATGTATAAGAAAACAAGATGCGAAATTTGATTATCGTGAAATATGAAAACTCAGACAGAATTGTAATTTGTGCAGTCTCTTCAAAGCATTTTAGTGAATATATAGACATACCAAGAGTTATCCTGCTGGTGACCGTTTTTCTTTATCGTAAACGAAAGTTAACATGGTAATCATTGAACTGTATAAACCACGTGTTACACATATGAAATACGCTGAGGGAAAATAAGGATTTTTCTAAATCGAAAATGACTAAGTTGTTTTATTTAACAAGAGATTCCAGACTCATTTTCCTATCATAAATATTCAAAAATGCAATTGTATATTAGGCGGTGTCTTATTATATGTATGTGCAAAATTCTGGTACAAAATTTTATCATTAAAGACATTTTAAAAAAGAAAAACGATGTTCACTGAATTTCTGTACGGACTATAATGAGCCGCGACATGTGATTTCCAACAATGTGGCAATTTGACTCAGACGGGCCTGTGTAGCCTTCTATTGAGCTTAGAAACTCCAAATGATGTTCAGTCAGTAGCTTAACACTCAAAGAATATCCAAGCGTCAAACAAAGGCTCTGATCAGACTGCGCATATGCGCAGGCTGATCTGAGGCTTTCCTTGTCGCATATACTACATTGTTGGAAACCTAATGTTGCGGCTCAATTATTGACATTCACATTGTATAACTTTGATTTATATTGGCATTCACATTGCATCACTTTAATTAATATTGACATTCACATTTTATAACTTGAATTCATATTGACATTCGCACCGTATAACTTTGATTGATATTGACATTCGTACTGTATAACTTTAATTAATATTGACATTCACAATTTTATAACTTTAATTTATATTGACATTCGCATTGTATAGCTTTAATTCAAATTGACAATCGCATTGTATAACTTTAATTCAAATTGACATCCACATTGAATAACTTGAATTCATATTGACATTCACGTTGTATAACTTTAATTCATAATGACATTCGCATTGTACATCTATAATTAACATTGACATTCGCAATTTATAACTTTAATTCATATGGACATTCACATTGTATAACTTTAATTCATATTGACATTCGCATTGTATAACTTTATATTATATTGACATTCACATTGTATAACATGATTCATATTGACATTCACTTTGTATAACTTAAATTTATATTGACATACGCCTTCTATAACTTTAATTCATATTGACATTCACATTTTATAACTTTATCTCATATTTACATTAACAGTGTATAACGTTAATTTATATTGGCATTCACATTCTATAACATTGAAGTTCATGTTGTATAATTTTAATTTAATTGACATTCGCATTGTATAACTTAAATTTATATTGACATTCACATTCTATAACTTTAATTCATATTGACATTCACATTGTATAACTTTAACTCATATTGACATTCGCATTGTTTAACTATTATTCATATTGACATTCACATTGTAAGACGATAATTTATATTGACATTCACATTGTATAACTTTATTTAATATTGACATTCACATTGTATAACAATGATTCATAATGACATTCACTTTGTATAACTTAAATGTATATTGACATTCACATTCTGTATCTTTAATTCATATTGACATTCACATTTTATAACTTTATCTCATATTTAAATTAACAGTGTATAACGTTAATTTATATTGGAATTCACATTCTATAACATTGACATTCACATTATATAACTTTAATTCATATTGACATTCACATTGTATAACTTTAATTCATATTGACATTCACATTGTATAACTTTAATTCATATTGACATTCACATTGTATAACTCTAATTCATATTGACTTTCACATAGTATAACTTTAATTCATATTGACATTCACATTCTATAGCTTAAATTCATATTGACACTCACATTGTATAGCTTAAATTCATATTGACATTCACATTGTATAACTTTATTTTAAATTGACATCCAGATTCTATAACTATAATTCGTATTGACACTCACATTGTACAACTTTAATTCATATTGTTACGACATAAAGCCAGTCAGGAAGGAAGAGGGGAAATCTTATCTGAAAATTCCTTTATGCGATGATGATGCTACCAGGGAAAAAATAATGCACACAACTAGTAATATATGTACTAAAAAAACATCGACAACACATTAATAATACAATGACACCACCTACGCTATTATTTCTGGCTAGTTGACCATCCTATACTAGGGCAAGTTGCCACTCTAAGATCATTTCAATTAGAATTAATCTTAGAGTGTCCTGCTCTAGATGTACGTCAACTAGTCAGAAAAAAGAAACGTAAAGAATATAATTCACATACAATCTATGATCTAAGAAAAAAACTGGGCCCTTTTAATCTTAAGTATCGTGGTATGGAGTACTTTCCTTAGTATACGTGTTTCGTGAACACTATATCTTCTTGGCCACACGTTGTTGACACTAAGTCAATCGGCTCTGAGATAATATTTATTTGATCGTCTCTCTGTATAGGGATGTCAGATTTATTTCTATGGGACTTCTTATAGAATCCGCGTAATTTCATTTGCGATCTTGACTCTTGACGTCGTCTGGTTTGTTTGATCACAATTCCAACCGGTTGGCTAACAACTCGTTCTGTCTACATTGATAGTCGCGAATCTTGGGACCTGATCCCACACTGTTCGTGGCCTGAGGGGACAGCTATTAAGTGCCCTCAGGTTTCAGATTCTGTGGTTTACCAACATTTGGCCTCCAACGTAGGAGGGGACACAAATCAGAGATAATTCTGCAAAAAAAAATCTATTTTTAGAATCTTGTTACTCAGAATCACTCTGTTGCGTCAATAATGGAGTTGTTCGTTTCAAGTTTACAAAAATAAAATAATTTCAGTGGTCTTATTTTTTAAAACTACAGCCTAACCCTATTAGCGCGCGATTAGCCCTCACCCGTGGGTGTATGGCTAACGGCTCCCATGCGGTTAGGATGGATCGGCTCTTCTAAATATCCACACTCAAAAATGTGTAATAGAGAAGTATTTTTAGTGACTGGCCTATGTCAGCGCTAAACAATACCTCCTATGCCAAACGAACAAACCCATACGTTACAGAAATTTCCAATACGCTGTCGTAACGTCACCCTGGTTTGAGACGCTATCGCAGCCGAAACATCAAGAACCCTTGGTCTTTTTTACCTTTCAGGTCACCTAATCTAGATAGTTTCGAGGTTTACAAATACTGATACCAATTCTCTTGAAATTCCAGGAAAACGTTGAACAGCGTGGTGCCGACGTAACGTTTAGACGTTTATGTCGGACATCACCCTGCCCACGCGCTAATTACGGACTTGTATAACGTATCAGTTGTAAACAGCTAATTATGACCCCTCGTCAACATATTTACATCAATATTGAGAGATTACATTCTGCTGTTTTAGATGTGAAAACCGTACAATATTTCTACATGTATTTTGGGAAAAAAAACCCTACCTAATCTCTAAACATACATGTCAGCTATCACCTTATTTATGTAAGTGTGTTGTATTGTATGCACCTAACCCTTATTCTTATATGCGTTAGATATAACTCGATGTGACACATACATGTTGCTACAGAAAGTCGACTATCACTGGAAGTTAAATCGTCTTTCAAACAATGCAATATAAATCACAACAACTTAAAACCTAGCTGCTAAAATTGTTTATTCACCTATCGGTCTCCGGTAAATCTTCCAGCATGCAATTACGGTTTTATGTGCAGACCCAACATAGCCTGGGACCACCTTTGGCCGAAATAACCTTCGAGTCCATCCGGACAGCTTTACTATAGCCGCAAGAACGGTCCCAAAAGATTTTAGGCATAAGGCATCTGCATAGATTAATGCGCAAATGCGTAACAATCACTATTTTCACCAAAAAAAGGGACGTTATTGATAACGCCCGGTAGAACCCGTACACGGAATGCTGGCCGATTCAACAGACGACAAAATAGAAAACGAGTGACTTATTATTTCCATACAATGCGACCTGCCAGAGACATCAGGATTCAATGCAATAACACAAATCGCCATAGCCCTATCATGTACAATTTCAACACGGTCAAATATATATAACTTCACGTACCTTTCTATAATAATGAATAGCGTCTCTATATTGTACCTCGCTACGGTATCTTTATAATGTCCCCTAACAAGAATGGGCAATTCTACCCTTTTTTAGAGAGAAGTGCACAAGATCTCCAAGATCTTCAAGAAAAGTAACAAAATCATGCAAGCGTTACTAAATAAAGACACAATGAATTCTATCTCAGACAAACCGCCCTTATATTGGACTAATAGTAGAAAAGGTACCGTATCACGGTTCGCATAGGTGACCAGGTGCATACCTAAACCTTTGCGTATTCGTACGTATACGCAACCATCACTGATTCTGATGTTCCTGACATTATACATCGTAACACATATTGACTTTCATTTACTTTAACTTTAATTTACATTGACCTTGAGGCTGTTGATACAAAAGCAGTGTTAAAAAGAGTGCACGGATTACATGGGCCTAAGCTGCTCTCCCTCTTATGAACAGGACTGGTAATTTTCTGCACATTTCTGGTAGTAAAGAGTATAATTTTATTGTTGCTCACTACAAGCTATTCCATGACCGCAGTTCATTTTTGGATAGCCTAGCTTGTCTCATTGTTCGTTTTGCGTTCAAGTTTCAATAATATATATATTTTTTGTTGAGAAACAAAACATGTATAACAATAATAATAATATTATGAATTACACACTCTTATCTAAAGGTCTATTTAATTTTCAAATTCCATTTTTATTTTGATAAGATAAAATTTTGCATTGTTCTTTATGCTTTATTATCTGCGGCACGGCAATGAATTTTTCAGCGATTATTCCTTATGCATATTCTACTTTCGAAATTGACAAGACTTAGTGTAATTTAAATGACCTTAAAAGTTTTTACGTTGAAAACAGAAGTGGACACCAGTCTTGAAATGTGTTTTGTTACAAAATGGGCTGATCAAGCTGTATTGTGTTTGGTTTTTCATGTTCACATGAAATGAAACACTTACAGTGATGAGTCTTTAGTTGGAAAATGAGTATTTTTTAAAGAAAATCATAAAAAAAAATCTGTCATAAGCAAACATCCAAGCGGTTGGTGTTTTTATCAAGACGGCTAGGCGGGTTTGTAATCACCTGTACTTCAATTGGATTAAAACTGCACACAAAGCACTTACTTTTTTCAAAATATTGATTTTTTGCATTTTGAACCCCAAAATTGTAAAGTGAAAAAAACGACTCCAAAGCACTGTTTAACTTTAACCTTTGTAATGCAGATATTTGGGCAAACATTTATTTCAATATCACTAGCGCTTAATCAGAAAAATGAAAATGAAAAGTGGCCACTTATAACTTTGTTCAGTGTATAGCTGTATGTGTTTTACAACAGTTATGTCAAATATATCGCCAGTAATATATATATTTAAGCTCCCCAGTGGCTTCAACTGCTGTAAAATATTACAAGGTGGTGATTAAGCCGTTGTTAGTCCATATCTCGTTGTTGTCTCCATTATGTGTGTGGTTTTGTGTTCGTTGCTGGTTTCGTGATACACATGCCATCTCTTTGTGTCATCTCTAATTTGACAATCATCTTGTTGCAGGAGAGGGAGAGCTACAGGGGCGGATCCAGGGTTTCTGAAAATGGGGTTCATATGTATAAAGGTGTTGGGGTTCGCTTTGCTGATTTTATCTATTTTATGCTTAAATGGCCCATGGAAATGAAATAATTTGGTCTCCTTGAGACCAAATTATTTCATTTGCGTAGGGTATTTAAAAACGGGGACGGGGGTGGGAGTTCCAGCGAATCCCCTGATCCCCCTCTGGATCTGCCACTGAGTCTTTGTCCGTGTTCTTATGTCTCTTCCTCACAGTGCCATTTTGGGGATGAGGGTGGGTGGGGCTGTGATCTGTGGTAGTGGCATTTGCTGGTCGTTATTATTTTTTCATTACTCACGCAAGCAAATCCATTTTGATTATAAATTTTATTAGTAAAGGGCAAAAACAATTTGATATGAGAGATAGACAGATAGGTTTGTAAGCGATTGTACATACAGTACTTAACTAGGAAAGTGCCACTAAATGATCAATTTACCACTGTCTATATTGAATTTAGCATTAAAATTAGTTTTCTTAAACAGGAAAAGGTGAGGAGCGCGATGGCACAGTGGTAGAGCGCTTGACTCGAGATGGGGGGGGGGTTGAAGGTTCGAGCCTCACGGGAGGCACTGCGCTGTGTCCTTGAGCAAGGTACTTTATCATTAGCTTAGTACTGGTTCAACCCAGGAAGACCCGTCCCGCCATGTCTGAAAAAAAGTTAACTGGGGCGTAAAGAATCAAGCCATCGGGGGGTTAAGGCACATTGGAAGATAGATAGATAGAAATAAAGCAGGACGAGGTGCGCCGATAAGTCAACGGCGGAAAATACAACTTACATGTACATACATTGGCTGGGGAGTATTAAAATGTAAGCGCTTAGACAACACAGAAGTGTTTGTACATGCTTGGCAACAATTAACAAGTTTATTTGCCGCAAATTGGCAAAGGTATCCGTTTCTACCACTATTTTATGTTTGCTTTGCGTTAATATACAACTTTGGTACATTATTTTCAGTTTCCGATCTTTGATTAATATTATCTTTCGAGAAAAATTGGGATGTAATATATTTTCGCGACATAAAAACCGGTTCTGCAATGAATGTAATCAAGCTGCAGATCATCCTATAAGTTGTCCTCCAAACAGCCCTGTTTTAGAGGGAGCCCCAGTAATTCATGATTTTTAATCTTGTGCATCGGCATGATACAGATAAAATAGGCTTGAAATATCTTGTGTCCACGCCTACACTTTAATTGTGACCAATGGAGCGTAAGAGGCATACCCTCCAATACCCTAACCCCTCAGGAACTTTTGCAATCTCAGTATTTTATTTAGATTTTTTTCTCTGTAAGATAGACCCTAGAACAAAAAGTAAGTAAGGTTGCAAAGATCAGGAATCGATACAATCAAGTACCACACCTGACCCAGGATACCAATGGGAAAGTGACAAACTCACAGAAGACACCACAAACGAGAGCCAAGAGGTCAGCCCTTTCCCAGCAGGTGACCACGAAGCACATATAAACAGACCCACACAAAACATAGCAAACACAAGACAGAACAAAAACATAAAAGATCCACAAAAGAAGTACCGCCTTGGAACGGTCAGTAAAATATTTTACTGGAGGGCTTAAACCGGTTTAACGGCGCCAACCTCACCCTTAATTCAGATGTGGATCAAGACACATAGATATTTGGTTTACATGAAAGACCCCTAACTTATCAATGCATCATCTCCTAAAACATATAAATCAGGATATAACAAGGAGATAAAGCAAGGATAAGGACTCAACAGTAAATTAAACTGAGCCAGTCTAAAGGAAGTTGCTTAACAAAATGTGTTACACAGGTTCAGTTGATCCTGATTTCTAAGTATATACTTTGATCGAAGTATATACTTAGATTAAAGTGTTGAGATTGAATGGGATTGAATGAGGTTGTTGATTATTTTCGTAAGGATACAAAGTTGCAAAATTATACTAAGACAGGGGTGAAGAGGATCATAACCCCTTTTATATTTCAAAATAATTTTCAATTTCTACCTTTGCATTTTCTTTATTTTGAAAAAGGTGTTTTAAGGGTTTCTTTTGAGATGCCCCCTCAGATAAAACAGAAATACACACTCATGTCACGCTTGATGATTTTTCTCCTCACAGTGACATGGGGGACATCCTCAAAAATATCCTGAATGCATGTTTTTTCCTGTAAATGCAAAAATGCAGGGGTGAAAATTGAAAATTATTTTGAAATATAAAAGGGTTTACAACCCTATCTTAGTATAATTTTGCAATTCTGTATCCCTACGAAAATAATCATCAACCTCATTCAATCCCATTCAATCTCAATACTTCCTTCTAAGTATATACTTCGATCGAAGTATATACTTAGAAATCATGATCAACTGAACCTGTTACAAGTGCCCTAAAATGGAGCGTGGGACACAAATTTGGAACCCTTACTCTAAAATGTTCCAAATAAGTTAATATGGAATCAGGCATGCCACAAGGCTCAGTCCGGCTTGGGCCAGGACTTTTCGTCTATTATATCAGCGTCCTGCCAGAAGGCTTGAACTCAATCTTCAGACTAATGCTGATGGCACAATACCTGGCCATAGTAAACCTCCAAGAATTGAAGATGCAGAGAAAGTGCACAATGATCTCACCACCATGGGATCCTGGGAGGTACTATGGATGTTGAAAATCCACGCCACCAAGTGCAACATCATAATCGTCCCTGGCAAAAGGAAACCTTTAAAGACAGAGTATAAGCTACATGACTACACACTCGCCAAAGTTACATCTGCCAAATACCTTGGAGAGACCATTACTGAAGACCTAAAAAAGGACACCAACATCAATGACACATGTGTCAAATTAAGCCAACAGAACCCTCCGATTCCTGTGAATAACAGTAACGTCATATGATAAACATTCTTCCGTTCACTTGATAAAATAAATGGGCCAACAGGCCTCCAGATTTATGGTGGGCCCAGGTCATTGTTATGGTGGGCCCAGGTCATTGTCTCATGATTTCAAAATATGGCCCATCACTTTCCAATGCAGTGGGCCTGGTGGACCCATCCTTTTTAGTTGTGAAAAAATTTCACTTTAATAAAAATATTCATCTCACAACATCCACAAAACAGAAAGTAGATGTAGGTAGTCAATACAGTAAAACATGTCTTAAGTAGCCACTCAAAAAAAGACAAAACAAAGATTTTAATAACAAATGGCAGCTTAATGAAGGTCGAAAGGATTGCAGAATGCTCCCTGGGAGCATTCTGCAATACTTTTGACCTGCATTCAGCGATAATTGGTCTTCTTTTTTGAGTGGTCGCTTAAGACAGGTTTTACTGTATAATCAGCAGTCAATGTGTCAGTGTGTAGGTAGAGTATACTACCCAAATGTCAACTGTGGTAAGTTGGTAAATCTAATATGCTTTGGCCCATCATTTCAGAAAATGACCCACCATTTTTTGCTCCATGGTTCACTTCAGCCCACCAATCTTGAAAAAAATCTGAAGCCCAGGGCCAAATGAGAATTTGGTTCTTACTTCATATGTACAAAAGCTTCAAATGAATGCCTAGTGAGCTAGTGGTCTAAAACCTGAGTCTTCATCTACATCCATACTGTGTTTATGTGTATGCAAGCAATGAATGGGGCGCAGTGGCTCAGTGGTAGAATGATTGATTCGAGACCAAGGGGTCACAGGTTCAAGTCTCACCAGCGTCACTGCGTTGTGTCCTTGACCAAGACACATTAATCCTGTCTTAGGACTGGTTCAACCCAGGAAGACCCGTCATTACTCATTACATAACTGAAATATTGTTGATGGGATGTAAAGAATCAAATCAAGCAAACAAACAAATGCAAGGAGTGAAGGCTTCGGCAAGTCTGTGTATTTACATCTAACTACCAAAATCTCATGTGATAGTTGAAATCATAGGGCCAGTTAAGCAAATTTTTTGAGTGTAAAATAGCAATTTCTTTCTTATCCATCAGTTTAAAAATGTGTTTTGGGTGCTCAAAAGAACCCTCTCATTGAGACTGTTCTTTTGAGTACCCACAACATATGTTTTGGTTGAGAAATAAGAAAAATAATTTTCATTTACATACTCTTATCTGGGGGCCTGTGAAATGTCATATTCTTTTATAACAGGTGTATAAAGATAAGAGTGCATAATTGAAAATTATTGTTTATTATTTTTCAACCAAAACATATGTTGTGGGTACTCAAAAGAACCGTCTCAATGAGACATTTCTTTTGAGCACCCAAAACATATGCTTTAACTGAGAGATAAGAAAATAATCACAATTTTATGCATAAAAAGGTCATTTGATCTGACCTATATAAATGTATGAAAAAATCAGTTGGGAAACAGATTTGAATTGGGAGACGGATTTGAATTGGGAAACGGAATTGAGTAGGTTGTCAAGACTTCTTTCTGAATCCCAGTTTATAAACTATGTAATAGATTAGTATGCACACATGTAAAGAGTTTATCAAATAAAATATGTTTAAACTAAAAAATCAGTTTTCTCTTTTTGTTCTGCAGGTTGTTTGTTCAGATTGGCAATATGACGGGAGAAACAAATAAAAACACGTTTCTGACATACTCTGCCATCCTATGCGTAACAGTTGGAATATGCTATCTGAGGGCTTTAGACTGTGGCTTCTGTTTTGATGATGTCTCAGCCATTGTTGATAACAAGGATCTAAGATCAAGGACTCCTGTCAGTAACCTCTTTTGGAATGATTTTTGGGGAACACCCATGCACAAGGTGAGGAATATAGTGATCACATTCACCTTGGCTTGATGGAACATGTACTTTGACCCCAAAATGTGTCATTGACCAGCAAAATCGAAGGAATTGTTCATATGCTGATTTACATTCAATTTGGATGTATGAAAAATTAGCGAAAAACAGCAAATGTATCAACATTTTCAAAATGCTGTGTCAAGTGTGAGAAAATTGGTGAAAACTCCTTCTATATTTCCGGATTTAGGATTTATAAGGAAAACAAATGGTATTTAACCCATATCATAAGCCTTTTGAAGTTTTGTCCTTTTTGTGGCACAAATAGGCAAACACAGTACAAAATGTGGCCCTGATCAGGCTCTCCAGTGTTTTCTAACAGATTTAAAATTAAAACCAATCACCTGACACCCAGGCCCCTTAATTAGAATGGACTCTGCCAATTGATAAGAATGGGAAATTTCATTCAGTATATAAGGGTTATACCTAGGCGTAGCCAAGCTGAAAAAGTTTATGAACTCCATTTCTCCCAAGTTTTTATCAAACGTATGTGCTGGATAGCAGTTGTATTCTCAAGCAGCCAGGAAAATAGTGTGGATCCTGATTAGCACAATTTTACGCTAATTTTCCAGTATTTCAATCTGTCAATTGTAACGTTAAATCCAAATTGTAAATTAGTACTTTTAGAGGTCCTTGAAATTTACATAGCCTTGTATATATGCATAATTTAGAAATCCTCTATTTATATAGAAGTCCTTGAAATTTACATAGCTTTGACTGTACAAACCATTTAGAGTCCTTGAAATTGACAAAGCTTGCCTCCATGAACCATTTAGAATCCTTGAAAAAAGCCTTGACATTTACACAGCCTTCCCTTTTTCAAACCATTTTAGAATTCCATGAAAATTACATAGTTGAAGTCGTTGAAATGTACATAACCTTGCCTGTATGAGCCCATCATGTTCTCTTTCTGAAACAGGAGAAGAGTCACAAGTCCTACAGACCCCTGTGTGTTCTCACATTCCGGTTCAACTATTGGTGGAATGAGCTAGAGCCTATGTCCTACCACTTAACTAATGTAGTGCTACATGCTTTAGTTTGTGTAATGTTTATGAAGTAAGTATAGAGAAGAAACATTGAATATATTTAACACATTTAAGATCAATGGAGTTTTTTATAAATTTTGAAATAATATATTTCTGTCCAGAAGATTGTTTTTGTCTTGGCGAACAATGTAAACCTTGAAAAATGCTGTGTCCTGCTACATTTTATCTAGGCCTTCTCTGTCTGCCAATATGGGTTTCCCATATGCAAAGGGTTAAGTAAGAAATTCGGGAAACTTAAAATAGTAAATCTAATATCAGTAGTTCTTTATAACTGGTAATATTAATTTGATAGAAATCTGTTTAGAAGACAAAAGGTTGTTTGAAATTATGCTGTAAATGAATTTTTCATCTGTTGATAGGAACTAGGAAGAGATAGACAGTTTTGAGGATTTTCATAAATGTTTTAGCTTTTAATGCTTTTGAATATTTTCAGTTGCTTGATAAAGGCTATGCGAGATGAATTTGCATCTATATACTCTGTACATCCTGTGAGCACTCAAACTGCACTTTTTTGTGAGAATTTTATTTCCCTGAATAGTGTTAAAGACATATTTGTGGCCTTGAAAATTTACAGTAGCAGGAATGGTCACAGGATGACCAATTTGATCCGTTGAAAAACATTGCTATCAGGGAGCGTAGACAGTTTCTCTTATGTATAGGTCTATATGTAAAACTTTTAAACATCTTCTCTGAAACCAACTGCCAGATTTCAAAACAATTTAGTGTTTATTGTCACTAGGTGACTTTCGACAAAAGTAATTAGAACTAAAAAATTGGATTCTTCAACAAAACATGGCCTACACGGGACTTGGTCAGCAGACGATTAACATCAAATATCAAAGTCGATCAGGAATCGATACAATCAAGCACCACACCTGACCCAGGATACCAATGGGAAAGTGCCAACGTCACAAATAGACATCACAAACAAGAGCCAAGAGGTCAGCCCTTTCCCAGCAGGTGACCTCAAGGTATCAACAAACAGACATGCATGATCAAACCTTTATTTTCATTATTTTCATCGAAAATGAAAAAAAAAATGTATCGCAAAATTTGCTGTCTGCTGCATTTGTAATCATTGCTTCTTTATCTTGTACTTATTCTTTCAGAACCTGCTGCATGTTTCTGCATGAGTTACCTTCCTTTATTGCTGGTTTATTATTCGCTGTTCATCCCATACATACAGAAGCTGTGAGTACTTTTCTTTAATGTTTTCTTGATGCTTCTCTTGCTTTTCTGACTAACCGATGATACTCTTACTGGGGGTGGGGGATGCAGCTGACCTCTGGTTCCCTTTCCTTGTTTCTTATTTCTGAAACAATGCTTTTGGTGTCAAAATGTGTTCATAACCCTTAATGCACCAATCGCAACAAAAGTCGTCTACTTTTCTCGTCTGCTGAAATGTTTAAGACGCCTCTATGGCAAACAGTGTGGACCCAGATCAGACTGCTCTAATAGGAGCAGTCTGTTCTGGGTCCACGCTGTTTGCTTCTATACTTAATTCGTCAGTAATGTTAGGCAATTATTTGCAGCAAACGACTTCAGCAGACAACATTTTCAGATGCATTTTTATCTTGGCGCTTTAAGGGTTAATTTGTATTTCTGGTAATCAAAAATGTTGGTTTTGGCAAGCAAAAACACTCGATCAAAAACAATTTTTTACATATAAAATGTCTAAAAACATGCGTCTGAGTGTTACGTTTTGTTTCTTCAATATCTTGAAGAGCCACTGATGGAATTTCATCAAACCTTGAATTCATATTCATTTTACATGACATACTTACAATAGAAAAAAAGGGCTAGGGTCAATTCTATGAGAGTAATTTCCCTTTATTATTCATAATGGCTTTTGTATGTGCATAGATAGTGCCTTCATGGGCTTTCCTGCCATTGCTTCCAATAAATTATCCAGTACTTTACCTACACAATTTAGATATATCAAACATAGACATGAAGGAGATTGGTGAAAATAAATGGCACCTATGAGAATGTAGAAATAAATTCTTTCCTTAGATGGCTTTTGTATATGCATACAGCTTTTGATAAATTCATCCAATACTTTATTTACAATATTTTTGGACAAATTGACAACTTTGAGAAGTTAAACAATATTTCATTAATATGACTTTTCTATATGCATACATAGTGTCTCCATAGGCCTATCCACTCCTGTCACAGCTTTTAATGAATTAATCCAATACTTTACCTACACACTGTAGACATATCAAACATATGCATGGAGAAGTTTAGTGCCAAAAACTATTTTTTGACAAAATGACAGCTATGAGAACTTAGAATCTTTTTTCAAAGTTAGCTTTTTCAAAAGAAAATTTCATTAACACTATCAGGATGTCAAATGGTTGGTTTACAGATCAGGAATGACATTCTGTCGGTCTTGAGTGTCCAAAATGTTTATAAAGGTTATCAGCTGTCAGTGTTCTGCCAAGGCCGCGCCCTTGCGCCATTGGCGCTTAAAATATCAATATGGCGCAGAAAAATTCCCATAGATGGGCCGCTCGGCGCATCCGTTTTTCCGTAGGGCTGAAGTGTCCATTCATCCATAAAGTAATGGCGCGAATCAGTTCGTATCAGCTGTATCGGAAACAGCTGTTTTTGTTGCTAAGCAGTTGTTAGGCAGGTGAATCAGCAAACCTGATTGGTTCATTGCATCACCTGAGCAAGTCTCAACAAATCGTATGCGTTGTTTCATTCGGCCCTTGCACTAGATCATAAAATGGCCTCGCATAGGAAAGGAACGATTTTTGACTTCTTCGCGAAGTAAAAAAAACCCCAAAAATTGCGGACATCGGCGGTGGCGAATGTCAAGAAACATCGTCTTCTACAAGTTCTCTAACTGATAACACTGCAGAGGACAAATCTGTTCAAAATCACAATGAAAGTGAAACATCGGCTGCATCAATCAGCCGAACCGATCAGCCCAGTACCAGCGAAAAGAAAAAAACTGAAAAGAGATCTTTTCAAAAAAATTGGCTAACCTTTGATAAAGGGTCAGTAAATACTAGACACTTGTTATTCTGAATTGTTTATCTATGGTCCAGTAAAATTTGGAAATGGCCCCACTTTTTCATAGCTAAGGGACCATTGGCCCCATGGTTTCAAAGTCTTGGCAGAACACTGGCTGTTGACAAAAGTTGACGCTAGCAAGGAAAGAGTATAAGCTGCCATAGGCTTGCCTTTTTGAACAATGCTTTTGTGTGGTAGATGTAGTTCTATTCTGCTTACAGGTGACTGGAGTTGTTGGTAGAGCTGAGTCTCTGTCATCCATATTTTTTCTGGCTTCCCTGATGCTTTACTCAAGATGTACAGGCTACCACAAAAACATAGGTACAGTACCACCACAATTAGGGTCTCAATACGACAAAACTAGTCTTCAGGGTTTCTGACAAAGCCAGACTCAAACCAGTCTCCTCAGCTACAGGGACTAGCTAGAAAATTGACATTTGGCTAGTAGCAAGTTTAGATATGATACTTTCCAAAAAGTGAATAACAAAGGCGCTAATTAGTCTGCGCGGATTTGCAGGCTGGTCTGCATCTTTGATGTTTGCAAACTCCGAAGACAGGGTTTCTTGGGTCGAAGCCCATTTATCATAGGTCCAGATTAACAAATGTTATAAGCAGTTTTAATTAAGTTTCATATTTTGTAAATGTTGTGGCTGTATCATAGGACCAGTTAAGCAAAAAAAAATTAAGCGTAATATTGCGATTATTTTCTTATCCATTAGTTTAAACATGTATATTTTGGGTGCTCAAAAGAACCGTCTCATTGAAACGGTCTTTTGAGTACCCACAACATGTTTTGGTTGAGAAATAAGAATGATAATTTTCAGTTACGCACTTTTAACTGGGGGCCTGTGTATGCATTTAAAGGGTTATCAATATTTTTATTAGAAAGACATTTTGAAACAAAAGTTTGACCAAATTTACACTAAATATCATTTCCTGTAAGTGAAAAAAGCTGACACAAATTAAGCCAGTGCGCAGCAAAAAATAGGGGGTGCAATGGCTCAGTAGTAGAGTGCTTGACTCAAGACCGAGGGGTTGTAGCTTCGAGCCTCACCAGTGGCAATATGTTGTGTCATTGAGCAGGACACATTAATCCCTGCTTAGCACTGGTTCAACCCAGGAAGACCCGTCCTGACATAACTGAAGCATTGTTGATTGGGACGTAAAGAATCAAATCAAAGAAAGAAAAAAATTAACAAAGCAGTAAAAGGTAAAAGTTGGCATGTTAGCCCATCTTAGATTCTGATCAGCCTGCGCATCAGCGGAGTCTGATCAGAGTCTTAGATGGGTGCTCCCTGGGTAGCCAAGTGTCCAACATTATTTCAGGTGGAAATGTAAGAATGATCAGACTGCAGATATGCAGCCTTGTCTTATGCTGGATACTCAATTTGTCTTCAGCTATAGTCACATGGGTGAAAGTTTTCAGGATTATTCCTTGAATTCAGGATTTTGAGGCTGACTTTCGACAGAAAGTCAGCCTCAAAATGCTGAATTAGGGAGATCATAACAGCTTCTCTAATTTGTTTTCAGTCTGTCTAAGGACATTTGACCATTTCAACTTTAAATCGTGATTATTTAGTGGGCATACTGCAAGTTGTAAGACTGCAGTTTCGAAAGTTCAGGATTTTGGAAATTTTGAACTTTCACCCATGGAGTCATGATTGGCTCTTTATTTGTCAATTGTTTTTCTCAAAAAGTCTACTGTTAAATGAAAGAAAATTGTCTCTTCTACACTTAATTTTAGATATAATCATTGTTTTCTTTCAGTCTGGCCACCATTGCTGATGGCTATATGCCTGGTAACAGTTGCTATGTTGTGTAAAGAACAAGGAATCACTGTGATTGGCGTATGTGTTGTTTATGAGCTGTTTGTTGCCCAGAGGGTAAGTGTTACTTGCAGTTACCCTTAAAGCACAAATTATACTGCAAGAAAAACAAATATGAGCCAAGAGAAAAACAAGAAAAACAACAATTTGGCTGTGCATCATGGGAAGGCTCAGATCAGACTTGGCCATAGATCCAGATAAGGAAATTTTATTAGCGTAAGATTGTAATTATTTTCTTACCCATCAATCACTACTGCATATAAGCCCATTAAAATCCCATTAATTGCCCCCATTAAAAAAGCCATTAAAAATGGTCCTATTAATGGTCATTTTTAATGGTAACACACACTTTCCAAAATGAAAACCTGTCAAAATACCATTAAATGAATCGTTAAAATACCATTAAATCAAACCATTAATTGAAAAAATAATGAGCATTATTTAAGCATTACTTTTTTGTGTGTAAAGTTAATGGCCATTAACACCTCCCATTAAAATAAGTGCTGGTTTTTTTAATGCCCATTAATATGCAATATTTTTCATGCCCATTAATTTTTTGGCCATTAATAGAACCATAATTAATGGCTTTTGATTTTAATGGCCATTACTACAGAAAAAGTAAGTAAAAATTAATGGACATGAATTTCCCATTAATTTACTGGAAGAGAAAATAATGGGCATTATTTTATGAAATTAACTACATATTAATGGGCATTAAATTCCCATTACTATGTAGAAAAAATCAGGCATTAATAAACCATTAATTTTATAGGAAAAATAATGGCCATTAACTACTTGGCAAATAATGGGCATTAATTTCCCATTAATTTACTGGATAAAAATAATGGGAAATAGTGGGCATTAAAATGTGTACCTAAAACATTAATGGGCATTAAATCCCCATTACTTTATTTGGGCATCTACATTCAGTAATGGCCATTGAATTCCCATTAGTCTACATAGGGGAAACTAATGGCCATTAAATATGATTTTTACATTAATGGCCATTAATTACACAGTTCTGTGAGGTGCAATCAAATCAGCTTCATTATGTTGATCTATAGAAACACAAATATTCAAACTTGTGAAGCTTTTTAACACTGTCTAACTCTTGTTAGGTCTTTTCTTGGACCTGGTTGGTTGTAGTGCACAGTTCATGAGATGGTGTCAAACAGCAGAGTTTATGGTCTTTTAGCAGAATGTAAGATGTTCCATTTAGCCAAAAAGTGCTGCATCTTTGTACTCTTCTGCCTCAACACACCAGCATTAGGATTCAGCAGAAAGTTAAGGAATGGTTCCTTTCCCAGACTGATAGGTTATAACTTGTGAATAGATCTTTGGAAGCACCAACAAATAAATGTACATGTAGTATACTCTTCTATTTAATAGGATCTGTGAACATGGTTAAAAGCTGAAAAATAAAGTAAAACGAGCCTTTACTAAACTTTACTACATAGGCCTGGCTAGCCAAAGGCTAGTTTAAAAATGAATAGGCAGTATCCAGACAGCAAACAATGGCTCTGATAAAATTATGTGGATGTACAATCTGATCTGAGCCAACGTTGTACTCATGACATTAAATCTCTGTTCACATTGTATGGAGCCATTTTTCAGTAAAACAGAAATTGATTCATGGCAAAATAAATCTTCCATACTTTACAATTTGAAAACTTGACTGCAAATACCTGCTTTTTTACCTTTCATCTTTTGAGTGAAGGTTCACGTGAAATGTTGTCCAGTACATCATGTAACCTATGCACCTGCAAAGTTTGAAGTTGCTAGGTCCAAGTGTTTTGCATTGACAAGAAAATACATTATTTGACTTTTGACCTTGAGGTCAAGATCACACAAATTGTTGCCCAGGCAACCGTCAAATACACCTTTCCTATATGCACCTGCAAAGTTGAAGCTGCTACATGTACTGCCAACGGTTTAGGAGCAGATACAAAATTTTACAAGAAATGAGACAGACGACGGATAGACTAAATGGTTTCTATGGAATTTGAAATTAGAGAAAAAAAAGCAGGTATAAAAATCTAAAACTAGCAATATGTCCATATTCTTTGGGAAGCAGTGAAGACCATGGTGAAATGCAGCTACAATGATTTGATTTGTTAGACTTGATTCTTTATGTCCCACTCAACAATGTTTTAGCTATGTTGGGAAGGGTTTTCCTTTTCCTGGGTTGAACAAGTACTAAGGAGGGATTAGTGTGTCTTGCTCAAGGATACAACACAGTGCCGCCGGTGAAGCGGAACCTGCAATCCCTCAGTCTCGAGTCAAGCACTCTACCACTGCACTCCCCCGCAACTACAATTAACATTTCATCAGGGTCTGCACTGTTTTGCAAAGACAAAACCAAATCTTCATGGCAGAAATACACCCTATTCGTAATTTAGAAAAAATCTACCTGTGACCCCTTCAAATACAAAATGGGCAATTCTATATTCTATCAAATGCATGATTGGAAAATCAATCAGAATGAAAAGGGCTCAGCATCTTCTGGCGAACCTAAAGCTCTTAAACTGATGTGTGTCTTACGCCGAGTTCTAAGCAAGACTTCCCTGCGGATTTGGCTCAAAAGAAGGTTGTGCATTTAATATATGTGTGATGTAAACAGCAGGGCTCTCACACCCCTTTTTGGGAATGGGGCCGGGGCCCTTGGAATTGGGAAAATTAGCGGCGTTTCGACTAAAATTGGGAAAATCTATATTGTCTGTATGTATGTAGTTTCCATTGCTAGATTGATTCAAATAGTTAACCTTACATTGTTTCTTGAAATTATATATAAAATAAGCTTTAATAATTAGACAGTATCTTATTCAGGAACAAATTTGGTTTCATATATATCTCATTTTCTCCATGGGTATTAAGTGGGAAGATTCTAATTAAATGAAACCCCACTTATATGTTTTAAAATACAGCTTAGAATAGAAGAAATAATTCCTCGTCCCATTGAATTTCTGAAATACAAAAATGGCAAAACATTGCAGGAAAAAAGTTGTTTGAGTGAGTGTCTGATAATTGAATCCTTTCTCAATAAATTTCTGAAGTGCAAACTAAAGCTTTATGGCTTAGGAGGCAAAACTTAGCAGTAGTAAGTATGTATGAGTGATTGATAATTTAATCCCAAGGTGTTCGGCTTTTTCGATATATGGCTGTACAAAGCAAGAAGTTATGGCCGAAAATAATCGGCAGAAATTGACCGGGTACGAACGATAAAAAAGAGACTGAATCGTCATTAATTCTTGTGAACTTCTCTTCAAATGATAGCAATGCATAGTATACTTTTTATTTAATCAAAAAATGAAATGATGTGCAGTTTACCGCAACAATATTAGCCAGGACAACTGACAAAATACCTTCGCATCGATTTTGATTCGCACCCGTATAGCGGTAAGGGAAGCAACTCGCGCATTCCAAAAAAATGGTACAAGTCAAAACGTCCCCTACCGAGTGCGCGAACAAAAGATCGTTGAAAAAGGAAGTCAGACGTTGTTCAGGGAATAAAAAGTAAATAATCAGCACACTTTTATATGTTTTCCAACTGTTTTAATGGAAATTTTCAACTGATACATCTGTAGTTTGTTGGGACCAAGTAGGCTTGGTCAGATCGGGAATTTTTCGCCTGGAATTGGGAAAAAAACATACTTTTTGGCATTGGGATTGGGGCCGAATTTCGGCCCCAAAATCAGGTGATCGAGAGCCCTGAGCAGGCAAATAGGGTAAAATAATATGACGATTATTTTGTACTCACATTGTTGAGTTTAGTTTACACAAACAAGGACGGTTTCACTTCTAGTATCACTTCACGTGTAGACTATCTATAGGCATTAGTGCTGTTTCGGAAGTTGTTTAAGGCTGGGAAGGATGGTGTCACTGTCAGTCTAGCAATATCCATTTTCATGCCCTGAAAAAATATTACATGTGTGTCTATAGACCTTGTCTATCAACCCTAAAAGCGCCAGCAAAAAACTGCAGCAAAAACTCAAAATGTTATCTGCTTAAATTGTCTTCTGTACATCATTGACAATCATTATTTAAATTTAATATGAGCCGTGACATGAGATTTCCAACAATGTGGCATTTTGACAAGTGTAGACTCAGACGAGCCTATGCAGCCTCCTTTTAAGTCTATAGAAATTCCAATGATGTTTGGTCAGTAGCTTAACAGTCATGGAATATTAATTGACCAACAATGGCTCTTGATCAGATTGCACATATGTGCAGGCTGGTCTGAGCCTTTGCTGGTCGCACATACCACAATGTTGGCAATCTCATGTTGCGGCTTATCGTCGGCAATACTTCAATCAGTTTACACAGCTTTTTCTCCTGTACATGTGTCATTATTCTGAAGGAAACACGTGCACACTTTTTAAATTTAGAGAGAAAAAGGGATTAGATCTAGATCAACATACAAGTAGTTTGTTTTTTCACGTTTCGATTGAGATACACTAACTACTGTAGCGTACTAGGGCTGCATATCAGTCAAATCTTTCGATACGATATTTGTATCGATACAAAATTATCAATATTCAACATATCATATGATGCGTTTTCCCCAGACTCTTTCTAGTGAAATATACTCACTCAATGTTAAAAACATTCATCCAATTAATTAGGTGATTACATTTACTTCACAACACTGATTTCTATACTTGTTCTTGACTTTATTAAGCTAACTCAAACGGATACTTCCATATGCCTTTGCTCTGTCTGCAGAATATTTTTAAAAGCCCAACTTTTTAATGAAATTACAGATAGGTAATCTTTCAATCTGCCAAAATTAAATGCCTTACAAAAATATTTAGGTTGCTGTTTTCTTGTATTAAGGCCTTGCTTATATTTACTCAAAATATCTTGCTTATTATTTTTAAAACTCAGGCTCCTAAAATACAACCAATTATTTTCTCCGTAATGCAAGCCTAGTGCAGTAGTGGGTGGGGAACCTGTCAAAGATTACCTCAATTTCAGAACAAAAACATCTTAACTAATGGAGAAAAGTAAAGTTAAGTTTAAAAACATTGTTCTCTCATTTTACAAGCAAAATTAAGCACATAATGGAATAGATTGTGGAAGGAAATAACAATTTTGGGCAGCGCAAACTTTCTTGAAACGCAGTGTCTCGGGGTCCGGTACCCGACTCCTAGACAACGAGGCTAGGGATCCGGTACCGGACCCCTAGACACTCATTCTAGGGGTCCGGTACCGGACCCCGAGCCGCGCCTATGAGGACTGTCTCGGGGTCCGGTATATTGTGAAACAACTACTGGCAAGACTAGGGATAAGGATCCGTACATGCACGTGTTCTGGTAGTTTGCTAAAACAATTACTGACAAGTCTAGGGAGACGGGTCCGTACCTGCACAATTTATGTAGTGACTACATAACCAACAAAACTCGCGTTGTTAATTTCACTTTGTTCCGTCCACCATCTTTGATCCTCAAAGGGAAGCTAATCTTATTTACTGTCAAACAAGTATAAGCTTATACAAAAGGTATAAAAAATCGATAAAAAAATAGCGGTAAAGTTAAAAAGAACATTATTCTATATATATTTTTTTTCTTATCCTTATTTTTTTTTAAACATACCATGAGTAAAGGAAATTATTCACCTGTAACAAATCAATTATCTTCTCACCAGCAATTATCTTCTCATCTTCAATTAAAGAAACCAATTAACTACTCGTTGGCAGCTGATGAGTGAGATGAGCGAGCAGTGTCAAATAAGCTCACCTGTACTTAACAAAATAATCTTTCAAAGAGACTAACTATATATATGCTTAGTGCGCAGGGACCGCGGCACACCGTCACAATAACTGAAAAATCAAGATACTAACTACTGGGACAACAGCAGTGGACCTTACTGCGGCATCTTCGGACATAGCTTTATAAGATGACTTTGCGTCAGATGGAATAAACATAACCACACAGATCTTCCCTACGCCCTGACTGTGATGTGTGCCTTGCAACCTATCCGAAATGTGCTGGAAGAGAAGGCTATGGAATAGACGACAGACAGACACAAAAAGCCCGCAGCTTGCATAAATTGTTGGTGCTCAAAAGAACGTATCAATGAGGCGGTTCTTTTCAGTACCTACACAATCTGTTAAACTAATAAACATTTACGCTTATGGTCTGTGGTGTCTGGTCTGTGCTTGCAGGTTATAAATACCATGCGCGGATCAAGAAAGTTATTTCAAACGGGGTCCAATTTTTTTCTTTATATAGTTGATAAGGGGATCAAATATCACTAAAATCGAGCTGATGCGGGCCATTATCGTCCCGACAGCGAAACGCCATTTCAATGGCGTTTCACTGGCGTACCAATGATGGCTCAACATTGCTTGGTAGCTTTGTAATTTTTCAGAGGATCATATATAGCTGTTTTGCTGAGAATAACTTCCTGTGCCAGAAAGCTACATCGGGCCACCATCGGCCCATGCATGTTATATCGGGCCAAAACGGCCCGCATTTTAGCTGATGTATTGTGGATAACTTCGGACCACCATCGGCCTTGCATCCTATCATAAATGAGCTGGAAGAGGAGGCTATGGAATAGACGACAGACAGACACAAAAAGCCCCTAGCATGCATAAATTGTTGGTGCTCAAAAGAACGTATCAATAAGGCGGTTCTTTTCAGTACCTACACAATCTGTTAAACTAATAAACATTTACGCTTATGGTCTGTGGTGTCTGGTCTGTGCTTGCAGGTTATAAATACCATGCGCGGATCAAGAAAGTTATTTCCGAGGGGGTCCAATTTTTTTCTTTATATAGTTGATAAGGGGATCAAATATCACTAAAATCGAGCCGATGCGGGCCATTATCGTCCCGACAGCGAAACGCCATTTCAATGGCATTTCACTGGCGTACCAATGATGGCTCAACATTGCTTGGTAGCTTTGTAATTTTTCAGGGGATCATATAGCTACAATGATATGATACTTCATAAAATTTCAGAGCTTCATTAAAGTTCTTATTGGAGACTCTGCCTTTTGCAGCTTTCAAAACCGCAAGTCCCTCTTAAAAATTGATCATTTTCGGCATCTTGATACTTTTTTATTGCAGTTTCAAAAGCCAAGAAGTCTCGAAATTGTTGTCCGATGTGGACTTTGTGAGCCATGATGGCAATATGACAGTGGAAAAACTATTGCAATTATATTTCATGGATGATTTGGTTGTTAATTGTGCTGTTTGTTAGGAGAAATGGAAGTCAATCGTACCGCACCTTTAGGAGACCAATTAGAGGGTATGAAAGCAATTAAACAATGCACCTGCAATCGCCGTTTGCTTACTTCAATGAAAGTGCAAATTGGCATTAACCTTACGGACAATAATCAAATAACAATTATTATGAAATGTTTTTTTAATAAAACGTAATAAAAACACTGAGAAAAACATCAATTAAAGAACCGCAAACCCGGCCCAAATTCACTGATGCGATAGTTAGTTCCCCCTGACATTAATTACCTTTATTCCTGGCTTTTGAAATTGAAAAATAAGGATCAGAAAAATAAAACTAATAAGAATAAAGTATGAGAAATTATATAGTTATTTTTTTTACTATTGTCCGTTAAAAATCTTATACCTTTTGTATAAGCTTATACTTGTTTGAAAATGTAATACATAATAGCTTCCCTTCGAGGATCAAAGATGGCGGACGGTCACGATGCAAAGTGAAAACTTCAACACATAAGACAATTGTTTATTTAAAGTCGGAGAGTATAAATGAGTTTTTGTTGGTAAAATAGCTTTTAGGACATATAGCATACGTGTAGGTACGGACCCGTATCCCTAGACTTATCAGTAGCCATATCACGCACTACCGGACTCCGAAACAGTCCTCACAGGCGTGGCTCGGAGTCCGGTACCGGATTCCTAGCCTCGTAGTCTAGGAGTCGGGTACCGGACCCCGAGACACTGCGTTCTTGAAATGACGATCGATATTTTTGTTCGATACACAAACGTTCGATACTGTACAATAAAGCAAATAAAAGGAAAATACTTACACAATAGGTTCATCGATGGACAGCTATATCAACGAGGCTTCGCAGGTGCAGACTGATCGTTGCAACTTCTTTCCTGACGCACGTGTTGAGAAAATTTCGAAAATTGAAACACAAGCTGAAGCGACCTCACTTCCGCCAAGGGACGCAATATCAACAAGTATTTCTTTTTGAAAAAAAATGGTATCGGTAAAACACGCATTGTTTACTTTTGGAACATTGAGACGATACCATATAAAAGCTATATATCATACAACGGGATGATTTGTGCGCATCTTAGATCTATTCCTTACTTTCAAATTTAGACTGGCCCCAGCCCTAGAACATTGATACATATTAAAATTCTTCCAAAACTGTACCTCCTGGCACAGGTGTTTGTAGTTATGTCCAAAAACCAGGGTCATTATCAAGGTCATACAATCATGAAAAAAAAACGTTGGATTCTATATCCTCAACCAATGATCATATTTTGACCAAGCTGACACAGATACATTAAGGAAATGATAAGATCTTGGTGACCTTGACCTAATTTTGAAGGATACCAGGGTCATATCAAGCTCTATGAAAAACATTGTCTGCACTCTCAGAACTGAAGCAATGACCAGATTTTTACCAAACTGCCACGGATACATCGATCAATGGGAGGACTTTAAAAAATTATTAGCTTTTGGTGACCATCCATGACATAATTTTCAAGGTCAACATGGTCATTTATGTCTATGAAAAAGGCTTGGCTGCATTTTTTTCTTCTATACTCATGGCCAGGTTTTGACCAACTTGACACAGATACACCATCGGGAGGATGATAAAAATGATCAGAAACTGGTGACCTTGATCTAGTTTTCAAGGTCACTAGGGTCATATATCTATGAAAACATTGCCTGTGCTCTATCTTTTGAAGCAATGGCCAGATTTTGACCAAACTGGCACAGATGTGACAGAAACATCATTGGAACGACTTTAAGAAATGATTAGATTTTGGTGACTGACCTAATTTTCTTGGTCACCATGGTCAAATATGACTTGGAAAAAGCCTTGTCTGCACTCTTTCTTCTAACTTCATGGCCAGGTTTTGACCAAACTGGCACAGATACACCATTTGGAGGATCTTAAGAGATAATTAGAAATTGGTGACCTTTATCTAATTTTCAAGGTCACCAGGGCCATATAACTATGAAAATGTCTTGTCTGCATTGTAACATCTGAACCATTGGCCAGAATTTTGACTAAACTCACACAGACACATCATTGGGAGGACTTTAGGAAATGATTAGATTTTGTGACATTTACTTAATTTTCAAGGTCACTAGGGTCATATAACTCTGCGAGAAAGCTTTGTCTGCACTATATCTTTTGAACTAATGGCTTTTATGTATATAAGAAATAAACCCCATAAATGATTTATAAACCATGAAAATGACTATTTTCATTAGTTTAGTGTTTGAATGAGCAATCCAATGTGATTTCATGGCATTTTAATGGCTTAAAATCAGAAACAATGGCCTTATGATATGTCTACATATGCTAGTTTAATGGCCTCAATTTATATATAATGGTACATGTATATAGAATGGAATTTACATTTTATGGCCATGAATTTTCAGGATCATGTTCCATTGGCCATTATTTTCCTGTTCAGATTTGGATATTGATTTACATAGAAATATTTTAATAATGGGCATGAAACAAGAGGTTATGGACCCATTGAATATCAGATGCCATCACATTCATGGTCAGCCATTACTTTCAACTACTTTTAATGGTATTTTCATGGTAGATTATTTAAATATATTGAACATTAATTAAATTTTAAATATTAAAAAAAATAACCTCATGAATAATACAAACAATAAAAAATGGTCTTCCTTGTAGGTTTAGACTGTTTAAATGAGCAATTAAATGTAAATCATGGTATTTTGATGGCTTGATTGCATTTGCAATGGTGTTCGTCAAAAAATTCAGCAATATATTATAACAGTCTAATTTGTATTGGGCAGTTTGGTGAGTTGGAGAAAATCTAAGTTCTCATACTTTCAAATATAAAACTAAGTATGAACTTTTACACATTTTTACAGATAAAAACTTTCAAAGTCTTGATGTTGTTCATTTTACAGACTCTTTTTTTGGCTAAGTCCAACTTTTTACATATTTTGCCATATAAAAATTTCCCAAGTCTCACTTTTACATGTAATAACATGTAAAAACCTGTAGAGTTTACATGTAATTCTCATTTTACGTGTAACTTCATGTTACTTACATGTCAAATCAGTAACATAACATGTAATTACATGTAATTACATGTAAAATGAGGTGTAATTACATGTAAACTGATTTTTACATGTAATTCTGAGAGAAGGGAGACAAATGCTTGTAAATTAAACAACCACTTTTCATTTTTTTTTCTCCATGAGAAGCTTTGAAAATTTCCTGGATAAATGCTGGAGGAATTGTTCCAGCATTTCTCAAGGAAATGTTATGATTTTCGATGAAATTAATAGAATTTGCCTTTAAAACTCATTTTCCTACAGCATTTCTCCTGGTAATTTTCTTTGTCGCCCTGAAATTTCAGTTTTATCACACAGGCAATTTCTTCATGAAAAGAAATGTGGCCATTTTAATTTATAAGCACTGAAAGGTGGAGCTCTTCATTACACAAACATGCCTATGGATGAAAGGTGCAGCAAGTTTTGAAGGCTGTAAAATGATAATGTTAAAAACTCACCTTGACATGAGTGTACAAATAATGGACAATATCAAATACTCTGATTTTTTATTGATGGCCATTATTAACAAATTAATGGGTTTAAGATGTTCAGTCCCTAAAATTAATGGCCTTTTTAAGCCAATGAAATTATTGTGTAAATATTAATGGCCATTAAAATATTGATCTCCTAAATTCAGTAATTTTAAAATGCATGAACATGTCTTTCATGGCCATTAACAAACATGTAATGAGGTTTTAATGGCAATTAGTTTTTGTAATGACCATTAATACTGTAAATTTATGGGTATTAAATCACCATAAAACAGAAAATAATGGCCCATTAAATTTTAATGGTCATTATTTCATGCCAGGGTAAAAAGTAAGGGTATTTTAATGATCATACATGCTCTTGAAATAAATTAATGGCCATTACCACTTAAGTAATGGCACATTGTTTCGTATAAATATTGGATCCTGATATTTCACTGCTTTTTAATGCCAATGAAGTGCATATTTATATATTTAATGGCCATTAAAATATCAAACATGCAAATTTTCTCCTTTTTAATGCCATCAATAGATACGAAAAGTTTTAATAGCCATTACTTTTTGTAATGGCCATTAAATAATGCAAATTCATGGGCATTAAAACATCACAAAACATAAAATAATGGACCATTATTTCTTTTAATGGTCATTAATAATACAGAAAGTGTAAATTAATTGAAAATTAATGATTTTACTTGCTCTTTAATGGCCATTACCGCTGAATTAATGGCCATTATAATGAATATTAATGGCCTTACACACAAAACCATTAATTTTAAGAAACAAAAAGTAATGGATGATATTAACAGGAATTTGATTTTTAATGGCATTTTGATGGATTTTTAACAGAATTTAATGGGTTTTATGTGCAGTAGTGAATGTAAACATTTGTTTTGGGTACTCAAAAGAACCCTCTCCTTGAGACGGTTCTTTTGAGCACCCACAACATATGTTTTGGATATGAAATAATGAAAATAGTATTACAATAGGCCCTCTTATCTGGAGGCCTGCTAGGCATCAGCTAAGTCTGATAAGAGTATTTGCTGTCTGCATGAAAAAAAGCCTTAATTCATATACTTAAGGACTTTGAAAACGCATCTTCCAGATTAAATCCTTTATAACACAAACCCTGAGAATGTCAGCGAGATAATTTTTATTTCATATCATAGTCTGACCAGCTTGTAGTGTGTCCTAGAAAATTCATGGTTGTAAATTTATTGAAAAGTATCCGTTTTAAGACAGGGGTGGTCAATTTTGAAGGACACAAATTCAGCTGCCAGTTAACACGCAATAGTTTTGGTTCCTGACTCAACAGATTTGCGTCCTTTGCTTCTTTCACGATTGCACATTCATCATTGACAGATTTGAAATGAATTGACAGTTCGGTATGCTCACTATTACACCCCTTTAAAAATACTGACATACTCCACCCACCCTGATTACTACAGTATAGTAATAAAATTCAACATCTTTGGCCTTTCAAAATTCTATTTTTTTACGTCTAGTTTTATTGGAAGAGGCTAATGGCATACACAAATGACAGATTATGCATAAATTACGCTTGTACCACGTGTCTTTTGTATTGTGCAAGTGACGTTAACGTCATTTTTAAGACGTTCTCAATCACATGACAGCAAAATCTCCTGCCATGATTTACATCAAAACGTTTTCTCCACATGACTGCCAGTGTATGAAGTCAAGATCAGTAATGAAAGCGTGCATAAAGGTAACTTATGGAGATGTTTCTTACTAGGAGCTTTAAATTGATGTTCAAATTTGACGTTTATTTTTCGAAATATTGAAGTTATCAATTACTTTTAATTAGAAAAAGTCTATAAACTCTTTTGGTGATATGGTATCATATGGGCCACAGTTTAAACATAGAAATAATCAAAAAGCTTCATTTAACTGTGCAGAAAGGTGCTGGATGCTGTATGTACCCATGTGAGGTCATCAGCAGAGTCGCATGATAGTGAAGTCAAATTAACGACTGATTCATACCAATTATTGGTTGCACATTAAAACCTGCGAGTAACTTTTCAATCGCATATACAGTTTGCAAGAAAAGTGCAAAAATATGGTGATGCGTTTTCAAAGTCCTCTAGTATAGTTCAATAGTTGCCCACTGTCCACTGAATTTACTGTTAAGACCCAGATCAGACTAGGTGGGTGCCCAGGTTGGTCTGATTACGCTAGGTGCACACTGACACTGAATTTAATCAATGGCGTAATAGAGCTGTCATTAGCCTTTGGCAAGAGCGGTAATCAGATTTTATTTCTGAGTATAATTTTTTTTTGTTGTGCTCAAAATGCTGTATAAAACAATGCCAAAACAGTTAAACCTGTCTAAAATGGCCACTCGCAAAAGGACCATAAAATGTTTTTCAAGACCTATTATCGCTTAATGCAGGTCAAAAGTATTGCAGAATGCTCCAAGGGGAGCATTCTGCAATACTTTCAACCTTCATAAAGCAACCATTTGTAATAAAGATCTTTGTTTTGTCTACATTTGAGTGTCCGCTTAAGACAGGTTTTACTGTACATTAAATATTGTAAAAACATGTTGAGCTTTGTGAAGAAGTCTTAAGGTTGAACATGATTTTAACAATACAGCCCTCTTTACAAGAGTTTTAAAAAGGAGAAATTTTCATTCTCAGTTGAAAAATCATATAACAAAACAGTTATAGACCTTAGTTTTGGTAAACATTAGGATTTATCCACTGTAAAACTTGATATTCGCCTCAGCTTTGCAGCCTCGGTGAATATCACCTCATTGAAGTAAATAATTGTCTCATATTATCACACTTGGGAGCGCAGTGGCCGACTCTGTGGTAGAGTGCTTGTCTTGAGATCGAGAGGTTGCGGGTTAGAGCCTTACCGGCGTCACTGCGTTGTGTCCTTGAGCAAGACATATAAATCCTTGCTTAGTACTGGTTCAACCCAGGAAGACTAATCCAGACATAACTGAAAAATTGTTGACTGGGAAGTAAAGTATCAAATCAAACAAACAAAACATGTTATCACATATTTGGAACACTATTTGCAACGATAACCCAGTCTGCATGTGCGATAATCACTTTCTCGCAAACTGGCTATCTGCCTGCCATGATGATGACATGAAGTCATGTTTTGTGAATACAGAGAGGTTAATCATGTCCTGCACGAGACATTGTACCCTAGATGGAGTCAGATGTAAACAAGTAGAGAAGTATAATGCAAAATTTACGCCAGTCCTCTGTTTTAATTACATTTTTAGGCAAAATGTATTAAAATAGTGAATTGAAATATGTGATAAGCCGGTGATAGCAGGGGTTTTTGGTTTAAGCCCTCAGTATCAACCCTTGACCATTATCAGCCCTCGAGCTTAAGCTCTTGGGCTGATAATGGGTACTCGACTTCTACTCGGGTTGATACTTTGGGTGATGACCAAACCTCCGTGTGATAATCTTTCTAAGCAGGGCTTCCGTTAGGCGGGCGTACGCCGTATATTACGTCCCAAAATCGGCTGCGTACGCCGAAATTACACATCAAAGACGTACTGCGGACTTCTGAAAATTTCTTAGAACAGCCGAAAATGGTTATTGAGACGTCCTGTCTGCAGAAAAAAAAACGCCCACATTTACCAGATTACGTGATTTATGTCCCGCCTTCGTATTGAAAACTCATTTCTCATGTTTATTGACCACGCTAGGACGTCCCACTTGACTGATTTCGAGAGTTTTATTGACAGCAAGTGTCACGTGTAGGCTTCAATCTGACGCGTAATTATTAAAGCGTGTCATCCAACAGGTGTGAAAACATCGACATATCTTGACAACGGCCTTAGAAACCATTCCCGCGAGAGGGACATCAAATCCCTGAGCATTAATATTACTGAGAGCAATAAAGCAAAACCGCCTTGAGAAATCTTTGAAATACAGAGAGTGCCGACATGACATTTTGCACGCTTGTGGAATAAAATTTATAAACTCTACTCTAATTGTTTTGTTGAGCCTGAGCATGTGTTAATTTAGTACTTGAAAGCTCCTTCTACAAAGGCACTACACCAACGAACATACAATATATCAAAAACGAATGGCATGTTGTTTTTTGTTGTTGCAATTTTTTAGCTGTACAAGTACAAGCTTTTAAAAAATAATTGTTACACAATCAAGTACAAGCTTTTAAAATGATAATTGCTACAAAATATCTATCAATCCATCCAACCACCCATCCGTCCGTCCGTCCGTCCGTCCGTCCGTCCGTCCGTCCGTCCGTCCATCCATCCATCCATCCATCCATCCATCCATCCATCCATCCATCTATCTATCTATCACATGAATATGAATGCAGGTTACATTCAGGCTCAGCATGGTGCGGGCTATAGCTATACTGATGAAAGCCCTATGCTCAGCTGACCATACTGCAGTCCAAGGCCAGACAACATGGGCACCAAAGATAGTGAGTATGATCAGGAAATACCACAATCACAAACTGCAGACAAACCCGTGGCATCGTGAGGAAGAGCAACACAACAATCACAAGACACCAGGAAGACAAGCAAAGCAAACAGCTCTCTCTCTCTTCCCCATCTAGGCTGATTACATGACAATTCAGGAGATACCAGACATCCCCTCTGTAGCATTATAAGCAATTAAAAGTAAAAATGCATTGTAAGGAACAATGAAGAATTATCTCTGAAATATATATGTTTATTTTTCAAAGCAAGTTAAACAATCCGCCATACCGCAACCGTATCACAGAAAAAAGTGGGACTTCCAAAAAAATCAATGGGACTTCCAAATTTCAAAGGTAGGAAGTCTGGACTTCCTTGATTTGAAAGTTAATGGAAGCCCTGCTCTAAGTCTGACTTATTTTCAAGACAATTGACCTTTTAAACTTGAGATTGTTTAGATCTTTAGGCATGTCGTAATTTTAAGATTTGAAATTCTAAAGTTCAAAATTTTAGAAATTTTGAACAATCAATAAAATGGCATTTTTTTTTTATTCATTTTCAGGCCTTATTCAAAGATCTTTGGGCCATCCTGATGGGCATCCTAGTGGGTAAACCTAAGATACCAAAGTGGCTACAGGGTTCTATCGTCAGGTCTGGGGTACTGGTTGGCAGTACTCTGTTTCTTTTGATTGCCAGAATAAAAGTGATGGGAGCTCAACTACCAGTCTTCACAAAGTAAGTATAATTTGCTTTAACACTTGTCCTGCAGAGCCAAGATTTTTTTTTTTTTAAACAATTTGGATCCTGATCAGATGGCTTCAGGATCCACACTGTTTTCCACTCTGCCTGTAAATACATGCTAATAATTGAGTCGTGACACGTGATTTCCAACAATGTGGTATTTTGACAAGTTTAGACTGTGAAGAGCCTGTGCAGCCTCCTTTTAAGCTTAGAAACTCCAAATGCTGTTCGGTCAGTAGCTTAACACTCATAGAATATTCAAGCGACTAGCAAAGGCTCTGATCAGACTGCGCATGTGCACAGGCTGATCTGAGGCTTTTCTGGTTGCACATACCACATTGTTGGAAATCTCCTGCAGCGGCTCAATTATTAAAATTAAGAGGAATGTTGCTGATCAACAGTATGAAAATGAGAACGAGTGTAGACCATAAAAATACTCAACATGTCAAGGGTTAATAGCCCAATTGTGCTGAGCATGATCAGATTTAAAGCAACATTATTTACCCAAAATATTTGGAGGTTAAAGCTCCATTACCATCCTAAAATTCCTATGAATCACTTTGCCACGTCCTGGAACTCCTATTCACATAGAATATCTTAAAATGAAGGACAAAGAAATATTCAAAATGATATATATGGCTGAAATGGTCATTGTGTGACCTTCAAAAATGGCTAATTTTTTAATTTGATCTATCGAAAAACATGGCTGCCAGGGGATATGGCCAATTTCTCTCATGTTTCTATATATATGAAACTTAAAATACCTTCAACTCTGAAACCAACCATTCAGAATAAGAAATAGAAATGGTCATTTATAAGATAAGCTAAAGCATATGTTGTGGATACTCAAAAGAACCATCACTATGAGATGGTTCTATTGAGCACCCAAATCATATGTTTAAATCACATGGGTGAAAGTTTTCAGGATTATTCCTGAATTCAGGATTTTGAGGCTTGACTTTCCATAGAAAGTCAGCCTCAAAATGCTGAATTCTGCAGGTAATAATAGTTGTTCTGATTTAGTTTCAGTTTATCTAAAGGCCATTAAACTTTGATTTTTGGATAATTTGGAGGCATACAGCAAGTTTTAAATTCTGATTTTCTAAGTTTTTTTATTTTTGATGTTGAAATTTTGAACTCTCACCCATGAAATCAATAAGTGAGGAAATAACTAAAATTTCACAATATAAAAAGCCTATCCTTGACAAATGGGCAATGCTGGCATAGGCACCAGGCCTTTAGCTAAGAGTGTGTATCCAAAAATAATTTTCTAATTTCTCAACCAAAATCTATGTTGTGGGTACTCAAAAGAACTGTCTCAATGAGACGGTTCTTTTACACACCCAAAACATATGCTAAAACTGATGGGTAAGAAAATCTTTACACATTTACGCTAACAAAAATTGCTTATCTAAACCCAAGGGTACACTGAATTCTTACTTATTTTACAGGTTTGACAATCCAGCGTCAGTCTCTCCAACACCAGCCCGTCAGATGACGTACAACTACTTGTTGCCGATCAATTTCTGGTTGCTCTTGTTTCCAGCTGATCTCTGCTGTGACTGGACGATGGGAACCATACCAGTTATAAAATCTATCATAGACTATAGGAATCTCATCACTTTAGCATTTTATATTGTGCTGGGGAAGATTGTTTATTTTGCTCTTTGTAAACAGGGGAGAGTAAACCGAGCCTTAATAATGGTAAGTTGAGGGGAGTGCAAAGTATTTTATACCCTGTTGAAAGGCTGATGGGATAATAATTTGGCATTGTCCATCCATCTGTCCCTCTGTATGTCAGTCTTTCCATCCATCCATCCATCCAAAGCTTGTTCTGAAAGATCATTCTTGCATAATAACCTATTTGTATGGCTGTTTTAACCAATTGTCAAATGAACGAAAATCCATGTTCAAATCATGAGATTCACATGCTGTTTGAACATGGGTTTGAACTTTAAAATACTTCAAATAAGCCCCGAGATATTTACAGGACGTTATATGCAGAAAGTGCTGCGGACCAGACTGATCATTTTGCCGATGCTTTTGTTCGCGAAAACATTGCACACGGCTATGATGTTGTGGCGACGTTATGACGTTCAAAAGTTTACAGTCAACACCATTTTGATTAGAGAAATTCAGTGTAAGAAAATGGAAATCTTAATGTTTTAATGGCATTTTCAATGCAAATTCGGTTGGAATAAGGTAACATATGCAAGGAAAACGATCACACATCATTGTGTCATTGCATTAACACTTGCCGGTTCCCTCGGGAGATGTTTGAGCACTCAGCCTATCGGCCTGGTGTTCAAACACCTTCCTCTGGACCCGGCAAATGTTAATGCATGAAAAAACATGTGTGATCCCTATATTACATATCAGCTTCTGACTTATATTTTCACATTCAGACAGAACATATAGGTCCAGTTAAGCAACATTTTTGAGGGTATAATGCAATTATTTTCTTACCCAGCAATCTAAACATATGTTTTGGGTGCTCAAAAGAACCGTCTAATTGAGACAGATCTATTGAGTACCAACAACATATGTTTTGGTTGAGAAATAAGAAAAATAATTTCCAGTTAGGCACTCTACTCTGGAGGCCCGAGAACAGCATAGGGGAAGGGTAATGCACAAGAAATTAACATCCATGTCTTTTTAGTTATTCCACTTTTTCACTTTAAAAAATTAATGCTTGTTCAAGTGTTTTCTCAAAATCTATCACAGCTACTGACATGTAACTTAACATGAATACAGAACAAGATAGGAGGATGTGCAGTGTGCAAGAACCATAACTCAAACTTCAGTATATTTTGATTTTTTCGTCTGATTTCCAAAAAAAAATCATAAACTCACTTTGAGCAAAGCCATTAAAGCCTATCAAGCCATGTTGCAATCAGAAGGGCCAGATAATCAGATTGAATGTCATAGAGTACAAAAGACATGATCAATTTTGTATATGAGCACCCATTAGCAGAGATTTTCCCAGGCTTGATTTGGGACCGAATAACGGCTTCTTCCCATTTCAAAAATGAGCAAAAACTTACCAAAATAGTGTATATCATTCCCTATTTCTTAGTTCTATATTTTGGTGAACATTTCAAGAAAATCGGAACAAAAATAGGTGAACTGACCGTCCCGACATGACTATAACTGTTGACTGGGATGTAAAGCATCAAACCAAACAAACAATTTGACGCTCAAAATCAGCAGCAACATGAGATTTCCATCAATGTGGTATGTGCGACCAGCAAAGGCTCAGACCAGCCTGCCCATACATGCAGTCTGATCAGAGCCTTTGCTAGTTGCTTCAATATTCTATGAGTGTTAACCTACTGACCGAATATCAGTTGGAGTGTCTAAGGTTTAAAGGAGGCTGCACAGGCTCGTCAGAGACTACACTTGTCAAAATGCCACATTGTTGGAAATCAGATGTCGCAGGTCAACTATGTTTTCTATGTTCTTTTTCAGTGTTTGGCTTTATTAGTGCTGCCATTTATACCTGCTTCAAACCTTTTTTTCCCTGTTGGGTTTGTGGTGGCTGAGAGAATCCTTTATACTCCAAGCATGGGATTCTGTATGTTCATAGCTCTGGGCTTTGATATCCTTTTACAGTACAAGAAGTAAGTATGATCAGTGGGGCCAATGTGGTTGTTGAAAAATCCTTTAACAAAGGTAAACAAAATTTTAAATATTTTCTGATCCTTCAGTTAGAACATATGTTTTGGGTGCTCAAAAGAACCGTCTCATTGAGACCATTCTTATGAGTACCCACAACATACGTTTTCGTTGAGGAATAAGAAAATCATTTTTTTTGTCTGCAACTAAAGGCCTGCACTAAACACCCATAGGAGCCGCTGGGGTTTGGTGGATAAACAACTTGCCTAGTAAACATGAACACATGAACATCTAAACACCTAGCACCAGGGCTAGAAAATCCACACTTCTTATATTTACAAGTGAAAATTGGTTAAGGGCAAGTGAAAATTACCAGTTGCCTGTCACATAGAACAAGAGGTTTTTTTTCTGCAGTGGGCAGTAAATTATTTGGCTGAAAGACTAGAAATACAAGTATAACCAAACTAGTTAAAAACTTGCACTAAAAAGTTTAACCCATATGAGCCAAGTTTCATTTTAGTGGGACATAGGCAAACAGTGCAGACCCAGATCAGGCATTTAATCAGGGTTCACTGTTTGCTAACAGAATCTCATTAAAATTTGAATAAAAATGGAAAATAATTTAAGTGACAGTTTCTACCCCTTCCGAGATAAAGGTCAGAACAATTACTTGACTTGTCCTGAAATATCACAGGTCACCAATAGATAGTTTATGAAGACTTTTGATGGTAGTAGAACCCTGGGGTATATAGATGATCACAGCCAGAAAAAGGCTTACGTCAAACACAGTACATTGGTTTCGCATGCAAGCAAGCTTGAGTCCTTCAGTATCCCAACTCTGGACAATATTCACCGATATCAGTGTGATAACCCTATAATACATGAGCAGAGGATTCACTAAGCCATTACAAACCCTATTAATCATCCAAAGGCTATGGCTATACAGAATCCCATGCTCCTGCATGGGATTCTGTATAGCCATAGCCTTTGGATGATAAGTATGGTTTGTAATGGCTTAGTGAATCCTCTGCTCATCCAGCATAGGATTATGCATGACTATAGTCTATTAAACTTTGATAACTTATTGCAATATAGAAAGTAAATAAGTACATGTAATATGATCAGTGGGGTTTGTGGTAATATACATCCAGCATACAATTTGGTATAGTCATAGTTCTAGGCTTGAAACCTGTTTCAGTTTAAGAAGTAAGTAATGTGTATGATCAGTGGGACTTGTGTAATAGCTCAAACAATCTTCTCTCTCAATACTAGAGGAGTTTCAAAAACATTTTTTAAATTCTTGTGTTGTAACATAAATTTACACCATTGCAAATACCCCCTTTTTTTACCTTGGCCACAACCTTGAGGTCAGGGTTACATGAAATGTTGCTCAGTACTCTCTACATCATGTGACAGTGCCTGCAAAGTGTGAAGTTGTTATGTCCAATGGTTTAGGAGGAGATGCATTTACAAGAAAATACAGTATTTGACTTTGACCTTTGGTTCAATTCACATGAAATGTTGCTCAGTACCATCTACATCATGTGTCCTATACACCTGCAAATTTTGAAGTTGCTACACCCAAAGGTTTAGGAGAAGATGCATTTACAAGAAAATACAGTATTTCACTTTTGACCTTGGGTTGGTCAAGATGACACAAAATGTTGCCTTACGTCCAACGGTTTAGGAGGAGATGCATTTACAAGAAAATACAGTATTTGACCTTTGACCTTGACGTTAATTTCATATTTGATGTTGCCCAGTACCTTCTACATCATTTGTCCTATGCACCTGCTAATTTTGAAGTTGCTACATCCAATGGTTTATGAGAAGATGCATCTACAGGAAAACAAAGTTTGACTATTAACCTTGACCTTGGGTGGGTCAAGGTCACACAAAATGTTGCCCTGTACTCTCTACATCTTCAGGCCTTGAAATATCTTTAAATAGGCACTTGCCCTGCATCACAAAAATTATTGGTATTTATGGAAAAAAATGTTAATTTACATTGGAAATCATCCAAAGTTTCACTTGCCCTCCAGCCTGAGGCACTCGTAAATACGAGCGGACGAGTGGATTTTTCGAGGCCTGATCTTGTGACCTATACAGCTGCAAAGTTTTAAGTTGCTACATTTAATGGTTAAGGAGGAGATGCATTTACAAGAAAATACATTATCTAACCTTGACCTTGGATGTTGGACCGACTTTGGTACAAAACTAATATACCCTTTTTTTATAAAGAAAAAACAGGTATAACAATGTACAACTTCAAAACCTTCCCCCCACACACACTCATCACACCTCCAATTTTGTCATCTATCATATCATTGCTAATACACTGATTTTCACATTCTCTAAAATTTGAAGTAAGTTATAATCACATGCCATTTATGATCATGTCACATTCAATATTGGTGCCAAAGGCTGACATACACATACTTTTACACCGTTGTTACTCTCAAATTCAGTAAGAGCCACACCATGCAAAAAATTGTCTATGGGAGTTTCTGGAACAGGTCAGATTCAAAATGGACTACAGAAACAAGCTACAGCTTTGAAAGTCTGGATTTAGCAAGAATGGGTATATTACTATCTAGACAGCAAGTAACAAAGGTGCTGAGTAGACTGTGCAGATGCACAATCTGATCAGCACCTCTGTTGTTTGCATATGACATTAAGCAGGCTTTCACATGACAAAGCCCATATTCAAATATAATTTCCATGTAAAATGAAAATGTGCTCTGTATTTGTTTTTCCAGATCCTTGAAGTCACTGCTTTGGTTTTTAATGGGAGTTTTGGTTGTCAGCCATTCAGGGAAAACGTATCTCAGAAATATTGACTGGTAAGTCTCGTGGATTTTCAAGACTGAAAAAAACAACATTTTCTTACCAAAGTTCAAAATTATCACTCGCCTCGGAGGTTCTGATAATGATCGAACATGATCGCCAGAGTCAACATAGATAATTTTTAAAGACAATATATAATTTATTTTAGAATTTCTAGATGCCTGTGTATCTTATCTAATTTCCAGTGGCCACTTGAATAAGGTTTGCTGGAGATATGTTGTTTTAGCAATTTATGACAGGGGCAGGTGTCAAACAATTCCCAGATACACAGGTATATTTTCTTCCCATTTAAAGGTCAAATTAGAATTAAGCCTTGTCCTGCTGAACCCAGAGAATTAACCCTTGTCCTGTTGAATCATTTTTTTAAAACACTTGTGCTGATCATACAGGTTTCAGCTGAACAGGATAAAAAATTTGAGAAGTGTATTGCATAAAATATTCAGCATGTTAAGGCTAAGGATACTATTTCTTTAATTATGTCAAAGTTTCAGTCTAAGATTCATTTTTTGGCTGTTCTAACATGTTTAAATGTATTTAAAGGTTATATGCTGATAACCTCATATTCAATATTTACATTTTTACTCATTTAGCAATATGCTATTTTCCTAAAGAAATCTGCTGCATTTTACAGCTAAAAGATATTTTCCAGTATTTCACGGCTAAAAAGTTATATTTACCAGAATTTGCCTCTTGAGCCTTGTTTGCCATGCCGGGAAATACCGGTAAATGTCACTGGTAAATAACGGGGTGGAATTTGCCGCCCAACCTTGAATTTTCATGGATTGGGATATTTTGGCTGCCTAATCGCCTGTATATTCCTGTATTCATTGATAGCTGCATTACCTTAACATCTTCCTAATAACATTGCTATTTGCTATCCATCATCTTTAGTAAAAGGCAGGTTTTTTTTCAGGACATCAGAGTACACAATATTCAGGGCTGCCTTGACGGTGAATCAGAAGAACGCAAAACTCTGGAACAATGTAGGACATGCCCTGGAGTCTAAACAGAAATACCTGGAAGCTTTGGACTACTTTAATAAGGCTGTTAGGTAATGCAGTAGTTACATATGAGCCTCGAAATGAGATTTCCACCAATGTGGTATATGCGACCAGCAAAGGCTCAGACCAGCCTGCGCATACGCTCAGTCTGATCAGAGCCTTTGCTAGTCGCTTGAATATTCTATTACTGTTCAGCTACTAACTGAACAGCATTTGTATCTAAGCTTAAAAGGAGCCTGCCCAGGCCTGTCTGAGTCTATTCATGGCAGAATGCCACATTGTTGGAAATCTCATGTCACGGCTCATATGTTGTTATTTTTCTACTCCATGTCGAAAATTTTTCACTTTCTAGCTAGGTTTTGTGGCAGGGGAGGCGGGTTTGTGCAGGGTCTTTTCTCTAATCCCAAGACACCTTTTTTACGTTTGACCTGAGGGGAGCATAGTGATTGAGTTGTCAGAGTGTTATACTGGGGATCAAAGGGTTGCTATGCTAGTTTGTGGAGTTACTATGTTGTGTCCTTGAACAAGACTCTTTATCTGCTGCTTAGTACTGGTTAGACCCAGGAAGACAGGAAATTGTCCAAACATGAGTGAAAAATTGTTGTCTGAGACATAAATCAACAAAACAAGCAAAAATAAATACTCATACCTTGGGAACTATTGCTGATATTCACATGTTGTTATATACCTATAAATGATATGACTTTAGAACTTCTGTTTTCTGGCCATCTGATATAGAAAGCCGGATCAATGAACTGAGGTTTTCTGAATCCGTATCACAATCCTTTAAAACTAGGCTAACATCTAGTACCTGCTTTTGCGGCGACGTTACGCAAAGTAAATTTCAAGCATGGAACCAGAGTCTGAGACGGAAAACATGATGCCGTAACGTCATATTATATGACATGAATTTGACGTGACAAAAAGTAATTGCAAACATTCCCGCAATTTTTGTGGATTAAAGACCAAAACAATTTGATGCGTAACGCAGGAAAAGGGCCCTTATGGGTAGATTTTCACATTTTCAGTTTTTGACATTTTTCAATAGGTATATGTTCAAGTTATTGATTTGTGTACTTTTCGTTCGGAAATTATACACGTCAGTCCTAAAATACGGTTTTGTATAGCAGTACCCTTTGATCGGAGGTCACAATTTTAGCGACATTACGTCAAAATAATGGAAAGATCTCCTGGTATCATCAACTAGTCGGCAAACGTTGGATTAAAAGAGCAAACATTCCATCTAGAAGAAAGGGTCCTTAACTACTTATTCCAAACAGTTTGCAAAAATATGGTGGTCATACCTCCGGAATTGACAATTCTAGAGCTGTTTAAAGTGGTATACGTCAACAGATATTGGTACACACGTGTGACGTTGGGAGCGCAGTGGCTCAGTGGTTTAGTGCTTGACTAGAAACCAAGGGGCCGCGGGTTCGAGCCTCACCGGTGTCACTGCGTTGTGTCCCTTTGCAAGACACATTAATCTTAGCTAGTACTTGTTCAACCTAGGAAAACCAGTCCCTACATCCCTACATAACTGAAATATTGTTGATGGGACGTAAAGAATCAAATCAAACAAAAACAAACACTTGTGACGTAACTTGACGTCGTCAATAAATTGATTAAGGGAATAATCGCTCTACGGACAAGCCATTGGCCGTAAGGCAGGATACAAGACACAGATATATTCTTTACATCAAAACGGCACCAGTCTGTTGGATTAGGCCGTGGCCCCGTCTCAATATGACCTTAGCTGTTGGTGGGACGTTCTAACAAAAACACAACAACAACATCAAAACGGTCTTTATATACACGCCTTTACCTGCATTGTTGTTATTCATAGTTATTGCATTTTGTTTCAGTTTTTGTGGTCATTTTTGAAATGAAAGGTCGTACCTTCTGCGTCCGACCTTTGTACATATTGGTATCGAGGGCGGGTCCACGGCGGGGTCGAGGGACAACGGACACACATCAATTTTCGTGTCCCACATGAGTTGGTAAATGGTGTCAGAAAATAAGCGATTCAAACTCATGCCAGCATACACATTTACGAAATAAACTTTTTGATTCAAGAGAATAACTATCCCAGCCAGCATACAGTTTTGGTCAGCTATCGCCCCCTAACAAGCTGGTGGGCCGATCTTGGCCATATGGATAAGATGGGCCCCGACGCGGCATAACCTATCTTTGGGGTTTCCGACGCAGCGAGACTTAAATCAGTCTCTTCTGCTACATAGACTAGCTAGAGAAATGCAATTTTGCTTGTAGCAAGTCTAGATATGATTCTTTCTAATAGGGGAATTAACAAGATGCTGATCAGACTGCACGGATGTGCAGACTGGTCTCCGCCTTCTTTATTCGCAAACGCCCGAATACAGGTTTTCTTGCGTACATTGTAAAGGCCCATATATAGCTAACAAATCGGTAAATCGATTTATTGCACAAAATCAGTTTGCTTTAATTTGTTACTAGTTCCAAAATGTAGACGCTAGTTACGGCAATATTATTTTTGAAAAACAACTACAACGAGCTTGAAATACAGTCATGGGGCATACTTATTCACCACCTTGCGACATCGCCGTCTAAATAAATGTATTATCGTTTGTTTTTTGTTTTTTCTTCTTTTTTGCAAAGATTATTGTCCCCAAACTATAGAGGCTAAAAATATGAAAATAGTACCGAAAGACAGCAAACTAATTTGCGCAATAAACATTTTTTTATTGTAGCTTTCTTGGTTTCTGGTGTTTTCGTATGATAGCAATTTAAACACAATGGAAAATTAAAATCACACTTTTTCGGTAACGTTCACGTTAGAATAGCGTCAATGATATTTTTATGTTCACTTTAAACATGTTAAACGCGTTCTACCGGAGAGCATTGAGCGAAAATAATTTATTGTACATATTGCTATTTTCTATAAATTTGCATTTCATTCCTGTAAGTTTTTTTTTGTAAACTGTGTCATGGTATTTTCGTTTGTTTTTTTGTTTTTTGTTTTTTTTACAAAATGCAATGTTTTAAATGGCAAAGTGGCGAATAATTATGTCCTGGAACTGTAGGCCTACATCGATAAAATGGTTATCATTTAGTATCATCGGGTAGAAGGTTCCATTCTTGAGTTTGAATTTATATTAATTAGCAGGGGAAAGAAGTTGAATATAAATGAATTGGCGTCCGTTCTTTCTCCTATCATTAATTTAACCTCGTTTTTTTTCTTAAAAAATCATTTTTTCTTTAAATACAAAAGCTGTAATATTTTATAAAATTGTTTAAAACGATATTGAAAACCTGAAACAGTAGATCTATCTTCAATTTCTATGAAATATATGGATCTAGAACTATTCAATATATTTTAGAGCATCGGGTTACATGTAGGTCTGGTTTCCCGGACTCGACAGTTAGGCAGTGTAAAAATGACAAAAGCATATTAAACAACGCTTAGAAAAACACTACACCAAGATACCCGGGGTAGTCCCCCAAATCTGCTGTACTCTTTTGATCTATTTTGGCTGGATTATTTCCCTGATGTTCGATCAATTCCTTTGTCTAGGAGATTTTTTTCAAGCAAAATTATTTTGAATACAGAAGCTGAGTATAATTACATGATTGATGCAATAACTAATCTTAATATTTATTTTTGGTAAGATAAAAAATTAAAACTGAAAATTATTTGTTATTTTCCTATCCTCCAATTTCATATTTATAAATTGTATTTCATGACTTCATTTTACTTGATCTGTCTCAAAATGCGGATTACGTCTCCGCCGTGGTGTAGAGGATAAACCTTTGTCTTGTAAACCAGGGGTCGCAGGTTCGATTTCCGGCTTTTCCCAGTCTGTCGGATGAGACTTTAAGCCGTTGCCCCGTCTTCTGAGACGCTTTAAAGCCAGAACCACTGCCGGTTGAGCATGGCCACAAACAAGAATTACGTCTCCGGAAGCATAGGCCTTGTAAACCAGGGGGCCCCGGGTTTGATTTCTGGCTTCTCCCAGTCTGTCCGATGAGACTTAAAGCGGTGGCCCCGTTTTCTGGAACGCTTTAGAATCAGAACCACTGCCGGTCGAGCCTTCGCCCAGCCATCATCCAATCTCAGGCCACTATCGCCCGCCGCAGTAGCAAAACGCCTATCAGATGACATTTCGCTAGCGGGCTGATAGTGGCCCGGCTGATTGTGCTTACTGGGCGGGTGCTCCTGGACATAAAAACCATAAACCCATCCGGCCAGTACTGGTTATAGAACACGGCCACAAACAATAAAATTACGTCTCCGGTAATAAATCTTTTTATTTTATTTAACTTTTGCCTTAGTTATCATTCAATATCAAGAAGGTCTTGGAAAGCGCTGATTCATTGTAGATAGTTTGTAAAAGAGTCTTAAGGATATATCAGTTCCGATAAAAACAGCCTCAGCCTAGAATCTGATGTTAGCGTCATGGATTAAAACGTAAAATAATCGCTTAAATTTGTCATCTCTTTTGACGTTAATAACTCGTAACGTCATTAATAATGTTAAGGGCCCAAATCGTGCGTTGCGCATCATTTATTAAATCAAAAAAATATCAAAAAAGGTATATAGTAAACATATTATTATAAAAGTATCTTGATCTGGCATGCAGTATCACGTCTCGTGGATGAGGCCATACCATTGGATCACCCTTCGCAACTCTGGTGATCAGATGGTATCCCCTCATACAATACGCCAGATCAAGTTACTATTATAATAATGTGTATTTCTCACAGGACCACAGGCCTCAAGATAAGAGTGCATATATGTTTTGGTTGAGAAATAAGAAAAAAAAATTTTTGTACACACTCATAGCTTAAGGCCTGAGTGACTTTTCAATCATATTGAAATCTGCATTATTTTGATTCTTTCTATAACGTGTCTTCAGTAAATAATCTAAAATTATGAAAACCACCTTCCTGACTAAAAGGCATAAACAGACAGCACAGACACAGATCAGACTGCTTCTTCATTGATTAGGGTCTTCCCTGTTTGCTATTCTGATAAGCATGTTGCGTATTCCAGCATTGGTAAACAACACTTTATTTGAGAACAGAAAGAGAAAAGTGTTCATTGACAAATTTTTGGAATATTTACCAAATTTTGTATGTGTATTTACCAGTGTGCAGCCTGATGATATTGGAGCCCACATGAATGTAGGAAGGACATACAATAATATGGAGATGTATGAAGAAGCCGAGGCAGCTTATAATAAAGCTAAGGAGTATTTTCCAGCTGTGATACCAGGTACGAAAAAGCTGAGGCAGCCTATAATAAAGCTAAGGAGTATTTTCCAGCTGTGATACCAGGTACGATAAAGCTGAGGCAGCTTATAATAAAGCTAAGGAGTATTTTCCAGCTGTGATACCAGGTAGGATAAAGCTGAGGCAGCTTATGATAAAGCTAAGGAGTATTTTCCAGCTGTAATACCAGGTAATAGAAGCTGAGGCAGCTTATAATATACCTAAGGAGTTTTTTCCAGCTGTAATATCAGGTAATATAAGCTTAGGCAGCTTATAATAAAGCTAAGGAGTATTTTCCAGCTGTAATACAAGGTAATAGAAGCTGAGGCAGCTTATAATATAGCTAAGGAGTATTTTCCAGCTGTAATACCAGGTAAGAGAAGCTGGGGCAGCTTATAAAAAGCTAAGGAGTATTTTCCAGCTGTAATACCAGGTAAGAGAAAGCTGAGGCAGCTTATAATAAAGCTAAGGAGTATTTTCTAGCTGTAATACCAGGTAAGAGAAGCTGATGCAGCTTATAATAGGCTAAGGAGTATTTTTCAGCTGTAATACCAGGTAAGAGAAAGCTGAGGCAGCTTATGATAAAGGTAAGGAGTAATTTCCAGTTGTAATACCAGGTTAGAGAAAGCTGAGGCAGCTTATAATTAAGCTAAGGAATATTTTCCAGCTGTTATACCAGGTATGAGAAAGCTGATGCAGCTTGTAATAAAGCTAAGGAGTATTTTCCGGCTGTAATACCAGGTAAGAGAGGCTGAAACAGCTTATAATAAAGCTCAGAAGTATTTTCCAGCTGTAATACCAGGTAAGAGAAGCTGAGGCAGCTTATAATAAAGCTAAGGAGTGTTTTCCAGCTGTAATACCAGTTAAGAGAGGCTGAGAAAGCTTATAATAAAGCTAAGAAGTATTTTCCAACTGTAATACCAGGTAAGAGAGGCTGAGACAGCTTATATTATAGCTAAGGCGTATTTTCCAGCTGTAATACCAGGTAAGAGAGGCTGAGACAGCTTATAATAAAGGTAAGGAGTATTTTCCAGCTGTAATACCAGGTACAATAAAGCTGAGGCAGCTTATAATAAAGCTAAGGAGTATTTTCCAGCTGTAATACCAGGCAATAGAAGCTGAGGCAGCTTATAATAAAGCTAAGGAGTATTTTCCAGCTGTAATACCAGGCAATAGAAGCTGAGGCAGCTTATTATAATGCTAAGGAGTATTTTCCAGCTGTAATACCAGGTAAGAGAGGCTGAGACAGCTTATAATAAAGCTAAGGAGTATTTTCCAGCTGTAATACCAGGTAAGAGAAGCTGAGGCAGCTTATAATAAAGGTAAGGAGTATTTTCCAGCTGTAATACCAGGTAAGAGAGGCTGAGACAGCTTATAATAAAGCTAAGGAGTATTTTCCAGCTGTAATACCAGGTAAGAGAGGCTGAGACAGCTTATAATAAAGGTAAGGAGTATTTTCCAGCTGTAATACCAGGTAAGAGAGGTTGAGGCAGCTTATAATTAAGGTAAGGAGTATTTTCCAGCTATAGTACCAGGTAAGAGAAGCTGAGGCAGCTTATAATTAAGCTAAGGAGTAGTTTCCAGCTGTAATACCAGGTAAGAGAAGCTGAGGCAGCTTACAATAAAGCTAAGGAGTATTTTCCAGCTATAGTACCAGGTAAGAGAGGCCGAGACAGCTTATAATAAAGGTAAGGAGTATTTTCCAGCTGTAATACCAGGTAAGAGAAGCTGAGGCAGCTAACAATAAAGGTAAGGAGTATTTTCCAGCTGTAATACCAGGTAATAGAAGCTGAGGCAGCTTCACAGTCATAGTGTATTCAAGCGACTAGCAAAGGCTCTTATGCACAGGCTCATCTGAGACTTTGCTGGTCACACATATCCTTTTGTTGGAAATCTCATGTCGCGGCTCAAATGCTTTAAGGCAAACTTAAAAGATGCCATTTTGTATGTGTGTGTTAAAGCTTTTTATAAAAAAATATCTGTGTTTAGGGTAACCCGACCCTACCTAAAATGTCTGGTGTAACCTAGAATTTTTTTTTAAGTTTTCTGGAAAAAAATATAATTTTATGCATTTTGAAAGGCAGAAAAACCACAATTTAAAAAAAAAATGTGTGCCAGATGAAAAATTAGGCCAGATATTATGTCTCCTGTCTAGCCTGATTAAAAAATGTCAGGCCTGATCCAGGTTGTTTCCAAATGTAGTCAGCAGACAGCATTTAATACCAAACTTTCAAATTTTCAGGTAAAGCTTACACAGCAAGGGTAGCACCTAACCATCTCAACATTTTCTTGAACCTTGCGAGACTGGCATCAAGAAATCCTGCCAGACTGGAGGAAGCTGCTGCTGTAAGTGTTTTACCCGAACTCCCCAGCAGTCATGTCTCACTGGACATCATGGCCATAGGGGTTGAGAATTCTTTGGCCCAGGCCTGAGGTTATGAAACTTTTTTCGTGCTCAAATCAGCTGAGCATGAAATTTATCCTGCTCATAAATTTTAAAATGCCAACAATCGTTGGCATTTCAACATTTATTAGCATGATAAATACAACACCTGAGAGACTAAAAGCAAGAAACTTCTTCATTTGTTGGTATTTTAGTTTTTTTGAGCAGTTGAAATTTCGTACTCGATTGAGTTGAGCATGAAAAAAAGTTTTATAACCTCGAGGCCAGGTGTTCAAAGAATTGTTAGGCTAACAAACAAGTTAGTGTAAATATACCCACTCTGAATGATCATTCCACAACAAAAAGCATATGTTTAAATTGGATATGACAGATATTATCATTACCCTAGGCCTATACAACCCCTATCAGGCCCCCAGATAAGAGTGTGTAACTGAAAATTATTTTCTTATTTCACAACCAAAACATATGTTGTGGGTACTCAAAAGAACCGTCTCAATGAGACGGTTCTTTTGACCACCCAAAACATATGTTTAATCTTATGGATAAGAAAATAATGGCGATTTTACGCTGAAATATTTTGCTTAACTGGCCCTAAGCCCTATACGCACACAATGTAAACTTTATGGGCTATCATATGTTGAGATAAACCAAACTTTGAGCGTAAAAATATTAATATTTTTTTATCCATCAATTGTAACCAATTGTATTTGGGAAACTCATTTCCTGGTTTATCCTCTTTATATTTGGGAAACACCTTTACTCGTAGTTTGCACATAGCTATGGAAGCTGGTGTACTACATCAATAGTTTTGGGGCTACAATACCCACAAAGAAGCTCACACTATGCAATTGTTCCAAATGATGTTTTTCCAATCTCAAAACAAAAGTAGCTAGGCAAATCGTGAAAAAAAGAAGAAAAAATTGCAATAATTTTTGGGGGAAATATTGCGAACAAGTTCAACAGGCACCAGAGAGAAGCAATATTTAACATAAGATTTCACAATGAGAGCGAGTTAAATGGCTTAAATTTGGATCAAGCCCAGTTGTAAGAAGTGCAAAACAAAATTGGAGTCTGATTTGGAGTAATATATTGTAGCTTCAGACTGAATGGTACAATACCAAAACATTTGATTGTACTGGCTGTTATTAAAGCATACTTCATAGTGACTAAGTCACGTTTTCACTTATATTATTCTTAAACAAGCATGCTTGTAAAGACTAATATATTATCAAACGGTCGACTACTATGACAGGATCAGTTTGAATCTTATTGTTTTCCACCAGTATTCGATAAAAAGCAGAAAAATTACTTAATTGAATTTTCACTAAGATGCATGTGCCCAGCTTACTAAGACAGTGGGTATCGTATGAGCCTCGACGCAAGAAAACCTGTCTTTGGGGGTTCACTAACAACAAAGGCGCAGACCAGCCTGCGCATCCCCGCAGTCTGATCAGCACCTTTGTTATTCGCTTATTGGAAAGTATTATATTTAGACTTGGTTCGAGCAAAATTTCAATTTTCTAGCTAGTCTCTGTAACTGAGCAGGCTGGTTTGAACCTCACTTTGTCAGTAACCCCAAAGACAGGTTTTCTCGAGTCATGGCGCTAGGGTTTGAATACAGGGGGTGAACTGCTCCATATGTTTTCTTTCAGCTTTTGAAAACAGCAACAGACATGAGACCAGATTACATACAGGGTTATATCAACAGAGGCGATGTTTTGATCAAACTTGGCAGGTTAGTACCTAACCTTTGGCATATATTAGCTTAGTCAGTTTTACCAAAGATGTTAGTGTCTGATACATCAATTTTATTCAATGCAGATGCATGACCTCACAGAATATAAAATTTTAACTCTTTTCCTACTATTGTCGTCTGCTGATAACATTTGCAAACAGTTTGACCCTTTGCAAACAGTTTGGACCCAGATCAGGCCCGACAAAACGTCGGGCCTGAACTGGGTTCAAACTGTTTGATACTCAAAGGGTATTCCTGAAAGAATATTTCAAAAAGGTTGATTTTCAAAAAAATCAGCAGACGACAAAAACATGTAAAATTACCCAGTAGGCAAATAATTATTAGTAAGGAGATACACAAATTAAAAGTAGGTTCCATTATGAAAACCTGTCGTTCTCAGTAAAGCTGAAATATAGCGTGTTTTCCCACAAAATTTTGATTTTCTTTCTTTAAAAATACAGTTTTCAAAACTCCCACTAAATGCTATCGGTTTTATGAGTAGATTTGCCCGTACATACAACTGTGAAGCAGAGTTTGAGTTGTACTTCAGCAAAACTTTCAAAAATGAGCTGACAGCAATTCTAAATAAATAAACTCTGAATCAGTAAAACCTGTGTAAAATGGCCACTCTTTAAAAGACCACAAATTGTTTTCAAGATCAATTATCGATTAATGCAGGTCAAAAGTATTGCAGAATGCTCCAAGGGGAGCATTCTGCAGTACTTCCGACCTTCATTAAGCTACATTTGTCATTAAGATCTTTGTTTTGTCTATTTTTGAGTGGCCGTTTTACACAGGTTTTTCCTGTAAACATTAAGAGCTACTTTGTTTCTACAATGGCAGAAAATGACAAAATATGAAGTCTGTACATTGCACAGGTTTCAAACAGTCAACCCTTTTTATAACATCAGTGTTTGTCCCCAGTTGTTTATGGCATTAATGATAAACCGCCTTTATAAAGATTCAGCAACCATCAGATCGCCAATGATGCACATGCATAACAATGTGCGAATTACAATTCCAAAATGCATATTCTATTTGGTGGTTAGAACATATCTATCTGTATTCCTTTTGTTTTTGTTATGAGACCTTCATTATTTAGCAAGAGGTTGAGACATTATACATTATGAAGGTTTAATTTTTAAAGCAGTTTGGTGGAACAAACCTAGTTATTTTTTGTGTTTTATAGGCGAGATGAAGCTATAAAGATGTATGAAACGGCCTTGTTTTATGAGCCTGAAAATGCTGATGTTCACTATAATGTAAGTAGAAGTTTTTATTTAGTATATTGTGCCAGTACAAAAGATTTTGGTACTTATTGCATATGTATAAAATGAGCCGTGACATATTATTTCCAACAATGTGGCATTTTGACAGGTGTAGACTCAGCCTCCTTTTAAGCTTAGAAACTCCAAATGATGTTCAGTCAGTAGCTTCACACTCATAGAATATTCAAGCGACTAGCAAAGGTTCTGATCAGACTGTACGTATGCGCAGGCTGATCTGAGGCTTTGCTGGCTGCACATACCACATTGTTGGAAATATCATGTCACGGCTCAAATCATTTTAAAAGCCTACATGTGGCCCTATCTAGTGGAGCTAGTTATCCTAATTTTGGTTTGCTTTGTGTTTGTAGGGAGGCTAAGGGAGCGCAATTGCTCAGTAGTAGAGTGCTTGTCATAGGATCAAGGGGTTGCAGGTTAGAGCCTCACCGACATCACTGTGTTGTGTCCTTGAGCATGACACATTAATCCTTGCTAAGTACTGGTTCAACCCAGGAAGTTCCATCCAGACATAACTGAAAAATTGTTGACAAGGAGGTAAGGAATCAAATGAAACAAACAAATACCTTGTGTTTGTAGGCGACTGAGAGCTGAAGGCTCTGGCAAGACTACACAGATGAGCCGGCTGGATGGAGCCTTTGCTGCTCGCTGATGCGATAAATTCCAAAATATTGTGTGTTGGCCCATTTATTTTGAATTTTTAAGCCTTTATTAAGATATGAGAGGTTTTTTTCCTTTCAAAAGATCTCAAAAATCTCGATTTCTAAGCCTGTTTCGCAATAAAGACCTTATGAAATAGACAAATCAAAAATAATATTATGACTCAATCAGCAAGATTGATGAACCAACAAATGAGCCTCGACATGAGATTTCCAACAATTTCGTATTACCCTGGCATCCAATTTAGGTTACCTTGCAACACCCCCCCCCCCCCCCCCCAGGACAATTTTTCATTGCTGCCAAATTGTTCATTGGGACGCCTGAATGCGAAACAAAGGTGTCCTCAAAAAAATTTTGGTATGGGCTATGTGAAAAAATGCATGGTTTCCATGGCAACCCATAGCGGATTTGAGAATGGGGGTATGCCTGCAAAAGTACTCATATCTCAGCTGTTACTTATCCTAGACTACTAAACTTAATACCAAAATTAAAGCTAAGACATAGGCCTATTATCCCCATGTTGCATATGCAAGTTATCAAATTTACATATTCATAAATATCTATGAAAACATTAAAAATGTGATTCACAAATGGGGGTATATGGCTAATGCGGCCACTCAAAAATAGAAAAAATAAAGATCTTAAAGACAAATGGTAGCTTAATGAAGGTCGAAAGTATTGCAGGATGCTCCCCTTGGAGCATTCTACAATACTTTTGACCTGCATTAAACTGTCTTGAAAAACAATTTTCGGTCTTCTTTTATAGTGGCCGCTTAAGACAAGTTTTACTGTATACCTTCCAGAGAGCAATAAACAAAGGTACTGACCAGCCTGCTCATATTTACAAACAACAAGAAAATGTTTTCTCATGACGAGGCCAATATTAAAGGTTAGGCTTATGCCTGTTGTATGCATAGGTCCAGATAAGGATCGTTTTTGCACCTAAAATTGCATTGTTTTCCTTACCCATCAATTTTAACACATGTTTTGGGTGCTCAAAAGAACCGTCTCAATGAGACGGTTCTTTTGAGTACCCACAACATATGTTTTGATTGAGAAATAAGAAAAATAATATTCAAATACCCTCTCTTATCTGGAGGCCTGTATATGAAAGATTTGTTCACTAAACGCATGCTGTTTTTTTTGTTTTTTTTGCAGAGTTTTGTTGTCTGTTGACTTTTTGCAAAATTTACTTTTCTCAAAAAAATGTTTCAAGAACACTATCAGAGTGTCAAACTGTTTTGTTGGTCCTGATCAGGTCCAGACTGTATACAAAGGTTATCAGCAAATGGGAAAATTGCCATTTGCAAAGAAAGGGTTTATAGCAATTTTGAAATGCCAAGATCGATAATTTAATGCTTTGTTTATTTAACAAGTATTCCTCACAGCCCAGAGCCCACTAGTAGGTACCCACAAAAATCAACAAAAAGGCAAATAAAGCAAGGTTTTATGTTGGGTTTCATACGTTTCTGAGATTAAACTTTTTTTTACTTTTTTACTAATTTTTGTTCAGCCATCTAGATAAGAGTGTGAAATAAAAAATAATTTTCTTATTTCTCAAAGAATACATATGTTGTGGGTACTCAAAAGAACCGTCTCAATAAGTCAAAATAGATGGATAAGAAAATTTTTGGAATTTTACTCTCAAAAAATTGTGTTTACCTAGATCTATGTGTGTTTCAGTTAGGAGTTGTTTGCATGGAGGATGGTGAAAGACAGAGAGCAAGCAAATACTTTGAAAATGCTATTGAGTTTGAGCCGGATCATTGGGTAAGTTTTACCAGCTGACCATGTAATTATATTAATATCTGAGAGCTTCAGAGAATAGGCCAGATTTCTGGAAAAATAAATTGTGTCTCAACTTGAGCTGTAGTGGTATGTCAGAGGTTTTTTTTGCGATATATGGCAATACAGTAAAACCTATGTAAAATGGCCACTCAAAAATAGTCAAAACAAAGATCTTGATGACAAAATGGTAGTTTAATGAAGGTAGAAAGTATTGCAGATTGGAGCATTCAGCAAAAATTATGACATGCATTAAGCGATAATTGGTCTTGAAAACCATTTTTCGTTTTGTTTGAGAGTGGCCGTTTTACTCAGGTTTTACTATATATGGAAAGTGTTTTGCAATCTTATGGTCCTCAATGCAAGAAAACCTGTCTTCTGGTGTTAGCAAACAACAGAGATGCAGACCAGCCTGCACATTTGCACAGTCTGATCAGCGCCTTTGTTATTTGCATATTGGAAAGTATCGTATCTAGACTTGCTACGAGCAAGATTTCAATTTTCTAGCTCGTCTCTGTAACTGAGCAGGCTGCTTTGAACCTTGGAAACCACGAAGACAGGTTTTGTCGCGTCAAGGCCCATATTACAATTTGTTAACTACACTGCATGGATTTCTGTATTTTTCGGAAGGTCAAACAATATTGACTTGAGATCAACAATATTGGTCTTGGGTCAGCTGTATTAAGCTGAGGTCAAATCAAACACATTTACCTGTAAAAATGCTATATTAACCCTTTACTCCATTAAAGCACCTTTTGATGCCTTTGAATATCATGTATTTGAAAATATTATGGAAAATGGAGCATTTGCTCTTCTGGAGCAAATGCTTCATTTTCCATGATATTATCAAAAGTATTCAAAACTTAACTTAAATTTTTCTTGAATTTTTTTCAATGTTATCTAAAAATTGAAAATGATGTCATGATCTAAAAATCGTCTTTGGAGTAAAGGTTTAGTAGTTAATGAATTGTCATTAATCAAGTGATTTTGTATTGGCCCAGTTACAGAACTGAGGAAAGTTGTATTTTCTTCAGGCCTAACACCTGATTATGACATTGCATAAGTTAAGTTGTAATTTTGGTGTTCAATTAGTAAGGAGACTGAGATTAAGCTGCTGTTTTATTTTCAACTTAGAAAGTTAAAGAGAAGAAACAAGATTGAAACTAGATTTAAATCAGTTTTCCAGAGAAAATTAAAAATAGAGTACTAATCTAGTTCTTACCCTTAATGTGATGTGCGGTCTCCAAATAACCATGTCAGAGAGACGGTTCTTTTGAGTTGACACAAGATTCTGAGGGGTTATCACGTTAAGATAAGTAGAAGAGTCAAAATAGGCAGTTCCTGTTTGGCAATACTTTAAAGAGATTTATCATATGTCATGACGTCTGGTAGTGATATAACACAATACATTAAAATGTATGTAACAACATCCATAATAATGTCGCCTATATGACAAAATCTTAGCGTTTTTTCACGCAAAAATGTGATTTAAAAGTAGTTTTAGGGTCATATGATAAATAGAATCTAACGTTCGTGCTCCTGTATTATTAAACCAGTTGCAAAAAAGTGGTAAAATGCTCGACAAGCCTCGCATTTTATCTCTTTTCCCCCAACTTGTTTAATAAATTCAATAAAACATGAGCACTCATGTAAGATCCTCTATTTATCATTTCCAGACCCCTTACTCAAGTATCACATCTGTCAGATACTGTCAAAAGAATATGAACTAATTCAGTTTAACAGTTTTGGCCTTCTACTAAGGAAAAGTTTGGTTTGATTAACCCATATACGCCTAATATCCTTTTTGGGGGCAAAGGCATACAGTGCTGATCCAGATCCGATGCCGCAGAATGTGGCATCTGATCAGGATCTCCACTGTTTGCTAACAGAATTTTCTAAACATAAAAGTTTTTGAGCAAGTTTATTTTTAAAAATTAAGCTTAACCCTTAAAGCGCCAAGAAAAAAATGCATCTGAAAATGTCGTCTGCTGAAGTTGTCTGCTGCAAATAATTGCCTAACATTACTGACTAATTAAGTATAGAAGCAAACAGCAGTCTGATCTGGGTCCACACTGTTTGCCATAGGGGCGTCTTAAACATTTCAGCAGACAAGAAAAGCAGACGACTTTTGTTGCGATTTGCGCATTAAGGGTTAAATGGGTCTATGATTTCAGCAATCCTTGTATAACTCAGCAGTAATGATACAAGAAGATCGTAACACAGAGAGGTGGCCTGTTGCTGTCGAAAGGTAAATTTATTATGTCTTCCATAGGGCCAGTAAAGCAAAATATTTTAGCGTAAAATTGTGATTATTTTCTTAGCTATCAATTTAAACTTATGTGTTGGGTGCTTAAAAGAGTCGTCTCATTGAGACGGTTCATTTGAGTACTCACAACATATGTTTTGGTTGAGAAAAAAGAAAAATAATTTTCTGGTACACACTCTTATCTGGGGGCCTGGTCTTCAACAGTTTCCTCACTTGTGGCAACTTGTTGTCTGCTGATAACCTTTGCAAGCAGTTTGGATCTAGATCAGGATCGACAGGTCAGTCTTGACCTGGATCTAAACAGCTTGACACTCTGATGGTGTTCCTGATTTTTTGTTGGAAGAAACATAATTTTGAAGAAGAAAAAGTCAGCAGACAAAAATTAAGCTCAGTAATTACCCAGCATGCAAAAAGTTGAACTCTTTGACTGTTGGATTGATACAGTTTAGTTTGTGTTTTGAGTAGCCAGAGAATAAAGTTTTTAAATTGCTTTGTTTGTTTTTGTTTGTTTTGATTCTTTATGTCTCAGTCAACAATTTTTAAGTTATTAAGTTATCGTTGGTTTAACCAGTACTAAGCAGAGGATATCATAAAGTGTCTTGCTCTGGAATACAACACAGTGCCTCCGGTGAGGCTCAAACCCGGCTAAATTACTTTGTATATCTGTCCCTAAAATTGTTTTTTATGCCTGCACACAGTGTAGATACAGATGAGATATCACCTTGTGTGATATCTTTTCTGAGTCCGCAATTTTGATCAATAGTTCAATTTACAACTTCCAATTTAGTAAGGGTCATAAATGAATGGCGTGACAAGTGTGTATTGACAGTGCTCATACCAAAAACAGCATTGTAAATACATGATAAAATTCACCCTAATAATTTGTAATTCTTATTGAAGCTTTGAAGAATTTATCCCCCTAAGTGTGTGTAGGGGGCATATTGTTATTGATGCAGATCCTATTTACCTGATGCTTTCTTGATGCAAGATATCTAACACTCCAGTGGGCTGACTTGAATCAAAGCACGGCCATCATGAAGACTTAATTAGGTACTGGTAACCTTGCAATTTTCAAGGTCACAGATTCAAGTTTCTTTGACACTGATAATGTTGAACTGTTCATAAAAGAATTTTTTAATAAGTTAATTTGAAATAATGTCAGCAAACAACTAACTTAGTTGTTTTCTGACATTACTTTAAAATTAACTTTTTCAAAAGTTGAAGTTAAAGCATGAATTACTACCCATCATGCAAAGAAATAATTTGAAAATTTCCAATAATTCATGACACACCATTTTCATTGAATCTTTTCAATACTTTTCAGGCTGCAGCATCTAATAAAAATTAATAAAACAGACAGTCGAGCACCATTTTCACTGGCTATGCTGGCAATGGATATGGGAGATTTTATAGCGGCAGAACAATATTTCAAGAAGTCTGTTGAGGTAAGCATTACATGCCACATTCAGGCCCCGATGTTAAGGTATTTTTCATGATCAACTTAACTCATGCTCAAAGATTGTAAAATACTGAAAGATAATGATTTTTATCCCACTTGCTCATAGCAGGGTGAAGGAGCGCAGTGGCTCAGTGGTAGAGTGCTTGACTCGAGACCGAGGAGCAGCGGGTTAGAGCCTCACAGGCGTCACTGAGTTGTGGTCCTCGAGCAAGACACATTTATCCTAGCCTAGTACTTGTTCAACCCGGAAAGACCTGTCCCTGTTTAAGTGAAAGATTGTTGATGGGACGTAACGAATCAAATCAAACAACCAAACAAACATAGCGTGGTGTGATACAGGAGTTCGAATTTCTGTCCGTCGGTCCTGTGTCTGTCCGTCAACTTCTGTCGTAATTAATTTCTCAGTACCTATGATAGATAGGATTATGAAACCTTGCATAGAAATTGTCCTTGACTTGCTCTACAAGCACACACCTTGACCCTGTAACCTTGACTTACATTTCACGCTCCACTGACTTTGTCAGAATTTAATGTCACGACGTCAAGTAAAATTGAACTAGAATTGTTTTTCTACGAAAAAACAGATGTCCCCCACTTTTAGGAATAAAAAAATATCACAAAATTGCATTTAGTTGTGTTACAAGAGATGGTTGTGGCAATTTTGGAAATCTGTCCTCCATCAGCCACAAATGATGTTTACCTCAAGTTTGAGGTTTCACCCAAAACGGACAGATTAGAGGATATACAGGCCTCTACAATGGAATATTAATTTTCCTATTTCTCAACCAAATCACATGTTGTGGGTACTTAAAAGAACCGTCTCGATGAGAGGTTTTTTTGAGCATCCAAAACCAGGCCTTTAGTAAAAAGTTAAGAGTGTGTAACAAAAAACTATTTTTCCTATTTCTCAGCCAAAACATATGTTGTGGGTACTCAAGAGAACCGTCTCAATGAGGTCAGGAGTCAAAACCTTGTATTGTAATTCGTGATTTATACCAAAACAACTTTTTGTCAACGCTAGAATACCAAAAGCATGGCGCTCATTCTGTCAAATTCTCGTAGCTCTAGACCAATTAGAACCCCCTTAAAAAGCATCAATCATGCTTCAAAATATTGTATCTATGAAAAATTCCATTATTTTGGCACTCATTTTACCCAGATACAAAGTTTTGCCATGAAAAAGATGCTCAAAATGTCGTAACTAGATGGTTTTTCACGAAAAAAATTGTCAAAATGACATAACTCAAGTAAAACTCTTCATAATGACAGTGAAATCTTTATTGGAAGTTCTAAACACCAATAACAGTGAATATGGATGTTACTAAATATAATCCTATCTGATTTTCAGCAATATAGGACACTCCTAGCAAAAGTTATTCAGTTTTTTGTCTCTCCTGAAAAATGTGAAAATCAAAGATACGAGAGTTTGACTCCCGACCGACGATATGTTAAAACTGATGGGAAAGAAAATATTTACAATTTTAGGCTTACATTTTTGACACTAAACCTGTGCAAATCAATTGGGCCAGGATATGACAAAAGGCACCTAATGGTTGTGATAATCAAAATCTACCTAATGTTAAGTCTGTAAAGTACTTCCTCTTAAGAGCATTTCCTGAAATTTTGAAGCAATTATCTTTAATATTGACAAATATATGAAGGTTAGAAGCAACATATGTAGTCCAATTTTGAATGTGACGTCAAGAAGGACAATCATTAACCCTAATTTGACGTCAGAGTGCTGGTCTCCAGTTGCTTGTTGGTTATTTTTGGCTCTAAACATCTAAAAAATATGATGTATTCACAAGCATTTTTGATGTTATAATGTAAATGTGAATAGAATTTTATGAAAATATCGTTTCTAAGTCATTTTATAGGCAATTAAAGTGACCCACCCTTCATTATGGGCCTTTGTAGGTACTATGGCCTTATTGTTGCCATGTCAACATCACTCATACAAAACTTAAGTTATAATTAGAAGCCTTTGCTAATTTGGTGACATCAAACTGTAGAAACATTTTGGTGGTAATATAAAAGCATGTGATATTTTGTAATTTTAGTTGTTTTTCAAGAGTCTCTTGTGAAATAATTGCCAAAATGCCTTAAGTATCTTTTTTCAGATCCAGGCTCATATGTTAAAATTTAGCCAGTGCATGAGATTTCCAACAATGTGGTATGTGCGACCAGCAAAGCCTCAGATCAGCCTGCGCAAGCGCGCAGTCTGATCAGAGCCTATGCTAGTCACTTGAGTATTCTATGAGTTTTAAGCTGCATACTGAACACCATTTTGAGTTTCTAAGCCTAAAAGGAGGCTGCAGAGGCTCCTTCGAGTCTACACTTGTCAAAATGCCACATTGTTGGAAATCTCATGCACTGGCTCATTATTGATGGATAAGAAAAAAATCACATTTTTGCACTCAAAAAGATTTCTTCCCTGGATCAAAGAAAATGCACTGATTGATTTCAGATTGAGCCAACATTCAGGAGTGGGTTGTTTAATACAGCGCTGATGTTAACTAACAATCTTAAGAGGCCCAGGGATGCAGTTCCTTATCTTAAACAGCTGTTGGAGGTAACTATGATATGGGCATCAACGCAAGAAAAACCTCTCTTCAGAGTTTGCAAACAACAAAGGCGCAGACCAGCCTGCGCATCTGCGCAGTCTGCTCAGCACCTTTGTTATTCGCTTTAGGAAAGTAGTATATCTAGACTTGCTATTCAATTTTCTAGCTGGTCTTTGTTGCTAAGGAGACTGGTTCGAGTGTCGCTTTGAAACAAAACCCTGAAGATAGGTTTTGTTGCCGCCGCCTATAGGATAGATAAAACTGTCCCGAGGATCACCATTTGGCATCACGAGGCTTGCCAAGTGATAACAAACGGTGATCCGGAGGGAAGGATTTTATCCTACCCTCACACAAAAAAATAGATTCTTTTTCTTGCTCACCACTATTTTTAATTATTTATTTTAAAAATAAGCTTCCAGAAGTCCCTGAATAGGCTAAGATGCAATTTCACATGATGACGTTACTTGACATCCAGACTCCTGGGTAAGATAGCATGGGTAAGATAAGATTTTCTATCCCAGGGTAAAATCTCAGATATCCTTATCTGATGTGCAAGAATAAAGTTTCAAATATGGGCATTTCTGTGTCTCGATATTTATTAATTTTCGTAAATAACAATACACTGTCATTAATAATGATCAAAATTTGTCTAATTTGGTGTTTGTAAAAGGAGTTCATTGTAATGGTAAACAGGGGCAAGTTCACTTTAGAAGTGTATTGCAAAGCCTCTATGGTTTAACATTGATTCAATGAAGTTAACTCGCCAATGATATTCACAGAAAAAAATACTATAAGTTATAAAATGAGCTAGCACATGAGATTTTGATACTAAAAAGAAATTGAATGTAGAAATATTAATATTTTCTTATCCATAAGTTTTAACATATATTATGAGTGCTCAAAAGACCTGTCTCATTGAGACAGTTCTTTTGAGTACCCACAACATATGTTATGTTTTTAGAAATAAAAATTTTATCTTAATTAAGCTCTTTTATTGTGAGGCCTGTTAGGTATCACTTTGTCAAGAAATGAAGGTCAGTTGAGCCTGCACAAATGCAGAATTGCCAGAGTCTTTGCTGCTCGCATCGACAAAGAATAGATGTAGATAAAGACTCATTCTGAAATTTTGACTTCTAGCCCCACTGGATATGTCAGTGTATGCGTTTAACTCTTTCCTTGCCAGTGGTAACTGTTGTCATTTGCTGAATACCTTTGCAAACAATTTGGACTCAGATCAGGACCGACAAAATGTCAGTCCTGAACTGGATCCAAACTGTTTGACACTCTGATAGACTTGCTCCTGAAATCATTTTTGAAGTTAATTTGGATAAAATCAACAGATGACAACGAAAGCATAAAAAATTACCCTGCATGCAATGAGTTAAAACCCTTTCTTCACTACAAACCTGAAAAAACGTCTGGGCAAACAGTGTATAACCTGATGAGATGGCTCAGGCTCATATGAGCCATCTCTGGATTTACACTGTTTGCTTACGTAGCTTGCTATTATTTCAATCTCAATTTTTGCATTTTTTTTTCAAGATTTGTCTATCACCCTTTTTAACACAATGACTTCTACAGTTAAAAGTTGAAGAGTTTGATTCGGAAACTTGACGTTATTGTAATGTTAAAATGACGTCACCATGTCACATCTCATTGTATTCAGGATTTTCTGGAGGTCTTTTTCATGTATTGAGGTATTGAGTGGTAAGCAAGAAAAATAATCCATTATTCGTGTGAGGATGGGATAAAAAATATGTCCCTTGCGATCACCGTTTGTCATCACTCGACAAGCCTCGTGATGCCAATCGGTGATCCTCTGGATGGATTTTTCTATCTCACACTCATGATGGATTCTTATAATCACATGCTGGTCATAATTATTTTTCAGCATCATCCAGACCATACTAAAGGAATGATGCTTTGGGGAGAAATAAATGTGAATGTACTCAGGGATCTAGATGAAGCTGATAAGGTAAACTAAGTGAAACAACTTTTCTCATGGTAGACAACTTTTGGTTTTGTAATAACATTGTGTCTATACATATATGAGCCGCAACACGAGATTTCCAACATTGTGGTATTTACGACTAGCAAACCTGCGCATTCAGGCAGTCTGATAAAAGCCTTTGCTAGTCACTTGAATATACTATGAGTGTTAAGCTACTGACAGAACATCATTTGGAGTTTCTAAGCTTAAAAAGAGGCTGCACAAGCAAATCTGCGTCTATACATGTAAAAATGCCACATTGTTGGAAATCACATGACACGGCTCATATATACATGTAAGACATTTTATATTCCAACACAAATCATGGATATTTATTTTTTTCTGTGAAAATATTTGTAATGGTGTGGTAGGGAGTGCCTAGTTTGCAACAATTACATTTTTTGTCTCGGATAACAACATAGCTAAAGGCCCTTGATCGAGATTAAAATTTTATTATTGCACTTTTTTGTTAATAGAATAAATAGTTGGATTTTAAGTCATTTTAAAATTACATATGACATGCCACTTTATGCTGCTTGTAATGGTCCAATTTGAGATGAAACAGAGATATTAACAGTAAACAAGTGCAGAAAGGCATTAAATGGGATTATGTACCTTCCCAAATGAAAATTTGGATGCAGCAGGGTTCCCACAAGCTCTGGAAATCATGGAAAACCTGTAAAATCACCAGAAAAAAAGTTCCATGCATGGAAAATCATGGAATTTGAAAAAAAAACCCTGAATAATCATGGAAAAATCATGGAATTTTGTAAAATAATTTGACAAAACCACCAGTAGCCAGAAAACAAGCTGTCAGCCATACAAAATTTGTGTGTCTAGCTGTCAGACACACACAATTTGTGTGCCTGACAGCTAATTTTCTGGCTACTTGTGTGCCCGACAGCTAGTTTTCTGGCTACTAGTGGTTTCAAGTTTTAATTATTTCAAAATGCATGCATGGTCTACAAGCATGCTTATTTAAATACATTGCTGTTGCTGCATTCCGCATTTATCTCAGTGTGTGAAGATGCCACTAAAAGGGGAGGTTGGATGTCATGCATTAAAAAGTCATGGAAATTACATTGTTGATCATGGAAAAATCATGGAATTGTTTTTTTTAATTTCTGTGAGAACCCTGAATTGCAGTTATCTCCTTCTTTATCGTCACTGTTTTCTTTACAGAGCTTTCGAAAGGTGATAGAACTGGAACCGAACAATATTGAGGCTATGCATAATCTGTGCGTAGTATTTGTTGAGAAAGGGTATCTATTGGAGGCAGAGAAGTGTCTCGCTCATGTTCATAAAGTCTCTCCCAATGAGGAATATATTCTCAACCATTTAAACCTTGTCCGAGCAAAGATTAAGGAATACATGGACAAACAGAAGGCAGCTAAAGAAGACAAAACTGCAGAATCAGGTCAAGGTCAAGATAGCCAAAAGCCAAGTGAAAGCCAAGAAGGTCAAAATTTAGGCAAAAATCATGACAGTGAAAAGTTAGGTGAAACCAAAGAAGATCAAAAGTTAGGTGAAAACCAAGAGGGCCAAAAGTTAGGTGAAAGTTAAGAGAGTCAAATGTCTGGCTATAATCAAGATACTCAAATGGTAGAAGGAGCTTAGAGAGGTTTGTAAATCTGATGAAGGTCAAATATCTCAAGCGAGAAAGCAAGGTCAAGGTCAACTTATTCAAAAAGTTCTTTCAGGAATACCATAAGAGTGGCAAACAGTTTGGATCCAGATACAAGTCCTCATCTGGGTCCAATCTGTTTGCCTATCAGTGATCAACACTAGTAGGCAAAGAGTTACTAATGTGCAATTAGTAGCTAACCACAAAAGCAGTTTCATTCAAATGACCCACACTGTTGCAAAAAGGGACCTTTAAGAGCTTTTTGAAGTACTAATCAGGGTCTTCATTGTCAGTTTTTTATGATAGACTTTACATAATATAATAAATATGTGAGGAATAGATACTGATTACTGGATGCATGGTTGAGAGGTTCATTGTTATTCTTGTCTGAACCCTCAACTTCTTCCATCCTATGTGTGCAAACAACGAAAGCCCAGGCAAGACTGTGCAGATGCCCCTGATAGTCTGAGCTCAGTGGTAGGGTGTTGGACTTGAGATTATACTAAAAGGGTTGTTGTTTGGGATTTGCTGGATGCACTGCATTGTGTTCTTGGGCAAGACACCTTATCGTCTGCTTAATACTGGTTCAATCCAGGAAGACAGGAAATCAGCCAGACATGACAGAACGTTTGTTGACTGGGATGAAAAGCATCAACACAAACAACCAAATTAAGGCAAACAGTGAAGACCCAGATAAAGTGCCACATAATGTTGCATTTCATCAGGGTCCACACTGTTAGCAAACTTGATGAAATCTTTATGACATAAATGCATCTGAATTAAAAAAGATCATACCATTGATCCCTTAAGATACAATGGGCAATTTCATACTTATTCTATAAAGATGCCTGGGAAAATCCATCAGAATAAAAGAGGTTCATGTGCACCAAACCTAAGGCTATGCAGGTATGGTGGGCAGGTGCGTAGCCAGAGATTTTATAACGTTGAAGCCCACGTAAAAAAAATATGAAGAATTCAGATATATCTGACCTATATATACTTAAGGAATAAAGAAACGCAACAAAGACTTCAAGTCATTGTAAGCATACAATATGATGCAAACTTTTAGTGCAAATGATATTTATCCATAGGAGCAGTATGTGTCCAACAAATTACAGCAGGTTCAACGTAATTATCGATTACGTAATCGTTTTGGTATGCGCGTAACGAGCTTGACCCCCAAAGTAAACTGCTGAAACAGGGTCAATAAAAGTAAAGTTTGAATCAACCATCGGTTTATTGTTTTAAAAAGTCTTGGCATAGATTGCGGATCAAGGAAATGATCAAATGGCGACGTTTCTGTAGGATTCTGAAACAGCTTAACGTCATTAACGTCAACTCTGAATACTGAGTGAAACGCGTAAAATTTCTTTTCTGCTTGAGATTTATCCATTACAAGGACATTTTGTTCAAGAATTTTGACTTGAAATCTTCAGACGTCAAAAAACCTCAATTCTGACGTCAAAATTCGATATCCTACGTTTTAATGGTTTCCATGATGTTTATGTGTTTTTCTAACGATAAAATGGTCCAGTGACCAAGTTTGGGTTACAGTTAACAAGTTTGGTGTTCACTCTTGGCATGTAATCAGATGTTTTCTCTTGCATTATGCCGTGTTTTGTTTGGCTAACGTCAATATAAACACCTTACCAGCGTATTTCTACGTTATCTGAAAAGTCAGGTTTTCCCAAGAAAGCATGTTCTGATGTCTCTAGGTTTATCTTATCCCGTATATGCACCAGCGACCTAAACGCGATGGCTCTAAGTGACGTTTATCCTTTATTCACTACCATTGTGTATCTTGCCATTCAAGTAGCGTATTTTGACGCAATATTTGACTGCATTGCGAATATGATCGGACGTTTGTTTAATTTGCACATTGTCAAGTCGACATAAAATAACCAAACATGGAAAAGACGGGGTTTCTTGAGCTTTATTCTGACGTTAACTTCACATTTTATGTTTTCATATGTTTTCATCTTGCAGCGTAAAATGTAGCGTTAAAATGACGTTTTGATATTTCATCACATGCCATAAATACTCAATAAGAAAATTTCAAAAGAGATTTCACCAAACCGTCATTTAAATACGCGAAAATAATATTTTTGTCTGTTGCATTTCTTTATTCCTTAAGTATAGTTACTTTACTTTTCAGATAGTGAATAACAAAGGCATTGATCAGACTGCGCAGATGCCCTGGCGGGTCTGTGCCTTTGTTGTTCCCGCAAGCATCAAAGCCAGGATTTGTCGCATCGAGGCCCATATGATGTTTAAGCCCAGGCTTCCTGGCCTCCGCCCGGCTATGCGCCTGGTAGGAGATAAGCAAAATAAGTAAGAAGAGCCTTTGACCAGAATGTAAACATTTTGGGACTGCAGTTAATGGATTTTGACAAAGACAGGGTTAGGTTTTTATAATGCAACACAGTTGATGAATGTAAAAATGCTCATTTATTTAATGTGCTAGGTTGCAGGAAAATAAATATTAAAACTTGTAAGATTGTAAATAAGCTGGTTTCCAGCAAAAGGTACAAGCTGGCAAGTGTGCCCATTAAGGACTCAGATCAGCCTGCCTATCTGCACAGTCTGATCAGAGTCTTTGTTGGGTGCTCTATGGGAAGCCAAGGGTCCAATGTTTCTTCAGGTGGAAAACTAAGACTGGTCAGATTGTGTAGATGCACAGACTGATTTCAATCTTCGCTGTACACAGGTGTCAACTTGTCACTTAAGCCGGATACCCACTTATATAGAATATGGATCTGATCAAAATATTAGTTTCTTTAATCTGTAGTTTCCTTCATCTTTAGAAGTTCATGTAATGAATGATGCATTAAGGCATTAAGTCCTTAATATAACAATATCTTTTTCATTATGAACAAAAAAATGGTATTTTTGATCTTTCTACATTTATATGTGTTCTATTCATTAACTCTTTGCCTACTGGGAAATGGTGCTTGCTTTTGTTTGTTTGATTTTGATTCTTTACTTCCCATCAACAATCTTTCAGTTAAACAGGGACGGGTCTTCCTGGGTTGAACAAGTACTAAGCTAGGATAAATGTGTCTTGCTCAAGGACCACAACGCAGTGACGCCTGTGAGGCTCGAACCCACAGCTCTTTGGTCTCCAGTCAAGCACTCTACCACTGAGCGACTGAGCTCCCTAAAAAATGGTGCTTGCTTTTTTGTTTTTTGCTTATTTTTTTCAAAATTATCTTTTTGGAAATAACCTTTCAAGAATAACGTCAGAGTGTCAAACAGTTCGGATCCAATTTCATAAAGGAACTTTAGGACAATGACCATTTTGTGGCCATTTTCCTATAATTTGTTTGTAAAATTACATTGTAAAAAAAATAAAGAGCCACAGCATCACCCAGTTATATCCGAATTTGTGTTATAATGAGGTGCGTTATAAAGGGACTGCTTTGTATAAATAGAAGAATGATAACAAAATTTGAAATTGATATTAAATTTAAGTAAAGTGCCCACAACATGTTTTTTGTTGAAAAATCTGAATACACTCTTTATTGTATGCCCAGTCCTCGAGGTTATGAAACTTTATTCCTGCTCACCATAACTGGGCATGAAATTTCAACTGCTCATAAAGTCTAAAATACTGAAAAATACAGATTTTTCTTGCTTTTAAACACTGAGATGTCGTATATTTTGTTTTGCTGCAACCTAGTGTTGATATTTTTAAATACATTGAAACCTGTCTTAAACCTTACCAGGATTGAACTTAATTGGATATTTTTAAATTGTTCAGATCAGCCTAGTACAAGGAAACTTTTACAGTTGAAATCATGTTGTTTTTTGCATGAAAACGTCAAGATTTAGTCATATAAACGAGGGGCATTTGGAAAGTTCTTAGCATGGCATCATAACTCCACAATGCGTTGATTAAATGCTATCAAATAATACATTTTTGGAAACTAGAATTCAACGGCTACTTGATGGTTTATTTTTTGTCGAAAAATGACTCGGCGTGCACTCAAAATGAGTAGGGTTTATACATTGGCTGAAATCTTAAGCAAAATAATGGTAAAAAAACAAAGGAAAATTGGGGACCTTATTAATGATAATGGTTTGACAAATTAACGATTTGATGCCAACTTAATTTTTATTATACCCCCCCCCCCCCCCCCCCCCCCCCCCCCCCCCGCAAACTTTGTTTGTTGTGGGTATACTGTTTTCAAGTTGTCCGTGCGTCTGTCCGTCCGTCCGTAACGCTTTGTTTCCTTAATATCTTGAAGAGTCATTACTGGATTTTCATCAAACCTTGCAAACATGTTCATATATGCAAGACAAATACTTTAGGCGAAAAAGTAAGGGCTAGGGGCCAATTTTATTAGAGTTGTTTCCCTTTGTAGTTCTAAATGGCTTTTTATATAGGGTTTTATGCTTATGCTATTATAGTCCATACACGGGCCGATCAACTCCTACCACAGCTTTTGATGAAACAATTTGATACTTTTCCTATACAATGTAGACTAATTGAACATATGCATGAAGGAGTTTGGTTCAGAAAAAATAATTCAGAAAAAATAATTTTTGACAAAATGACAGCTGTGAGAACTTAGACAACTTTTCCCTAATATGGCTTTTGTATATGCATTGATGGTGCCTTCATTGGCCGATCAATTCCTACCACAGCTTTTGATGGAGCAATTTGATACTTTGCCTATACAATATAGACACATTGAACATATGCATGAAGGAGTTTGGTCTAGAAAAAATATTTTTTGACAAAATGACAGCTGTGAGAACTTAGGCAATTTTTCCTTAATAAGGCTTTTCTATATGCATAGATAGGGCCTTCATGGGCCAATCAACTCCTACCACAGCTTTTGATGGAACAATTTGATACTTTGCCTATACAATGTAGACATGTTGAACATATGCATGAAGGAGTTTGATTTAGAAAAAATAATTTTTGACAAAATGACAGCTGCGAAAACTTAGACAATTTTTCTTTAATAAGGCTTTGTATATGCATAGATAGGGCCTTCATGGGCCGATCAACTCCAACCTAAGCTTTTGATGGAACAATTTGATACTTTTTCTATACAATGTAGACACATTGAACATATATATGAAGGATTTAGGTTCAGAAAAAATAATTTTTGACAAAATGACAGCTGTGAGAACTTAGACAATTTTTCCCTAATAAGGTGTTTGTATTATGCATAGACCGTGCCTTCATGGGCCGATCAACTCCTGCCACAGCTTTTAATGAAGCAATTTGATACCTTGCCTATACAATATTGACACATTGAACATATGCATGAAGGAGTCTGGTTGAAAAAAATTTTTTTGACAAAATGACAGCTATGAGAACTTAGACAATTATTCCATAATATTGCTTTTGTATATGCATGGATATTGCCTTCTTGGGCCTATCAACTACTACCACAGCAATTTGAATGGGCAATTTGATACTTTGCTGATACAATGTAGACACATTGAACAAATGCCTGAAGGAGTTTGGTTTGGAAAAAATAGTTTTTGTTTGCACAGATTCTACTGAAACTTTCTTTTCAAAACTAAGGTCTGCTGGTTGGAACTATAACTTACCAAGTTTTTTCACTGACTCTTACTGTGCGGGGGGTATCTAATAAGCATTGCTTATTGACTTTTTTCATTAAAATATATTATGTGATCACTGCTTGTACGACTTACACGTTTACATTCGAAAAATGTCGACTTATAGAGAAATGGTAAACTTTCAAAAATGGGACTTTTTCCGATTTTTCTTTATACTTTTACTATAAATTGTGTCACTACAGGAGCACTGAAAATGCCTATTGAGTATATGTTTTGCTTTATTTGTAAAGAACAATGTATACAAATCATTTCGTCGTGCAAATAGTGTGGCTTGTTCAGTTCTGTATTCAAGAAAACGATTCTTAATAACACTACCCCTACTTTTCAAGAAATGGGTGGGGTAACTTAACCCCTCACATTTTGTTGATGGCATAAGAACGTCTCATGGTATCGCGTTAATCGTCACAAAATTGATTGATTTCTTTTGTCGAGGTATTTTTATTTTTTTTGGCCACCGTTTTCAATTGAAATGAACCAGAACGTCAACTCATAGCTAAACTTACTCTCCCCCATGGGAAGATTATAAGAGTTATCTTCCCTTTGATCTGGTTTAGAAAGATTCTTTTGGTTTCAATACAAAGAGTATAAAGTAAGCTTGACAAAAAAAACAAAGCACAGCATTTTTTAACTACTATCATTTATATATTTTCAAAACATGTGCATTGTGACATGCGAGTTTTAGTCGTAATAAATAGCGTATTGCTTTGATTTCTATATGGTTTTGGTATTGCTGTTCCGGTATTTAGTTAATAGAAACATCACACTCGTTCATCAATTGTATAATAACTGTACCAGATTGTGGCCTACCATATGGTACAAAATTATCTAATTTAATGAACTATCGTTAATGTTCTGCACACTTTACAAAAGGTAAAATGTTATGTTTTCCACTGAAATTTTGCGTTTTCCAGTATACAAACAGTACTTGTATTCACAACAATATATTTTGTGTCTGCTTTATAATATCCTCATGAAATTTGTGCCATAACATAGAAGAAGGATAGCTCTTTAAAATGATACCAAACATGATAGGGTTTGTAAATTGGTTACTGAGATAATAGATCATGCTAAGAACTTTCCAAATGCCCCTCGTATATGCCTTTGTTATGACAGTCATTACATAAAGTTACTAAACATGTAAACCGCTTGTGGTTTATCGATTTTAATGCATGGCCTTATATCACTCCAAGATGTGATGTCATTTGATAGATATATTTTCCTTTCAGCAATAACAAATGTGTGATTTGATATCAAATGTTGATTTGATAATATGTCAATGTGGCAAAAAAGCAACCAAAAATTGTCTTTGAAGTAAACATACCGGTAGTTCCTTTAAAATTGATCTGTTTACACGGCTAAAGAAGGTTAATTGATACAAAAAGAAGAATTAAAGAAAAACACTTCGAAACATTGAATTATGGAAACATACTACATGGTGCGGCTTAAGACTGGTATAAATGTGTTAACTATATGTTATATGGATATATTTAATAGTTATTTTTATGTAATTTATTGTCTTCCGTTTACTCGTGTATGTTTGTATACTTAGTGAAAACCAAGTTAAGGGGTTCGCAGGTAGAATTCACTTTGCAGTTTCATATTTTAGAGAAATGATATAAGGCAAAAGTCCAGAGCTAGCCACAACTTTTGTTGTCTACTGATATTCTTTGCAATGTTTATTCCCTAAAACTTCAATGCTAAACTGAACTGCTCTTTACCCCCTGTGATCTAGAGCTCTGACTTGTGTTTTTTCTGTTAAATGAGCATCCTAGCACTAAAGACAGTGTTCTTGAAGTTGATTTATGCAATCAAGAGTTTGATTAGAACTAGATTTGAATTTAGATTTTCGTTATGTGCGTAGGACTAAAATATTGTATATACTTTAGAGTACTGGATAGATTTTTGGATCATATTAAACACTTGTTGACTTGCTAAATGCTACATGTTTTTCAAAAAGCAAGTAGAATATACAATCATCTGCTGCTATTGGCAACAAGTAGAATATACAATCATCTGCTGCTATCGGCACAGCATTTAATCAAACTGAATTATAAGAGTCATGTGCGGATCCAGAAAGTTTTTTCAGAGGGCATCAAACTTTGAGTTTTTTTTTTTTTCGTTTGTTTTAGTTGATGAGGGGATCCAAGTACTAATAAAAGCGGGCCATCATTGGCTGGCCAGCGAAACACCATTTAAATGGTGTTTCGCTGGGGTGCCAAAGATGGCCCAATATTGTATGCTGGCTTGGCATGTGATTTATCAGTGGATCCGGACCAGTATTGCTAAGAAACCCTATATATTTGTGATTTTTCAGGGGAAGGTTCGGACCCTCTATCCCCCCCCCCCCCCCCTCTGTCTGGATCTGCGCATGAGAGTTCATCCATACAATGTCGGGTTTATATTAATTAAACCCTTATCCTGCCACTATTTTTGTCCTGAAGATGTCTGCTGCACTTCAGACTAGATTTTATCATTGAAAGAAACACAGAACCTTATCAGACTGCTCCCTTGAGAGCAAACTGATCTGGATCCATATTGTTTGCAGTATAGGCTACCTAAGAGCATAAGCAGACATAAGGAGTAGACGACAAAAGCCGTGACTGACGGGCTAAGGATAAAAATGACTTGTTTACATTTTTTTTACTGATGGTCACTTTTAAAGTTATTTTATTAAACAATGAGATTCCGACAGTGAGGTCATGATATGTTTTGGTACTAAATTTAAAGAGACTAGGTCTGTAACTATGAACTCTATGATCTCTTTTCCTCAACTGGTTTAATAAATTAAATAAAACATGACCACTCACGTAAGATCCTCTATGTTTTGTTGTTCTGACATTTTTGGAACCATCAATATGTTAATAAATGATTTTATTTATGAAACCAAATTTATATTTGAAAATTTGTGCCGAAACAAAAAAAAAATAAAAAAAAAATGCTGAGACAAAGTGGCTTTAATAAGAAGGTCAATTCTGGTATTGTGAAGGAAGTTTGTGTTGAACATCTGGCCTCCATAATTCTGCTCTTACAAGGTGCATGGTGGCTCAGTGGTAGAGTGTAAGATTTGAGATGGAAGGATCACTGGTTTGAGACTCACCAGAGGCACATAGTTGTGTCCTTGAGCAAGTTCTTTATCCTCTGCTTAGTACTGGTTCAACCTAGGAAGACAGGTTGTCATAACTGAACGTTTGTTGACATGGAGGTAAAGCATAAACACAGACAGGACTTCTTCTAGAAATATCAATACCTTTTTACCCTGATCCTGCTGGGAGCACAGTGGCTCAGTGGTACAGTGCTTGACTAGAGACCGAGGGGCCGAGAGTTCGAGTCTCAACAATGTCACGGTGTTATGTCCTTGAGCAAGACACATTTATCCTTGCTTAGTACTAGTTCAACCCAGGAAGACCTGTCCCTACATAAATGAAAAATTGTTGACTGGGTCATAAATAATCAAATCAAACGAACAAAAAAAACTAGGTTCTGCTGGCAAAATATGTTATATCCATGTCCTTTTTGCCGCCAGTTCCATTGCACAACTCCATTAAGAACCACGAAATTTGTGAATGCATGGAAAACAGTGTAGATCCAAATCAGCTGGCATTAGAGGAAGCCAGCTGATTTGGATCTACATTGTATATAAAAGAGGATTTACCCAGATTCAGCAGGACAAAATTTTTTATTAGATGTGTTCAGATATCAGTGCCATATACTAAAATGTACCTTACTATGCAGATTTTCTTATTCTTTTGTGTGCCTTAGAACACAGGAGCTTGAAGTTTGATCTTTATATCACCTCTATAGCCTCAAAACCAAAAGCTTACAATGTCATTACGTAATGGCATTATGAGATTTTCGATTTTAGGGTTTAGAAGTGATATTAGGATAGAAATTCAAGCTCCTGTGCTTAGAATAGAATTTTTAGTTTTCAGCTAAGCCAAATGAAAAATACCTGTGTCTAGGGTAACCCTATCCTACCTAAATCTACTGGTGAAAAAATATGGTTTTATGCATTTTGAAAGGCGAAATAATTAAAAAAAGATATGTGTGCCTAACCTGCCTAAAACTTTCAGACCTATTACCCGAAACACACTTCTTTTGTTATTTGGCCTAATAGTACGTTCTGTTAACCCTTTGTATACAGATGGATTGATACAGTAAGCATGAGATGTTCCATTGTAAATATCTGGGGGTGCCGGGTTATGATTTAAAAAAATATATATATTTTTGGTCCGATGAACTTTTTTACCTTAAAATTTTCACTGTTTATAAAAAAAAAACATTAGGAGTTTCAGGTATACGAAGGGTTAAAACTAAATAAATCATTTTATTACCCAACCCTCTATATACGGAGTAATTGTCTATTTTTTGCTATGTCATGACTCACTGAACTCTTGCCCAGTCAATATTTTTGACTATTGAATGGCACTATACCATAGACTGGTTTCCTGCTTCCCTGTTAAATCACACAGGTGCTTATCTACATACGCGACAACGATGCACATACGGTTTGTTTATAAAAGGAGATGTTGTGCAACAAAGGTGAAAATGAGCCATGCTTTGGCAACTTTAAACTTCAATAACTTTGATGTTTATGGTCAGAAACATAAAGTGTAGGTACTCGTTTTCTTAGTTAGAACGAGCTTAACATTCTGAGACCAAAAGTGAGCAGATTTGGTGAAATTTTCTGTTTTGCAACAAAACCTCATGGTCTACAACAACTCCATTCAAGAAACGCTGCTAAGTATTTCATCAAAAGGGTTTGGTAATAAAACAGTTATTTCATGCCTGTTCGTAGTATAGTCAAATTATTACCCCTCGGTACTGTGGACGACCTGATGCACTATTGCACTTGGCCATCGGCCTCATGCAATAGTGCATCAGGTCGTCCACGGCACCTCAGGGTAATAGTTTGGACTATACTACAAACAGGCATGAAATAATTGTGTAATATTTTTATTACACATATGATTATGATATTAAGCCCTACCAGTGGTTTTGAGGAACAGGGGAACAAGGGTATTTATTTCAAGGGACCGAGGGAACAAACGTCTTAAAATGAGAGTAACAGAGGAGTGAAGTCAATTCTGAGGACAAGGGAACAAAATGATTTTTTTCAGGTGAGCAGGTCAATGTGTCCCTCAAATATACACTTTTCAAAGAAAGCCTTTAGGGCTGCTATCTGGGACAATAACAAACAGTGCAGACACAGATCAGACGCTGCAGAATGCAGCATCTGATCAGGGTCTTCAGTGTTTGCAAAAAGCAAAAATTAGATCAAATTAAAAGATACCACCCAACAGCCATACAATTGGAAGTTGATAAGGATAGGAAAGTCCATTTGGCTTGAATTGGTTTATATTTGTCCTGCTAAATAAATGTTTGTCTAATATGGAAAAGGGTTAAAGTATTCAAGCTACAATATTGAAACTAGGTCAAGCTGTAGGGGATAGTGAATGAACTTACCCAATAAACTCCTGATAAAATTCTTAAAAAAAAATGGTGCTTGTTAAAATCCAAATCCCAATGGACAAGCATACTATGGTTGGGGCACAGTGTTTTTTTTTTAAAACACAATTTCTAGCAGTGTTCCATCTAGAGGGGGCCATTGGCCCTCTTTTTCATCAAATGTCCTCTTAGCAAAGCTAGAGTGGGCCATCTTTTACATTATATGAATGGGGAAATATTGCACCTTGTTTTATTTTCATTTGAAATCAAATGAAAATGCCCCCTTAAAAATTCCATAGATTGAACATTTTTCTATTATCTTCAAAATGCACCTTAGATGGGACCAAAGTGCTAATAGTCACATTATCAAATTTAAAGAGTTTTATATGCAAGCATTTATTGTCATATTATATGTATTTTCTGTGTACTACACATTTTTTATAGATTTATATTTTCACAGGCATTTTAGTCCTCATAATTTATATGTTTTTTATGAAATCAGCAAAATGAATGTCCTATTAGGAAATATTGATATTACCTTGATAGCACAGCTTATTAATGTTAAGGTTTGCACTGTTTCAGTTTGGTATGCTGACAGTGCACCTTCTTCAACAAAATAAGGGCACAAGTGCTGAACTTAAATAAGAGTTTAAACCAAGGTTTGAAAACAGTGAAGATCCAGATAAGGCAACTGATCAGCATCTACACTGTTTTTCATTGACACAATCAGTCTATATCGATAATGAAATAGAACAACTGGACTGGCCGGAAAACAGAGGTTGATAAAGCAATCCCATCTAAAAAAAAGCAACTAGGTGTGAGCTTATTGGAGCATTTACATTAATTAGGTTGAATATGGTATATATGAGAAATGTATATTTGTTTGTTTGTTTGATTTGATTTTTTACGCCCCATCAACAATCTATCAGTTAAACAGGGATGAGTCTTCCTGGGTTGAACCAGTACTAAGCTAAATGTGTCTTGCTCAAGGACAACAATGCAGTGGAAAAATGTATGAGTGCAGAACCTAGTAACTTTTATATCTGAAAGCATAACCCTCCAATAAATGCCCATAAAAGGCTTACAGATCATTGTTATGCAAGCAATCGCCTTAACTCATTACCTACCAGTGTCGTCTGCAGATAACTTTTTACAATCAGATGGGAACCAGATCAGGCCCGACAAAATGTCCGGCCTGATCTGGATCCAATCTGTTTGACACTCAAATAATCACAATTTATGCTCAAAAACTTTGTTAAGCTAGACCTATGATAATATATGTTAGCTGATATGTCCTATGATAATGTATGTTAGCTGATATGTTACTATAATTAGCGATGTTTTAATGATTGTGTGAAATGCATAATAATAAACACTACAAAAAAATTTTCTGTGTTCATGGTAAACTCCTGACTTCTTATTCCTCAAAAATACATATAGGTAGGGAGCGCAGTGGTAGAGTGCTTGACTCGAGACCGAAGGGCTGTGGGTTCAAGCCTCACCGGTGTCACTGTGTTGTGGTCCTTGAGCAAGACACATTTATCCTAGCTTAGTGCTGGTTCAACTTAGGAAGACCCGTCCCTTTATAACTGAAAGATTGTTGATGGGACGTAAAGAATCAAATCAAACAAACAAAATACATATAGTTAAATGCACATCTGGCCTGGTGTTATAAAACTTTCCTGCTCAGCTCATATTAGCCTGCTCAGCTACAGAGACTAGCTTGAATCTTAAAATTATCCACAAAGCAAGATAAGATATACTTTGCAGGAGCGAATAACGAAGGTGCAGGCAAAGCCATGCTTCGGAAAAAAAACTGAGGGCACTTTTCTTATGGAAACCTTTCTGTGATAAGGGAAAACTGAGACCGAAGTTATATAATAACGAACAGTACCATGATGCGCATCCCAGCTGTTTTAGATCATGTGCTCTGTACTAATAAAATATAAAGTTGTCCTTGTATTCCAAAATTTGACATTTAATCAAAGGGATATAGTTTTGGCATTGACAGTTGGTCTTTCTGACTGTCCGAGCATATGAACGAGTACTAGTTTTGTATCCGTAAGTTGGTTTGGTTTAAAAAAAAGTGGCCAATATAAACACGGATCTTAGGTGGGGTTCTATCGATGGTCAAGTAGGATTTTTGGCATTTCTTAAACAATGGACTTCAGTAGTAGCTAACAAATTTCCTGTCGTGGAACCATCCAACTCTCATTAATCAGATTTATTTCACCTTTACCAACTTTAGCATTACATATCTCGTGATGTGCAACGTTTGCACTGATGTAGGTGGTACAAAATAGTTATACCATGTTTGTCCACCTGTACGTAAGATAATTCACTGGCTAAAGCTCGTGGATTATCTCCACGCACCGGAGGACAACCCATGGTATAACTATTGCTTGATGTATCTTGGAGATATGATAAGTACTATGATAAATCCATATTAAATAAGTTGTTCAGAATTTACTCAATAATGCTGGGGGTACTGCGTGTAACTAGGTCAGAATTAAGCAATTTCATAGTGCAAATGCTATATTGGCTTTTTTGCGTAATGAACTTCATACATTTTATTCCCCAAAAGCTATTTTACCTGAGCCAGTGCATGGGATTTCCAACAATGTGATGTGTGCGACCAGCAAAGCCTCAGATCAGCCTGCGCATATGCGCAGTCTGATCAGAGCCTTTGCTCGTCGCATAAAAATTCGATGAGTGTTAAGCTACAGACTGAACATCATTTGGTGTATCTAAGCTTAAAAAGAGGCTGCACAGGCTCGTCTGAGTCTACACTTGTCAAAATGCCACATTGTTGGAAGTCACATGTCGTGGCTCATCTAGTAAACTCTCACTGTGTGCTGTGATGGACATGTGTCTGTAATTTGCACAACAGTGCCAAAACCTTTACACAACCATCTGAAGGGGGCTCAGTGGTAGAGTACATGATTCGAGACAGGGGTTGCAGGTTAGAGCCTCACCGGTGTCACTGCGTTGTGTTTTTGAAGCAGGACAGATTAATCATTGTGTAGTAATTCGCTGGCTTCTCTAACCGGTTAACTCGGCTGGTAGAGCATCTGACTTGCAAGCAGAAGGTCGTGGGTTCGAATCCTACACTTGGTAGATATTTTTTTACCCAAATTTACCTCAATGGCGACGAGGAAATCTGGTCTCAGGTCTTTGGAGGGTTCCGTGGATCCTAGAGCATGCGGATGCAGAGGTGTGATGCCTCGCTCTAGACAGTTTCTGTCCACGACAGTTTAGCCCTTCAAAGATCAAGGTGGGGAGGAGTGTAGTGATTCGCTGGCTTCTCTAATCAGAAGCCCGGTTAACTCGGCTGGTAGAGCAACTGACTTGCAAGCAGAAGGTCGTGGGTTCGAATCCTACACTGGTTAGATATTTTTCTACCCAAATTTACCTCAATTGCTTAGTGCTGATTCAACCCAAAAAGATATATGCCGACATAACTGAAAAATTGCTGGCTTGGACGTAAACTGAAGAATCAAACCAAATGAATGAAATCAAAGCCCTGCTATTTTTGACGTCAATAACGTCAGTTTGAAAAAGCGTAAAAAGACAATTTTACTGATTATGCTGTGTTCCCACTGTCGTTCGATCCGTTGCGAACGCGAAGCTTGGCCATTCGTAGCTGATCGTGGGATTTCTTTGAAATTTTAGGCTTGGATACGAAGTGATACCAGTCGATACGTTCTGATACGATTTGCTGCGCTTGGATGCGATATGATAACGATTGGTCAATTTCTGGTGACACGAACTGGTCTCTCGTTTAGATACGATTACATACAATGTACGTTTAGACAGGATTATCTCGATCGATTCCACGATGGTGTGCCAATCTGATACGATCATCACGATCTGGGTTCCCGATTTGGGACGATGTCGCATGCGCATATACGTTCTGATGCGTTGATCTCGAACTTCCGCCGACGCGCTCTGTTGTGACAGGATACGATAGTGGTCCAGATGTCTTTCACGATCTTGATCAATTTGAGCTACGGTTGTTGTACAGCCCGACTGACTATCGACTTCATTGTTTCTTTCAAGATCTACAGAGTTAACACGCGAACCCATAACCCTTGATAATGACAGGAGTTCAGGTTGATAGCCTTACATTTGCAGTATTACTTATGCTTATATACATGTATCATCGCTAGAGAGGTAGAAGACAAGCAGCAGCCGAACCAGCTACAAACCCAGTCACAAAGAGCCAGTAGATTTGTAGTCAGGCAGTTTTAGGTGACACCATTGATCTCTACAGACCTCATTTCTCACTCAATAATTACGAGCAATGTCGAAGGCAAATGAATCTGGAATTTAAGCCCTTTTTAAGCCATTTTATTGTGCAAAAAACACTCAAAAGATTGGGCGATTTCGCCACGATGTGACGGCGTTTGTAATCTGAAATTGAAGTCCTTGTTAAACCATGCAATATGCAAAAAACAATCAGAATTGAATTAAAAAGTAAGATACTTACAGATGTTGGTGTAATAGAGAATTAAAAGCTATGGAGGGCAGCCATTTTAAGGCTGGTTGCTTTAATTCTGCTGTGGCTGCCTGTGTTCTGTGTTTAGATATCTCCTTCACGGTGCTGTGAGTTGGTCTGAAGTCTGTGATTGTGGCAATTTCGTGTCCTACTCACCTACTTGAAGGTCCATGAATGCATCGCATTAAACCTTTCACGGTGTATAAATGAGCGCGTGAAATCATAACATCGCCAGCGTCTGTAACTACTCGCATTTTCTGGTATCAACTCGTACCTGCTCGCGAGTCATTCATGACAGGCATTGAGCAAACGACGAAAGCGCGTCACAGATCGTACCAGATCGTAGCACATCTCGAAAGAGAGTGGGGCTTGTCTTGTCCAAGACCGATCCCAATCACCACGATTTGAAGCACGATTAGATGCGCTATGTGGCGTTTTGCTACGATGCAATACGATCTGATGCGATGATTACGTTGAGTTAATCGTGCTAATCGTAGAAAAGTTTGGACCGTCCAAAATGTTCTACGAACAACACGATTGCCGCGACTGACATCAAGATTTGATATGATCTGATACGAGCGCCGTGATTAGTCCACGATTAGGTCCACGATACATATACCAATCGTGGCGCTGAGAAACGCAGTATTAGCCTAAGTCTGGAACGAGGGGCATTTGGAAAGTTCTTAGCATGGTCTTTTATCTCATTAACCGATTTACAAACCCTATCATGTTTGGTATCAATTTAAAGAACTATATGTTTCTTCTATGTTATGGCACATATTTTATGATGATAGTAAAATGCAGACACGAAAAATATTATCCTGAGTACATGTACTGTTTGTATACTGGAAAACGCAAAATTTCAATGGAAAATATAACATTTTATCTTTTGAAAAGTGTGCAGAACATTAACAATAGTTCATGAAATTAAATAAGTTTGTACCATTTTGTAGGCCACGATCTGGTACAGTTATTATATAATTGATAAGCGAGTTCGGTGTTTTTAATAACTAAATACCGGTACAGCAATACCAAAACCGTCTAGAAAGCAAAGCAATGCGCTAATTTTTCGACTAAAAAGCGAATGTCACAATGCATATATTATGAAAATATATAACCGACAGTAGTTTAAAAATGCCATGCGTTGGTATTTTTGTCAAGCACACTTTATGCTCTTTCTATTGAAACCATAAGAAATTGTGCAAACCAGAACAAAGGAAAGATAACTCTTTTAATAATACCATGGGGCAGAGTAAGTTTAGCTATGGCTTGACGTTCTGGTTCATTCCAATTGAAAGAGATGGCAAACAAGAATGTAAAAATACCTTGAGAGTAGACGACAATCAATTTTGTGACGGTTAACGTGATACCATGAGAAGTTCTTATGCAATCAACAAAATGTGAAGGGTTAAGTTCCCCCACCCACTTCTTGAAAAGTAGGGGTAGTGTTATTAAGCATAATTTTCTTGAATACAGAACTAAACAAGCCACACTTTTTGCACGACGAAATGATTTTATGCATTGTTCGCTACAAATAAAGCAAAACATATACTCAATAGGCATTTTTGTGCTCCTGTAGTGACACAATTTATCGTAAAAGTATAAAGAAATGTCACAAAAAGTCACATTTTTGAAAGTATACCATTTCTCTATCAGGCAACATTTTTCGTATGTAAAGGTGCCAGTCGTGCAAGCAGTGATAGCATAATATATATTTAATAAAAAATAAGTTTGCATCAAATCGTTAATTTGTCAAACCATGATCGTAAATAAGGTCCCCAATTTTCCTAGGTTTTTTTACAAATATTTTGCTTAAAATTTCAGCCAGTGTATAAAACCTGCTCATTTTGAGCATGCGCTTCACGTGCACACCGAGTCCTTTTTCGACAGAAATTGGACCATCTGGTAGCCATTGAATTTTAGTTTTCAAAAATGTATCATTTGATAGCATTTTATCAACGCATTGTGGAGTTATGATGACATGCTAAGGACTTTCTAAATGCCCCTCGTAAAAATGCACTTGGAGGAATTTTGGAACGATCGTGTCCGATGAAAAAAATCAAAGTAACGTCAGAATTGTTTTGCATGCAAATTCTGAAATTTGTCACGATATTTGTTGCTCACTGCACATGCAAACTTCTGATAAAGTCATGAGTAACCATTTCACTTTGTAACCTGATGTGCATAAACAAAAGCATTTAGCGGGCCCCTGTTTATGAGATAGTAACGTATATTGTTGTTTGCGAACGAATGCGCGTTGGGCAACACTTCGCACTTCACGAAGAAGTACAAAAAACCTCTTCGTTGCCGCTGTTTAAGTCTCACGTTCTGGCTGAAGTGGAAATCTTATACTACTAAGTTTATAAGGGGTCATTTTCTGGGTGGCAGTATGCAACTCCGTGATAACTTTGGTTAGTCTTTCCTAAACTAATGATCTAACGATAGTAGGACATTAGGGTGGGTGACAAAACAATGACGTTATACTTCCGTACGATAGCTTGATAATATAAACATGGCCCACTTCAGAGCCGCTTCATGTGAAAGATAGCCGTGAACACATGCTCAACAACGAAGGTACCGATCAGAAATAATCGAGCCGTAACATGAGATATCCAACAATGTGGTATGTGCGACCAGCAAAGGCTCAGATCAGCCTGCACATACGCACATACTGATCAGAGGATTTGCTTATCGCTTAAATCAGTATTCTTTGTTAAACTACTGACCGAATATCATTTGGAGTTTCTAAGCTTAAAAGGGGGTTGCCAAGCTCATCTGAGTCTATACTTGTCAAAATGCCACATTGTTGGAAATCTCAGGTTGTTGCATGCCGGGATCCGGTGTCCGGACCCCCCTGAAAAATCACAAAATATAGTTTTTTTAGCAATAATGGTCCGGAAAAATCACAAAACTACCAAGCCAGCATTCAATGTTGGCCATCATCGGCACGCCAACGGGCCGACAAAGGCCCCCGCTCGTAGTTGTATTTGGACCCCCCCACGTTCCTTATAAAAAAAACAACAACAAAATAAATAAATAATAAAAAAATAAAAACAAAGTTTTCAGAGCTGAGTTGGATCCCCTCTGACAAAACTTTCTGGATCCGCATCTGTGTTGCTCATTATGAAAATTATATCATATGATCTGGTATCTAGCATAAGTTAAAAAGTGGCATGTTCATCAGCACAGTCTGGTCAGAATTTTAGTGTTCTGCATGTATCTTGAAACAAGGAAATACGTTTACATAAAGATGATTATATCATTTCTTTTTTCTTTATGGGACTGTATATGGGACCCATATGGGACCCATCTGGGCAACCCGCATATGGGCTTACCCATATGGGACCCATGCGGAACCCGGTTGCACTCCCCATATGAGGAGCTCATATGGGACCCATATAGGCATGTTTGCTGGGCTACTGCTGCCTACCGGCTCATATAATTATGAAGAAAAGCTTTTCTGACAAGACAAGGTCCAAACTAGCCTGCTAAGCTCCAGAAACGTGGAAGAATCCTAAAAAATGTTGTACTGTGACACATATAGCTAATGCATTTGTGTGTATGTATGGCTCGTGGTGTGGTAAAGATCACTCTGCACATTTCATTGTCAAATCATAGTTCTTTATGAAATACGAGGGGTGATCAGAAAGTTCGCGGAAAATAGTTGCCATTTCTACATCGTTTGATCAATAGAGCTTGAATTACAGCACATACTACAGCAATACATATGTAGTTGATCGGTTACAATATGCTTGATGTATGTCGTCTACGTGCGTTACAGCGGTCGTCAAGGCAACGCTATATCGCGCGAACCGGCCCATTTTACGTTGCATTTTGACGTTTTACTATACAACCAATTAAACTTCAACATTTTGTAAAATTTTGTTATGCTGTGATAGCCCATATTGCGTTCCATCCATATTCAATGACATATTTACTCATCTTCTATGCAAACTTTCAAAGATTTATATCTAACAGACTATGTTCTTAATCGAAACGAATAACAGTACTGTCAAAAAAAGCAAAGCATTCAACTTCTATGAACCCATTGCGTGTTTTGGCATGTCAATTCTTTAAAATAAACAATTTACACACTTCGAAAAACACCCTTTTTAAGGACAGTAGATCTAATATTGATAGTTAAGTCCAATATTATTATTATTGAGATGAGCACTGACAAGAAAATAAGTTTTTTATTTAAAATTTACAAAAACTCGAAAAATTGACGCATTTTAGGCCTTCCCTTTGAACTGAAACCTATTAATTTGAACACATAGCGCAGCGGAATAACATAAAAACCTCATATTATGTTCAAAGAATGACGGAACATTACTTTCCGTTACAAATACCAATCAATTCAAGCACAAGCACGAGTTTTAGCCCCAAGAAGCAGTCCAGGGGTACAGATGGGCCGGTTCCAGCGAAGTGATGTCACAGCGGCGCCTCGTGCTCATACATCTGACGTCACATTTTCTAAATTTTAATTCCAGTCAACTTGCTATGAATGGTAGTTTATATCTATGAATTTTCATTGAAATCGATAAAAGCAATGCGATTTAATAGCACTTTTCCGCGAACTTTCTGATCACCCCTCGTATATACATTTTTACACGATGGAATACCAAATCGTCGAGGGGAGGTGCACCTTTGAGTTTTCTCTGCACAAACAGGTGCCTTTTCGCATGACTTTTCTCATTTCCGTGCCTACAGAGCCTTATATACAGATATCGTCGAACCTGTTTTTGAAATAAGACCCTTATAAGTATGGATACACTATTCACCAAGAACATTTGACACACATGCGCACGCTTATCATTACATTTTATTGTTAATGCTTTAATCAACTGCCTACGCATTTTACATGATTCTGCAACGAATACAGGCCATGTGAATAACGGATTAAATGCATAAGTTAGTTTCTGACTTGACGCAGACAATGTCAGTTTCTACTTTCACTCGGGCACAATGGGAATTTAGAACATGTGTCTTACGAACTTAACTTTATGTAATACTGTGAACACCGAATAACTCGTGTCCTGGAATATCGAAACATCAAGTCAAAGTAGATTAGGGATTCTGACTTAATTTTCTTATGTCCTCTAAAATATATTGTTGACAACACAACATATTCATATAGAAAATTCAGACTATAAAAAATGTTGTGGTTCTTAAAGAAACGTCTCACTGCAACAGTTCTTTTAGATTCCACAATATATTTGAGCCGCGACATGAGATTTCCAACAATGTGGTATGTGTGACCAGCAAAGGCTCAGACCAGCCTGCGCATACGCGCAGTCTGATCAGAGCCAGTGCTAGTCACTTGATTATTCTAAGAGTGTTAAGCTACTGACTGAACACCATTTGGAGTTTCTAAGCTTACAAGGAGGCTGCCCAAGCTCGTGTGAGTCTACACATGTCAAAATGCTACATTGTTGGAAATCTCATACACTGGCTCATATGTTGTTTTCACAGAAATTTCAGACTATAAAACAAGTTGTGGTACTTAAAGAAACGTCTCACTGCGACAGTTCTTTTATATTCCACAATATGTTTTATATGTACATTTGTTTGATATCCAAAACATAATTATCTTTATGAGTAATTAAAATTTACTTGTAATATTCATTTTCCATTTGAGCCGTGACACGTAATTTCCAACAATGTGGTATTTTGACAAGTGTAGACTCAGACGAGCCTCTGCAGCCTCCTTTTAAGTTTAGAAACTCCAAGTGTTGTTCATTCAGCTGCTTAATATTCATAGAATACGCTAGCGACTTGCCAAGGCTCTGATCAGACTGCGCGAATGCGCAGGCTGGTCTGAGCCTTTGCTGGTCGCACATACCACATAGCTGGAAATCTAATGCACTGGCTCATTTATTATCCTTTAAGTTGAAGCAACTTATAACTAGACGAAAACGCAGGACCTGAGGACTTACTTACTTTCGTAAACTAAACCTTGATGTGTATTTTTACAGTAACGTTGAAGCAGAAAAATCCAGTTTTGTGCAAAAGTGTGCTATAACTTCAGTTCAAAAATGCCTGGCTACACTGTCGATTTTCAAAAGTTCTTACTTTTTGGTGGACTTTTATTTGCCTCGTGTAGCGCACAGCTGCACGCGCCAACGCCCCCGCCAACCTCTTCCTCGTTGCAGCAATGTGCCGCAAATTTGGCATGCAGCATAGATTATAACAAGATATTTCAAGCTAAGCTGGACAACGTCTCGCACTACACCGAACTGGAGATCTCCTTGTTTAGACATCAGGTGAATAATATTCTGCAGCCACTGCAGGCGCAGATGCTGACTTTGGAAGCAAATACAACCGTGGGCATAACGGCGTTGAACAATGAAATGCGGAACGTGGAGAAGGAATTAGTGCATGATAGGTATGACGTTTTTTTTTTTGTTTTTTTTTATTTGATTCTTTACGTCCCATCAACAATCGTTCAGTTATAAAGGGACGTGTCTTCCTCGGTTGAACCAGTACTAAGCTAGGATTAATGTTCTTGCTCAAGGATACAACATAATGACGCCGACGAGGCTCGAACCCGCGGCCCCTCGGTCTAGAGTCAAGCACTCTACCACTGAGCCACTGCGCTCCCTATAGGTAAGACGTCACAGGAAGTCGCGCTGGTTACGCTTCGCAAAGAAAGTCCGTTTTAAACCTTTTTTTTACGAGTACTCTTGCAAACAGTGATGACCCAGATGAAATGCAGCGTAACGCTGCATTTCATCAGGGACTGCACAGTTTGCAAAAGGTAAAAAGGTCCTCGGACCAAATAATACAATATTTTTGGGGGAAAAAGATATAAAAATATACATATAACCTGACATTCCTAGATATGTACCAATTGACTATCCCAGGTTTATTGCATCGAACAAATAGTATACAAAGGGTAAGTAAATATGTACAAAGCGAATCTGAGAGACACGAATGTTGACATTCAAAGTCTGCACCTTATTCGCCAACGGAGGATATCAAACTGAACACTAGGCAAACAACTAAACGCCGCATATAAAATTTAAAAACATAACGTGTTAAATGTGCACTTGAAAAACTTGGGGAAGGGGGGGGGGGGGGGGTCGGTCAGTACACTTGTTTCACACTTTGGGTTGACAGAGCTCAATAAAACAGAAGAAAAATGTGGTGCAGAAAAATAGCAAAATATAGACAGTAGATTAAGTTTTATAAATCTCATTTACCAGGCAATGTTTTTAATTTTATATGGGGAGATTCTTTTTTGGCCTAGTATATGTCTCCATTTAATAGTCATATTTACGTTTAGGCAAAATATAATGTAAACAAAATAAGTGTAAGTTAACACTAAAAGAGTCGACAGTTGATTTACTGAACAACTTAAGGCAAACCTTTCGCCAGTGATATATACTAAACATTTCTTCCTGTTATTGTTAAAATATTCTCTGGGTCAATGCAATTGAACACAACATAGCTTTTAAAGCATTTGAAATGTTTTAACAAGGTCAGAGGCAGTTCAGCTGCCACCAATGAACATGGTTTAAAAGTTAAACTTATAATAATTATTAATTATTTATAGTGTCTTTACATGCATCATAGTGAGATAAGAAAAACTAATGTATTTTAATTACGTCCGAATATATAACAAAGGTTTAGATAAGCACACTTGGTGAGTATTTTCTTGCCCATCAGTTTTAACATATGTTTTGGGTGCTTAAAAGAACCGTCTCATTGAGAAATAAAAAAAAATAGTTTTTCGATACGCACTCTTAACTAACGTCCTGTATAAGTTCACATTTAGTGAAACAAGACAGGTCCAAATAAAGTACTTTTAAGGTCCTGCCTAAGATTTTTAAGATTTGTTAACTACATAATTCAATGTTTGAGAAAATGTCGTCCAAAACTTCCTCTGGACATGATTGAAACCATATTGACTGTCCCGCTCCACATAAAAGGTTTGCGTTGTATTTCAGAGAGTTCCTGGGAAACTTGACAAGAGGCATGTACATCCTGAACGACGATTTCCACAAAGAATCCAGCACGCGCTATCAAGATGTCCACAACCTTGCTCTGGAACTAGGCACCATTAAACAAGACATGGCGTTGTTACAGAGTAGCGTGAACAAACTGCTAGGACTTCCGGTTACCCAGAATACATCAGTCTCAAATCCGGTAGTAGCAACCACAGGATCCAGTGTGCCACTCCAGCAGCAACAGCCTTGTACAGGCACGGGTAGGCATACACAGGGACCTATATCAAATATATATGAGCCGCGACATGTGATTTCCAGCAATGTGGTATTTTGGCAAGTGTCGACTCTGATGAGCCTGTGCAGCCTCATTTTAAGCTTAGAAACTCCAAATGATGTTCGGTCAGTAGCTTAACAGTCATAGAATATTCAAGCGACTAGCAAAGGCTCTGATCAGACTGCGCGTATACGCAGGCTGATCTGAGGCTTTGCTGGTCGCACATACCACATTGTTGGTAATCTCATTTCGCGGCTCATATGTAATTAAGGTCATATTCATACATGTCCCTAATGCAAATAACTAAGATCCATAACCTTCTGACGGCAGGAACCTAACCTGGGTTCAAGCCTGATCATTTTTTCTTCTTTTTTATTTTTCTGTTTCTTGGTCAAAAACGTAAATATTAATCGAAATCAATAATGGACAACCGATACCTTTGATGAGGTATCTTTTTATTCTCTTATTTTTTAGAACATCATCATTAGAAATTATTGCCAAAATATTGACGACTGGACCCAGGCTAGCAGGAACCCTATACGGCACGGATCCTAAATTACCAATATGGGTACACGGATACTCTTGCGCAGATGAAATGCCATAGAATGCTACATTTCATCATTTGCTAAAACAAAAAAAAACGATATTCAGATAAATAATTCCATTATCATTTGGAAATTGTAACATGTGTCTCCTCATTCAACCAATGGATCATCTGCCGTATACGATTAACACCATTATCATACGGACCTCGACGCGAGAAAAACAGTCTTCGGGGTTTGCGAACAACAAAGGCGCAGACCAGTCTGCGCATCCGCGAAGACTGATCAGCGCATTTGTCATTCGCTAACTGGAAACTTGCTTCCAGCGAAATTTCAATTATCAAGCTAGTCTCTGTAGCTGAGCAGGCTTGTTTAATCTGGTCCATGTCAGAAACCCCGAAGACAGGTTTTTTCGGGTCGAGGCTCGATTATGGCTTAGTTCATTTGAGCCACAACATGAGATTTCCAACAATGTGGAATGTGCAGTCTGATCAGAGCCTTTGCTAGCCGCTTGAATATTCTATGGGTGTTAAGCTACTGACTGAACATCATTTGGAGTTTCTTAGCTTAAAAGGAGGCTGTACAGGCTCGTCTTAGTCTATACTTGTCAAATTACCACATTTTTTGTGCGTCTTTCAGTGCAAGATGCTTATGTTAAGGAGCTGGAACAGAATATGACGTATTACAAAAACGCTTACGTGTTCAGTGAAAAGGCTTTAACCAACATTCGAGCTCTAGAATCCTTCTTGCAAGCTCAGGTAAATATTGAGGGTGTACGAACTTGTGGATTGTGCAAAATATGAAACCTTTGCAAAAGTATATAGTCTCCTATTTTATCCACAGAAAATAGAACTTTCACAAAAGTCATCCATTTTCAGAAGTTTATATTTAAACCTATTGTCAGCTCACTGCATTTTGAAAGTTTCCGTAAATGTATCCGGGTTTCCAATGTACAGTTGTACAGGAGTGGAAAACTATCTGCACAATTGATACCATCATTTGGCAATTTTAAACATTGGTCTCTTGAAATAATGTAGAAAACCCGCAGTGTTTTGTGGAAAACGCGGTCCGTGGTATGAATCTTCAACATCATCCGGTATTTTCTGCTTTACAATGAGAACATCTGTCTACGGGGTTTGCGAATAACAAAGACGCAGACCAGCCTGCGCATCCGCACAGACTGATCAGCGCCTTTGTTTTTCGCTGTTTGGAAAGTATCATATCTAAACTTGCTACTAGCGAAATGCTAGTGTTGCTGTAGCTGAATCTCGCTTTGTCGGACGCCTCGAAGACAGGTTTTGTCGCGTCGAGGCCAATATCACTATATGTGCAATCTTTGCAAATCTTTCTAGCCTTTCTTAGCAATAAATGTCACAGCTTGTGAGATAGTGATATCCACATATCCACATACAGTCATACTTGTAGTCCATGTAGTCCTATAGATTTGAGTTGATAAATACAATACAAATTATTGTATTTCTCTCACTGTAATTTTAGATTTAGGCCTCGTGCCACACAATCTGTCCGGGTTGAGCGACGAGGTGTAGACTTTAAACTAGTCTGCTCAGCACCAGAGACCAGCTAGAACTTAAATGCTTTGCAAGTGACTGGTCTGGCTATTATACTTTCCAGAAAGCAAGTAACAGAGGCGCATATGCGCAGTCTGTTCAGCGCCTTTGTTATTCGAATGCAACAAAGTCATGATTTCTTGCGACAAAAACGCCAATTCGTCATTAGGTATCCATGGTAAATGTGGTCTGGTTCCCTCCCCTATATATACCTATTTAGGGTCAGGTATAGGCTAATCCAGACGGTCAAACCGTCAACGAGAATCTCGGGATTGGCGTGAGGCAGGAAACCAGTATTTCAGGCAAAACTCGCTTTGCTTTAGTGATTAAAATTACGGAGTGGCTGCTGCCAGTTAACTGGTAGCAGCAACTTTACGTTAAAATGGCTGCTGACAATTGACTGGTAGCAGCGATTTTAACGTAAAATCGCTGCTGCCAGTTAACTGGTTATAGCCATTTTAACGTGAAATCGCTGCTGCCAGTTCGCTTCAGTATTTTTATTGTAGTGTGTATAGAAAGTTATTTTGCATCGACTGAAGTAGCAAAATGTTAGTGAATGCCTTACTTAATGAGTTGTTTAACGTGTTTCCGAATTTGTTTCATGTTAAAGTGTGAGTATGGGCTATGTTGAGCTTCCAAAAACGTAAAAGAGTGACTATATAACAAACAAACAAATATGTTGTTGCTAGTTTTGATTAATTTCAAAAGCGCACATCTTATTATTACGGAAAATAATAGTTTTGCTGTTTGAATCCCATGGCCTTTTTAATGGACCCAACAATGCAAGAATTTAAACTAAAACATCTTCTGCTAAAATTATTAGAATTTACAATCTCCTATCATTCTTCGGGAGTTAATACTTTGCAATGTCACTTCATGTACAAAAACCTAAAGAGTTTTGTTAGTCGCTGTGAGTGCGTAAGCTGCTTCGATAACATCCTGGTCGTAAACCCCGAAGAAAGGTTTACTCACGACGCGGCTCAAAAAAAGTTGGGTTCTTGTTTTATGAGTACGGAGATGAGGATGCACAGGACGATCGTAGTCAAATATGTTTAAATTATGTCACAAAAGGGCCTAATGTATTTGCTAACATTAGTCGTTAATTTTATTGTTGCTTTCTATACAATGTTTGTACGATATATATATGTTCTTCAAAAGCAAAATAAAATTAATAAAACTTAAAATCCCATTTTGTTTCCAAACCCTCTGTGAATAATTACATGCGCGGATCCAATGGGGGAACTGCGAATCCGGACCTCAGACCCTCCATTTTAAAGTGTGCAACTTTGTCTGAACCACCCTGGTCTCCAACTAGACACCCTCTCCCCTCCTGAGACACATTTCTGGATCCAGGTTTACATTACTGCATGTATAAACACTGGTTTGCACCATGCGTCACCGACTCAAACCTTCTTGTCAAAATAAAAATAAAAATTTAACTGGAAGCAGCGAATTTACGTTAAAATCGCTGCTACCAGTTAACTGGCAGCAGCGATTTTAACGTAAATTCGCTGCTGCCAGTTAACTGGTAGCAACGATTTTAACGTAAAATCGCTGCTGCCAGTTAACTGGTAGCAGACCTTGCCTTAAAATTAACAAAATATCGTAACTGTACAACAGTTTGTCACCCACGCTATACTTGAAACGTAACAGGCCATCTAATTGGTCGTTCAATGAACTAATCACAACCAATGATAGAATAGGGGATGCCTGTTGTCGAATTAACCCGGTTTATGGTAAATGTCTACAAATTTACTTGCGGTAGCCATTTCTCTAGTGACGCGACTGTTTTTTTCCATTCCAGGTTGTTCAGCTGAAAGGTAATCTCACAAAAGTACAGGCAGAAAATGGCATCAAAGACAACATTATCGTCCATCTTCAACAGCAGATGCAGAACCTCCTCAACTCTCCGTCCCTGCCCCCTCTTCTAGGAAAGTAAGTGTATCTTCTCTGTCATATCGCGGTGTAGCATTGAATAACCAAATGAACCGTGGCATGGGATTTCCAACAATGTGGTATGTGCGACCAGCACATTGTTAGAAATCACACGTCGCGGCTCATATTAGTTCATAGGACTGACCGAAAAGAAACACTGAAAACCATATAATATTGAGCCGTGACATGGGATTTCCAACAATGTGGCATTTTGACACGTGTAGACTCAGACGAGCCTGTGCAGTCTCCTGTTAGGCTGAGAAACTCTTAATTGTGTTCGTTCAGTAGCTTAACAGTCATAGAATATCCAAGCGACTAGCAAAGGCTCTGTTAAGACTGTGCGTATGCGCAGGCTGATATGAGGCTTTGCTTGTCGCACATACCACATTATTGGAAATCCCATGTCGTGGCTCAATTATTATTGTCGTATCAACCAAGAGTGACAGTGACATAAATTGTCGTGCATGAGATATTCTGCGACATAACAATATCTTTCCCAGATACTTACCTGCCTTACTCTATCTTCCTAGCACAACCCATTTTATGCGAGCGTCAGCAAGGGAGCTGCTAGTACCAATTTTTACATATTTGGTATGGTGCGGCCGCGGAATTCGAACCCACGACCTCCCGCTCCGAAAGCGGCCGCTCTACCAACTGAGCTATCGATGTGAATCAGTTTCAAGTGAGCGCCTCAGGACAGTAGATACCTCTGGTTTTACATGTACCTTTTCTGTAAAATATTTAGACTTTTATTTATATTATAACGCTCCTATTGTCTTTATCATTTTTATTCGTCATTCTATTCCATTTTATACTACATGTATACGGATCTTTTTCTGCACTACACCCCCCATCCTCGGTAACCCATTCCGTACCCACTGCATTCATCACGTGATGAATGAAGTGTGTACGGAATGGGTCACGCCTGGGATACCGAGGATGCAGTTCCCCATACATTTCTATTTTATAGTTGCATTAGTGAACTCGGTATGAAGAGCGGTGCTATACCAGACTCTGCCATAACCGGAAGTGCGAGTCAGCAAGGATACGGTCCTGAGCATGCTCGGATTGACAACCCACAAGGCTGGTACACTCCAGAGAGACAGTTAAGTGGTGATTGGCTACAGATTGACACAGGATCAGTCCATTATATAACAAAGATAGCTACGCAGGTAAATATAAGTATTCAAGAGTCCTTAAATAGAGAAATAGTCATGCCAGCCAAGAGTGACATTGACGTCATGTTTTGTTTTCAATTATTTAGTAAACTATTGCCTTGAACACTCCACTTGAGCTAACTCGAATCGATATATCGCTTGTGTATTAATCCTATCCTGCGGATAGGATTAATACACAAGTGATCTATCAATTCTAAGTACCTTAGAACTTTGTAAACAAAACATGACGTCACTGTCACTGTATTAATCCGTCACTGTATTAATCCGTCACTGTATTAATCCTATCACTGTATTAATACACAAGTTATCTATCAATTCTAAGTACCTTAGAACTTTGTAAACAAAACATGACGTCATTGTCACTGTATTAATCCGTCACTGTATTAATCCGTCACTGTATTAATCCTATCCTGCGGATAGGATTAATACACAAGTGATCTATCAATTCTAAGTACCTTAGAACTTTGTAAACAAAACATGACGTCACTGTCACTCTTGGCTGGCAGGACAGTAGAAAATGCGAAGTTACACCTAGAACCTTGTTTTGGTGTTTTCTCATTTAATCACACGTTTCTCGGTTTTATATTATATGAAGGATCAAACATGGGTTTCCATGCATTTATCGTTCGCCATCATTGAGTTATGTTAAAAAAAAACCTAGGCTGAAGCTAGAGACATTAAACATCTCTAAGGGACCTAGTGAACGCTAGCTAATCGAAAAACAGTGTTAAATGGCTATTAAGCATGTTACGAAATATTCACAAAAAATGGACAAAATTTCAGTCAACACATGTTTGGCTTTACTCTATTGATATCCGTCTTCAAGGACCAAGCCATAAATAACTACAATGAATGAATAACACTACATCAGCCTCTGTTTACTGTAAATTCGGAAATTTTCGCGAAACTTCGCATATGCGTATGCGAAGTTTCGTGAAAATAAAAATCTCGCGAAATGGCACAATCACTCTGTCATTTACTAATGAAGGTAAATCATGCCAGAGGCGCGAATTTTTAACGTCGCGAATATGTTTTTAACGCTATTCGCGAAAATAAAATTCTCGCGAAAATTTCCGAATTTACAGTAAGTTTTTGTATGCAGGGAGCTCCATGTTGCGATGTGATGGTCACCAACTATACAGTGGAGTTTTCAGAAGACGGACAGAAATGGAAAGAGTATGAGCACGGATGTACAAAACGGGTAAGAAACATACAGTAAAACCTGCCTTAAGCGGCTAATCAAAACTAGACAAAACAAAGGTCTTAATGACACATGGTAGCTTAATGAAGGTCGAAAGTATTGCAAAATGCTCCCGCAATACTTTTGACCCCGCATATAGCGATAATTGGTCTTTAAATCCAATTTTGGTCTTTCTGAGAGTGGCCGTTTTAGACAGGTTTTACTGTACTGCACCAGGTATATCACCCGTTTGAGCACAAGCAGCAAGCGAAAACGCCCTAAGCAACATGCTCATCAATACAGCTCCTGAGGCTATAAACGTTTTTATGCTGGAGTCAACTGAAAATGGCATACTGACAAGAGTTGTGTTTTAACGCATCACTTTAGCTAGTATGCCATATTGATCATTCTTTGGCTATCTTTTTTACAATGCTTTAGGCGAGGAATCAAACAGTGTGACTCGCAAACTTTGTTATGTATATTTCTTACTTACATACGCACCCTTACAAGCAGAAAGTTTTATAACCTCGAGACCATGACTACAGTAAAACCTGTCTTAAGCGGCCACTCAAAAACAGAAAAACAAAGCATTTATTGACAAATGATATTTTAATGAAGATCGAAAGTATTGCCGAATGCTCCCCTTGGAGCATTCTGCAATACTTTTGATCTGCATTAAGCGATGATCGGTCTTAAAACCCAATTTTGGTCTTCTTGAGTGGTCGCTTAAGACAGGTTTTACTGTGTATGCTTGCTGGGATATACTTTACCAATGTTTTCAAGGGTAAAAGTTCAACCCGTTTAGTAAACAAACTGAAGGAGCGCTCAGTTGTAGAGGGCATGATTCGAGACCGAGGGATTGCGGGTTCAAGCCTTATCAGTGTCACTGTGTTGTATTCTTTGACGAAAGCACATTAAACCTTGTTTAGTGCTGGTTCGACCAAAGAAGACCCGCCCCGACATAACAGAAATATTGTTTACTGGGATGTAAAGAATGAAATCAAACAAAAAAAGAAAGAAAACAAACAAACTGTTTACTGTCGTGCCAACCAAAAGTGACAGTGACGTAATATTTTGTTTATAATTTCTAAGTAAAACATTAACTTGTACACTCCACTTGAGATAACGCTAAACGATAGATCACTTGTGTATTAATCCTATCCTGAAGATAGAATTAATACACTTAGCTATCGATTATAAGACCCTGGCAACATTGTAAACGAACATGACATCAATGTCACTCTTGGCTGGCAGGACAGTAGATTGAAAGTGCTGTTACAATCGCATGGAACGTACAAATCACGAAATCTTTACAAATCTGCACAGATTTCCTATTGGGGACATTTTCAAAGGATGTGTTTTTAACATCATCGTCATCATCATCATCGTCATCATCATCAGCAGCAGCAGCAACAGCAGCAGCGAGCAACATCATAATCATCATCATCAGCAGCAGCATTATTATTATTATTATTATTATTATTATTATTATTATTATTATTATTATTATTATTATTTCAGTACTTAAATGGAAACAGCGACAAAGATACGGTTGTTGTTAACACACTAGAGGCTCCCATACTTGGCCGCTTTGTCAAGTTGAACGTCGTAGACTTCAAGAAAAACGGACAGTCCAACTACATTGGAATGCGTGTGGAACTATACGGCTGCACTGCCAAAACAGCCTCTGGATAAATAGCCATATTTACCCTAAAAGCTCAGACACCATATAGTTCATCGCTTGAGAGCATACATGTATATTCGCTAAAGCCTCCAAATAAAACACCAGACTTCGTTGCTCGACAATGCTTGATTAAAATTAAAATCTCAGGTGCTAAGGGGAAATCTGACAATATGATGCATTAAGATAAGTGTCACTGAAAATATCTTTTACACAATGCACATTGTTCTTGTTTCATCACAAAAGATCCACCGTGACTTCAGTCCATATATGCGAGAACGCCATTATCTCATAAACTAGCCTACTGTAAGCATATTGTTTACTGTCGTCGCCCTGGGCCCGGTCACCTGTTAAACTGTAGACAACTGCACGACAGTAAACAAAACGCGTATTATAAATATTTCTAGATTTTTTTCAGCGGTTATCTCTTTGTACACTAATGAACTCATCCATTCGGTTTAATATACAGTGAACATGGAATGGCTCATTGAGAATATCCATGCGTCACAGGTTAGAAGTTCCATATTACGATGCCCTTTAATAGTATTTTAGCAGACAATGCAGAATTGTGACGAAATCTCACATTATGTGGCAAATATATAATGCGATCGCAGGGCTTTGCATCCGGAAAATATTGACTAATGGGGCCCCCAAGGGGTTTTGGGGATCTGGGGAGAATGGCTATTTATTTTCAAGGAGCTGGGGAGCACTGGTAATTATTTCAGGGGAGCTAGGGAGCAAGCTCATAATTTTGGGGATATAGGGAGCCTTGCCAAAAAGCAAAAAAAAAAAAAAAAATAATAATAAGGAAAAGCCTCCATTTTGTTTGATTTTTTAAAAATTTCTTCTGCTTCTGGGGGGCTAGCCCCCACACCCCCTTGTAAATTCTAAATGTATTTATTTTCATACTAACATGCTAATCAAAATTGGCCAGAGAGAGGAGTATAGCAATTAAGTTATCTTGTTGGCTTTTTCCCATAAAATTGTTGATTTTTAGGTTGGTAATAACATACTTTGGGACGGCCCAGATTGCACCTGATCACACCATTTTTGTCAAAAAATTTCCGGGCGCGCATGCCCCCCGGACTCCCTAGCAGCAGTGTGTGTACACAATGATACAGGGCCACCTACACACCTGCTATTTTATTATCTTTTTAGGTAATTAGCCCTATTTAAAGACTTTTTTTAGAAAAATGCTTATCAGATATAATATTAACTTGATTTAACTGAAGTTAAACAAGCGTATAGGCACTGATAGCAATTGTAGAAGTTAAATGCTTTCACTAAAGTGTCTAGAAAAATCTAGTTTAAGCTGTTGGAAAAATCAGCCCCTGTTCCAAAAAAAGAAAACCGAATGGTTTGTCTCTAAACCTCTAAGCCTACTCTACCAGGTACAGCAACAATATTTTAAGGATGGCCTCATACTTTGAGCCATATATAATGCATTTCATTGAAATCAATTATATGTCATGCATTCCATGGCTTTTATATGCCATGTATCCCATGGCAAAGACCTGTCTTTACATGTATAGGACAAAATACTAAGTGATCATTATATTATGCGCTCTTATATAGCTTCATAGTTTTTAAGTATGTGATTTTATCCTATGGAAAGATAAATACATTTTAGGGAGAATTGACTTATATTTTTGGGGATTTTGGGAGAAGCTGAACTATTTTTAGGGATATGGGGAGCTTAGGCAAATACTTCAAGGGAAACAAAGAAATTATTTGCAGGGAGACGGGGAGATGAATGCATTATTTTCAGGGATCAAGGGAGCACAGACCCCCCCCCCCCTGGGGGGCCTCACTAATAGAGAAAAAGTAAACTTACAAATATTGGACATTTTTGCGATTCTGTCACTACAGGAGGGTCTGGCTAGGGTATAATGATTAGTGAATACTGGCCCTTTTTATAATGAATAGTGAATAATGAGACAAAAGATAATGAATAGTGAATAATGAGTGCCTAAAATAATGAATAATCCAATGTTTTTAATGAAAAGAAGAAAAAATTAATGATTAGTGAATAATCAGATTTTAATGAACTATGGGTCTTATTTTAATGAATAACCCCAAATTTTAATGAGATGAATAATAGGCTAAATTTTTAATGAATAGTGAGAACCAGACCCCCTCCCCCATCCAGACCCTCCTACAGGAGCGCGAGAATTGAACGGGACTACAATGTAACGAGAAATCGCTAGCTACCCAGAATTCAAAGCGCGAAATGCGCGAATCGTCAGGTCTCGCTAGCCTGGGTTCCAGTCTGATCATTTTTTTTCTTTTTTTATTTTTCCGTTCCTAGTCAATATTAATCGAAATCAATAACGGACAACCGATACCTTTGATGTGGTATATTTTTATTCTCTTATTTTTTTGGAATATTAGCATTAGAAAATATTGCCAAAATATTGACGACTGGACCCAGGCTAGGTCTCGCGAGAATGTCAGGCAAGTAAATGCCATGTCTAATTTAATACAATGTACGTATGTAAAACATTACCGGCAAACTGAATGAGATAAAATCTAGGAATTTTTTCCTTATTAGGTTGCGATTGTGTTTGTTTTTAGTATTCAGTGGGCTCTGACACGAGAAAGTCTGTCTTTGGAGTTTACAAAAATGTAATAAGTATGTAACATTTAATTATTTTATCAGCTACAGAGACTAGCTAGAACCGTGCAACTGTGTTACCTGAATTGAATGCAGATGCGCGGACTGGTCGTTTTTATTACTGTAAATTCGGAAGTTTTCGCGAGAATATTTATTTTCTAGAATAGCGTTAAAGTACACATTTGCCACGTTAAAAATTCGCGGCTAAGGCCCAGTAAACGACAGTTATTTCGTCATTTCGCGAAGGATTTATTTTCGCGAATTTTCGCACATGCGAAGTTTCGCGAAAATCAAACCTTCTCGAAAATTTCCGAATTTACAGTATTGACAGTTTTCTCGTGGCGTGGTCCGTTTAAGTGACATAAATAGATACTATCTCATCAACAAAATTGTTTACAGCCGACCATGCTGTTTAAAAAAGCTATATATATGCTAAAATACGATATTCAAGGCTGAAAATATGTGACACCTCATGATAAAGGAATTTGACGTACTGTCTGCACAAATGAAACGCAATATTTTCTTAATATTTTGTCTACTGGTTAATTTTGTATGTTTTTGTCGTCGACTGATTTTACTTTCGGAAAAATCTTTCAGAAATATTATCAGAGTGTCGAACAGTTTGGACCCAGATCAGGCCGAAAATCGTCGAGCCTGATCTGGGTCCAAACTGTTTACAAAGAATTTCAGCAGAGGCCACTAGTATGTAAAAGAGTTAACATTTGGTTAAAAAAACAAAGGAAATTAAATCAATAGCTAAAATGTGTTTTATGGCAGGTATTGTTAGTGATACATGCTTTTAATGAAATAGCTTGACTTCCAAAATATATATAATTATAGGAATCTTAGCGTTTACTGCAATAGCTTTGCTTCCGAGAATAAGCATAATTATAGGAATCTTATCACTCGATATTTTGCATATTTTTGTCATCTGGATTTTTTTTTTTAAATTAAGTTTTCCAAAACCCCTTTCAGATATATATCATAAAAACAATTTGGATCCAGATTAATCAGGCCTAATCTGGATCTAAACTATTTTCGATGATTATCAGTAAACAACAAATATTGTCACAAACAGGGATAAAAGATTAAAGAGATAATTGTATTTCGCCTAAATGAATTTCGTCACGAGAAATCTGGTGTTGGAGTTTTCGACAAGGCCCCGATGTTAAAAAGTTTTTTTCCATGTTCAACTCAAATGAGCATATTATGTCCTAGTACTCATATGTATTAGCAGGATGAAAACAGCATATGAGATTTTTAAAGAAAAAAAGTCTGAAGTTTGCGGTATTTTAGTTTTAATAAGCAGTTGAAATTTTATGGCATGACTTTATCCAGCTCATATATATTGAGATGTCAACAGTTGTTATTACATGACTCAGGACAGGTAACTTTGTTGTCATGAGCACCTAAACACAATATATAAGGTGAGAATTAGAGCTGTACCATGGAGGAGCATGTGACCAAATGTAACCAATCATGGGACCTCTGTCTAAGATTAAACTGATGTCATTTGTAAATTTAGAATAGTCATTTTCTGGTTTCCCAGTCTATCTTGAAATTCTGATTGCATCATGTTCTAGGCCGACCTGGTATGACATTTAGCCACTATTCTGCTGAAGAGAATAATAAAACAGTTGGTCAGTCAGAAATCCAAAGTAAAAAGGGAGCTTATTAAAGCACAGATAACATGAAATTATACAAGTTACACGATGCATGGATTTTGAAGAGGCAAATAGTCAAGTAGATTCTTTATGTGGTGCCTTACCCAGAGATGATTTGCGAATGCATAAATGCATAAAGTCTGACATCTCTAAGGTCATGTACCAGATGAAATGTATGGACCCTTTGCATGCTAGTCCTACTATTAACCTTTCAGACCCTAATCAGACTAGCAAAATGTTGATTGTCATCCAAATCCAAACTGTTCGACATACTAATGGTATTGGATGGTACTTTAAGTCTAGACTGGCATCAGTCCTGAAAACAAATTGATACACCAGAAAAATATGAGTATCGGAGGTATTAGACTGGCCCCAGTCAAGACAGAAAAATCCCAATTTTCCATTCAAGCACTCTTACTAAATGATTGCAACCTTTTGAGTGTGCTAACAGATACAATTATAATGACTAATTCGTTCAGTGGAACGGAACAGTTTGTATAATTTTGGTAACAGGCATTTTGAGGATCCTAATATATTTCTCTGAAGTTATTGTAAAACAAAAGATAATCCTCTTTTAGCTAACCTAGGTTAGGACTTCCTTTATGCGTCTGTTCATCATCAGTGTCATCAATATATACTGACTGACAAAAGATACGCTATAGGTAAAATTCAAAGCCATATATCACTTCAATGTTTATACATTAGGTAATAAATGTAAATTTGGATTACTTTTTACTTTTAAATGCATGTTAATGGTGTACCTCAAAATGTACCGCAGAGGAACAGATACGCCGCTTTTTGGGGGTATTTAAGCAATTGAATTTGTGAAAAAAGCATTGTTTTCAAATGAAGGGGTAGCAAAAAGGAATTAAATTTTGGAAAAAGCAATGGTCTTATAAATGAAGGGGTTGCGAAAAGCAATTAAATTTTGGAAAAGCAAAAGAAAAAAACAAACTGATCTAAATATGAATATATCCCATGTTAGCACACTTAGTGTGGTAGCCAGTTCAAGCCTTTCTTTTGTTGTGATGTTACTAAGTCTCCTTTGAAGTTTGATACATTAAGCAAGTCATTTGTTAGTTACTGGCTAAAGTATTTGCACAAAGTACTTAAAGTCACTCAATCTGTATGTTTCTTCCATTACGAAAACTAAGATTATTATTTAAATTATTAACTAAGATTATTAGGTACTTTAATTATAACCTATAAATAAGCAATTTCAAAAATCTATGTGGGGTAAAAAAATATTTTAAGCAATTGTTTTTGGAAAAAAGCAATTCATAAAAAAAGTGTGGGGTAAATACCCAATTGAACTGAAAGCTTATCTGGACCTCTGTACCGTCCGAGAAAATTCAATGGGTAAAATCAAAACATGTGAAATTGATGTGTGGTTTATTGAAAACAAAAACATCAATATTTTTAGGGAGCACACAGAATTTTGGTACTTTAATGTTTGGTAAAACCCTATAAAACCTACCCAGCGGCTTAAAGGTCTAGATTTTGGTCAGACATGTTCTACATGTAGTAGCGAAGGTTCATTCGCAAGAGCTCATGCTCGATAATACAATCTGTACAAATAATCTTTACAAACACCTATTCTGCCTCGGACCCAGTATAATTGGGTCCGAGATTCTGCTGACTCTAAGATTTGTTAAACAAGACCTATTATAATAATAATAATAAAAGGAAAGGAATGCTGTCATAAAAACAACCTATTTGCCAAACCTAAACTATTGGCGGCTTTTTAAAAGCACCCAACTTGTTAATGTCAGTGCTGACAGAGAGTTAAAAATAGATTGAACTAAATCTAGCCCATGTATTACTTGACTTTTCGCTTACTGTAAAGGCGGCAACTTTAATATTCATATCTGGGTGTGGTTCGGCTATTTCATCTGCTGAGGAAGGGAAATCAGGTTTTATTTATAATTTGGTAAAGAGTTAATAAGCTTTTTGAGCCGCGCCAACGTGCGTGCATTTCATGAAAATCCTAACCGTATACACACTGAACTCACATTTATTAACCCTTAAAGCGCATGATCACAAAATGTATGGTTTTGTCGTCCACTAAACTATACTTAAACGCAAAAGAAACGCAACTCTTTTTACAACAGTAGTTTCTTCTTTTTCATGAAAAAAATCAGCCAGCGATAATGAAATCGCTAAGTACCGTTATTTACCTTGCATACAGCAACAAAATCAGACCGCTGTGACTTATGGTTGGCGAGCTGCAACGAGAAATGTAAGGCAGCCCCAATTTTCAAAGTCACAAAGTTCAAAAATTGTGCCTTTTTTGTGAAAAAATCGTTGTAAACCAATATCGGTTTTTGAAAGCAAAACGGTAGACAAAATCAAATCAGGTACTTTTATGATTCTGTCAACGTTCATTTTGTCAAAATGACGTCTTTATTTTTTTGCGTAATTGGCCATTTTTATCCAAACGAATATCAATAATAGAAAACGTTTAATGTCAGCATATAGCCCTCACTACATTGCATAGAAGACATAGCTATCGCGATATGATCGAACAAAATGCGTCTGTAATGACTGTTTTAAAAAAGGAGGTTGACGTCAATAAAGAAACGCAGCAACGCAGCGACTGGTAGCGTTGATAATCGATAACTTGCAAACCGTTTTAGTGTTTTCCTTTAGTTAAGACATCTGGCTATCAGATCAAGCTGTTCGTTTTTAAAATGAATGAGACATCACTTTTTTAGACTCCGTTTGTTGAAATTTACTGACGTCAGTATAACGTCATAATGGAAATCGTGAGCAAAACCATTTTTCGGCAAATCATTACTCAATGCGCAGAAAGACAGGACACATTAAGAAATTAGCCTCATGTGATCCATGTGGAAGAAAAAGTGGATTGAAAACGGTTGCGTTTCTTTTGCGTTTAAGTATATTTGAAGCCTCATAGATAAACAGTGTGGACCCAGATCAGACTGCTCCTGTAGTCTGATCTGGGCTGCTCCTGTTGGAGCAGTCTGATCTGGGTTCGCAATGTTTGCCCCCCCCCTGCTTATGTTAAATAGACATTTTCAGATGCAGTTATTGTGCTGGCGTTTTAAGGACTATACAATGACTGAGGTTGTGGCACAAGATGATACAGTTAACTTTGAATAAAACCCCACCTCCTTTTCAGCTTTTACCTATGCCTATGGTTGACTAGTCCTAATTACGCATTTATGAGGCGCCGCCTTTACAGTATGGGAAAAGTCAAGTAATAACATTACTTTTGTCACTGTTGATAGAGAGCTAAAATAGATATTGCAACACTGACTGATTTCTTATGTATAGTTCACAGGTAAAATGTGTTGAATTCAGAATTTGTTCATTTTATGAAAGCAGCATTTAACCCATTTATGCCAAATGGACTTTCCCACCGTTATCAATTGGAACAGTCCATTTCTGTTTTAAGGGATGTTAGCTGGTATTTTTCAGTTTTAATCAAGTTTTAAAAGAAAATAATGCAAGCAAACAGTGGAGACCCTGATCAGATGCCGCATTTTGTGGCTTCTGATCTGGGTTCGCACTATTTGCCTATGTCCCACAAAAAGAATGCCAGGCATAAGTTGGTTAAGAATTCAATTATTTTGCTTATCTCATAAGAGTTTCAGAAATTGGGATGTATATTGTTGAAATAATCTTCCAAGTGAAAGTGCACTTGGAACATCTTACTTTAAATTAAACTAGGAAAATAGAGACAGTGTCATATAACAAAACAATTGGTGCATTCTGTTTCCGTTTAACATCCGGATTAGTCAACCCTCAAAAGTGATGTTCACCTCGGCTTCGCCTCGGTGAACATCACTGTTCTCGGGTTGACAAATCCTGATGTCAACCTCAAAAGAACGTATCAATTGTATATTGTCATTTTAGCGTTTATTAGCAAGATGAACAATTATCTGAAAGCAAAGAATGTCTTAATTTTTCAGCATTTTATTTTTGATGAACAGTTGAAATTTCATACTCAATTGAATTGAGCATGAAAAAATATATTCTCGAGTCCTAATCGAACACAAACATGTCCGCTTAGCTACGGAAACTAGCTTGCATTACTTAACATCTGAATATAGCATATATACGTATATGCACATGTTAGCATATACATTTTATTGAGAAAGTAAAGAGAATGACTCTTGTTGCAGACCGTGAGCTGTACAAAGGCCCACCAGAAGGAACTTTTGAAATACAAACACTGTCGATTGGTGTAACAGCCATGCTAACTAATCACTACGTTATCATATTAACCTTCAAATTCTATTGTGTGAATAAAAAAGTTATGCCTAAATGTTACTTGCGACATGCTGACTGCATCAACAGTACTTTATCAAACGCAGCAAACAACCAGTATGGGTAAAATAATCCACTGTAACTGTTAAATATGTTACTTACTTTCAAACATATTACTATTTAGTGCACTGCCATCATAAAACCATTGGCTTCCAAGATATCTCTGAGGAATATTGTTTGCATGGTAAAATTATAAAACCACATTACATAAGATACAAAATAACAAATGTTATGTTTTAAGGAGTTGGTGCGTTGCTCTGCAGAAGCAGAGTTTACTCCATTACCCTATAATAATAGGAACTCATACAGTGTAAATGCCAGGCCATTCCTTACACTTATATATCAATATCATCTTTTAATTGGAAGCAAATGACTAGCAAATAATTTCTACTAGTTTAGGCACCTGCTGTTTCTGTTACATGTTACTTTCTTTTAAAACAATATTTCAGCGCAATAGTTGCAAATATACGAATTTAAACTATTACTACCATTTGAGGTCTCAATAAATATAGCCAGAATAAATATTGTATTTTTTGACCTAGCGTATATTTGAGAATAAACGCTGACAAAAAAGTAAAAGAATATGACAAGAAAAGGCCACAATCATACCATATCTTGAATGAAACATGTTGCTAGAACCAGTCAATGTCATTATGAGGTAAGCGCCATTACGTCAGTTGCTGTGTTAATCCATTCTTGTTACTCTTCATCTAACAATAATGTGTTAACCCTTAAAGCGCCACCTATAATTTGCAGCAGACGACAATTTCAGATTTTGCTGCTTTTTCAAAAAAAAAAACAACAACAACAAAAAAACAAATAAGGCATGATGTTTCATGAGAATCGTCTGCTGGGAGACGACTCTCATGAAATATCATGCCTTATTTGTTTGAAAAATTAGGAAAAATATCACAAAATTTGTCGTCTGCTGCAGTTGTAATTGGCGCTTTAAGGGTTTAACTAGAGCTGTTGAGTCATTACACTGGCAACAGGTACATCGGTTGCCAGAAGCTTGACCGAGAAGATGAGGGGTAAAGATGATAGCAGAGAGTAACTAAGAATTAGAGAACAAAAGAAAATGAGGCATGACACGTGATTTTCATCAATGTGGCATTTTGACAAGTGTAGACTCAGAAGAACGTGTGCATACACCTTTTAGGCTTAGAAACTCCAAATGATGTTCAGTCAGTATGTTTACACTCATAGGATATTTAAGTGTCAAGTAAAGGTTCTGATCAGACTGCGCGTATGCGCAGGCTGATCTGAGGCTTTGCTGGTCGCACATACAAAATTGTTGGAAATCTCATGCACTGGCTCAAATGATATTGGCGAAACCGAAGCAAGAGTTAAGAACAAAAATAAAGACAGGGCATTTAATTGACATGGATCCAAGAGTAAGACTTAAATAGACCACAAGAGACTTAAGAAATTCTTATCTTCTTTACCCCTTGAAGGATTTCATTAAACTTTTTTAAAAGACAAATGCTCAACTTAATAAGAAGGTGTGCAGAACCACAGGAACTAGTTACTAACTTTGTTTCAGAAGAATAAGTCATGTATCCGTAAAGAAAGTCTATTAAAGTAAATATGGGCTTAGGCCATTCTTGTTCTGTTCTAAGAGTTTGTGACTACTGTCCGGCCAGCCAAGAGTGACAGTGGCGTCATGTTTTGTTTACAAATTTATCATGTACTTATCATCGATAGATCACTTGTGTATCAATCCTATGATACACAAGTGACCCATCGATGAGCGTTTGCTCAAGTGGAGTGTACAGGTTAATTTTTACTTTACAATTGTAAACAAAATATTACGTCACTGTCACACTTGGTTGGCACGACAGTAGCTCCTGTGTGCAAACACAGACTCAGGGTCAATGCTATAATAAAAGGTCATGAAATTTAGCCCTGAATTTTCTTCGCTCCAATTTTCCATTATCTCTGAAAGGATTAAACTTTTTAAAGGTCACAATCAAATGTCTCGTGGTTTCGAATTTAATTTCGTGTCCGTTCGGATATCTTTGGATCAATCTGATTAAAACCCAATCCCGCCACAGCTACTGGCAGGTATGCTTAGCCTAGATCAGGTTTTAATCAGAATGTCTTACGATAACACACAAGACTCCTTGATCCAATGTTGGGAGCACTTATGATAATCGTTCGATATCGCTGTTGCTTCTACAATCAATTGTCCTAACACCCTGATTGTGTAACGTAGTTGATTCTTATCTTCTAAGTTCGCATTGTGTTTTCAAAGTCCTTTTAGAGTTTCTAAGTCTTTTAATTTAAGCGACAATTTTTATATAATTTATTAAATATTCAAAAGCCAACAAACTTGTATACAATTAGCCAAAATCTAAAAATCTCAACCCAAAGACTTAACCAAATCTTAACCAAAGTCTTTTAAATTTCAGCATCTATTTTCACAATTTTATAATGTTCAGCTAAAATACTTCTAGAAACTAACTATCACACACAAAGTTCCGAAATCCAGCCAAAATCTATCCAAAAAATCTAACCAAAGTCTGAGGCTCTGACACTGAGCTTCATCTTATATACCATGAAGTCACGCGATAGAAGCTGACGTGATAGAAGCATATATTATGACATCATCATTTACCAATCATATTTCAGGTTTGTCATATAGGTAAGCTTCCATTTATATCATCTAAACAGAGGATACAAAAGTGACTCATAGTCACACCAGTTGCACAATCTCCCAAAGGTCATATGACTAGATGTATTGCGCAATCCTGCCAATCAATGTCAGAATTGACATGATATATTTATTTGGGTTATGCAATTTTACTAAACTAAGTAGCATTTGTAATCACGACCTTTCCAAAGTGTTAAAACATCCCATCAGAATTGACAGGCTAATAAATATGACCTTTAAGAAACAATAACAAACTGGTGTCAGAATCCCCTATAAAACATAAACATGTCAATCACAGATGTCAACAGTACACCTGGTACAAACATCTGTGTCTAATCTAAACCAAGCATTCCCAAATATTGTAAATTCCCACAGGCAATTCACAATTATTGTGAACCCTCTCAGATGTAGCCAGCTATTTTATAATTGCCATGCTGCAACGGGGGATTAAGCTGTCCTTCATTCATGTTTCAAGCGTCTTGCTGGTGATGCCCTTTTATCAGTTACAATTTGTATTAACTACAGCGTTACAAGTTGCCTGGTAAACATCAGGTCATGATGACGTTGCACTTATTGACTGACGTCGCCAATGACGGTGAATCGGTACAAAACGACCATTACGTCATATTCGTTAGTTTGAAGAGTAAATCAACTTGGTAAGCTGATAAATAGAATACCAGATATCAAGTTTACCAGGCTTGGCTTCGAGAACACATGTTGAATCGCTCGGCAAGCCTCACGAGGTCAACAAGCGTTCTCGAAGCCTTGCTTGGTAAACTTAATACCAAACGACACTCACCTAGTATTCTCTATTTATTGACCTGGGTGGTTTGGTGAGTTTCTGTTTCGTTTTTTTCTTTTGAAGCTTCACGTCTCGCCAGCATTTTAGCTATGTCAGGCTTCCTGTGTTGAACCAATACTAATAGGCACAAGTGTTTTGCTCAAGGACACAACAAAGCTAAGTTGACAGCGACCCTCGTCACCAATAAAATGACCAAAGAAAAAAACTTAACCCGGCAAACAGTATAGATGAGCCTTCTCACTGGATCTGCTCTGTTTGCAAACACATATTGCTTGTTTTAGCTTTTTTACATGATTTGTCTAACACCAATTTACCAAAACGATCTCTTATACACTTTAAAGTGGAAGCGTTCACCTCAGAAACGTGGGGATGAAAGGGTAAAGGTATTCAAACTTGTATTGCCTCCATATAATGCAATCCCACGCAATAAGCTACAACTCATACAGTGGAATTCCGGGAAATATATGCAAAATGACTAAAAATAGCATTGATAACGTATGGATATGAGATTACGAGATAAACAAAACATTTAGTGCAAAATGTTTTATATTTTCTTATTTTCTGGGCGCTTACTGGTCTTAGTTAAAAAAGCCAAAAAATATATCACTTGACAATGCTTGACCTCATATTGTTTGAGTACGAAAGAAGTTTAAGTTTATATCAAAAGGGGCACCTTATAACAGATAGGAAAGTTAAGGATTTATCACTGGAAATGTTTGACCTCATATTGTTTTAGTAGAAAATTTTATACCAAAAGAAATGGCAGTTCAGGTGCCACCTAATAACAGGTAGAAATGTTAAGAATTTATCGCAAGAAATGTGTAAACTCATATCATTTTAGTACAATGATAATTGTAAGTTTATACCAATAGGGATGGCATTTCAGCTGCCACCTAATAACAGGTAGAAATGCTAAGGGTATATCGTTTGAAAATGTTTAACCTCATATTGTTTTAGTACAAAAGTTGATACCAAAAGGACAGCAGCTCATCCGGCACCTAATAGCAGGTAGAAATGTTAAGGATTTATCACTGGAAAATGTTTGACATTATGTTGTTTAAATACAAAAGTTAAACAAAAAGGGTGGCAGCTCAACTGCCACCTAATAACAGGTAGACATGTTAAGGATTTATCGCTGGAAAATGTTCAAGGGGAACGGGAACTAATTATATCAACTTATCACATGAGTCTAAAACTGAGAGGAGCTCCGAGACTATAACTTGGCAATGAATGTGTCTGATTGGATAATAATGCTCAAGTATAAAAAAATAGCAGATGCAAAATTTTATTTCCTTCAAATTGGTGTTTAGTTTCCGACCAGATTCATTTATATTGTGTTTTCTGGACCAAAAAGTAAAAATAGTGATTTCTAATTTGAAGCGTAGGTGTGGTTTTCCAAAAATATGGCAGCCATTAAACAACATACAATAGTTGAAAAAGAGCGGTTGAAGGTATGATTTTCCCTTTCTTTTTCCCCCGTATACATGTTTCGGCTTGAATTTAAGGCCCTACATATGGTTTGAGATGCAGAACAAACTGTCAAAAACTAGGGTTTAACCACTGGGGGTATGGGATAAATAATTAGTTCACCGTGCCCTATACCAAAAGTAGGTCGTTTACATTTGCAAGTCCATTTGTGACACTTTTGAGTGTGTGTTCATTTTCTCACTAAGAGACATGCCAGAGGAATCAAATGAATGGTTTTAGTGAGTATTTCACAAGTTTAAAGCTAAAATGAAATAATTCTTACCCAGCTTGTTCCCAAAAGTTCAAAAATGCCAGTTGAAAGATTCTATGTGTTTGTTTGTTTGTTTGTTTTGTTGCTTTACGTCCCAAGTCAACAGCTATGGTCATTGCGGGACGGTCTGTTCAGCTAACCACACTTCTTCCTGGGCAGGCTTGAACAAGCGGATAACCAGTAATTCGTGGACATACTTTCGCTTGTAACTGACAACATGAATCAGCGGAAGGGAGGAGAATGACCGTAGAAATTATTTCATGATCAATCTCTACGAAAGTATGGGACCGGGCCGGGATCGAACTCGCGACCCCTGGAATTGCAGTCAGACACGCATCTGTAGCCAGACACGTTACCGACTGCCTTACGCGGCCCGGTCTTCTATGTGTTTAAAGGAGGGTGGGTTGTATAAATATTCTATGTGTTTAAAGGAGGGTGGGTGTATAAATAGTCACACTGGAGCATTTACAGTGGTTTTCTCTGCAAAATGCAAATGGATTTTAGCCAAACAGAAGTTTATTGATCAAATTTAAAGCTTTTTTGCCAAATTGGATTTCATTTTAAAGAAAAAAAATGTCATCGGATTCACAGAAAATGTGAAAATTGTCTGTCTAAACAATGCCATTCACCATTTGACACCTGTGGGTTGTCTATTTTCTTCAACTCCACTTTGTTTGTGCATGATATCTTGTTATATTAAACGAAAGTATACTTAAAGCCAAAAGTAACTTTACACTGTTATTATATATACCATTTCTGGGTATTGGTGAGTGGTATTTTAAATGTGTTTAATTCATATTAAGCTTCAATCAATTATTCATATGACAGTTGAATTTCATGTTTTTACTGTCATAAATGCAATCAAAATGCCCCAATGAAAGAAGCAAGGGGGCAAGATAAACTTTTCCAAAGTGCATCACTTTTGGATGTGTTACGGTAGCTTTGCGATTGGACATTTTTTTAATTTTAAAGAATCAGTCTGAAAGACATGCTATTGAATTGTTGTTTAAAGTTCAAATCAGCCGGGATCGCACTTCGAGTAATACAAATTAGAGCTGTGTTTTTACGTACATACCCCCTTTTGTGAACTTTACAGGGCTTTCAATAGAATTTCCCATAAGAAATTGCTTGCCGTTTTTCTTCCAAACCGATGGGAATTTTTATCAGATTATCTTGTCACATACTCAAGGCAGAAGTCCCAACAAATCGCTGATAAAAAAGTCCTAATGTCATCTGAGATAAAGGCTTTAGCAGGGACTAAAGTTTACTATTGTTTTAATTCAAAGGGAGATAATTTCAAGGTGAACCAACTTTAAGATGCTACCAAAAACAAACTATACGTCAGAGACAAAATGTCTTGCAGTATTTTTAATGGGCAATCGATGTCCCTTAAAATAACGTGTTCAAATCCTGTTCAAATCCTAGGTTTACTTTGGATTTTGTTAGGAAATGCTGATTTTGTGCTTTTAATGAAAGCAAAGATAACTCGAAAGAAGATTAATTTACCTAAGTTGTTTTTCGTGAATTAGGTTTAGGGCGGATACCAGCAACTCATTGCAATATTTAATTTGGTTAAATCAAAAACAGTAAAGATATATTCAGTAGTTAAAAGTGTAAAGTTACTTTTGGCTTTAAGTATATGTACTTCTGATGCCTAAAACTGACATACTTCTCCTCATGTGACTGACCCTGACCCCAAATAGACAAAATATCCTTTTTTGCTACTCAAATGGGGGTAGACATTCTTATCTACCAAAATTGTATTTTTACACTGTATGGTGCATTTTAGTATCTATTTAGGTTCAGAATTCTGTTTTTAATAGTTATTCTAAAGGAACACACTTGACAACAGCGGGATATTACTTCCAAGTGTTTTTCTCAGAATTGCTTCTCATCGGACGTTTCCGCGCCTCATTTTTTGTCAACCTAATAATGAATAATTGTGAAAATTGAAAGCTAATGTAGGAAGACCCTAAATATTAACTTTGGGGGTTTTATTTATAGAATTGAAGGAATTTGGTACTAGTATAGGGGACCGGGAACAAATTATATCAACATATCCCATGAGTCGAAAACTGAGAGGAGCTCCGAGGCTGTTATTTGGCAATGGGTGTGTCTGATTGGATGATAATGCGCAGGTTAAAATATTTTTTTCTCTCTAGCAGATGCAAAATTTAAATATCTTCAAATTGGTGTTTAGTTTCCTACCACATGCATTTATATTACAAGTGTTTTCTGGACCTAAAAGTAAAAAAAGGATTTCTAATTTGAAGTGGCTGGGGGTTTTCCAAAAATATGACAGCCATTAAACAATATGGAATAGTTTAAAAGAGCGGGTGAATGTATGTTTTTTTTTTACTTTCTTTCCCCCTTATTCCTGTTTTGGCTTGAATTTACGGCATATGGTGATGCCCCGTATGTGTTGTCAGATGCAGAATAAACTGTCAAAAACTAGGGTTTCACCATTGGGTCTATGGGAAAATAATTAGTTCACGGTGCCCATATTGTTTTAGTACAAAATTAATACCAAAAAGGATGGCTGTTCAGATGCCACCTAAAAACAGGTATCAATGTTAAGAGTTTATCACTGGAAAATGGTTACCTCATATTGTTTTAGTACGAAAATAAGTGTAAGTTTATACCAAGTACTGGTTCAACCCAGGAAGACCCGTCCCTGTTTAACTGAAAGATTGTTGTTGTAAAGAATCAACTCAAATTGTTTGAGTATTAAAGTTTATAACAAAAGGGGTGGCAACTCAACTGCCACCTATTACCAGGTAAATATGTTAAGGGTTTATCACAGGAAAATGCTTGGCCTCATGTTGTTTGAGTACGAAAGAAGTTCAAGTTTATACCAAAAGGGGTGGCCGTTCAGCTGCCACCTTATAACTGGTAGAAATATTAAGGATTTATCACTGGAAAATGTTTGACCTTATATTGTTTAAGTAGGAAAGTTATACTAAAAGGGGTGGCAGTTCAGCTGCCACTTAATAACCAATAGAAATGTTAGAGACTTATCACTGGAAAATGTTTGACCTCAAATAGAAGTGTAAGTTTATACAAAAGGTTGGTAGTTCAGCTGCCATTTGATAACAGGTAGAAATGTTCAGGTCTTATCACTGGAAACTATTTGACCTCATATCGTTTAAGCAGGAAAGTTAATACCAAAAGAGGTGACAGTTCAGCTGCCACCTTATAATAGGTTGAAATGTAATGATTTATCACTTGAAAATGTTTGACCTCATATCGTTCAAGTAGGAGCGTTTATACCAAAAGGTTGAGCAGTTCAGCTGCCACTTAATAACAAGTAGAAATGTTATGGATTTATCACTGGAAAATGTTTGACCTCTGATAGAAGTGTAAGTTAATACAAAAAGGGTGGCAGTTCACTGCATCACAGAAAAATGTTTTACCTCATATTGTTTTAGTAAGAAAGTTTATACCAAAATGGGTGGTAGTTCGGCTGCCACTTTATAACAGGTAGAAATGTTAAGGACTTATCACTGTTTTTTTTGTTTTGTATTGTTTTAGTATGATAGTATATATCAAAAGGGGTGGTAGCTCAGCTGCCTCTTAATAACAGGTAGAAAGGTTAAGGATTTATCACGAGAATGTGTTTGACCTCATATTGTTTTAGTTCGAAAGTTTATACCAAAGGGATGGCAGTTCAGCTGCCACCTAATTACACCTAATGATTAAGAAATGCTAAGGAATTATCACTGGAAAATGTTGTACCGCAAATTGTTTATTGCATGAAAATAAGTGAAAGTTTTAGATTACTGTTATGAAGTTTGCATAATTTAACTTTTTTTCTAATGAACCGTTAATTAGCAACTTTGTCTGCTTCCCTAGTTTGTTGATGTTCTTGTAGCTTATTGTTTTCTGTTCTTATGTAGCTAATATTGCAAACAATATGGACCAAGGTCAGACTGCGCTTCCGTGAAAAAATATCGTTGAAAAAATATAGTCTGAAGTGTATTTGAATGCATTCAGCAGACTAGAAATGCAGACAATATTTAAAGAAAAAAGTTATTGCTGGATAAATGTTAATCAAGCTTTCTGGTGAGCACACTGTATAAACGGTTCACCTTGCAATATTCTGAAGAGCGTTGACATAAATAAATAGTTGCCGCTGGGGAGGTGGATTTAATGTTAAACTGACTTACTAGAGTCTAGTAAGGATATTGGTGTCTGTCCCATGGGTATATTTGTAAAAATCCTCGTCACAATGCAGGATACAGATTGTTATATAAACAACTGAGAGCCTTGCTATCAATTTGATGTTGACAGTAAAACAAACACTGATTTTGAAGCTCCTCCCCATATTTTAAACTCTGGACGTTTGTCTCAAAGGTAGTTTATATTTCACTGTAAAGGAGACATATTTATTTCTGTATGTTTTAGCAAGGCTATCGCAACGAACCTTAAGCATCAAGGAAATTTGGCAATGGTCGTAGTAGAGATCAGCAGAAAATTTATAAACGTGAACAAAATAATGTATTATATCGAATATATTCTAACACAATTCCCCTCTCACATTTATGAAGAAAAATAAGACTAAATTTTTACCTTTGTCTGATAAAGAGCAACATGTATATATAATTATGTCCTGAATAAATTCCACAAAATTAAATATTTCACCGTAAAGGCTGATAGAGCTTTCACTTTTTACTTGCATTTTGATAAAACTATTTTTAGGTACGTTTTTTTAGAAAAATATATATATTTCTAAATATAGGGCACCCCACCGCAATCGGTTTATTAATTCGTGTGCTGATAACCTTTGCAAACAATATGTACCCAGATCAGGACCGACATACTATACATTCTGTTGGTTCTTATCGGGATCCAAACCGTTTGGCACTCTGATAGAATTCCTGAAAGGATTTTTCGATAAAGTTAAATTGAAAACAAATCAGCAGACGACAACAAAATCATACAAAAATACCCAGCACGCAAAGAGTTAAGTTTTACACCTGAACGACAAGGTCATGTCTTGTAGCAAAATTTTAATGTACGGAAGGAAAACGAATAATACACGCGCAAAGCACGCTTGTAGCAATTTATTCAAACTGGTGCCAATGGGAAGAATACTTGGTTGAAATAAAACAATGCTGGCGTTCTATATTTCCGCGAGTTGTTCAATTCACTTCCTGTACAACTATCGTTTCGGAAGTATGTTGCATTTATTGATTTGGTTAAACAGAAAACACAAGTGGATTCTGAATAGCTTCTTTTAAAAGTATGTAGGACTAGTTCAATTTTGCATGCTTTTGATTAATTGGATACTATAAAATATATGTTTCCCTTATTATTATTATAGTATTAATGGATATATAAAACAATTTTAGATCTTTGGATTACCCTTTTCCTTACTGTTTCAGCTATTATTTGAATGACAATTGAGTAAAATAAGATTGCCAGTTAATTTGTGAAGTCAAGCATTGAGAAAGATTTCGATAAAATACGCAGGACTCTTGACAAGAGTGCTTATCATAATTGATTTTTTTATCGAAGTGGCTATTTACAGTCAACTGTAAATAGCCAAAAAACGTTAAAATGGCTATTTACAGTCAACTGTCAATAGCCAAAAAACGTTAAAATGGCTATTTACAGTTGACTGTCAATAGCCAAAAAACGTTAAAATGGCTATTTACAGTTGACTGTCAATAGCCATTTTAACGTTTTTTGGCTATTTACAGTTGACTGTCAATAGCCATTTTAACGTTTTTTGGCTAATGACAGTCAATGTCGTTATTCATTTGGGATACAGGGGGAAATTACTTATTATATCAAATTTATTCACTAATCCCTTTATTTAGCTGAAATCCTATTTTGGCTTTTGTTGAAGCATTTGTTTTCATGATGGTGCGGCTTCCCACTCCGTTAGCGGAAAAAGAGACATACTAATTGCAAAGATGTGGTAAGCAGTTAATCTTGAGTTTCCTATCATTATTTTGATATGACTTTAAGTGCAAAGTAAGAAGAATTCCTGAGTGACACGAGCAGACTTGTCTTTGTTGGTGATTTTAAGACTTGGAAACTTTTCTCACAAATTTTTTGTTTAAAAAAATATCCGCCCAGATCTGGATTGAAACTATTTGGCATCACGGATCCAAAATAGGCTCCGTGTTGGCATTTAATAATACTTTACTTTAATAGACATCTCATCTGGGTCTACCGTGTACTCGATTATTTGTCAAACTCATGATCGTAAACGTTCTTTTGACTAATTATATAGTTTGCTTTTGACTAATTATATATCAAACAAGAGTGAGTCATGATCTAATAATAACAGAAAATTCCTATAGGAGTTGTCTGATTCTGATCTATACTGCCTGTTGATGTTGTGTACATGCAAGTTGTCATGAGACAGCTAAGGGTTTGGCAATTAGTTCCAGTCCGCAAAATTATGTACGAGGGCCAGTACAGGGATTTGGTTTTTTATACCTCACGCATTTTCGAGCCTGGAAAGCGAAGGCGTGTCGGCATATGCGATGACTCGTCAGAACCTTCTCTACTCCCTTATACAAAGTATGGATGTCTCGCAGAGAGGATCCATGTGATATATTTAACATGCTCTTCATTGAGACAGCCATTCATTTTTTTCTTTTCTTCTATCATTATCAATTTTCTTTTCGGCCTGTTGAGATTTATTTATATTTTGTAAAAGGTTTACACCAAAAGGCTTCTGCTAAAAACATTTAGTCTCGAAAAATGTGCAAAATACAAAACCTGTGCAAAAATGTGCAAAATATGAAATGAAACCTGTGCAATATGCACAGGTATTATATTTTGCACATTTTTCGAGACTATTGTTTGTAATTTCGAGATAAACGGATACTTTTTTTTCTTCTTTTTTTTTGGGGGGGGGGGATGGGGGTTGCGGTGGAGGTGATATTGGAAGTTTTTATTAGTGGAATAGAATCTTTTCATATAATCTATTTTTATTTTCACTTAAGTATCACCCAAAAGCTTAATCTGTCCCAATAAACAGGATTAGTGTACTTCACCGGGAGGCAATATACGAGGGATGATCTTAAAGTTCTGATCCTGGTGTGATATCTCTGTAACCAGCAATGCAACATACCTGAAAATTTTACCAAATAATATTATATTCTTTGTCTATACACTGCTCTGAAATATTTGATGTAACTTGAAGGAGCGACCGGTAATTTATCCCAAAACAGCCATGCCCTCAATGCACTGACCTATCAAGCAGACTGTGCATGTTGGAGACGTCACAATTAAGACAAGAGCAGTCTCATCATTTCGATTTTATGGCTGCTCAATGTTCATCCGTAGGTTAATATGTTCTGAAGATATGGCGAACTTTCTATATGATTTGAGTTTTCTAGACCCTTGAATATATGGCTATGCAACTGTCAGCTATAATCAAATTTGGACCACTTGAAGTTTTGACCAGCCCTTACTGTCGTAACAACAAAATTAATTAAAGGCAAAATTTGTTTTAGGCAAACGAGGATAAGTTGACTTTTGTCTGGAGCAATTATGAATTATTGGTAACGTCTGAGACTGATAGTTACCCACATAAAAAAATTAAAACGAATCCACAAATTAGGTCAATATTAGGAGGTACACGAATTTGTATGTGTATTTCTAAATATAAAATGCAATTACTTTTCCAAAGGTGCACTATATCGTAAAATGATGCAAAATGGGATTAAATTGAGCACAAAGCATCCATCTGAAACCAAAAACAATTGTGAAAATTCTTATTTAAAATCAAATAATTTTTTCGGTAAAAAATAGAACTTTTTACAATATTCCAATTAAGATTGAGATAGTTTGTAATCAAAAAAGTAGTGGTCTTAAATATTTTGCCAATATTTGGTTCGGCATGTTTTAGACCAAATTTATGGACAAAAATGGAATATTCTCGGAAATGAAAATTCTGCAATGTATTCAAAATGACGTAGTTGTCAATTTCAATGACGTCATAAGAACTCCGCATTGAACTTTAAATATTGAATCGACATAACCTGTCGGCATTCTAACAATTGAATGGACATTACAAGTAACAAAAAGTAAAAAGGCGATAAAGTTTTATATTACGATTTTAAAAATGCCGGGCTTGAAAGAGTCAGATTCAAATATTATCATAATTCTATAATATAAAAAAGGCCACTGGTATGGAGTGGAACATATAGAACGTCCTGTAATTATAAATCAAAACAGTACAGCGAGAAATATTAGCATCATTATAAAGGTAAACACTAGATCTTTTGAATGGTGCATAGTATGCCTCTCAAAAATGTCTCTGGACAAAGCTACAAGGCAACGATCAGAACTTTTGGATCATCCCTCGTAACTCCCGTGGTGCTTGACGCGTGATTAAGAGGTGTGACAACCTTTATTCAGGCGAGGAGACTTTACTGAGGTTTATAAATTACTTTCGGAGTCATCATTGGCCATATGCAAGGTTCTCGAGCAGAATGTGCACTTGCGCGGTCTGTCCGAAAACTCATTGTTTTGTATTTTTATGATTTTCGACGACGTATTGTTGATGCGTTGAACATTGTATCCCTATGCACTCAGAAGATCGCAATGACCGTGACCAGATTGAGCTTATGCTCGCACTGATCTTGGCCATCGATGTCCGATGATCCTGGCCATTGATTTCTCTCAATATCTCGCCCCCCCCCCCCCCTCCCTCCAAAAAAAAAGTCCTTGGGAACATCTGATTATATTACTTTCGAGGTGCCTTCAACACATTGTGGCAAAACGTTTGATCCAGAGGCACAAACTGTTTGCATAGGTTATCAAAGATGACACAAGCAAGTACTCTGTGTGCTGACGTGCGCACTGCCTGGTTGGTATTAAATTTGAAAACCCTTGTTAATGCAACATCCATGGGTGTTTCTAATGCTTTACATTATCTGAATGAGCTATAAGTTTTAAAGGTGGAAGATGGAAAATAATCTTGAAAGATGGAAAATGCGGACTGAGTTTCCTGCCATAGTTTCGCCATGTCCAACAATGAAATTTTCTAACAGGTAGAATATTCGTACACTTCACCCGTCTCAAGCTGGTGACAGTCGATAGACTTCGGCTGTTTACCAGAAAGACGCGGTGATATGCGATGGTTAGGTGTGAAAATAAACCCTGGGGCTTGTTGTCTTATCATAATCCTCATAAAACACTGGTCTTTATGGTTTTAACTGAAAAACAACTTACTATAAAGAGAGTAGAGTTTTAAAATAAGATTTCATGCAAATCACACCGCGTTGGCGGCTATCAAAAACGCTTTGAACAATCGACGAACGGGGATCAAAACTCGATAGAAACAGTGTTTTCGATTGCTATTTGTCGCCAGTCAGACGATAATGGCAATCGAAAACTGTTTCTAACAATTTTATCTACGTTCCTCGACAGTATTAGAGTTTTCGATTGCCTCCTATCCAGCGTGTGATTATGAGTCGAAAAATACATTCAGGCATACTATCGGAGTATTTAGCAGTGTAGATCGAGATAAGGACCACCATTTCATCATAGCAGATCTAGGTCCAATAGTTTTGAAAACCTTATCACCAGAAGAGACTGCATGCAACAAAATCCGGTTTTCTCACGACTAAGCCTAATTATTGGACAATTGTTTACTTCATTGTCTAAACTCATATCAAAGGTTTTTCCACAATTTACTTTATTTTCGAAAAAAAGATACCAGAGTTTCAAAGAGCTACAATAAAAATGATCTAATCAAGAATAACTCTTACAAGTGTACCGCTGTCTCATTTAAGTTATTTAAAGACCGTGCACAAATAACTTAAGCGTTTAATACAGATGTCCCTCGAACACCCCCCCCCCACCAACTATAATCAACCGCAAATACAGTATCAGAGAGATTACATATTGCAAATTCTACATCGCGGAAGTATGATTTCGGGACACTGGTTTACAGTATCAATGTACTCTGCGTTGCAATGGTGTCATATTAGATGCATATACAGACTCAAACTCTGCCGAAAGGATATACTGGAGTTACTCAGAGGAACCGTCTCATCGAGACGTTCCTTTATTCAGCAACAGCATAGTTTTATTAGTACAGTTGGTCGTTCTATAACTTTTGCTTACCGAATCGTCGCCTCTCACTAAAGCTTAATGGTTTCGGCGAGAAGACGACAGCAAAAAGCATATGCTGTGGTTACTTAAATGAATCGTATCACTGAGATGTTTCTCTTAAGTAACCACGGCATATGACTAGAAACTGATAAGAGAAACTCTGAGAGCTATTTCGGTGTTAAATCTCCAGGCGTTGAAATTAACTGAGCTATATAAATTGGTTCACTGGTTAAAATGTACATATATGTACTGTTAGTTGATATACATGAATCGCCTTTATTTAGAAAATGTGAATCGGATTTCATTAATAAAACAATAAAATGTTCAAATGCGTTGCTTATTTCAGAATGGCTCAGTGGTAGAGTGCTTGACTCGAGACCGAAGGGCCGCGGGTTCGAGCCTCACCGGCGTCACTGCGTTGTGTCCTTGAGCAAGAACATTAATCCTAGCTTAGTACTGGTTCAACCCAGGAAGACCCGTCCCTTGTTGATTGTTGATGGGACGTAAAGAATCAAATCAAACAAACAAACAAACTTATTTCAGACATAATCAGACCTCGTATATGCACGTGTAACTCCGAGAAACAAAAACAACTTGTGCTGTAAACATTTCAAAGTAGCTATATATACATCCATGGGATATAGATAAACAGTCGAGATCCAAATCAGATTTCGCAGAATGTGGTGTCTGATCAGGAAACCTCGGAATATATGTTACACGTAAGAAGTCTGAGCTCTATAATCTTGATCAGGAAATCTCACAGTCATAGAATAATTGCCTTTCACCTGACTGCCAATCCATACTGGGACATTTTTTGAGATGTTTGGCTCTTATATGAATCATTTTCTACTTATGCGTACGAACAACGATGCCAATGGAGCGTCTGTGTAGATGCACAAGCCTGCGTGTTTCTTAACTTTTTGCATGCGTCAAATACCCAAAAATCACATGCCAGGCTCAAATACGATTTACGGCATGCACTAATTATGGAAGAAACACATTTATTTGACTTTAATATTCATTTGTACTTGAAATTGTCCACCAAATGTTCGAATATAAAGTCAACATCAATGAAAATATCTGATTTATCTGTAAATAGCCAAAAAACGTTAAAATGGCTATTTACAGTTGACTGTCAATAGCCATTTCAACGTTTTTTGGCTAATGACAGTCAACTGTAAATAGCCATTTTAACGTTTTTTGGCTATTGACAGTCAACTGTAAATAGCCTCTTCCTTTTTTTATTTGCCAGTTAAAACATACATGCATGTTAAGGTTACAAAAGAACCGGCTCATTAAAAAAATCGCCTCAATGAGTTCGTTGTTTAGAGAAACAGGGGCGTAGCTACGTATACGCAAAAACGCATTTACGTATAAATTTGGACCAAAAATATGAGTCGATTCTAATGGATTCTTGTCGTGATGTTATGTGTACAAAACGTGTGCGTACATGTAGAACCAATATTAATCTTTGACAGAATTTGTGATGATGTAGAGAGCCTGATCATATACAATTTTTATAATCTACCATTACCAAGAGTGAGTTTATCTTGGCAAACAGCACAGACCCTGATGAGACGCCGCGTTTTGCAGCGTCTAATCTGGGTCTACGCTGTTTGACTATGTTCCTTAGACTATTGCATTCAGCATGTTCTACAAGTGCGTACTTTGAATTTTAGACTAGCTACGCCCCTGTGAATAAATTTACAACTTTACGCTTACAATACTTATTCATCTGGACCTATGTTTGTATACAACATTGACTTCATCGCAATTATTATTTACGTAAATTTGCAAAATAAGGATCGCACATGCTATAAAAAAGGTTGGTATTTATCGCGTACGCAAAAAGAGTCCTTTAAACGGCCACTGAATAATCTGACCTTTAAGTTATAAGCGGTAATCTACTTTCCGTCATAACCCAATATTCCTGAAGGGCCAGAATTAGAAACGACGTCGTTACGTAAACGGGTCCCCAATTAAAATTGCCCATTTGACGTAACGATTCGATACATGCCATGTCAGTGTAGCAAACCTTTTTTGTATAATCCCGCCGCAACACTTACAGAAAATACTCTAATTATGATTAAAATTCACTTCTGGTTGTTTTTATTCAAGAGTTTTCGTCATTGAATAAAATACTTCATGATTTCCCTTCTCAATAAAAATTTCTTTCACCTGGCAGCCATGTTGGGACATCTGTTTGGTACCACGAAGAAGTGTAACGAATACTTTTTAACGTGTCTGATGAGACACGGTGCACACTAATGACCGGGATGACAGGTTCAGTAAGAATATACATTGTGTTGTTGTATACATTTTGACATCTGCGGTTTAAAAGAGCAGTCAGAATTTTAATTTTAACTTCTTGGAAAAGGAGATCCAAAACTAGTTTTGGTCCATTGTTTTGTACTTGGAAATGTCCGAGAAGAATAGGGAAATGCATTTGTGCATTTGGAATGTATGGCAAAGTAAAAACGTCCACAAGTCGGAGTAAAAGCCCTACAGGGCTTATGTTACTTGTTATATGTATATTCGACGCAAAATAGATCTTCTATGTCTATGTCTTCTAAGTCAGTGGCGGATCCAGAGGAGGTTCGAGGAGTTCTAGTGGGTAAATAGCTATACATAGGTAACATAGCTAATGTTATCTTTGTTTATACTCTCCGACTTTAAATAAAATTTGTCTTATGTCTTGTCTTATGTCGCTCGAACCCCTTTGAGACAAAATCATTTTATATTCATGGAGAATTTTCCAAAAAATCAAGAAAGAATAGTAAATAATCAGGTAAAATTAACAAAAAGAGCCCCTTTTAAGAAATCCTGGATCCGCCACTGCAAGTCAAAATGCTCACAAGTAAAACCTACTCAAATTGATCAAAACCACCCTATTTATATAAAAAAAATGTGAAACTTCCAAAATAAAATGTCCCCATTTTGTACTGGTAAAATATACGGAAACCTGACCATTTGCTTTAAGATACACATTGCCTTTGAATTAAGAAAACGCTCTTTTGACAGTTAAAGTACTTGTTTCGGTGAAAATGACAGTAAATTTAAATGAAAATTTGATCATAAGTAAAATATATCATAACGTATGGGCCTACTGTTGTGTGCGGACGAGGGCACTTTACACGTGACTCACTAGTCACCCCGACATTATAGGTTTGTATGTACATATATGGAGCAGCATGTTCATTAGGCCGCATCACTTGGTGAAAGGATGGTATTTCAATTCTTGAAATACATCTATTCTTATCTAAATATCTTTGAAGAGGTTAGCCTTGCATCTGAGAACCCAATTCCATTTTATAAAATATATCCATTGACTTGCACCCGTAAATAGGACTTTGGGATACAGTTCAGAGCTACGAAATTAATCATGTGTCCCTGTACAATTTGCTATTATTGATTAGACATCACTGAGTGATGGAAATATACATTTGTTGTAATATATTTTACAGTGTGAACTTTAACCATCAAACTTTTATTCTGGGTTTTAAACTTCAGGATTTAAAATTTAAATTTGTGTACATTTTGACCCAGAGTTATGTACAGCATAACGGTGATGCGCATATGTAAGTGGTTTCATGCATTCGTCCATATGTGGAATAATTATAATGCATATATTCGTCCGACGTAACCAATGTTGAACGCATGCACGGAAAAAATGTGCATAAGTCCTGCTGTTCATTTCATATTTGCTTTCTTGCAGGCGCTGTTCAGCAGGCCACCAATCGGTTTCTTTATGGAGGCTTTGAAACCCTCCAAAGTGTTTCACTGTCACGTTTTTATCAAAATAATACAAACACCAAACTACCAGCAATGGCCTATTAACAATTTTGTTATTGATTTAAAAACATTTCTCTTTATACAACAACTCAAGCCTTTCTTTGGAGACAAATATAACCGGTTTTTTTTCTAGATAGGACATTCATATACATTGTGTATACATTATAAGATTTAGATCTATCCTTTAATAAGTTATACGCAGAGCCATTATTACTTCTAAAACAGACCCTCAAGTTTATTGTCCTAGTTATCGATAAATCATTTGCTGAACAGTCCCTGATCAGACTGCCAATGCTGTTCATGTCTGTGTAGTTTTGATCTGGAACACAACCAACTTGTCAAAGGAACATATCTAGCTCGGTTATTTTCTTTAAAAAGCGATACAATAAACAAACAATTAATGCCTCGACCTAAATTACAATTTGAATAAAATATTATATTGAAGAAGATTTGAAAATGTTATACATGTAATACTATATGCACTCTTGTTTCTGTTGGCGTTCAGAGTAAAATGTCCATGTATACTCACCCCAGATGCTACTTTCACCACCAGTACACCCCTTTCCACCCTCTCCCCAGTTCTCTCCACCAGACACAGGTACACTATATTTTCCGGTCATATACAGTGCCGGACCCAAGGGGGGGAGCTAAGGGACACGAGCCCCCCCCCCCCCTCCCCCAGAGGCCGTGAGTAAAATAAAAAAAACAAAAAAAACCCTGATTACTGATGAAAAAAATGTGGACGTTGGGGTTGAGGTGGGCACACACAGGGCTGTGAGTGTGACCCGGGCTTGCAATTGATGGGATTTAATATCTCCTGTAGTCTGGTCGGGGAGGAAAAACACTGCTGTGCCCCCTCCCAGTCCCAAACAAAACTCGGAAATTTGGGGTGGGTGCACTTATCCCCAGTCCCAAGGCTGTGGCATGTGTGCTCCCTCCCCCCATCCTCCATTCCGTTGTTGCTTCCATTGCAAATTCCATGTACTCTAGTCGCAAAGCTAATAAGTAATAGCTGTGCGCCTATCTTCCCCGACCAGACTCAGAGAAATGTGCAAAAGAGAGCCCTAGTCCCGAGTCTGCTGCCATGCTGGGTCTATGTTATTGGGTTGGGGTGAATGAAAAGTACACAATACAGTGGAACATATGTCCAATTTTGTTCTTAGGTGTGGACTTGGTTGGGTTTTTTTCGAGCTTTTTTTTTCTTCAAATTTTAAGCCCCCTCCCCCTCCCACTCACAAGGGCTCTGCTGTTTTTCTAAACATTGGGCTGACTCATACTTGATGACTAGGAAATGCAAAACTAATAGCTAAGAGCAAAGTGTTCGAGTGTCTAACCTTACTTAAAATTGAGATTATAGAATATGGAAAAATGGGCTTCAAAATGGCTTGAAATGCATTCTCAGAGACATAGATTTTCATTTTTTCCGGAGGAGGTCCAACCCCCGCTCTCATACTCTTCCCCCACTCTTGGCTTGCGCCAATCAGTTCAAAACTTCGGCTTTCAGCGCCCCCCCCCCCCCCGCACACAACCCCTCTGGGTCCAGCCCTGATATAAATAACTAATTGTAGCTATCGAAGTAAAGAGCACTATTTGTATATAGTTATATCATATTATTATTCAGAAATATCATTAATTTATTACGTATTAGGCCTAAAATAGATATGGTTCATTTTTTGCGTTTTTCCGTACTGCCTTGAATGTCAGCTACCCAGTTCGTGTCATGTCATAGAAGAGCTGTCAAGGGAAATAACTTGCATTGCAACATATAAACAACAATGGCGGCGTAAGTGAAAAACGATACGGTACTTATGAATTTTAACTGATTTTAAATGTTTAACTTGGATTTCTCGGTTCAAAACTGATTCCGTTCTTTAGATAAGATATTGATTGATTTTTAAAGGAAGCATTATATAAGGAAAATATACTTCGGGCTGTAAAATCGATGCATACGTGAATCACGTATTCAGTGTTACATTGTAAAGATGCTTTCCAGTCACTACCGTGCCGAACGATAGGAGGCTAAGGTGGTGATTTTCATTTCTAGGCCAGAATATGATAAAAGTTGGCGTGTTGGCTAAATTTTGCTTTGGTTGAGAAATAAGAAAAATAATTTGATTGATGTAAACTAATACGGAAAGACATAAAAATTTGCGAATTTCGGTATCTTTGATTATAGAAAGATATTTCTCTTTGGAAGAAACACAAATACACGGCCTCCAATCTCGGCCTCCTTCTCCAAAAAGAGCAGAACGTAAAGTGAGGCGAAGGCCCTTCCGAGAAGCAGGCAGTGGGCAAAACAATGGAACACGGTAAGTTGTGTTGATACATTTTCAATCATAAGTAAATTTTCAGTGCAAAACTCGAAAATCTAAGAATGCTATGCTTCGGGCAATTGTTTAAGCTATCCGTAGAGCATGCTGTTTGCACATTTGAACTTAGTTTGTAAGCGTGAGAGCTTTTCTCCCGTTGCACAGTTGTCCAAGAAACGGTGGTTCCCGCATGGTTTTGCCTTCTAACCAAACGTATAGTAGCGTTTGGACCCTTATTCATACTACCAAGGCCCCTCCACACCCATGTTGTCCCAAATGCAATTTTTCGAGATATTTCAATGATAATTGAGTGATTTAGAGCCAAATTTCTTTAGGAGCAGGAGGCGAAGGGCAGGAGAAGGAGGCTGGGAGAGGAGAAGCAGGCGGCGATGATATCAAAATTTGCATTGATTTTGCTTATTTTTAATAATATACTTATCCAATCTATATCAAACTTGCATGTATGATACGAATGATTAAACGCTATTGTTAACGGAATTATTCTGATCACAAACATTGCTATATATACCTCTCTTATAATATATATACCTCTAGCAAGCTCATGACATTCTGGGTTAAACAAACAACACAATGGGAGAATAAGCGAAACGCTTTTGTTTCCTTTATAAAGCGTGTACGGACATCATCAGATTTGCAATAATTAAGTTAACATCTTTTGAGACTGCTCTTATACACGAGTTGTTATATCAGTTATATGATGTGCAAGGTATTCGTACAGCATGGTTATTTTCAAAAAGTACACTTTTTTATACATTGTAGTATGGCTGATGCTTTTTCTCTTTGATCTTTGCTGATGTTTAAATCAGACACCCTAGAATAACGACGAAGGAGGAGCTTAAAACCGTACTCTAACTTCCAATTTTAGTTAAACAGCGATGTAGGCGGTAACTTCCTTAATACACTTGGTTTGAATTCCTTTTTTTTTCTGCGTCTAAGTCTTTCGCACCATCAGTAATTGTTGCTCTTAATCAAAGCTTTAGAGGGGGTGGGTATAAAACAGAGGTTCGACCCAGTCTGAGATTTTTGATAATCCTTTTCCCAAGAACTTAGGGAGAAATTCACAAGTATCACTAATCTGTGAGCATTACATGATTCCAATGAGAAAAAAAGTGAACCACACATTACGTTGGTGGTGGCATTTAAAGCGAAGTAATTTCGATTTATTTAAATGGTTTAAAATATTCATACATGCAAGTTTGATATAGATTGGATAAGTATATTATTAAAAATAAGCAAAATCAATGCAAATTTTGATTTCATCGCCGCCTGCTCCTCCTCTCCCAGCCTGCTTCTCCTGCCCTTCGCCTCCTGCTCCTAAAGAAATTTGGCTCTAAATCACTCAATTATCATTGAAATATCTTGAAAAATTGCATTTGGGACAACATGGGTGTGGAGGGGCCTCGGTAGTATGAATAAGGGTCCAAACGCTACTATACGTTTGGTTAGAAGGCAAAACCATGCGGGAACCACCGTTTCTTGGACAACTGTGCAACGGGAGAAAAGCTCTCACGCTTACAAACTAAGTTCAAATGTGCAAACAGCATGCTCTACGGATAGCTTAAACAATTGCCCGAAGCATAGCATTCTTAGATTTTCGAGTTTTGCACTGAAAATTTACTTATGATTGAAAATGTGTCAACACAACTTACCGTGTTCCATTGTTTTGCCCACTGCCTGCTTCTCGGAAGGGCCTTCGCCTCACTTTACGTTCTGCTCTTTTTGGAGAAGGAGGCCGAGATTGGAGGCCGTGAAATATGTTTTGATATAAATTCGACAGATGCCGTCCAGCTTATTTTCTCACGAATTGCGATTAGACTTCTTTCTTTATATGTACCATGTAGTAACAATAAGTTGGTAGTAAGCAGTCTCTGCAAAAAAATGCATGTGTTTGTAATAACTTTGATACACGAAGGATATCTATCTACCGAATTCACTCAAGACAGCTAGATTCGCAGACTTTTTATTAATTTTTGATATGTATTTTACGGAAGCGTTAAAGGGCCACCGTCAACGCAATAATTATATCCAGTGTCGGCTTAAGATACTTGACAAGATGTGAAACATACGCTCTTCTTGAGACAAATATGTGAAAATAACGTAAACTTTTTGATCTTATTGATATCTATATATCTCGACATGATTAATAATTGCCATTTAATCTACAAAAAACGTTTTGAAAAACATAGAAATAACACCAAATGCGTAAGATTATATGAAAAAACGGGAAATGTTATCGTTCTTGACGATTTCGTTTTGCCATAAAGGTTGTACTTTTCTGTTTATTAATATGATTATGTGCATAAACCAGAAGAGTCATCAGTATTTGCACTTTCTTTTTATACTAAAGAACAAAAGCTTCTCTTCACATACTAAGGTAGTTGCAAGAAACTCGAAGAGTAACATTCTTGGTGATTTCCTATGTTCTAAAAATAAACAGTTTCTCCTATCATGTGTTACACGACCCTTGGGTCTGTACTATAATCACTATGTGAGTCCGTCTGTCCGTCAGTAGTCGATTAGTGAAAAGTATGCAAAAAGGTGAAAATGTGTTGCCGAACATCATTTTGGCCGGTCGTGTGCTTTTAGTGAAAATGCTCACTGAGTAACTCTTAAACTGCACGTTATATTTTGATCAAACTTTGCATTCGTATACATAAGGTAAAAGTAATGAAGAAGGCAAAGATTAGGAATCCATACAATTAAATACCACGCCTGACCCAGGACACCATATGGAAAAGTCTCCCATATTGTGTCCTGAATCAGGTGTGTTATTTGAGAATGTGACAAAAAGATCACATACAAAAAGGCCAAGAGGTCAGACCTTTCTCAACAGGTGACCACATGGATGCAACATGTCAACATTCGTCTAACCACTGGCATGCATAAGAACCTTTTTTCATGGACGTGGCTTTGCTGAGCATCAGTCCAGTCAGTCATGGTCAGTAAGTGAAAATGCTCATAACTCTTGAACTACATGGTATATTTGGATCAAATTGCAAACGTGTTTATTTAAACAATGTCCAGCCATTGGTATGCACAACTGTGACGAGTCTGCTGGGAAAATTTAAAACGTAGAAATATGCCGAAAATCTCATTATCTATTTTAAATTACAAAATATGCAAATCATTGGCGAAATCATCAATAACTACAACATTTTAAAGACTTGGAATCGAAATTTTGTACGACCCACAGGGTGTGTGTCTGTGTGTGAGTCTGTCTGTTCATTCATTTTCTTTCCACACATTTCTTCTGGCACCAGATACTGATTAATCAACGTTTTCTATGGGTCGTGCATATTAAAGTCAGTTGAGTTGGTATTGTCGTCAGCAAAGATTTTTTCTATTTTATCTAATTAACATATTACAATTCTATAATATCAACAAATATTTGTCTACTAGAACGAAAATTCTTCTCAGTTCTATACATAAATTATACAACTTGATAGATGTTCTTGTTCTTTTATAAAAAAAAAGTCGTAAAGAGTGATAACTTTTCTTCTGTATCCGTGTAATATTCTTCACTTAATATTCTATCTACGTTTCCAATAAATGATATTGAATTATACACTAAACATCTTTTGTGTCGAGATATTTAGTTATCAATAAGATCATAAAGTTTATGTTATTTTCACATATTTGTCTCGAGAAGAGCATATGTTTCGCATCTTGCCAAGTATTTTAAGCCAACACTGGAGATAATTATTGCGTTGACGGTGGCCCTTTAACGCTTCCGTAGTATTTCAATATTTTTATTTGCGGTTTATCACATAGAAAGTTTTCAAATAAATGTTCGAGGGTAAAGTCTGCCTTTTTAATTTTTGACGAAAACGTGTTTACTGTTCCCCAAATTCCACTTCTACATAGTGCCACCGGTTCAACTGTATGTCCAAACAATTGTATTATGGTATCGGTCATATTTGAAAAAGACTGTCAGTTTACACTGAGCTCTTAAAGCCCTCTTATATAAATCTGACTGACAATATGAAAATGTGCCAGAAGAGGAAAATAAGATCCCTAGATATTTATACCTGTAGGACGAACTATTTTGTATTTCTGTGCCATTAAAATAAAATAAAATATTTCTTTTGATAATTTGCTACTTTATCAGAAGACCACAATTTTGGTTTTCTTTAGTTGACAGTTAAACAAATAGCTTCAATATATTAAGCTAGTTTCTTAATACATCTCTGAAGTCCAGCTTTAGACGTCGATAATAAAATGAGATCATCTGCCTACAGCAATGAGCTGATGAAATTATTGTCAAGCTGGACTTTGTCATCTCCTTCATCAAAATATCTGGCAGATCATTTAGAAATATTTTGAAAAAATAAGGCTTATATTATCCCCTTGCCAGACACCAATTTTAGGTTTGAAAGCACATGACAACTTGTCTTGTATGCGAACATATAATAAATTGCCTTAATACATATGTTGAAAAATGTTTAGAAAGGACCAGTTATATCTAGCTTTGCTAATTTATATAACAATGCAGAATGTAAGACAGAGTCAAATGCCTTTTGAAACTCAACCAAAGAAACATACATTTTTGATCTGTTATTTGTATATTTTTCTATAAACCTTAGTAAGATGAACGTATGATCCACAGTCATAACTTTAGGTTGGAAAGCTATCTGGCAATTGATAATAGTCTATTTTATTATCTAGGAATTTCTGTAACCTAGTGTTCAAAATACTATTAAAGTATGGCCAAGCATAGCGTTACTGTAATCCCTCTATAGTTTTCAGGCAAGTTTGGATCATCTCTTTTATAAAGAGGCTTTACATAACAGACTTTAATATGTACCAGATGACAAAATAAGATTAAATAACTTTACAAAACAAGGTAGCATACGTAACTGACTATGTTTCACCATTTCGATTTTAATTCCATCCAACCCACACTATTTTTTAGCTCTTAATTGCGGAAAGAGCTTCTTTACTAGTAATGCGTATGTCCAACTCTGAAAATGTCTTTGAATGAGAAATTGAATTTGAGAAATGTTGTAACTAGTCATAAGCTGCGATTGACTGCGATGGGTCACATCCATTTGATTCATCCTTCAAATCTTTTATGAGTTTCCAATAGGCTTCTGGTACAGTTCATACATATTGTCGATTTGTGTAATCAAAGTCGTTTTAAATTCTTTGCACTTCTTTTTATAGCAGCGGCTGTAAAGTTTTCTATATTCCAAAAAGACCCAAGGATTGCAGGGCCATTAGGATATCTAGAATAAAGTGCATCTTTCCTCAGACGCTCCCTTCTTATTTTGATCAAATCAAAGTCAAACCACTTTTTATTTTTGGATTTTCGATAAGAGACACCTTTAACTTGTTTAAGGATTTTGAGGATGCTGTATAGTCCATAAACATTCTTACCATTTGCTTCAATTCGTCTGAAGGTGAATCTTTGAACCATTTATAAGAGTTTGGCATATGTTTACATGCATTTTTTTCTAATATTTTATTTGATTCTGAAAATGACGCTAAAAGTTTCATGGAAAGTTAAGCGTGATCAGACAGATGAGGTATATAATAATGTACATGACAGTATAAGACACATTCAATTAGCCCTTCTGACAACACTATTGTCGTTGTACTGAAACGAAGTATATTTACCAAACCTATCACCAAAGGGTGTTTCCTTTTAAAGGACTCATATGATACGCAAGATATGATGGGATTTCACGCACCAGAACGAGACGTGAAATCCCTTCGTATCCTGCGTATCTTGCTTTCCATATCTATCGCATACTCCTCATACTCGATGATTTTGTGTTGTTGTTGTCGGACCAAATCCACGCCATATGATCTGAAGTTATTTCTCCTACTGCAATATCTTCGTCTGCATCTCAGCTAAGATTGCCTAAAATAACATTGTCTTCTTTCATTGAATGGCCTACATTCTGGGACTGGTGTGAGTGGAGTATTGACATCAATTCTGCTTTACCTCAGTTAACTGAAATCCTTGACACAGGACGCCGCCGCTAGAGCTTTAGTTGGATTTCCTCTCAAAAATGCCAACTACGCCAAAGCAATCGAGCTGTTACGTGAAATATTATGCCAGCCTCATCAAATTATTCATGCGTATATGCAAGCTTTAAATTTGTTGCAGCTGCCACGAGCTATAGCGATATTTTATTGAAAAATACATAAATTTCATTTATTCTGCTAATTAAACTTTTCGGATGATCAGAATAATCGATTTTAATAGAGCTGGACCCACATGATACAAATACGCCATTTGCGGCTAACAAATTGAGCTTTTTGGTACTTAGTAGGCCTACTATTATATACACCCAAGGCATGATTCGACGGACCTTCCCGAATGCTCGGCAGGTGCATGGCTTCAAAAACAACGTCGTGTCAACGTTGGCACGACGTCATAACGTCGCAAAGACGTTGATACGACGTTATTTCGACGTCATGTGCCTGTTAGTAGGGAAGCTGGAATATGAAATTTTGCACGTAACACGTTTAGCTTTCACGAATTTCTCGAAAATGCATATTATAAAATGTGAGTATGACAAGGAAATAACTCAACCAGACACTGCAAACCAGCCTATGGCACCACGAGAAAACGTCACAAGACATCAGGAAGACAATTTAAAGTAAAACAACCAGCTCTCTCTCTCTCTCACACACACACACACACACACACACACACACACACACACACACACACACACACTGTGCTTGCAAAACTAGAACATACACGAAGTACTGCATAACAAAGCAAGGACCAATCACAGAACTTCGCTTTGTATAGGATGTGTAGGTAAGTCTGGGCCATTGTTGTATTCATGTAACTTCGAATGAGCCTTCACATGCGAATTTGGTACTTATTGCATTTTCGAGCAACACAGGATCAGTTTGCTAGCAAAGGTATAAACATTGGGTCATAAACATTTTGTACGTGCTTAAAACTCAACATGCACTAGTATACGCCACATGGGTCTCGTCGGAAAAACTTTGTTGCATGCGCACAATAAAGACACAGTGCATGTGCTTACTCAAAGTCTGATCCGCGTTTCGTTTATTCGCTTTTTGGAGCGTTTTATACCAATATCTAAACTTGCAACACGCATAATTTCAATTCTCTAGCTGGTCTTTGTAGCTTTGCGGAATGATCGCGATTTCCAAAGACAGATTTTCTCGCGTCACGGCCCATACCAGGAGTATAATGTTTCCATCGTGAAGTGCATTCTTAAGTTTCATTTTCCATATAGAAAACGTGGATGTTTCTCGTTCTTTTCCATTATTTCGAAATGATCCGAAACAAAATGTATTCATACGTTGTAGATCAAATTTATTGTTGAATAAAGAATTTATTCTGAATTGATACCTAATCAGTGTTTACTATAGAAACTTGACGTGTTTCAACCACTGACAGTTGTGCATTACATCTAAATTTAACGCTGATCTCATTGCCATTTAAGCCCGGTGTGCTACAAAGGAAGGCATATTCGCGGTTCCGGCTGCAACGGGCTTAATACATGGAACATAATGTTTTATCTTCTTATTAATAGAATTTCACTTTTATTTCTATAATTCGTCCACGGGATTGCGGTATTAATTACCTCCTATAAACGCCCATGCAAAATGGAAGTGTCAATTTTAGTCTGGGCCTTCATCTACATTCATAATTTGTGAATGCGACCGGCGATGGCTCTTACGAGTCTTCGCAGACTCGCCTGAGCCATCGCTGTTCGCTGATGCGATAAGTTCTAAAATCTCATATACAGGCCCATGTTTATTCTATTGCAGTTACATGTATTCTAGTGAGAGATTCAACAGAAGGTAAAGACAAAAAAGAAGATTACACACAAGAAAAACTTTAGAAGAAATCGCTTCTAATAGAAAAGCTAAATAAAAGTGTTATTAGGAGGGTGATAAACTTATCATTAGTTGGTGTCAACATGGAGACCTATATATCATTCGCTATAAAGTTGCAAATTTATATCAGTGGCTTGCATTTCTTACCAGAATTGCGAATTTTTGAAAATGTTTCTCATATTGTCTAATGATTGTAATCAGGTATGTGAGTCAATTAACTGTGATATTTATTGTACAAACGCGCATTAGAATCAGTTCAACTTTACCAGCACTTCCAAGAATGAACTGACAACATGTTTCAAAAATAAACTTCTTAAAATGCAAGAACGGAACTTTTACTCCCGCGACTCCAATTGCATTATACGACATTGCGTTGAGGATTATTGTTATGTGCGACATTATGTGATAAGGCAGTTTATCAGAGTGATTTGAACAACAAGAAACCACTTCTTTAATAATGGGTGTTGAAGTGAGCATATTGAATGATGAGGAGCCGGATGAGTTTGATGAATGGGAATTTACTGGTCGGACGAAAGAAATAAGTGCAATATTAGACAAGATTAATTCCAAGTCTGTTAAAACTCTGTTGATCCATGGACCAAGGAAGAATGGAAAGTCACGCTTAATGCATCAAATAGTCAAAAACGAATGTCTGTCTCATTTTGACCTGAAAGTATGTGTTAATTTCGAAATGTACTATCGTGCATCTCTTGTGGAGCTGATAAAATTTCTCAAAGAATTCTGTGCTATACTACATTTAGCCATTGAGCTGGAAGAGGAGGTTGTTCCTTGTAAAACGTGTCATTACTGTACAAAAGACAAGTCATCTTCATGCGTTATAAGAAAGATAACGCCATTATTAACAGGGCGTTTAAAGAACAGTGCCATTTTACTTTGCTTTGACAATGCTGATACCATACTGCGTTCAGACAATGATCAGCGTGAGGATCTACTGTACTTTATCAATACTGTGACACTGAAATGTAAAACAGTTAAGACATTGGTTACAAGTAGCATACGGTATCACATGACATCAAAAGGGAGTGCAATGTTCCTACTAAATAGAATGGAAACTTTCGATTTAAAGAATTTACTAATTGAAGTGAAGAACTATGGACGTTTTGAAGACGACGATTCTTCAGCTGACAAACAGGATCCATTGCTAAACGTCATAGCACAGCTCTGTGATGGTATACCAGCGTGCGCTGTAACATTGGGTAAGTCTCTTTTATATCCTAACGAATATGCAAGTAATCATGTAGTCTATTTAGTAACTAATATACACATGTAAGCCTAGCGCATAGACAAACAGTGCAGACCCAGATCAGACACCACAGAACGCAGCATCTTATCAGGGTATCCACTGCTTGCCCATAGAATGGTATATTGACACAATAAAACTGAAAATAAAAAATACCACCCAACAACCCTTAAAATGACAATAGTGGAAAATTCAAGTCTACTTAAATAGGTTAAATTGAAAGCTCTGAAAAGTAAATCAACTTGCAAGAGCAAATTCGGCCCTTATAATTCTAACCCTTAAAATGGGGCCAGGGGCCAGACATAACACATTTTAGAAAGTGGCCATGTTGCATATAAAATTGAAGTCGAACAACTTTTAAAAATAGCGCCTATTCGATCTTCTGATGAGTATAGAGGCGAAAAATTCATGAATATTCATTCATAAATAAACTTTCACGTTTGTACATAGAATAACGAAATTACTTGGGTCCATTAGTGTAAGATCATATCTAATCATATTATCATAGGCAAACATAGTGGACTACTACACTCTTACAAGAGCTGCCTGGTCTGGGTCTGCTCTGTTTGCAAAAGCGTCTCTATGAGGAAAAGGGTTAACCTGACTTGTTTAGAAAATTGTTATGAACCAAACGCTTACCCCACTAACCCCTAAGGAGTGATAAAATGTCAACATTTAAAAATTTGCAATGATGATAATAATAATAATAATAATAATAATAATAATAATAATAATAATAATAATAATAATATAATTAAGCCAGCACACGAGATGTGTGTACTTATTCCATTGCCTATCGGTGATGAAGACTCTATCTGACTAGCTTGCGCACATGCGCGGATCCAGAATGTTTTGTCAGAGGGGGCCCAAGTTTGACAACGTTTTTTGTTCTTTTTTTAGGGGGGGGGGGGATCTAAATACCACTATAAGCAGGACCATCATCGGCCCGTCAGTGGTGAAACGCCATATAAATGGTGTTTCGCTGGCGTGCCGATAATGGCCTAGCATTCAATGTTGGCTTGGTAGTTTTTTGAGTGTTAGGGGATCCTGACAATATTGCTATGAGTAGTAATGGGAGTCACTGCTAGGAAACCCTATATTTTGGTGATTTTTCAGGGGGTGGGGGTGGAGTCTGGACCACCTGCCCCCCACCTCCCCCCCACTCTGGATCCGCGCATGGCACAAAAGAGCAATTTTGCAAGAGTTTTGGCTGCTCGCACTCACAATGATGGGAAAAGAGAAGAAGGCTCAGGCATCAAATTAGGACTCGTCCCGCTATATGGCTTCATAAATATGTAATAGGAACCAAAATATCATACACTGGCACATATTTTCTTTAAATGACACGTGATGACATTGGAAGAGGTGTAAAACCCATTTTGTTTGGTTTATGGGTTTCCCACATAAAATCCCGAAGAATGTGCCTTGTGTTTTCAGGAACAATCTTGAAAGAGGACGATGGCCTGATAGAGCCTATTGATCTAGCGGTGATCCTGCTAACAAGCTATCTGGATACATTGGACCCGGAGTTATTTCCTGAGGAAGACAGACCAGGTATGCTTACTTTGTGCCACTATGTTGAAAATATCTGATGAACAGATGCCATTAAATGTGGAAGCACAGAGGCTCAGTGGTAGAATGCTTGACTCGAGACCGAGGGGCCGCGGGTTCGAGCATCACCTGCGTCACTGTGTTGTGTCCTTGGGCAAGACACAATTTTCCTTGCTTATTACTGGCTCAACCAAGGAAGACCCGTCCCGACATAACTGAAAAACTGCTGATTGGGACGGAAAGAATCAAATCAAACAAAACGGAACAATTAAATGTAACGAAAAGACTATCAAATGTGAGTTTCCCATTATAAAGCAACTGGGGTTGCCATGGTAACCAGGGTTCCAATCGAATCAGCCACAAAACCTTTTACAGCATTTCCCCTTACATGATAATGTTTTACATGAAATTTGATCACACTTGACCATCTGACACGAGAGATTTTTTTTTAAATGTGAACCGTCAGGCGATGACGACCGTCCGATGACGACGAGGGTCGAACGATTGGTCATTGCTATTCTAAATACTAACTTGAGCTTTTGGCTCAGGTGAGCTAAAATCATGGATTCTGGTTATGATACCTGCAGGTGTAAGGATAGCACTTCCACAAGTTCTGAAGATAAAATGTTCTTGTCAAAGCTGGACACCATGCTCCTCATTGCGCTGAGGATGAACAAGTTCTGGAATGCCGTATACAGTGTTCTGTGCTGCTTGTCATAGAGACAGCATAATTGAGCCGCGACATGAGATTTACAACATGTGGTCTGTGCGACCAGCAAAGCCTCAGATCAGCCTGCGCATACGCGCAGTCTGATCAGAGCCTTTGCTAGTCGCTTGAATATTCTATGAGTGTTAAGCTACTGACTGAACATCATTTGGAGTTTCAGAGCTTAAAATGAGGCTGCACAGGCTCGTCTGAGTCAACACTTGTCAAAATGCCACCTTGTTGGAAATCACATGTCACGGCTCAATTATGTTGTAATGAGCAAATCAAGTGATGAAGACATACTTTTGTCATATACGTATTCTATTATATCCCCTGTTGATGTAACTTACGGTGGCACATTTCATATGTCTTGTATATTTAGAGGATCGTTTGAGCCTTCGGGTATTCCTAGACATAGGACCACAAAAATCATAGACCCACCCAGCCAGTACTGGTTATAGCCAAGGAACACGGCAACAAACATATATTTAGAGAATTGTTGTGTAAGATAAGCGGTAATCAAAGGAGTGTCTTCATTTTTTTTATATATAATTACCTCCCTTTAGTGGCCATTTATAAGGTGTTCTGAACAGTTGAAGATGTTTTTGATGAAAACTTATTAATTTCCCATAAGGTTTGTCTTTTTGAGAGCAATTTAGAAGCAGTATGAATACAATACATATCCTTTTAGAATGGAAAACATTTTCGGCGGTCTTCGTGGACGCCATCTTGTTTCTAGGGAGTTGCCCAAGGGTACCAATCCGGCAATTCGCGGTTTTATAATCTACAGTAACCCTGCTTTAGAAAAATGCAAAAAACATTTTCTATAAACGGTCTATATTGCATGCTTCTGGCAAGACTATTTATTTTCTCCCTCTCTTTGATCGTCCGAAAATAAATATTGTCTTTTCTAACACTCTAAAGGTTAGATCCTGCATTGCAAACCAGATTTACAATTCAAAAACTATTCTTTAGAGAAAAAGAAACAAAACACAGGTTTTGTTTGGAATGCCGCTTCTGCTTCAGTTTTTCGACATTACTTTTATTTACTTATGATAAGTACAAAAACAAAATTCACATAATTATACAACAAATTCTTCTCAATTCTTCTTGTTCGTCTTGCCCAACAGTCTGTCAATCATACCAGCCTGAAAGACTTAGAAATCCTGTTCAAAAACGCTGTTTTCACATATCTCAACACTTCACAGAAGTATATTCCAATACGCCTTTGTATCCTTTTTTAGTTCATATTTGTGCTGTATTTTCCTTAATCTGCGAGCGGGCTACCCAACCCTAACTCCCTGTGGGAGGGGGAGGTAGGATTTTTCCATGCTCTGACCAGCAGGACGTTCACACAGAGGCATGTTCAAGCTAGAATTTTAAACCTGCAGAAAAGTTCCCTGAAAGTTCCCTAACTCTCCTGTACGTTCAAAATAGCTTTTTATATAGAACCTCAACTCTATGCTCCCGTCCCAGGAGTGTTTACTCACTCTTTAAATTAAGTTTACTCTGTTTTGCAAAAAATAGAATTTATACCACTTAGAAAACTAAAGTGCTCTTTACAAAATTTTGTATAACTAAATTTCTCCTTTTACAAAGCATCTACACCAAATTTTTCACATGTTGAAACGTTTAAGGTCCTATAATACCGGATATACAAGTTCAGTTAAAATTTAAATTTTCCACTACTCTTCAATATATAAAATTGACTTTAAGTTAATAATTGTCTGCAAAATTATTCTTGAAAACAACTTAGCCAGAACCGTTTATGAAAATCTCACAGTAATGGAGTCATGTAAACTACATACTGAAGCTACAAGCTGAAACTGATATAAATATAATATGCTGGTGGACTGAAAATTTGACAAGCAAATGAAATGCATATGAGCGCGGATCTGAGAAAAGGGTCCTTAAGACATTCCAGCAAATTATTACATAACAGACATTTAAAAACGCCTAAAATGATAAATTTCACATGCTTTTAAAGTACCACAAAAATGTATCTAAAACTTGATGTCATCAAAGTAACAAATAATTCTGATTATATTTAAAGTTTTGTGTGCTGCCTGTTTCCATGACAACAATCAGGCCATAACACATACAAGGGCTCATAATGAAGGGTGGGTCACTTTAAATGCCTATAATACGACTTAGCAAGTAAAATTCGTACAATTTCATTTGCATTTACAATATAGTTCATGCATAACGCATGTCAATACATTATACTTGTTCGATGTTTATACTGAGTCAACAATAACCTACAAGCAACTAGAGACTAGCACTCTGACGTCATATTAGGTTTAACGTTCTTTTTGACGGCACGTTTTAAACCGGATTACATTTGTTGCTTTAAACCTCCATATATTCGTCAATTATTGAAAATAAATGCTTTAATTTTCAGGGAATGCTCTTAAGTAATCGTACTTTGCCCAGGCAACATAATCTAGATTTTTGATTATTATAACCATAAGGTACCTTTTGTCATATCCTGGCCCATTATACCTTCTACATCCTTTTGCTTCCTGTTGGAGCAGTCTTGTCTTTTCAACCAATGAAGCAACCAGAACATTACCATCAATATACACACCGTGAAGTACCAGCCTGAAAAACTTGGAAATACTTTCCAAGACCAATGTTATGACATGTTACACACTTATCTGAATTATAACTTAACATCATGCTCAAACCTTCCATTATAAATAAACTGCTCTTGAGAGCATCTCGAAAGCAACTTTACTCAAAAATCAATCCAATGATTTAGACTATGTCTAACAACCATCTCACAAAATGTAAAAAATATTTTCAAGCTTCATATTAAACTAAAAATTCCAAAAACTGAGTCATGATCCATAAACTGAAAACTGAATATGAAAATCTACAATTAAACGAAGAGATTCCTACAGTGAGGTTTTTATATGTTTTGGTACTAAATTTAAGTTACCACAAGATTTCATACAGTTATTGAAAGTTATAACGGTTTTGGGATTTATCTTACATTGAAAGATTTGACGAACAAAAAGAAATACCTCTTACTTTTGTGAAGCAGAAACGTCGACTGAATTAAACATACTTAATATTCCTTATATAGAATCTGCTTAAAGCTCACTCAGAAAAAGCGTGACTTAATACTATATTTAGACAAATACTCACGAAATGCATGCTTAAAACATAAAACCTCATGAAATGTGCTTTAGCGTTAATAAATAACATTCGCAAGAAAGACCGACCAAAAAGAAATGGATTTATTTTCTCCCTCTCTTTGATCGTCCGAAAATAAATATTGTCTTTTCTAACACTCTAAAGGTTAGATCCTGCATTGCAAACCAGATTTACAATTCAAAAACTATTCTTTAGAGAAAAAGAAACAAAACACAGGTTTTGTTTGGAATGCCGCTTCTGCTTCAGTTTTGCGACAAAACAAAGAAGTGGACTTATGTTTAAATTTCTAATTTCTTTTGAACAGAAAGCGTTTCCTGAGTTTTTATACCTACGAATATATGTATAACACTTATAAATATTACAAAACCCATCCTTTTCTCTACTCATCCAGGTCTGATAATTAACTTAACTCAGACGCAGGCCTGACAAACAACTGTTCCCTGACTCAGGCCGGATAAATAACTTTTTTCCAGACTAACGTTCCACTGAACTCAGGCCAAATAGACAATTTTCCTCAGACCAACGTTTCTCGAATCCAGGCCGGACAAACAAATTTCCTCCCATCTAGGCTGGATAAACAGTTTTTCTCAGACCAACTTTTCTCCAACAGAGGGCGGATAAACATCTTTTTTTTTTTTTTTTTTTTTTTTTTTTATACCAACCTCTCCAACACAAGCCAGTTAAACAACTTTTCTCAGACCAACCTTTCTATGACCCAGTCCGGATAAACTACTTTTCTAAGACCACCTTTTTTCCAACCCAGGCTGGATAACCAACTTTTCTCAGACCAACCCTTCTCCGACCCTGGCCGGATAAACAACTTTTCTCAGATCAACTTTTCTCCAAGCTAGGCCGGATAAACAACCTCTCTCTGACCCAGGCCAAATAAACAACTTTTCTCAGATCAACTTTTCTCCGAGCTAGGCCGGATAAACAACCTCTCTCCAACCCAGGCCGAATAAACAACTTTTCTCAGATCAACTTTTCTCCGAGCTAGGCCAGATAAATATTTTTCCTCCGACCCAGGCCGAATAAACAACCTTTCTCCGACCCAGGCTGGATACACAACTTTTCTCAGACCAACTTTTCTCTGACCCGAGCCAGATAAACAACTTTTCTCAGACCAACTTTTCTCCCACCAGGGTCAGATAAATAACTTTTCTGAGACCAACATTTGCCAGATAAATAACTTTTCTGAGACCAACTTTTGCCGGACCTAGGCCGAATTAACAACTTTCTCAATCGTGCTGGATAAACAACTGTTTGTTTTATCATATATAATATTATTTCTATAATGGCCCAAGCCATTTTCCCTCTGCACTTGGTGATTTTTTTTTTTTTTATTTTTTTTTTTTTTACCGAGTCAAAAGAACACTTGCTTTAACCGCATGTTCCTTTTTATACTGAACAAAAATAAGAACCACACATTCTCTCTAAAAATTCAACTTTACATCTTGACCTTAATCTAGAACAAACAGTTCCATTATTACAAACATGTACATTAAATATGTTTTGTTTTCCGTCATTTATCATTTATTATTATGAACGAATCTCAAGCAGTGAAAACACTTCCTTATGTCAATCTGAAAGCAGCATAGGCTGAACTTATTTGAAAAACTCAAATTTAGTTTCATTCAACTTATAAGAAAAAGAAATTATTCTCGACCTTACCTAGCATACTAAAACTGACATGATTTAACTAAAACATTCTCTGACCCGAGCCAAAGTAATAATTCCCATCTTGAATTTCCATCAAAGCTACTTCCCTGATCTAACACAACCACAAAATAAGAAACATTTGAAATTACCCTCTGCAAAACAGGAACGACTTAACTGTCCGTTTACACATGAAGAAAGCTTAAAGATATCCTGTATCCCATCAGCAAAATTCTTTAAAATGCAGACTAGTATAGTACTAAATGCTCAAATACCTTTCAGCCAAACAAGTATTATCTGAAAAATTCCCGTAAAGTCAACCCTAAATTCTAAGTTACTATGGCTTCTGTGTAGATTCTGCTGTATCTTCCCCCCCCCCAAAAAAAAAAAAACACAAACAGCACTGCATCTTCATATATCGTAATGTTATAACAACTGATATACCACTTATTTGGTTAATGAGTAATATTCCCCCACTAGGACTAGATTCTAAAACATCTGATATACAACTTATTTGGTTCTATGAAAAATTTTCACCCACTAAGACTGAATATCACATTCTGGATAATATCGTTTATGAAGCGATTCTGTCTACAGACAGCAACTCATTATTACCGACATAAAATTGAAGATAACAACCGAATGAGTATTGAAACATCATACCCTTGAACTCCATTTAAATAGTAAATCATCACTTTAATTGTCAAAAGAGTCTGACTAAAATCCCACCTCAGCGCAATTTATTCTAAACGTTAACTTAAGACCAAATTGCATATAAATCTCCAATAAACACGAATCAAATCCAAATCCATAATTCTGCTGCAAAATTGCAAAATCTATGCATTATGATAACCTTATAATGATAACATTATGATATTCCCTTTCAATTCATACACGAATAATGGTCAAAATTCATCCCTTATTTAAAACAGGGTCTTTATAAACTTTTTGGCCTCTATATTTGAAATAAACTAATATTATAAGAAGAAATTAACCGCATTTCCATTTCTGAAAGATTTTAAATTATAATAGAACTCCCATGCTCCAACTTGCATACGCTTTGACCCAAACTACTTGGCAATTATTTGCCATTTTCATCTCAGTAATTGATACCTTAGACATCAAGACTTATGATCACTTTTGCAATACAATACAATAAAATATACGGAGATACAAAACAATGCAAACAAGTTATTTCACGCAGAAAGTCAACAGCGAACAACGTAAAACAGTCATAAGTCAATACGAAGCTATTTATTACTATAGATAAACAAAGATCATTGAAGCACGGCTGAATTTACAATATTGAAAACGCGCATCTAAAAATTGGGATGTTTTTTTTTTTTTTTTTTTTTTTTTTTTTTGTTGTTGTTGTTGTTTCGTTAACTTACACCTACCATAATATTTTGACACTAACAGATGCCCCAGTCCGACTGGCTCGTGTTTCGCATTACGCATCTATCTCTTGAAATAGAATGATCCATAGGTCGACTCTCAGAAGTCGTGGTACATCTATATAGAATAAAATAAAATTCAACTGGAGTCTATTTTGTAGATATTACGGGTAACTGATAATTTATCTATGTTAATTGTAACACTACATTATTGACATAATGGACTTGCTTGTAGACTGATACCATGATCAAGGTTCTTTACACAGACTTGAAATAGAACTTCAACTTGAAATTAAAACGCGCCTAAACTTCTTGGTGTATGAACAGTATACATATGAACTTCGAATTTTTCTTTGTAACAGCTGAATAAATTAGTTGCGAAATATGTCCCATTTCCAAGATGAACATTTCTTTACCCATACTATTTCAGGAACTACGGCGCATCCTATTGATAAGGGTAGGAGGGTCCATTTGGCTTAAATGGGTTAATCTTTGGATTATAATAATCATAAGTTGTATGTTATCCTTTGGTCATTTCTTGTATACTCAACTACGAAAGAAATCTTACAGTTTTTTTTTTTTTTTTTTTAATTGATCCCAGAATCGTTATTAATTTGGTTAAGATTTAAAATTTGGTCATAGGCCATGACAAACATCTCCATTAAAACAAAGCAAATGAAATTAAGAATGGCAGTCACCAAAGCTCGACGTCCCTCTAGCGTCATACTTTTCCAGTAAATTTACATTGTACAGGAAGCTTGAGTGTTTAGAAAAAGTAAACCAAATCGGAAGTATTGTTTCGAGATTGCTAACAAATTGCCGCAATAAAATTTCACAAATTTGTCATCAGTGGAGAACTGAGGATGACGTAAAGTTGAAAACGTAACTTTGATATGGAAAATCGATTTCCTCCGTCAATACTTAGCCGTTTCGCAAAATTTCTTAGATACACCGTTTTCTGTTGTCTGCTGTTACCGTTGCAGTTGAAAATTAAAAATTACTCCCATTATTTACCGAAAAATAGCCGTTTTAAAGTTTGACGTTGACGTCCCCATAACGCAGTATTCAGCATACGCATGATAAAGTCAAAACTTGATTTCTTGAGCACATTAGTTTTGCTATACATGCTCATTATCTTATCAGCATCCGATCACTATTAGAGCATACAGAATAAAAAAAAAATCAAAGTTACCATTGAAAATAGGACAGATTTTATTGGTATGTCAGTATATTTCGTTTCGACTAGATCAGATCTAAGGATTTACATGTTCCTCGAAAATTACAGGTAACCTCCTTTTCTTGTAATATTCGAAAGTCTTTGTATTTAAATTTAACACACTTATTAACTTATTAAATTTCCTGTTCGTTTGTCTCTAATAAAACTGGGCTCAGCCTCCTGTTCATGTGATATTTCGATAGACAATAATTTACTATTAAGATTGTATTTTCTCTGAAAACAGAATCCTAAATTATACTCATGTAACTGATATTGGAGCACATATAGATTCTATAGTTGTTGTGAACAATTTAAGACTTTGTTGTCAAATTATGTATACGTCTATTGTGACCATGTATGAATCTGATTATTATTTGCATGCGTGTATGACAAGAAACTGTACAGTTTACGTCATTAAAATATTTGTTCTGTTAACGTCAATAAGATATATGTTCTGTTCTGTTCTGTATTAATATATTAACACAAAAAGACGTATTTACTTCCATACTTGTTTTCTCGATTGACTAATGAACACGCATCGTTTTGAACAAAATCGCTATTTTCTAATGCAGTCCTATTTGTTCTTAAAGATATCTTAATTATACCCATGTATAATCCAAATTTGATATTCACTTTGAATAACGTTCAGATAAAAGGACTATAACGTTCAGATAAAAGGACTATCTAAAGCTCAGTCTCCCAAAACAAAACAATTAATCTGCATGTGACTGTTCTGCAAAATTAAACCACTCTAATTTACCCATAAAAATTGAATTATTAACGAGTATCCCTCAAAACTGTTCCGACATGTTGTGTATCCGTATTTGTGCACTGCTTTTTAAACTTACTCGAGCTACAAGTCAACCTTATTATCTCAAAGTCCAAAGAAAAGAATAGTCTATGTCGAATGGGCATCCCGTGTAAATTTTGTGACGATTTTTGGCGACCTATACCAAAATAAACTTTGGGTCAAATGTAACAATTTGAACCAGTTCGCCCATCTGAGTTCCGCGTCTGGTCCGAGTAATGACGTCATCAAAATGGCGGCCATAGTGCTACTTATGTCCTTATATAAGACATCGTATGTATAGCAAGAGTTGAGGGAGAATTTATTGCTAGAAATGATTTTTCCTCTTTATTTAACTGATTGGACGTCAAACAATACGAAAAAGATGTGTTCCATTTTTTCAGACGCCTAGAGTCCATTTGGGGCTCACACATCGATAAATTTGACCCAGATCCCATTACTTTTGTTGTAATCTTGTAGAAAGTTCGTGTTAAAATTAAGTGATTTTTGTTCTGGTTTAGTTAATTTGTGGCCATTCTATACAAAATATGAAGTGAATTAGGTTTTATATCCCTAGAAAGGGCCAAAAATCTATTTTTGGGGTCCTTATGTCATCGAAATAGGCCTAGAGCCGAATTATGGAGCTGTTATCGTACACGACATTTGACCTTATAGTCTATGTCGAATGGGAATCTCGTGTAAATTTTGTGACGATTTTTTGGTGACCTATATCAAAACAAACTTTGGGGCATATGTAATATTTTAAACAAGTTCACACATCTGAGTTCTGCGTCTGGACCGAATGATGACGTCATCAAAATGGCCGCTTAAGTGCTACTTATGCACATATATACATAAGTAATTAGACTCAAAGCACTAGTTATGTGGGAATTTCTTGCTGGAATCATTTTTTGGCTTTATGTGATCGATTTGGTGTCTTCTTATACGACAATGACGTGTTTCTTTTTTTTCTGATCCCTGGAACCCGTTTTTGGGCTTCCGATTCAATAAAATTGACCCAGAACCCATTACCGTACGTGTTATCCCGTAGGACATCATGCTGAAATTGAGTGTTTTTGTTTCCTTTTGTTTATTTAAATTTTTGTTTGTGCTTAACGTTCCTACAACAGCTAAGGTCATATCAAGACGGGGCCACAGCTTAAATTCTCATCTGACAAACTAGTGAAGCCGGAGATCAAACACACCACCCCTGGTTTACAAGGCGAGGAGTACAGCTGCTCCTTTGTTTGATGAATTTGAGGCCATACTATATAAATATGACTGACCCTGGAGCTAATTTGGGATACTTTTGTTTTGGGGTTAACGTCCTAGTCAATTGTCATGTCCATGTCTAGATGGTCAGTTAACCTAACCACGCTTTTCCGAGGCAGGCTTAGACTAGGCAGTACTTTGTGCACACGCTTTCGCTTATAATTGAAACTATCCCTTTTTGAATCACTGAAAGAAGGAGAATGACGAAAGAAAATATTTCATGATCAACCTCCACGAAAGTATTGGGCCCGGATCGAACTCACGATCCCTGTACCAGCAATCGAACTCACTATCGATTGCTCTACAGGGCCAAGTCATTTTGGGGTTCCTATTTTATTTAAATTGACCCTGAATCTATATATTCAGTTTTTGCCCTATTTGATTGCGTTGGAGCCATACTATATGAATTATTGATTGCTGGGCTCATTGACCTGGTCTATCAGTCAGGTGCATATGTGGCATTCGCAGGGGTTTTGGTGAACAAGGGAAAATGGCATTTATTTCAGGGGAACAGAGGAAGAAAGGCCAAATTTTGAGGGGAAAAGAGACAATATTAGGGAACAGGGAATATAAGAAAACTAAATTTGAGGGAACAGAGGAATAAGCCAATTTATTTCAGAGGAACAAGGAAACATGTACCCCCTTCCCTGAGAGGGCTTCGCATATCACCTAGGCGACATAATACCACCAAAGTAATGGCATACAATATTACTTGAAATTCGCCGTTGTAATACAAGCAATGATGTTCAAACAAATGCTAGTGCATAAGTTATTTGTGGTGAGAAGTGACGCCAGCAGATTTACTGCAACCATTTTTTACTCCTTATTTGGCGGTATTGTTGTTATAATAGGAACATACGTGTCATCTTATCAACTCCAGCATGATTTTCGTGTTATGAATGTTTATTGTATTCTTGTTACTTTCCCATGTGGTAGCTGTGTCAGCTGTGGCACTTGATTGTATCGTTTCCTGATCTTTGCCGTCTTTCTTACTTTCAAGCAACTGTATAGTGAATATTGGCTCCTTTGTGGATTTCCATATGATGCTCTGATACTGAGATCTTTTGACACTCTGAAGAAGAGAAAGTTTAGTTTCCTACGAAACATCCACTATCTTAACCTAGTAAAATTTCCAATTGTTGTTCATGGCTGACAAGCAGGCATATATATTGTTCGAGAGCATTCTTAGTCCCGTCTTCCAGTGGGACATGACCAAGTTTCCTGAAAGCTTCATGGACAGAATAATCAGCGGTACTGAAAGCTTTCCAACATAATATTTTACCTTGCCGGACATTAATCCAGTAATATCAGCAACATCTACTGACAAAAGTGAACGTAAAGATCTTTGCATGCTGACTTCGGCTGATCTAGACCTTAACCTATAACCATCGCATCAGCAAGTTCGCTTGCTAAGTATATCTCATCCTGACCTTTGATAGGCAAACCGAAACCCCTTTTACAGCTACACACCGTAAGCAATTAGTGTGCTAAATATGAAGCCCTTCCATCAAAAATGAAAGAAGTTCGTGTTACGAGTTGTAAGACAGGTTTCAAGTATACTTGACCTTGACCTTTGACTTTCGAAATTATGTCAGTAATCTAAAAACATTCGTTGTCATCTAGACATCATAAGCAACCAGTGTGCTAAATACGAACACCTTCAGGCAAAACTCAAGAATGCAGTTGGAAGGGCAGCTATATCCCTAACAGCAAAACGACAGAGTGGTTGGACCTGTAGTTGTCGAAGTGACCGCGTCACCGAGCGATTAGTGCTCCCAAATGTGGATCACAGCGTCCAAGGTTCGATTACTGCTTGACCTATACATCACCTCATTGCAATCAGCTTTTCATAGCATGACTAAAATACTGTTTTAAAGGACAGAAAATGGCAAGGCAACCATGCATGTATTTGGTTGCTGAGAGCAAAAGTAATTAGCCCCATGACTGGTACCATGAACGGCCATGGACATGTATTCTGCACATTTTCCTTAACTTAGGTCAATATGTAACTAGAGTTAAATGAATATCGTTCATGGCTTGACATGAAGTTAGGACACTGACCTTGAGCCCGTATAACGGAGACATGTATTCTGAATATCTTCTCACGGAAGAAACCATTTTAGTTTATCAAATTTAAAAGAAACATAATGCAAACATGAGATCAAATGTTCAAACTATTGACCTTCAACTGTGAGCTTGAGTTGGCATGGATGAAACTTAATGTTTGCATACAGTCTCAATGAGTTGAATATTTGACTAAAGTTAAAATGAAAATCCTTCTGAGATAAAGGAAGGTATTCTAAAGTTCAAACTTGTGACCTTAGATTTTTACACAGAGCTTTAGCCACAGTGTTGTCATACACTTTGCATATCCTTTCATTAAACCGGACATTTTCACCTATATTTTATGAAATAATTACAGGGTAAAGGCAATATGGTGCGGACATAGAATTAAAGGCTCAAACTTGTGGTCACCACTAATGACCACGACCTTGTGGTCATGGTTGAATTACACGCTTCGCACATCATCTAACTTAGACAAATATTCGACCAAAATTAAATATAGGGCGGACATGAAATTCAATGTTCAATCCCATCACCTTCAACTGTGACCTTGGCCTTTAGTTTGCATGATTGAGCTATGTGTTTTGCACACCCTCGCACTGAACTGAACATCTTATCAAAGTGTAATGATAATCCTTCAAGGGTTTGAGGAGATATGGAGCATACGCGCAATTGAAGGCTAAATTCCATTTGCTGTAACTGTAACCCTGACTTTGAGTCTGCGTAATTGAGTCATGGGTTCTGCACACCGTCTAACTGAGGTGAACATTTGACCAAAGCTTAGAGAATTGTTAAAGGTTTAATGAGATACAAGAGTTATGGATAAACGGATGAATAGACACTTCGGGTTGGTGGATTTATGAACGAGGGATTTGCTTTAAGAGCTGTTAGGCAAATGTTAAATACATTTGACCTTGACCTTGGACTCCAAAGTCATATTGGTGATATTAATTTTTTGTTGTAATCTACACACCACAGCAACCATTGTGCCAAATATGAACACCCTTAGTCAAAACATAAAAGAGGAGTTCGTGTTACGAGCCATAAGTCAAATAGATTCTAGGTATATTTGACTTTAATATTCGATTCAAAGGTCACATCGATGATCAGATCTAAAGATCTTTGTTATAGTCTACGCTCAATAGCCAATGACTGTGCCAAATATGAACACCCTCGGGCATGTATAATATTGTGTAAATGCAGTTTCTATTAAAATATGGAGCGGCACGAGCACTAAACTATGAAAGACTTTACTTTGTCTGGCTAACATACTTTAATACATATACTATGAATATTCGAATCAATAGCGCGGTGGCCGCTATTTTGATGACGTCACTATTTACCCCAGAAGCGGATCTCAGGTGTGTGAACTGGATTAAATCCTTTCCTAATGCCTCAAAGTTTAATTTGATATAGTTCGCCGAAAATCGTCACGAAATTTACACGGGGCCAAATTTTGTCCTTTTCGACATATGCTACAATATGACGCATGCCTTTTTCTCATGGGCAAGATGGCCTATTGCATTTCAAAGTAGAATTCTGTGTAAATATTACTTCTGTTCAAAATCTGGGACAGTACTGGCATTAAATCTATTAACAAAATCGTTTATTTTGCCAACATACTTTGATTTTTCTTAAATACATACGCATTATAATTGTGCGACGGCCGCCATTTTGATGACGTCATTACTCGGACCAGACGCCGAACTCAGATGGGCGAACTGGTTGAAATTGTTGCAAATACCCCAAAGTTTAATTTTATATAGGTCGCCAAAAATCGTCACGAAATTTACACGGGACCATTTTTTTGACCCATTCGACATAGACTAGAAGAAATATTTCGATTCATCCGGATTTCGACATGCACGTCTTGCAATGTGCATGTACAAATTATACGCAAGTCCTCACTGGATTCGAATTGTAAATTATAGACGTTTTCGTTTTCTACTTTCAACACTTTTGAAGATAATCTCGTCAAAAAAGACGCTGAAAACACATAAAAACAAACAACTGTTCGTTTATTTGATGATCCAATCAAAATAACTTGCTGGATACTTATCAGCGTGATTACGACAGGTCAAGGTCGGGTAGTTCACACAAACAGCTGATCAAGTGACATTAAACAAAGGCGACATACATATTTTTACAATGTGACGATTCCTTATAATAATGAATTAATCTTGGCACGGTTAAAGACTGTTGTTTAATGAAAATGTGGTAAATTGGTTTGCCAGTTAAAATGTTGAACGATGGCCAATTTTTTTTTTATTTTTTTTTTTTTTTTTGACTTCGGCTCGAACAGTGCTTAACAAACGCAAAGCTAGTTTTTGGATCAAAACAAAAATCGATATGACCTAGTTTTTGTTTATACAGTAATAATTTCAAAGCACAAATACCTGTACATTATCCACGAAAACAGTGTATTCGAAATACGCAAGTTCGACATGACCTATATAGTGTTTTTTACATGTATATGTAGTTTTCATATATTTGATTGGACAAGAAAACGCATTTAAACTATGATAATCAACTAGAATTATTTCAAAAATATACTAGTCCGAGTTATGGCTCTTGACTTATTTTATGTTCAACAAACGTACAGAAACAGAATTATATCTTGCACAATAAGCGTCTCATCATACTTCGCAAATTTAAGAAATTCTATCGAAATGCCCAAGTGATTTACACACGATTCTGTGACGAAAATGCAGACAGACGAACGGACATACAAGGTTTGAGCAACAGTTTGTAATTTTTCTTTCTAACTTTTTTTTTTTTTTACACATTAACGTACGGTGGAAGCAACATCTATACCGAAATATATAAAAATCCATCGAAACTCCTCTCAAATTTCCCAAATGATTAACAAATTCTAAAGTACACGAATTGTTTTTGACAAAACTGAATGCAGACAGATGAACGGACATGTACACGGACGTACTTGGGAAGCAATGCATGCATTTGCCATTATGTATGAAATTCCTTCGAAATATCTCAGGCGGATTACAAATTCTAAAATAGACCCGATTTTTTGACAAAAAGAAAAGAAAGACAGGGGATCGCACATACGCACGGACGTAAGAGGAAAGAAATGTATTTCGTAATTGTCTATTAAGAGCTCAGTTCAAAAAGAAAAATATCCCTATCTATGTTAATGTTTTGCATAACTTAAGTTTTTCTTAACAAATGTTTTCTCGAAGCACGGCAAAGATTTGACGAACAAAAAGAAATACCTCTTACTTTTGTGAAGCAGAAACGTCGACTGAATTAAACATACTTAATATTCCTTATATAGAATCTGCTTAAAGCTCACTCAGAAAAAGCGTGACTTAATACTATATTTAGACAAATACTCACGAAATGCATGCTTAAAACATAAAACCTCATGAAATGTGCTTTAGCGTTAATAAATAACATTCGCAAGAAAGACCGACCGAAAAGAAATGGATATCTATTTAGAGATTTGATACAATAAAACTTTGCAACATTTCTACAAGTAATATATGCTCAAGGGCCAATGGCCTATTGCATTCAAATGCAATTTGAGCCAATGCATGAAATTTCCAACAATGTGGTATGTGCGACCAGCTAAGCCTCAGATCAGCCTGCGCATACGTGCAGTCTGATCAGAGCCTTTGCTAGTCGCTTGAATATTTTATGAATGTTAAGCTACTGACTGAACACCATTTGGAGTTTCTAAGCTTAAAAGGAGGCTGCAGAGGCTCGTCAGAGTCTACACATGTCAAAATGGCACATTGTTGAGAATCACATGCACTGGCTTATTTAACTTAACTATTTGATCTTATGTATTAAACCCTCTTACAGCTAGAACCTATAAGAAAGAACTTGAGACGACAGTCAAAGAAGCTTTCAGACAGACTTGGCTGTGCGACATCGCCCAGAAGATGGAAGGAACTGGATTGACGGTTGATGAGGCACTTGAAGCCATGGCCAAGACTGGTAACCTTTATATCATATACATACATGTATTTCTATCACTCAAGAGAAGCACGTAGGCTTTATAGTCTGTACGAGCTTGTTCACACTAGTGAACTGATTTGATTTACCAATCCTTTCCAATTGGACGAGTCTTATTTCAATTCAATGGTTGTTTATTGATATGTATAAATATGGAAAGAAAATAATTGAGCGAAATAAGCATTGAGAAAAAACAATTAGAAAATGATACAATTTGCAAACAAATAAAGATGAAAAAAACCATAAAATATTTTTAGATCGTATTACTTAGCTGAATGTTGAAGGGATGTGGAGAGTGGTGCAGACTTAAGAACACGTGTAACATTAAGTTTTCTTCTGTCGTCACGTGATATGGCAACACTTGTAATGCGCATACTTTGCACACTCACTTTGCTATATATAGATAAAATACTGCCAAATGCATGTACACTACATGGTCACTCTCAACAGGTAAAGAACTCTATAAGCATTTATGATTTTGTTCTAATCCTTTGTGTGTTTACAATGTACGTATGTTGTATATCGCTTGTATTTATTGAATAAAATGTGTTTAAACTATTGATTAGTTTATTAAATATGAAAGTCTGTAAGCAATCAGTGAAGATTCTGGCCAGATGCTGTGTTATAAGGCGTCTGATCTTGTTCTTCACTGTTTGCCTTCGTTCATTAAAAATGACGTCAGATGTACGAGGGGGACTCATTATGTAACGACATTCATAACTCCGCCCACAAACGCAGCAGGCTTCTATTCCATATGCGAAACAAAATATCAACGCCTGGCCTTTCAAATGGTGCATTCAATCTCACATATTGATAACTGGTTACAAACTTTTAAGAAAACACAATTGAGCACCAGCACTATTTCCTCTGTTCTGTCAATTGGTATGCAATACTACCCTGAAGTCGTAAGTTTCAAGGCGACGTCTTTATCAAATATTGTTGCAGACTCTGAGTCATTTTCAAAGTCCATCTTCACTGCAGCTTTTTTTTATTGCATTTCGTGATAACAGCAGGACAATGTCAGAGTCTGATTGTCACCTCTTTTCCTGCAATTACTGCAGGTAGACATATTCAGCAGTCAATTGCAACCGAGTTCCCCCACCAAATTAAATTTTCTCTCCACTTCTGTCCTTTTGAGTTTCTTCCTATCACCCTCTTTTAGTGAGTTGGTATAGCCATCTAACCAACTCTTCTCTTACCCTGTGCTGCTGCATGCACTGTCAAGTATCGCACAATTTCTTGCATCAATCCATAGCTGCCAAATCTCATCTTTATTGAAACCTGTAAACAGCACTGTATTTTCATCATCGACAATGTTTACTCTTCTTTAATGCTCCCAGCTGTCTGGTATGATCAATATACTCTGCAAGTTAACGGCTTGCCATCTGGGCCTGCAGGAGTCACTTTTCTCTCTACATTCTGTATCAGACCCTGTCGTCCACCACCATAATGGAACCCTCTTCATCTTGACTTCAAGTTAGCATTTCTTTTACCTTGACCTTGTCAACGTAATCAGTAGCTAATAAAGCGTTTTCATTTTCATCTAAAAATACCGAAACAGATTTTACACTTGATCCTAGACCTGTGCTGCCTTCTGTAATATCAACTTTAATTTTCTTCAGCAATTGTTTTGCATCTTCATAAAATGTAGCTTTGATTTATTATTTACGTTCATTCCTGTTAAAAACAAGCATTTTGTCTTCTTTACTAATGCTTGCCTACCTAGCAGTTTAAGCGCTAATATCTTTGATAGTGTCAGTATTTTGAAAATAAACGTCAAATTAAAATATCAGTTTACAGCTCATTTTCAGAAAATTCAACACAAGTTACCGTTTTTGAACACTCACGAATTTGACATTGGTTACTTACACTTGCAAACATATGGTGATTTTGTTTAGATGTAAATCATGTCAGAAAATATAATGTCACTTGATCGAGAACGTTTTCAAAACTTGCGTTAACGTCACTTGCTCAATACAAAAGAAACGTGATACAGGCATAATTTATTCAGAATTTGCCATTTGTAAATGGCATTTGCCTCTTCAAACAAAACCAAACGAAAATAAAAACTTAGAAAGACTCAAGATGTTCATTTTTCTCTCAAGACTATAGTAGTCAGAGTAGGTAGGGTATGTAGGCATCTTTAAATGGGTAATAACTTCAGCATACCATACTGGCAATACATTTGGAATTGTTCAATGATGAATGTGTAATCGTCAAAGAAGCCAAGGACACAAATCTGTTGAATAAGGAAACAAACATAAACTGGGTTAACTTGATGCTGAATTGATGTCGTTAGAAATCACCCAAACAGTCTTATAAATGCTGTTATTTCAATACCTTAACTTTACATTACGGCCGTAAATATTCTGTGACACACTAAAGGCTTATCAGACTTTGGTATGCGATGAATATTTTCTCACTGTCATCTTCAATGTTTGAGCAATAAAGGAAAGGTGATAATGCTAACCCCTGTCCAATAGACAAGTAATGCATTCCACTAGAGAATAAGGCAGACACCCTGTATCTTTTGCCATTTTTGCTAAAATAGTCAAAGTCTTAGATCAATAAAAGTTTTTGATAAAATGATCGCTGCTTAATTTCATGGCTTAAATTTTGGAATTATTAATTGTCTTGAAAATGACGATTTTTTTCTCGAACTCTGTAGAATCTTCCAAATTTGTTAATAGCGTAACCTAATGATTTCTGCAACATTTAAAGGCTATTGACTGTACAAAAATGATGCTGCTGTGGTGCTTGATTGAAAAAATCGTCTTAAGATTTGGTTTTGAAAAAAAGGAATATTTTTAACAAAATTTCATTTTTACATAAAGCATTGTATTGTGATCAATGGCAAAAAATCACAGTGTATTTTGAGCAGTGTATATAGGGGGTATATAGTTTTTGCCTTTTCTGTAATTTGATTGTTTGTCTGTTTGTTTGTCTGTAAAGTTTTTTTTCCGTCAAGAATTTCTCAGCAACTACTTGACTTAGGACTCTGAAATGTACTACAAAGCTTGATAGTGATAAGTTGTATTGTGTAACAAACAAACAGCCACATATTGCTTATCGGTCCCTTTATTTGTTCATATTTCTTTCTCTCCGATGATTTTTTTTCTGTCAGGGATTTCTCATCAACTACTTTACTTTGAATTTTGAAATTTGGTACAAAGCTTGAGAGTGATGAGTTGTATTGTGTAACAAAACAGCCACATATTGCTTGTCAGTCCCTTTATGTGTTCATTTTTCACTTTTTTCTATCAAAGATTTCTCCGCAACAACTTGACTTAGGATTCTGAAATTTTATACAAAGTTTGATAGTGATGAGTTGTATCGAGTAACAAAAACAAAACCCAGCCACATATTGCTTATCAGTCCCTTTATTTGTTCATTTTTCTTTCTCTTCAATGAACTTTTTTCGGTCAATGATTTCTCAGCAACTACTTAACTTCAGACTCTGAAATTTGGTACAAAGCTTGATAGTGATGAGCTGTTTTGTGTAACCAACAAACAGCCACATATTGCTTATCAGTCTCTTTTTTGTTAATTTTTCTTTCTCCCCAATGACAATTTCTGTCACAGATTTCTCAGCTCCTATTGAAGCCAGTGTTTTCAAATTTTGTGTGCATCTTCAGGTAGGCAAAGTGTATTGTGTAAATAAAAATTAAGATGCTAATCCTCATTTTGCCTTTTTTTAATTTTTAAATTTCCCCCTTATGTCACTACTATATAATACATATGGACATTTTTTTTTCTGTCAAACATGTCTCAGCAACTACTTGACTTAGGATTCTGAAATTTGGTACAAAGCTGAATAGTGATGAGTTGCATTGTGTAGCAAAAAAAAAAAAAAAAAAAAAAAAAAAAAAAAAAACAGCCACACATTGCGTAATCAGTCTCTTTATATGGTAGTTTTCTTTCTCTTCAATGCAAATTTTTGTCGCAGATTTCTCAGCTCGTATTGGAGCCTGTGTTTTCAAATTTTGTGTATGCCTTCAGGTCGGCTAAGTGTATTGTGTAAATGTAAATAAAGATGCTAAAGCTCATTTTGCCTTCTTTTTCAAATTTTCATTTTTCCTTCTGTCAGCAACTACTTGATTTAGGAGTATGAAATTTTGTGTACACCTTCACGTAGGCAAGAGTATCGTGTAAATGGAAATGAAGATGCTAATCCTTCTTTTTTTCAAATTTACAACTTTTCCTTTTAACACACATGGACATTCTTCAACAAAGTTTTCTCAGCAACTACTTGATTTAAGATTATGAAATCTCTAACAATTTTGTCTTTTCTCTGAAAGTGTTACACCCTCTGATTGCTACCGCAGTGAGTATGTGAGCTTTGCTCACTTCATGCTATATTTAGATAGCAAATTCCAATATTTACTGCTTTGTATATAATGAATATATGAATGTGCTTACAAAACACTTCTGTGTTTACAGGAACAAATATGTCAACTGGTGACCTGAAGTTTAAAGGGATTCGAAAGTTCCTCGACCTGAACATTATGCAAAAAGTTGACAAACAGAAGACTTTGGAGATGGAGATGCTATACAAAGACTTGCTTGTCAAAATAAGCACCATAATTGACGAGAATGATCTGGGTAAGTTCAGTATGTAGCAAGCATACGCGTAGCACCCATTACGCATTTGGTATTTACGTAATGAGAATTGTACTCATTCATGATTGATCATCCCTTGAGGAAAAAGTGGTTTTCATAATATTAGGGGCTGTCCTTAAAGAATTCTTTCCTTTTAGAGAAGTCCCCATTTTAGAAAGGGACGCAATTGGGGAAAATTCCTTTTTTATTCAAAGTCTGCACTTGTTTGCGTAAAGAGAATTGTACTCATTCTTTAGAGATCATTCCGTATGAAAATAATGGTTTACATATAAAAAGGGACTGCCAATTTCAGTTGTCTATCTTTAATTTGCATTCTTTTCATGTTAAATGCATCTTATTTAATACATCACTTACATTGTATATAATTGGAACTCGGCGCTTGAAAATCTGTCACCAAACCAACCTTTTTTAAGCTACAAAAACTAGTATGATATTAAAATTATGCATGTTGTAAATTGGACAACATCGATAACCTACCTATTGTCGGTTTAAAGATACATGTATATGAGAATCGTTGTAAAGCAAAACTATAAACTAATCCAGGTACAAATGTAACAGGTACTTTATTCGGGAATATATCATATACTGTTATGATATATATATATACCGTTATTTACATGTTTCTAGGCCTATAATCATGCACCTTTGAACACAATTCTGGTGAATTTCAACCTCAGACGGATCAAATATTGGACTTTTGAGCGGATTGAGAGGACAAATTAGCGGGAAAAACTGACGTTTGAGCGGCAAAAAAGTGGACATTTCAGCAAAATGGAAAATAACCCTTTTGAGCGGATTACCTGTGCCCAACCAGGATTGCTCTGTTGCTCTTTAAATTAGTAGGCTGTACACATACCGTTCTGATGTGGTGCCTCTCTTGCTTGCTCATCCTGTGGGTGTGGATGCTCATTTTTCTGTGAAATAATAGTTGAGCATGCTACGTCTGTTCTTATCCAGGCTTTGCAAGGTGGTTTGGACTTCGTGCATCGCTAGGAAATACCGCCTGTTTTCAGAATTGCGTCCAATCTGTATCTGTACCCATCCCAGATTATACTTTTGACTACGTTTTGTTTATACTCCAGAAATAAACATCTTTCTTGCTAAAACACATTCGAGAGACTGACTGAATTGATCAAATGTTTGTTGAGTCAATACGATTGAGTTTACATTATAGATGATAAATACAGACTGCTTTTGTAGAGGTCAACATTTTTTACCTGTGCAAGTTACCTGTACGTTGGCCTACCTGTATTTTCTTTTTCGCTCACTGGTCCACTTTTAAACCGCTCAAATGTCCACTATGGTTTCTGATTTTTCCGTTCAAATGTCCTGTGCCTCCTCTAGCCTTTGATCTGTCTAAGGTCGAAATCCACCGGGTCTTTCCAGGCAGCAAAATAAAAAAAATCGCTGATTAGACTGTGAGATGTAAATAATCCAAATTTTAGTGTAATATTGTATTGAGTTAATATGATGGTTTAAAATTCAGTCTGTGTCTATATGGGGTGAGTTTACCATTTTTTCTTTATCTATTTATTCTTTTAATTTCCATCAATAGAGAATAAATAGTAAAATGGCATCAGGGTCTGCACAGTTTGCTAAAATTAAAACAAAATCAGGGACAGAAATGCATCATAATTTCTGTGCCCGCATCATAATTTCTGTGCCCGCTTCAAGTACACCCATACTTCTTGTTTGCTTGATTTGATTCTTTACAGCCCATCAACAATCTTTCAGTTATGTAGAACCGGGTCTTCCTGGGTTGAACCAGTACTTTAATAGCTAGGATTAATGTGTCTTGCTCAAGGACACAACGCAGTGACGCCGGTGAGGTTTGAACCTGCAGCCCCTCTGTCTCAAGTCAAGCACTCTACCACTGAGCCACTGGGCTCCCTCATACTTATTGCATAAATATATCAGAATACAAAGGGCTAACGGGGCTTATCTTTATATGTAGTTCAATTATCATTTATTAAAGAGCAAAGTGTAGTAGCTTAGTAGTAGCGTGCGTTCCTTAAGCAAGACACTTTATCCTCGTTTGCTTAGTACTAACTGGTTCTACACAGGAAGATCCATCCTAACATGACTGAAAAATGTTATCTGGGATGTAAAGAATCAAATTAAAATTTATTTGCAGATGGTCTGAAAGGAATCATTGGTGAGAAACATCGTCAACTGATCAAAGAAAAGGCCAAAGTTATCGGCCTTCCTTTGGCTGAGGAAGAAGCGACAAGTGCTAAAATGGTTGAGGAGAAACTGAATAGGAAGTATAACACCAGACCAAGGAAAGGTGAGCCGACGTATGAGAAAAAATGGACCACATAATGGGCCCCCAGGGGTTTTGGGGATCTCAGGAGAATGGCTATTTATTTTCAGGGAGCTAGGGAGCAAGCTCATAATTTTGGGGATATACGATTGTTTGAAGAGACGTTCCGATATGCAGTGTATTAGTCACTACCTGTATGCAAGGTTTATATCAAAGTTTGAAGTCAATTCGCTCTACCTGTCCTGTATAGAACAAACAAACTCCAATAAATGTGACTCAGACAGTCGCATCTCAATCTGGCCCGTTTTTTTTTTTTTGATCATAGATGGAACCTGCTTTCAGACCACAATTCACATTCATCGTTTTAATCTGTTAATTAGTATAACCATTCTGTTATATGTTACCAACGTGAAAATGAACATATGACATATCCAGCAGATCCCAACCTCCATTAACACCGCCTATCTCAGGTCAATGAGAACGGGGTAAATTGTACTGTACATTACATCAGTATTAGGTCCATTATGAACAACCCCATATATAACAATTGTAGTAATTATAAACTTCATACACATGTGACATGCCAAGCCGGGATGCACATGAAGAACAACTATTTGCAGCTGTCCCAGTTAAGTCACGTGTCAATATTTACACCACACGTAGCATGACATATGCATAAGTTGTATCTTCTATACAATACACATGAAAAAAGGAAAATGCTCATCATTGTATATAAAGAATTTTGAATTTACCAGGCCAAATACTTAAGTTATACATTTTTGTGACCATCTAAGCATTCCATGGCCAAAAGTTGTATGAAATAACACTATGAGGGATTGGGACCCTCTGTATGTCGTGATCACACTTGACCAACAACATACCCACGGTTAAAGTCATTTTAAGCTGGCAACCCTCCCATGATAGCATACAAATTCAATACAACCCTACGTCATTCAATTCATATCAATGTAAATTGTAATCTAAGAGTTAAATCAAGGATAAACATTAAATTATATCTATATATACTTGTATACTGTAATTACATGCAAATATAGTGTGTGTGTGTGTGTGTGTGTGTGCACAGGCACTCAACTTCCCACCCGACCTGCAACAGCCCACCCTCCCTATTAAAATTATCTTACTACCTCCACTGCCCTTAACAACTTATAATTAAAGTTACATAGCTAAATGATCTTTGGTATTATCTTGTAAACCCAGGCACAACCCCACCCATGCACAACATTTAGGTACATATTATAATTATTTTATATCATTTTATCAGTTAACTTACTTGTCCACCATTGGTATGCAATTTATTCCGTAAATATTTATTTTGTAATAAAATGCATTTCATAATCATTAACTCGAATCTTAGATCATCCTTAACACATCAGCTGCGCTCCCCCAAATTTTACTATTTTTATCACGCACATGCGTGTATTGCTTAATATGAGATACGCCAATGACAGTTAGTTAGAGTGTCCACATGGTCAACTTGAAATGCGCATTTTATTATTATTATATTTGTAAACTTACTAAAAACCATCATATATTCTTATATTCGTGAAATTAACATGTACGCACGTGCGTCTATGCGTATACATAGTTTACTACACATGCATATAATTAAAATTTCATATTTACAAATTCCATGTACTTACTGCTTCCTATAGTTGACTTTTCAAATCGTCGTTAGCTTGAGTTATCTTGCAGACAATAAATTGAGTATATAATTTAGGTAGGTAATCAGGCGTAAATACATGACTCTCCACGTGGTAAATGTATATTATACCGTATTACTCTCTATTATCTAGAGTTGTTAAACTAGTATCTGGTATATATATATATCTTAAATGAAGGTATTCGTATCAAATTCCTATTATTTATTCCTTACTTATTATATAACTGTATTACAGTTGTTATTATTATAATTTATGCTATGTGTAAATTACTTGTAACTTCTAAGTGCGCCCTCTTTATACTTTTTATGGTATCACTATCTTTATGCACGCTTTTTCTATGCAGATTATTTTAGAAGAGAAAAGGTACTTAACCTTATGCTACTACCTGGAGATGCACTATCTATGCTATTTCAACGTATCTATCTTTGGTTGATCAAATGCTTAAACCCCAGCAAACAACATTCCTGTCATGGTGTTGTTTGAAGAGACGTTCGGATATGCAGTGTATTAGTCACTACCTGTATGCAAGGTTTATATCAAAGTTTGAAGTCAATTCGCTCTACCTGTCCTGTATAGAACGAACAAACTCCAATAAATGTGACTCAGACAGTCGCATCTCAATCCGGCCTGTTTTTACATTGTTTGAAGAGACATTAGGGTATGCGGATATTAGTCACCACCTGTATACAAGGTTTATATCAAAGTTTTGAAGTCAATTCGCTCTAAATTTTCCTGTATAGAACAAACAAACGTCAATATATGTGACTCAGACAGTCGCATCTCAATTCGGCCCGTCTATATTTTTTTATCATAGATGAAACCTGCTTTCAGATCACAATATATAGTGACCAGGTGCCAACTTGCTTGTAGATCATGTAAATTGTGCTGTTGACAACCATCAACTTGCCTGTAGATCATGTAAATTGTGCTGTTTACAACCATCAACTTGCCTGAAGATCATGTAAATTGTGCTGTTTACAACCATCAACTTGCCTGAAGATCATGTAAATTGTGCTGTTTACAACCACCAACTTGCCTGTAGATCATGTAAATTGTGCTGTTTACAACCATCAACTTGCCTGAAGATCATGTAAATTGTGCTGTTTACAACCATCAACTTGCCTGTAGATCATGTAAATTGTGCTGTTTACAACCATCATGCCTTATAATATACATATGAGCATACGTATGTATAGAAAATATTGAATACGCACAGCATACCTATGGATTATATTGTTTCAAAACGAAATTAGATAGATACCCTCGAAAAATGGATAACTACACAACTAATGTCTTATATTTCTTCAGTCTTTGGTGAGACCCAATCCACAGCATGGCAGCCCGAGATGGGTGTTGTGTTGTTCTAGTATGGTATTCTGGGATAGATGCTATATTTGTGCAAGTGGGGATCTTCAAAAATCACTCATAAGAAAATTAATAAATAGGTAGTCTTAGCTGGAGTATGACGGGCTGCGGTAGTGGGTTATGTTCTGGAAGATTCAATCCACAGCATGGCAGCCTGAGATGGGTGTTATGTTGTTCTAATAAGGTACTCTTGGATAGATGCTTTATTGGTGCAAGTGGGGGATCTTCAAAATTCACTTTTTAATTTAGTTACAGAATATTTCATCTGGAGCATGACAAACTGGGATAGTAGGTTATGCACTGGACGATCCAATCCACAGCATGGCAGCCCGAGATGGGTGTTTTGTTGTTCAAATATGGTATTCTGGGATAGATGCTATATTGGTGCAAGTGGGGGATCTTCAATATTCAATCATAAGAAACAAAATACAAAAAGTAGTTATAAGATAATTGTATCTGGAGCATGGCAAACTGAGATAGTGGGTTATACTCGGGATGATCCAATCCACAGCATGGCAGCCCAACATGGATTTTGTGTTGTTCTAATATGGTATTCTGGGAAAGATGCTATATTGGTACAAGTGGGGGATCTTCAAAATTCAAGCACAAGAAACAAAAACATGAAGTAGTTAATAGATAATCTATCTGGAACATGACAGACTGGGATGGTGAGTTATACTCTGGATGATCCATTCCACAGCATTGCAGCCCGAGATGGGTGTTGTGTTGCTCTAGTATGGTATTCTGGGATAGATGCTATATTGGTGCAAGTGGAGGATCCTAAAATTCAATCACATCATATGTCTAGTTAACAATTTATCTAAAGCATAGCAGGCTGGGATAGTGGGTTATTCTCTGGATGATCCAATCCACAGCATGGCAGCGCGAGATGGGTGTTATGTTGTTCCAATGTGGTATTCTGGGATAGATGCTATATTGGTGCAAATGGGGGTTCTTCAAAATTCACTTACAAGAAGCAAAAAACTTAATTAGTAATAAATAATTTTATCTGGAACATGACAGACTGCTGTGGTGGCTTATGCTCTGGACAATCCAATCCACAACATGGCAGCCCGGGATGGGTGTTATGTTGTTCTGATATAGTATTCTGGGATAGATGCTGTATTGGTGCAAGTGGGGGATCATCTAAATTTACTCAAAAATAAAATATAAATAGTTAATAATTATCTGGGGCATAACAAGCTGAGATAGTGGGTTATGCTCTGGATTATCCAATCCACAGCATGACAGCCCGGGATGGGTGTTATGTTGTTCTAATATGGTATTCTGGGAAAGATGCTATATTGAAGCAAGTGGAATTAGTCAAACATCACTGACAAGATAGAAAATATTTTATCTGGAGCATGGCAAGCTGGGATAGTAGGTTGTGCTCTGGATGATCCAGTCCACAGCATGACAACCCGAGATGGGTGTTATGTTGTTCTTATGTGGTATTCTGGGATAGATGCTATATTGGTGCATGTGGAGGATCTTCAAAATTCACTCACAAGAATCACAAAAACAATAGTTAATAGATAATTTTATCTGGAGTATGACGGACTGGGGTAGTGGGTTATGTTCTGGACGATCCAATCCACAGCATGACAACCCGAGATGGGTGTGGTGTTGTTCTAATATGGTATTCTGGGATAGATGCTATATTGGAGCAAGTGGAGGTTCTTCAAAATTCACCGAAAAGAAACTAAAAACATTAGTTAGCTAGATAATTTATCTGGAGCATGCCAAACTGGGATAGTGGGTTGTGCTCTGGGAGATCCAATCCACAGCATGGCAGCCCGAGATGGGTCTTATGTTGTTCTGGATTCTGGGATAGATGCTATATTATGGTGCGAGTGGGAAATCTTCGAAATTCAATCATAAAAACTTAAAAGAGATATAATGGCGTATATGTGTATACCTTCTACGAATGTTATGATGTTAATACGATTTTGGTTCTACCGAATTTTGGCTATAAAAGGCATTATGGCTGATTTTATGGGTAAAACTTATATTGTTGAGCTCGTTTATAGTCATGGTCCTATTTTAAAGAATACTATGAAGAGGGATATTTTTGCTCTATGACTTGTTTATACACAAAAGAAATATACTAGTATCATAAAAGATTTCCAAAGTCAATAATTGTTAAGAAGAATAATTTGAACATTTCCAAGTTCCACTGTGACCTTGAAAAGTAAGTAAAGGTCACTAAAATGTATAAACTATTTCCCTTCTCCCTGCGATGTGTCTGTACACGTTCGGTCTAAATCCATCCATTAGCTTATAGATAACGCACGGAAATCAAATTTTGGACATTTCAAAGTGGCCCTGTGACGTTGAATAAGGTCAAGGTCACCAAAATTTAATTGACTCTTCCACTCTTCCCAACAATGTATCTATGCAAGTGATTAAAATCCATCGACTGGGTTGGAGGATGATTCACAGAAACGGAAAAGCATACGCTTCAGCTATGAAACCCTAATTTTGGCAAAATAGGTACATGTGTGACCTTGAAAATCAGATCAAGGTCACTATAATATAAAACACCATGACAGGAATGTGCTGACTGGGGTTTAAGCATTTGATCAACCAAAGATAGATACGTTGAAATAGCATAGATAGCGTATCTCCAGGTAGTGGCATAAGGTTAAGTACCTTTTCTCTTCTAAAATAATCTGCATAGAAAAAGCGTGCATAAAGATAGTGATACAATAAAAAGTATAAAGAGGGCGCACTTAGAAGTTATAGTAATACACATAACATGAATAATAATAATGATAACTGTAATACAGTTATATAATAAGTAAGGAATAAATAGTGGAGATTTCTCGTCTAATCGTACATTGTTTTCTACATTGTAATCTGACATACAAGCTAGTTTCGTTGGGGGATATCTCAAGGTATAAAATATACTGACCGTTCAGAAAGAAAATTGTCGATTTGTATGGGAGAGCTAGTGGTATTTTGGTATTTTTATACGAGGTTTGGTTTCCTATGAATGAACCATGCTATGAGAAGGAAAACATGTTTTTAATTGTACGTTGTTGTTGTTTTTTTCACAAACGAAACGCAAAGTGAAGGCTGAACAGCTTGTTTTTTTTCGCTGTCAACACATGTACATGTATAACATTGTTTGAAGAGACATTAGGATATGCAGAGTATTAGTCAACCTGTATGCAAGGTTTATATCAGAGTTGTGTGAAGTCAATTCGCTCTATCTGTCCTGTATAGAACAAACAAACGCCAATAAATGTGACTCAGACAGTCGCATCTCAGTCCGGCCCGTTTGTATTTTTGATCATAGATGGAACCTGCCTTCAGATCACAATTCACATTCATTGTTTAATCTGCTTAATTAGTATAACCATTCTGTTATGTGTAAATAACTTGAAAATGAACATATTACATATCCAGCAGATCCCAACCTCCAATAACACCACCTATCTCAGGTCAATGAGAACGGGTAAAATGTACCGTATATTACATCAATATTATGTCCATTATGAACAATCCTATATATAACAAATGTAGTAATTATAAACTTCATACACATATGACATGCTAATCTGGGATGTACATGAAGAAAAATATGTTTGCAGCTGTTCCAGTAAAGTTACCTCTCCATAGTTACATCATACGTAGTATGACATATGCATAAGTTATATTTTCCATACTATACACATGAAAAAGGGAAAAGCTCATAGACGGATGGCTGAGAATGGGTTTAATCCCCCCCCCCCCCTAGGGAATTTCGCAGACATATCCTATCTTGTAGAGAATTTAAAGCTGAGTCTTTTAAGAGATGTTTGCACTCTGTGCTCCGGGGCGTTAGTCTGTTAGAGCCTGTAACATACGTTACTTAATCAAACTAAGAAAAAGTAAATTGAAAGTTTGGGCTACAAATGTAAGACATTAAAATATTTATTTTTAAAAATCATTCATATAGTCTGCAGACTAGATATCTTAACTACATATGACAGCCATTTGAACAAAAATGCGGCTTCCTAAGGTGTCATATGTGTTACATAAATCAGATAACCCATTAAAATTTGCAAGTGTGGCTAACATCATTTACATTCACAATCTCTCTGTGTGTTTTGCAAAATGTTTTAACCATATCTGACTAGCTTATGCAATTGGCTAACAGAAAAATTAAAGTTTGTTTCCCTAGCTTGAAATTTTTTTCTGGAATAAGCAATTTAACAACCCTACCCCTACCCAGTTTTAAGGTGAAATGTTTGGTATTAAAACTAAAGTAAAAATAGTTAAAAAATATTTGCAGTTGATGAATGTGTTTCATTGGTTGGGATTTATTTGCTTATATGAAAAGACTCATAAATCTGCAAGTTTGTTGCAAAATTTTTAATATCAGAGGCTGTAACATATGTTACCTGATGTAATAAGTGGGCAAGTTCATTGTGTTTATGTAAGATATGCCTAAAAATGTTTTAATCTCCTCGAGGGAATTTTGCAGACATATTCCCTCTTATAGTACAACTCAAGCTGCATCGAATAAGGGATGTTTGCACTCTCTATGTTGGGGCTTTAGTCTGAAATAGCGTGTTACATGCGTTACTATATCAAATAAAGGAAATGAAGTTTGAAAGTTTGAGCTGAAATTGTGAAAAAACTTGCAGCTGTTGGATATCTTACATTGTTTAGGGATTTTAAACTGGCTCCTATGATAAAGACTTATATATCTGCTAGTTGTCATCAAGTTTTAAATATCAGAGAGCGTTACATATGTTAGCGTGATAAGTAAAATCATCAAACAGTATTTTGACATCAAGCTGAGTAAGGGCCTGCTCCATCCTAATCCCCTTTGGAATTCTGCAGACAAATTACATCTTATGTAACCATTCAAGGTGCATTTAATAAGAAATGTTTGCACTCTGTAAGTTGGGGCGTTAGCCTGTAACAGCTTGTTACATATGTTACTATATCAATTTGAAAATAAGAAATTTAAATGTTTGAGCTACCGAAAGAAGACAGTAAAATTATCTAATAAATTGACATTCTATAGTCTTTATACTGGATGTCTTTACTACATATGGAAGCTGTTTAACATTAATACGGTTAACTGTGGTGTTATGTGCGTTACATGAACCTAATTATAATTTAAAAGCTATAATTGTGGCTATCGTCATTTAGTTAAACAAATTCTATGACTTGGTTTCAAACTGTTTTATTAGATTTTACAAACATATACTCAATTGATGAGTAGGAAAAACCAAGTTTGCTCTCTATCTTGAATATATTGTCTTACAGGAGCTAATACACAGCCCTTCTCCCAGTTTTACAGAGAAGCGAAATTTGTTATTACCATTTAAGTAAAACACATGAAAGCGATTACATCATGTGGATATTTTTCATTTTCTTAGTCTCTCTTGCTCATATATCTGCAAGATGTCATTAAGTTTAAGATCAGGACACTTAATGTGTACTTATAAGTCTTTGGTGCTAAAACACTAGAAATTATATTCATTTCTGATTATCAAGCCCATGGACTGTTTTTACAGATGTTATCAATGACCTTTTGGACATATTTCCTAATACGGTGCATATAATGCAAAATATAGAGCCACAAAAGAAAAGATAGTTTTACATTTTTACAAGAAAATACAATAAATGAAATGGTCCAAACTATTTCTCATCGATTTAATACTCATGTTAAACGTTTGCCATTGTCTGCTTCTGTGGTTATCATTATTATCACACGCCTCCTTGCAACTAGAAAAATCATCACACAATATTTCAATCATTTACTGTTATTCAATTTTACCACCAGTCCACTCAAAATTGATGAGTCATTATCAACTTTCCAATTTTGCCATTTATGGCTTGGAACATTCGGAAACTGATATGAATTCCTAATAGTTGGCTCTTTGAGTGTGTGTTTCAAGTGATACTCTGCAAGTAGGAGAAAGACTAAAGCTTTACAAGGAGGAAAACTATGCCATTAAGAGCAATGAGTACCTAGACTGATGTACCTTGATATTTCTGTGATAAAGAATCATATCTTAGGTGGTTAACTTTTATAAATGTAGCCTTTCCATACATGCAACCCACATATTTTCATCTAATAATGTCTCTGCACTTATTATCTTTCCCCAAGCATTTAAAAACTTATTTGAAGTCTTAGTACTTCTGAAGTGCTGAAACGGAGGTAATTCTTTCCCTTCAGATAAACGAACTAGATGTATCACAGCAGGTAAAGCAATGACATGCAGGATGAACAGAGCGCAAATAGACCCTTTCAATTCAATGATTCACTAAGTTTCTAAGATAAGAGCGCTTATTAAAGGATGTAACATATATAACTCGTCATAATAAATGAGCAAGGGCATTGTCGTGACATCCTTTTTGATTACACAGTCAAAGGCAAGTGTTTTCAATTTCAGTGTTTTCAATGGATCATGAAATGAGGCACCTTATCAACTTGTTTACTCTGTATAAATCTTCCATAGAGCATAATATAGAACTACTGGTTATCCCATTCTACCTATAGTCCACTTTCCTTCTTTTGAATGCAACAGCTAATGATATGGCTGCAAATACTGAGAAATCATACGTTTTACATTATTTTAAGACATGTTTCAATGTACTGAGATCAAAAAACAACCTACTGCAAACATAATTGATGGCAATGTCCAGCTTCATATTCTTTCTCTTATACCAGATAACTTTCAAGGTGTAACAGAAATTGTTTCAGACGGTCTGCCAAAACCATCAAGAGTCAACATTGTAACTAAAGAAAACTTATAAAGTTCTTTGGATGCAGCAAAATACTATTGATCTAAGACCTGAGGACTTAAGCACCAAAAGACTGGATAGGTTCCATGGCAAATGATGCAAAAAAGCAGCCTATCAAATTTCTGTTTTACCAATGTCAGGAATCTTAAAGTATTCTTAGAGGTACACGGTAGAGACATAGATTTTGCAAAATCAGAGCAAAGTTATCATTTGACTAGATGGATGCAGATGCAGCTGCAGTTAGATTGCTCTTGCCACTTCACAGGAAGAGATATATACCAGAGTCATACTCCATCGTATGCATATATGTTAAATGGCATTAAACCCATATTTAATCAGGTGTTTGATCCCATGACACTGACATGCTGTTTCTGCTTTTGAAGAATGCTAAGGATTCAAGTTTGGCTGAGTCAAGTTGTTTGACGCTGGCACTGGCCGCACATACAAAGAAAATTAAGTCTTTTGATAGCAAAAGAGGAGGATCACACGAAATGCTTATAAGTGATGTTTGCCACAATTACCAATTTTAAAAAGTAATCTTAATTAATGTAACACATATAACACCAGGGGAAGCTGTATATATGTTAAAAAATCTTTTCTTATGTATCAAAGGTATTCAGCATGCAAACTACATGAATAATTCAAATAAATAGATAGTTTTATGTCTTCTTTCTGTTTCTCAGACTTTCAATTCATTTATTCTTAAATTGATATGGTAACATACGTATCATACCATTACAGGCTAAACCCCTAGTTAATAGAGTGTAATCATCTCTTATTTGATGCAGCTTGAATTGTTCTTTAGGGTAGGATATGTCTGCACAATTCCCAAAGGGGTGGAGAGGAACAGGCTTGCCATGATTCCACTGGTTGTGATGAAATGGGTTATTATTTTGCCATAGAAGCAGACACAATGATAGACATTGTGAGGGTGACTTAAATAAAGATTGTTTTTGAATAATTTTATTTAATAGGAATATTTATTAAATTGTGTCATTTAAATGAGAACTATTATTTTCTATCTATATGTCTATATATTTTAATATTATAGGCATAAGGAAATATGTGATTAAAAAGGTTATATATAACATAGGTAACACAATTCCATGGGCTTGTTATCAGCAATGACTGTATTCAAAGATTAAGGCACCAGAGGCTAGAGATTAATAGGAAAACATGTGAAAAACGGTATTTTTCTGAAATATCATCTCTTACTTCCAAGAAAATTTCCTAGCTCATTCATTATGCCATGTAACATACGTTACATACTTTAATAAGTGCTCTGATCCTTATGTCAAACTTGCAAATGTATGATTCTTTATTGCATTAGCAAGACAGCGCCAAAAATGTAAGATATCCACGAGCGTCAAATATTTTCATATATTTTTCTTCAATAATAGATACCAAAATTGGGTACTTAAAATTGGGGGTAGGTTTGTTTAATAGCTCATATAAAACAATGTATTTGAGATAGAAAAGCAAACTTTGTTTTTCTATTAGTCAAATGAGTATTTTAGTAAACAAACATTCAAAACACTTGTAAAAATGCACAAATTGTCTATAAAATGAATGATGTTAGTCACGATTTCAACTTTCAAAGGGAAATTTAATCTATGTAACGCATATAACACCATTGAAGGCTTTAATTTTGTTTAAAATGCTGCTTTTATGTAGCTTAGGCATCCAGCTTGCAAACTACATAAGACATTTGAATAATTAGATGGTTTAATGTCTTCTATCTGTAGCTCAAACTTTAATTTTGATTTTTTCCTTAGTTTGTTACAGTAACATATGTAACAGGCTGTCAGAGACTAACGCCCCGGAGCACAGAGTGCAAACATCTCTTAAAAGATGCGGCTTGAAATTTTCTTCAAGATAGGATATGTCTGCGAAATTCCCTGGGGGGGGGGGGGGGGAGCAGGACCTTTTTTAGCTCGAAGTCTATCATCCTTGTATATAAAGAATTTTGAAATCACTAGGCCAAATACTTAAATTTTACATTTTTGTGACCATCTAAGAATTCCATAGTCAGTAGTTGTATGAAATGAAACTATGAGGGATTGGGACCATCTGTATGTCGTGATCACACTTGACCAATAACATTCCCATGGTTTAAGTCATTTTAAGCCGGCAACCCTCCCATGATAGTATACAAATTCAATACAACCATACGGCATTCAAATCTTATCAAATCTTATCGATGTTAAATGTAAGTATAAATATCTGCCAAGGATAAACATTTACTTATATCTATACATATTTGTATACTGTCATTACATACATATATATTATGTGTGCTTATGTTTGTGTGCGTGTGAATTATACTTCCCACCCACCCAGCTATGTAGCTGGACAGTTTGTTTCCTCCCTATAACAATATCTTACTATTCCTACTGTCTATATGTTATAAATAATTAAAGTTACATAACTAACAGGTTCTATGCTAGCTCTTGTAAAATATATATATTTATATATATATATATATATATATATATATATATATATATATATATATATATATATATATATATATATATATATATATATATAATTTGATTTATATTTTTAGGTAACATATGATTTTTAATTTTATCTGGCAACTTATTTGTTCATCACTAGTATGCTATTCCGTAAATTTATTTTGTAATAAATGCATCATATTCATTAACTTAATTGTTAAGAATATCTATTTACCCTGTATTCTCCATGACGTAGTGTAGCATTCAAACAGAAAAGAAAAGAAAGGAAAGAACGATCCCCTATATTTTTATAGTACTTTATTAATAACCTACATGTAATCTTATTTGTAAGGATTCTATAATAACATTATATCCTATTTAAATTAGTACCCATTGGTACTTCCGCTATATGGCTTATACGTATCTTATTAGTTTCGGTAGAGTTTGCAGTTTATTACGTAAATTACTACCTTGTGATATCATTTTCCTATATCTCAGTTGTTTATGTACTCAAACAACTATCCAACATATTCATCTTAGATAGCAGCTGTCGTTTCAACCAATGATTTTCATAAACTAAGGGTAATTACTCATTAAAGCAAAGTGCCATATAGACCATTAGCAGACTTGAAGGAGACATCATTTTTTTTTTTTTTTTTTTTTTTTTTTTTTTGTGTTTTGATCATTTATTTTATAAGCCCCTGTTACAATTTACCTTGATAGCCCAGAGGCAACTATCAGGGTGTTTACAATTTATTTACATATCTCTTTCATTCTCTCATTCATACTTTCACCTCGCCTTAATTCTACAGCAGCTTATGTATTAATGATTTAGGGGTTACATGGTTTTGTATCCATAACTAGTTTTCACACATTCTATTAGGAAACAGAAAATAGGGTAGGAAGAAGAAGAAAGAAGTTAAGACCTCTGGAGAGAAAGAATAACCAGTCATGCGGGGTTCACCAGTTCTCTTGTCGGCTTTTTCTGTAAAGTTTAATTGTCTTAATGTCAAGAGTCCTGGGTGGGTTTATTTACTTTGAATTATATTTGTAGGGTATTATATTTCTCAAATCCTTATTATTAAGGAGCATTTTATCTGTACATTTTTTTATATTGTCATTTTTGACTTATGCTGATGTGTACATTGCTATAAATTTGTATTTAGCAAATTCTTAAATGGTGCCCAAGCATCTAAGAAGTTTTGCAATTCATTTCTTTGTATTGCAATTTCTCTGAGACTTTGAAATAGTGAGTGAACATTTATCTTATATTCCAAAAATGTCAAGTGTTTGTGTGTTCCTCTGCACATATTGATGTAATACCTTGCAACAAGCATTAAAAATTGAAGTGTATTCGAAGTGTTTGGGGGAAAGTTGCCAAGAATGAATTTACTTTCATTCAAAATTAGTGATATATTCATTTCTTGAAATTTTTCTGTTACCTCTTTTAGGAATTGTTGGGTTTTTGAGCACTTCCAAAAAAGATGTTCAATCGATTCTTCATTAGTACTGCAAAAAGAACAATTTGGACTATCTATTGTTTTTATCTGGTAAAGAAATTTATTTGTGGCCAGAATTTTATGGTTTATACAGGTTTGAAACCATCTAAGCTTTGTACATTTTGTTATTTTGAAAGGGGCCATAAATATATATTCCCATGACTTTTCGTCAATATGGTATAAACGGTTCCATTTATTTTTTCCTGTTGGTTCATCATTATTTTCATTCAAAATTTTATAGATGTTTTGGGAGCCTTTCCTTTGCTTAAGGATTGATTGAACTATTTTTGGAAATATTGGACCAGTTATATTTTTGTCAAGTTTATTGATCAATTTGTTTTTATTCATAAGCTTTTTGATGCATTCAATAACTCCTTGATACTGTAGAAAATTTGTTTTGATTGATGTTGACTGAATAAATGCATGGAAGTTGAGAAGATTACCTTCAATATCCATCAGATCCTGAATGAAACAAATTCCTTTATCTAACCATGACTTGTAGAAGAAGCTTTTTCCCCCAACCAGTAAATTTTTGTTGCAAAAAATAGGTGTTTGATATGGACAGGATTTGTCACAATCCACATTTAAACATTTCTGTAGATTTGATAGAGCTTTAAGTACATCCTTCCAAAAGACATTTTTTACATTTTTTAAAGTTGAATCAGTATAATCAGAGCCACAACAAAAAACATTTTTTATATTAACAATTGTTTTTATCAGTACTTGCCACTTGCTTTCTTTTTGAAGGATACGCCTTAGCCATGTGATTTTTAGTGCCTGAGAAAAAGCATTCAAGTTTATCATATTAAGACCACCTTCAAAATACTGCTTAACTATTACAGATTGTTTAATTTTAGCTCTCCCAGTCCACAGAAAATCATAGAAAATGCTACTGATAATATTTAAAATCTCTGTGTCCGGGTTAGGCAGGGATATCAATAAATGAGTTATTTTGGGCAATAAAAGTGATTTAATGACAGTTATTTTTCCTAACGGGGTAAGAAATCTTCTACGCCACATTTTTATGGAGTTCTTTATTTGTGCTATTTTGTCCATGTAGTTTATACCTATCATTTTATTTAGATCAACATCAAATGTTATCCCCAGTAATTTAAATCGTGTTGTACCCCATGAAAGTTTCCATCTTGTTTTTATTGCGTCTGTGCTGTATTTTTTTGCTCCTATCCAAATTACTTGAGTCTTATCGAAATTAGTTTTTAATCCTGATATGTTTGCGAAAGTGTCAAGCTCTTGTAATGTCTCTTCAAGAGAGGTTTTTGATCCATCTAGAAAAGCAGTAGCATCATCTGCATATTGTGAAAATTTCAGTTCTACATTATCAATGGTAATACCCTTTATATTCTTGTTGTTTCTTAGCCTAATCGAAAGTATTTCTGCACAAAGAATAAACAAATATGGTGAAATTGGGTCACCTTGTCGACAACCCCGACCTAACCTAAAAAAAGAAGATAAGTGCCCACACTGAGTAACTGCAGAACATGCATTTTTATTTAATACTGTTATCCATTTTATAATAGAGGGTCCAAAATTAAAGAATTTTAATACTTTATTTATGAAAGACCATGACACGGAGTCAAATGCCTTTTCAAAATCGATGAGAAGCAATAACCCTGGGATATGTTTTTCCTCTGTAAATTGTAATAAGTCATACACAAGCCTTGTGTTTTCGCCAATAAATCTGCCTTCAATGAAGCCTGTTTGATCTGTGCTTATTAATTTATCTAACACTTGTTTAATTCTATTTGCAATGGATCCAGATGCTATTTTGTATACTGTATTCAATAAAGTTATAGGTCGCCAGTTTTTTAGGTAGTTTCTTGATTTATTTTCCTTAGGAATACAAACTATAAGACCATGTTGTTGAGTTATTGAGAGTTCTCCATTTTGAAAACCCGCATTTATTGCTCTCAATACAAATGTACCTAACTGTTTCCAAAACACTTTGTAAAAATCTGCTGAAAAACCACTTGTACCAGGACTTTTATTATTTTTCATGTTTTTTAAAGTTTTACCTGCTTCATTTAGTGTTAAAAGGCCTTCTAATTTCAAAGCTTCATCCTCATTTAATTTTGGTACAGTCATGTCTTGTATATGATCATTTAAATCTATATCATTTAAAACACTTTCTTTACTTGCATACAAGGTCTCATAGTACTTACATGTCTCTGTCAAAATTTGTTTTTGGTCTGTTATGATTTCACCATTATCTTTTTCTATTACATTTATTACTTTGTTTGTAAAATTGTTTGTTTCTAAATTACAAAAAAATTGAGAGGGTTTTTCTCCATTTTCAATATTGTTTGCTCTAGAGCGGACTAGAAATCCTTTCATATTTTCTTCTCTTAGTTTGCACAATTCAAGTTTTAGCTTTTCTAGACTTGGAATGTTGTTTTCTGTTAAGTTGTCTTCTAAACCTTGAATTTCTTTAATTAGTTTTTGTTCATGTATATTTTTCAATTTCTTTTTATAGGATGCATAAGATATAGATTTCCCTCTTATTTCCATCATAATTGTTTCTAAAAATAACTGATCATTAATAACAAGCTGGAGTTCCTCATCTGGAATTTCATCAATAGCATCATGATTATAAACTGGTAAACAATATTGTTTTTTGATTTCCTGTATTTTGGAATTGATTGTTTTGAGATACTCTGCGTCTGTTAACAGGGAATTGTTATGTTTCCAAAGGGATTTACCATGTACAAAATTATCCATTGCTAATATTAATGTAACAATTGAATGATCAGATTTGTACCCAGTTTCAATTTTAGATTTTTTTATTAAATTGACAATATTTTCTGTAACTAAGAAAAAGTCAAGTCTAGATTGTTTAAGAGGGTTTTTACGTCTCCATGTATACCTTCTTTGAGAGGGATGAAGTTCCCTAAAGGTGTCAAAAAGATTATTTTCTTCTATCACATTTGACAGAAAATCCCTTGCTTTTGGATTGTTTATGTGCTTGTAATTGAAACAGTCTAAATCTGGATTCAGTGTAAGGTTAAAATCTCCACAAATTATAAACAAATCATTTCCTATGTCTGTTATACTTTTAAATACATTTACATAGAAGGTGGGGTCATCTTTATTAGGACCATAAACATTTATCAGAGATTGTGATATCTAAAATCAACAAATTACCATTTGTGTCTTGTATTTGATTGTGTATTTTATAATCTAAATTTTTACTAAAAAATATAGCTACACCTCTAGCATTAGATTGAGGAGCGGCACTAAAGTAGCAGTTTCCTTCCCATCTGTTTCTTATATGTATTTCCTGATCTGATGTAAAATGAGTGTCTTGCAGACATAAAATGTCAAAATTCTTATTTTGTAAGTAGTTAAAAACATCTTTCTGTTTTTTTATTCCACCCAGACCCTGAACATTGAACGATAGTATTTTGAGTTCAGCCATTTAAATATATCAAAAGTGTACTTCTATTACTAATCAGAGAACCAGTCAACCGGCATAACTGATAAAAGAAGGCAGATAAGAAAGATAATAGAAAGAACATTAGTATAACAAACAGATAAACAATCATAATAATGAAATTCAAATAACATGTCTTGGATTTACACATCAAAGATTCTATATTCTATATATATGAAATATTCATACAACTAAATTCCAGAATAATTACCTGTAAAATCTACAGAGTTAATTATCACTTGAACAACTTCAGAAAACATATTTGATACATCCCAGGTACATCTCCATACTGAAAACGGTAATTTGGGGTCATCTTAGGAGTGAAAAAAGTAAGTTTGAGATATATAATCAATATCTTTTCATAGATTCATATGTGTTAATACAAAACATAATGCATTTTCCTACTCCATTTTATACGAAAGATTCGATATCTTTCCAAGTATGGAGATGTTCATTTTTTGTATCCTTTTGTGTCTTATAGAAAAACTTATTTTTTTTTTATATATAAATGATACTTTGAATAACATTCATTCCTAAAGAGTTAAATATCCATCCCCTTTACTGTACACATTTTAAAATTCAGCATAAAGATGTATGACGTAGACAAATGTCAACCAATTTGATAGATGATATTGCAAACATTGTTGACCCCAACCAGACAACACTTTGTTAAGAGCAATCTGATTTTGGTCTTCACTGTTTGTCAAAATTTGTCAATCTGAACATTTACTTTAAGTGTTACTAATTGTTTCAAGCTATGCAGATCCCGATCAGACAGCTCCCAAAAGAGCAGCCTGATCTGGGTCTGCACTGCTTGTACAACATTGTCTGTCCAATCATTTACTCAGTGTCACTGACTGTTAAAAGGTGTATTACAAGCTATGCCGACCCCGATCAGACAGCTCTCCAAAGAGCAGGCTGATCTGGGTCTGGACTGCTTGTATAAGATTGTCTGACAAAACATTTACTCAGTGTCACTGTCTGTTACAAAGTGAATTACAAATTTGCTTACCCCGATCAGACAGCCTTTTCCTAGAGCAGCCCGATATGGGGCCGCACTGTCTGTACAAGATTGTCTGTCTAAACTATTACTCAGTGTCACAAACTGTTAGAGAGTAAATTACAAGTTTTTCAGACCCCAATCAGACAGTTCTTTTAAGGGCGGCCTGATCCGGGTTCGCAGTGCTTGTACAAGATTGTCTGTCTCAACTTTTACTGAATTTCCCAGGTATAGCAAACCCTGTCCAGACAGCTCTTCCAAGAGCCCTCTGATCTGGGTTTGCACAGCTTGCCCGTACCAATTTTAACTGAATGTCACATAGTGATATAAATCTGATTGCCAACATTGCAGACCCCTTCCAGACCCCTCTTTTAAGAGATTTCTGATCTGGGTCTGGAATGTTGGCCCCTGATTGTCTCTAAACCTTTACTTGAAAATTAATGTTTTATAAAGCCTTTTAGTATGACCTACATCCCTAAATTACCTTTATTGTACACATTCTAAAATTCATATTAAAGATATCTGCCAAAATTTCATGTCAATCGATGTAACAAATGAAATTGCAAGTATTGCTCACTCTGATCTGACAGCACTTTGTCAAGAGTGGCCTCATCTTGGTCTGCACTGATTATCATAGATTGTCTGTCTAAACACTCACACATTATCCCTATCTGTTACAAAATGAATAACAAGCTTTGCGGACCCCGATCAGACAGTTCTTTTAAGAGCAGCCTGATCTTGGTCCACACAGCTTGTATAAGATTGTCTGTCCACACATTAACTCAGTGTTGCTAATAGTTACAAATTGAATTACATCTTTGCGGACCCAGAATAGACAGCTCCTTCAAGAACAACCGGATCCGGGTCTGCACTGCTTGTATAAGATTGTCTGTCTAGACCTTTACTCAGTGTACCTAAGTGTTACACAGTGAATTACAATATTTTTGCAGACCCTGATCAGACAGCTCTTTTAAGAGCAGTCTGATCTGGGTCTGCACTGATTGCACCAGATTGTCTGCACTGGTTGTACAAGATTGTCTGTCCAAACATTTACTCAGTGTCACTCACTTTTACCGAGTAAATTACAAGTTTTGCAGACCAAGATCAGATAGCTATTCCAAGAGCATCCCCATCCGGGTCCGCACTATGTAAAAATTTGTCTGTCCAAACATTTACTCAGTGTAACTGTTACAAAGTAAATTACAAGTTTTTGCGGACCCAGACCAGACAATTCTTCCAAGAGCAGTCTGATCTGGATCTGCACTGTTTGTACATGATTGTCTGTCTAAACATTTGCCCAGTGTCACTTACTATTACAAAGTGAATTGCAAGTTTTCCGGACCCCAATCAGACAGTTCTTTTAAGAGCAGCCTGATCCGGGTCTGCCCTGTTTGTACAAGATTGTCTAAATTTTTACTGAATATCACACAATGGCACCAATAGAATTGCATAATGGCACCAGTAGAATTGCAACTATGGCAAACTCTGACCAGACCGCTCCTCCAAGAGCAGCCCGATCTGGGTTTGCACAGTTTAATTGTCAAAATTGCCTGCACCAATTTTAGCTGTATGACGCTCAATTACATTTACTCAGTGTCACTAACTTTTACAAAGTGAGTTACAAGCTTTGCAGACCAAGATCAGACAGCTCTTTCAAGAGCATCCGGATCTGGGTCTGCATTGTGTAAAAGATTGTCTGTCCAAACATTTACTCAGTGTCTCTTACTGTTACAAAGTGAATTACAAGCTTTTGCGGACCCAGACCAGACAGTTCTTCCAAGAGCAGTCTGATCTGGATCTGCACTGTTTGTACATGATTGTCTGTCTTAACATTTGCCCAGTGTCACTTACTATTACAAAGTGAATTACAAGTTTTCCGGACCCCAATCAGACAGTTCTTTTAAGAGCAGCCTGATCCGGGTCCGCACTGCTTGTACAATATTGTCTAAACTTTTACTTGATATCACACAATGGTACCAATAAAACTACACACTGGCACCAGTAGAATTGCAAATATAGCAAACCCTAACCAGACTGCTCGTCCAAGAGCAGCCCGATCTGGGTTTGCACAGTTTACTTGCCCAAAACTGGCTGCACCAGTTTTAACTGAATGTCACTCATTGATACAAATCTGATTGCCAACATTGCAGACCCTTAACCAGGTCCCCTATTAAGAGAAGTTTGATCTGGGTCTGGACTGTTGGCCCAAGACTGTCTCTCTAGACATTAACTGGTACAAAGAGCATTGCAAACAGTGCCGACCCCCACCAGACTGCTCCTCAAGAGCATCCTGATCGGGGCCGGGACTCTGCACCCAAGCTTGTCTGATGTCAGTCTAAAGCCATTTATTGGATGTCTTCTACAGGCACAAAAATGTAACTGTAAAACATTACAGTCCCTGACCAGACAGCTCCTTAAGAGCAGTCCAATCCGGGTCTGGAATGCTGGCCCAAGATTGTATGTTCAATAATTTACTCAAAATCATTAGCTGGTACAAGTGTTTGTGCAAACATTTCAGACCCCAGGCCAGACAGCTTCTTTAAAAGCAGTCCCTCGTTGGCTCCAGTTTGTCTTAACATTTATTGTGTTCTTTTTCGAGAACAAACCAGTGTATTTGTAAGCACTTAAGACCCCTACCAGACAGATCATTTAAGAGCGGTCTGATCAGGGTCCCTCTGTCTGCCAATGTTGTCTGTCCGAAATTGTACTGGTTGCCAACCAGACAGCTTCCTAAAAGCAGTTCAATCCAGGCTGGACTGTTGCCCAAGATCATCAGTCTAAACATTTACTTTATGTCAATGATCTTACAGAACACTGCAGACCCTGACCAGACAGCTCATGTAAGAGCAATCTGATCCTGACCAGCAATGTCTGCACATGCTATGATTTTACAGAATGCCACTATGCATTTTTAAACCCGAAAATGGGGGGTCGGGGAACAAACATTACCTTTCAGGACTTATCCGGTGTGCCTTGAGCCTTTTTAACTTCATAACACATTTCCCCTAATACACATATTTAGTATTGGTGTATTGGTTTAATTCACATCACAGGGACCCGGCACGTATATGCGTTTTATAGTCCAAAATGGCCAAAAAGTCAATATAGGCTTGTAAAAGCTTTATTTATGGATCTTTTATCAAGCCTACATTGACCCCCCGGCCACCCCAGACCGCAAAACACCTATACGCGCCGAGTCCCTGTGATTCACATAAATCTTCAACTTAAAATTAGTGAATGTCCTATATAAAACATTCTTTCCAAGTTTTGGTTACAGCATTACACATAGTAATAATTTCACTTCCTAAAGTCTTCTCTTTTAATGTAAAACCAATATTTCTTAAAAGGTGGGTTGAGAAGTATCCCATTAGGATACCTTGCTAAGTACAATAGATCTGGGCCAGGTCCTAAGAGAGCATTTTTTGGTGCGAACATTTATTTGAGGCTCTGCTTTTTTAAGACTTTTTTTTGAGGGGGGGGGGGATAAAAGATACTACTTCATACAGGCATGCAAACAACAAAGGCACTGGTCCGCCCTTCCATACTTATGTAGGGCGGACCAGTCCCTTTGTCGTTAGCATCTAGTATGAAACACACCCCTTAGGGACTAGCTCAAATATAGAGACTGAAAAACAAGGAATCCATCAGGATATTCAACACTGTCTTGCTGTTTTAATACAACAGTTGAAGATTCAGAAATATTTACCTTACTCAAGCAAATCTAAGGTGTGTCTAACTTTTTAACCCTTAAATCGCCAATCACAAATAAAAGTTGTTTGCCCCTGCTTTCAGAAGCTTTTCGGTCAAACAGTGTATACTCAGAACAGACTGCACCTGTAGGAGCAGCCTGATCCAGGTCCACCCTGTTTGCCTCCACCCTAACATTCATCAATAGTGTTAGCCAATATATGCCACTGATGACATATACATAAAAGATCCTTTGATGCAATCTTTTTATGGTAAGGCAATTTTTACAACCTAAAGACTGCCTTTGCCTGCCCTTGAAATCATGGCATACCCAGGTCTCCAGATAAGAGTGTGTATTGGAAAACTATTTACTTTATTTTTCATCCAAAACATTTGTTGTGGGTACTCAAAGAACCGTCTCAATGAGACGGTTCTTTTGAGCACCCAAAACATATGTTTAAATTGATGGGTAAGAAAATAATTACAATTTTGCGCTCATAAAATGTCCTTATCTGGACCTATGAAACAATCAGAGGCATAGGGAGCCTCAGCTGTCATTGAAATAAAGTATATGTGTTATCTTGGATTTAGAGGATATTCCACTGTACCATTATGGTTATATTACCCACAGCTGATAAATGGATTATGTCAGCAATCAGGTATATAAATACCTGTGGCTATTATTAGCCCATGTGGTTTTTACCTGGACAAATTGGTACCCAGCTATAAACTACAATCCTGCAATCAAGATATGGATATGCAGGTAGCCTTTTGGATTTATCAGCAGTGGGGTTTTCAATATTAATTGTTGTAAATAAACAAATGAATGAAACAGACAGAATGAAATAGACAGAACAAGAGTTGAGAAGGATAGTAAACTATTTAACTCACCAGTTTTTTTTAATCCATATGCAATTTTTATAGCCCTATCTAGTCAATTTATTTAATTATTTGATTTGAGCTTTGCGGATTTAGGTCACAAACTGTTTTTTTAGTTTCTTGATTTGGTCTGAATAAATTCACACCCACTCACACATACACAAACATTTAGGCTACATTAGCAGTTTATCTAGATTTACATTTAGTTTCTGTCAGGACCGTCATGGTTCACCATCAGGTCTAATCAGTATCCTCAGATCCACCTTCTTTCTTATTACTGATCACTCCTTCAATGTTAGAGAATAGGTCGAAGCGGTAGCGTCTCCCTTCAGTGGTTTTCCCATATATAAATCCATTGAAAAACCAGGCAGAGTCTATCTTCTCGTGTTTAAGCAGACGGCTGATAAGTTCTGTATTCTTCTTTGTAACGTCATCTACCAGTTTGTTGCTATGCTGTTTCATGGTCTTTCTGTGTTTCATGAGTCTGGTTTTTACACTATTGTTCTTCAATTTCACCAATATAGGCTGGGGGTCATGTCTGGATGGTATTCTGTGGATCGCTATAATTTCTGAGAACTTAATATCCACCTCAGTCCTTTCTTTAATGATAGAGCGTACTTTATCAGTCAGGATAGCTTCGTTTTCATTGTCTATATATTCAACTCCCATTATCTTTACATTGTTCTTTCTAGAGAACTGCTCATTATAATTACTTTGCTCAAGAGCTGTTTTTGTGCTCTCTTTTTCTTTCTTCAGCTTCTTTTCAACATTTTCTAGTCTATCCTTTATTTCAGAATTCTCAAACACCATACTGTCTAGCCTATCATTTATTTCTATCAATTGATCGGTCATTTTTTCTTTAACATCTTTTACTTCATCTTCAACCATGGCTTTGATCTTGGCCTCCATGCCTTCTAATACACTATTTACGGTTAGTTTTATAAAACTTTCAATATCATCTTTTGTCATTAGGTTCTTCATACTTTCTTTTGTTTCTTTTAAGTCTGTTGTTAGAGTCTCCAGTTGTTGATGGATAAACCCAAGCTCTTCTAAACTAGGCTCTGATACCTCAGAATGAGTTCTTTTTTTCATCTTTTCTAGAGGCTCTCCATCTCCAAGTTTAGATACTTTTGTGTCGGCCCCTTTTGGTTTTCCACCTTTATCTGAAGACATGTCCATGCTTAGTTCTGATCTAACTGTTTTTGGTGTAGTGGTCATTGTTCAAGTATTATTCAAATACTGTTCACAATACAGGTAGTCAGGGAAAATCTCCAACTGTATTCCAGTACAATCCTTCGTCTACTCTATACTATTTATAGCTTAATACAGGTAAAATGACCACCTATGGTCACCTGTTGACTTTCAGATTTTGAATCTTGAATTTTGTTTCTCCACAATATCTTCACTATTTCAAGATGAATTTCACTGAATTTTTCTGACAATATTCCTAATACTTTATTCCACAACACTATCTAATATTATAGAATTTAAAACCACTATAAACCACTATTTAGAGTAATATCCAAGAGAGTTCAACTTTCTACATCTCAATACATAAATAGCCCAGGGCACCTTCTGAAGGAGACATCATGGCTTCTTTCCATGACAGAGCATTTTTTCCCTTCATACTGATACAAACGATCACAAGTGTCGTTTAGCGATTTTGTACGCAGTAATTATTTTGTTTTGTACTTTGGTATACCCTTATATAGGATATAAGTAAACAGTGCAGACCCAGATCAGATGCCGCTGGCGTGGATTCTGATCAGTGTCGACATGTTCACCACAACATACATTCAATCTTACTGAAATTGAAATGTACATAAAATTATATTTTAATGTTCTTTGGTGTCCCTGTTGTGGGACATCGTCAAATATTGTGGACCGAAAACTAGACATATGATCAACGTAATTAATGTTTGTCTGAAAATCCACTCAATCTGGCGGATAACATGTACATAATATTTATATTATACTTTGGTTTCCCTTTTGTGGGACATATTTAAACAGTATAGATCCAGGTCAGATGCCAGTGACGAGGCATCTGCTCAGGGTCATTATGGTTCGTTACAAAATCCACTCCAACAGACTTAAATAGAAATGTACCTATACTTATATTTATTCTAATTTTGGTGTCCCTATTGTGGGACATCGTAAAACATTGTGGACCCAACCAGATGTTAATGACGTGACATCTAATCATTGTTATTACAGGCCCGTAGGAAGCAATTACAGATTGGGGGGCACACATAAATTTCTTTACAGATTGGGGGGAGGAGGGGCACACATAATTTTTTTAAAATGACAGACCTTTGTAATGAGCAATACAGCATATTTGTGCAAATTATTTGGGGGGCACGGCCCCCCCGTGCCCCCCTATTCCTACGGCCATGTATTATTGTTGTTTGTCTCAACATCCACTAGCCTGACCGGATTAATGTACATATAATATACTTTGGTGTCCCTTGTGTGGGACAATTCAAACAGTATAGATCCAGATCAGATGTTGGTGATGTGGCATTTGCTCAGGTTCATTATTGTTTATTACAAAATTCACCCATTCTGACCCAAATTAAATGTAAGCAACACATACACATATACATCTATATATATACACACATACACATACATATATTCCGTAATTTGGCGTCCTTTTTATGGGACATCGCCAAACATTGTAGCTCCAGATCAGACGTTCTTGTTGTGGCGCCTGAACATACAGGTTAAACAGTAAGCATCCAAGTGATGAAAAAGCATCCAAGTAATGAAAAAGGATTTTCTACACGCGGGTAAGTTTGCTTCGAGATGACCCCCATTTTAAGTGGCGTTAACCTCAATATACGGTGTATAAATCTATATAAGAATAGGCGAGAAATCTCCAATAGGAATTTGATACGAATACCTTCATTTAGATATATATACTAGGCCAAAAAAGAAACGCCGCATATTAAGATTAAAAATATTTCGTGTTAAATGAGAGTTACAAAATTTCATATGCTATCTATGTTTCGCTACTATTCCTGCCACACATTATTACGATTGTTTTATTGGGATCAGTCAACCCAAACCAGTGTACTGGCTGTCTTTTTATTTTCAGGTTTTTCACGTGCACATTCATTTTATTTAGATTTACACATGTAATAACTACTGAAATCACTTGTCTAATATCCAATTTTCTTGAAAACATTTTAAAAATCTAAAATTAAAAGTTACACATTGCTAATTTACCATGCCAAAACGGACACATGTTGAACGCGAAAAGGCGATTGGAATGTTACAAGCTAACGTGATGCCATCGGTGATAGCCCAACAATTTCGATGGCATGCAATGATGATTGAACGTCTTAGGAAACGTTTCTAACAAATTGGAACAAGTCAGACCGTGCGCATTCATGACGTCATCGCCTAAAGACGCGACGTTAAGATCGGTAAAAACGTAGGTTTAAACTGATGAATCAATTTTGTCCGGAGACAATGATAGCTAGGACAACCCTAGGAACTCATAATCCAAGAATCAGCGCTCAAACTGTGACACATATTTTGCGAGAGATTGGTGAAAGACCCCCATATACAATGTATGTATTATATGCGGCGTTTCTTTTTTGGCCTAGTATATACTAGATACTAGTTTAACAACTCTAGATAATAGAGAATAATAGGTATAATATACATTTACCAAGTGGAGAGTCATGTATTTACGCCAGATTACCTACCTAAATTATATACTCAATTTCTTGTCTGCAAGACAACTCAAGCTAACGAAGATTTGAAAAGTCAACTATAGGAAGCAGTAAGTACATGGAATTTGTAAATATGAAATTTTAATTATATGCATGTATAGTAAACTACGTATACGCATAGACGCACGTGCGTACATGTTAATTTCACGAATATAAGAATATACGATGGTTTTTAGTAAGTTTACAAATATAATAATAATAAAATGCGCATTTCAAGTTGACCATGTGGACACTCTAACTAACTGTCATTGGCGTATCTCATATTAAGCAATACACGCATGTGCGTGATAAAAATAGTAAAATTTGGGGGAGCGCAGCTGATGTGTTAAGGATGATCTAAGATTCGAGTTAATGATTATGAAATGCATTTTATTACAAAATAAATATTTACGGAATAAATTGCATACCAATGGTGGACAAGTAAGTTAACTGATAAAATGATATAAAATAATAATAATATGTACCTAAATGTTGTGCATGGGTGGGGTTGCGCCTGGGTTTACAAGATAATACAAAAGATCGTTTAGCTATGTAACTTTAATTATAAGTTGTTAAGGGCGGTGGAGGTTGCAAGATAATTATAATAGGGAGGGGTGGGCTGTTGCTGGGTGGGTGGGACGTTGAGTGCCTGTGCACACACACACACACACACACACACACACACACACACACACACACACACACACTATATATATTTGCATGTAATAACAATATACAAGTATATATAGATATGATTTTATGTTTATCCTTGATATACTCTTAGATTACAATTTACAATGATATGAATTGAATGACGTCACACTGGTGAATGTAATTGCACCGGTGGTTGCTACAACGAGCTGGTGGTTGCATTTTTAAGCATCGGTGGTGGCGTAAAAGGTAAGAATATCTATACCTGTTGACTTTATTATTTATTTATAAACTTGCATTTATTTTATATGTGATGACACCTGGCGCACAGACCACCGGTAACATTGCAGTTTATGGCTCTGCCAAGCAATTGGTGATTTAATTCATGGTTTGGACTGCAAATCTAACAAAGTTCTAACAAAGCGCTTAGACGTGCAGATTTCACTCAATTTAGGCAGTTACACTAGAAAAAAGCACCTGTCACGGCAAAACTCCAGAACTTTATTGGATTTGCAGTCCAAACCATGAATTATATCACCAATGGCTTGGCAGAGCCATACACTGCAATGTTACCGGTGGTCTGTGCGCCAGGTGTCATCACAAATAAAATAAATGCAAGTTTATAAATAAATAATAAAGTCAACAGGTATAGATTTTTTTACCTTTAACGCCACCACCGGTGCTTAAAAATGCAACCACCAGCTCGTTGTAGCAACCACCGGTGCGTTTACATTGACCAGTGTGGACGTAGGGTTGTATTGAATTTGTATGCTATCATGGGAGGGTTGCTGGCTTAAAATGACTTTAACCGTGGGTATGTTGTTGGTCAAGTGTGATCACGACATACAGAGGGTCCCAATCCCTCATAGTGTCATTTCATACAACTTTTGACCATGGAATGCTTAGATGGTTACAAAAATGTATAATTTAAGTATTTGGCCTAGTGAATTCAAAATTCTTTATATACAAGGATGAGCATTTTCCTTTTTTCATGTGTATTGTATAGAAGATACAACTTATGCATATGTCATGCTAAGTGTGGTGTAACTATTGACACGTGACTTAACAGGGACAGCTGCAAATAGTTGTTCTTCATGTGCATCCCGGCTTGGCATATCACATGTGTATGATGTTTATAATTACTACAATTGTTATATATGGGGTTGTTCATAATGGACCTAATACTGATGTAATGTACAGTACAATTTACCCCGTTCTCATTGACCTGTGATAGGCGGTGTTAATTGAGGTTGGGATCTGCTGGATATGTCATGTATTCATTTTCACGTTGGTAGCATATAACAGAATGGTTATACTAATTAACAGATTAAAACGATGAATGTGAATTGTGGTCTGACTATGATCAAAAAATAAAAATGGGCCGGATTGAGATGCAACTGTATGAGTCACATTTATTGGAGTTTGTTCGTTCTATACAGGACAGGTAGAGCAAATTGACTTCAAACTTTGATATAAACATTGCATACAGGTTGTGACTAATATACTGCATATCGGAACGTTTTTTCAAACAAAGAGGGATGATCCAAAAGTTCTGATCGTTGCCTTGTAGCTTTGTCCAGAGACTTTTTTGAGAGGCATACCATGCACCATTGAAACGAACAAGCGTTAACCTTTATAATGATGCTAGTATTTTCTCGCTGTACTGTTTCGTTAAATAATTACAGCACAATATACATGGTCCACTCCATACCACTGGCCTGTTTTCATGTTAATAGGGACTATTCATAATTGCTTCAGACATAAGTCAGCACATCTAAGATTGTCTAAAATAGTTTTTACCTTTAAAGCAGCTGTTTTACAGAAGAATGGGCCGGTCAAAATTTCAAGTGGTCCAAAATTTGATTATAGCTGACAGTTGCATAGCCATACATTTAAGGGCATAGGAAACCGAGATCATATAGAAACTTCACTAAATATATAGGAAATATTGACTTCTGTATGAACATTGTGCAGCCATAAATATGAATTGCTGAGACTGCTCCTGTCTAAATTGTGAGGTCTCTTTTATGCACAGTCTGTCTGATAGGCCAGTGCATTGAGGGCATGGCTGTTTTGGGGTAGTTTTCTGGCCGCTCCTTCAAGTTACATAAAACTTGTCAAAGCGGTGTATAGACAAAGAATATATTATTATTTGGTACAATTTTCAGGCATGTTGCATTTCTGGTTACAGAGATATCACGCCAGGATCAGAACTTTAAGATCATCCCTCGTAGGGAGCCTTGCCAAAAAGCAAAAAAAAAAAAAATAATAATAATAAGGAAAAGCCTCCATTTTGTTTGATTTTTTTAAAAAAAAATCTGCTTCTGGGGGGCTAGCCCCTCAGACCCCCCTTGTAAATTCTAAATGTATTTATTTTTGTACTAGCATCTTCATCTACATTGATCTGAGGGAGAAAAATGGCAATTAAGTTTGGGTGTTGATTTTTTCCCTTAAAATTGTTGATTTTTAGGTCGGTAATACATACTTTGGGACGCCCTAGGTTGCACCAGATCACACCATTTTTTGTCAAAAATACTTCCGGGGAGCATGCCCCTGGACCCCCTAGCAACAGTGTGACTGCTCAATGTTACAGGGCCACCTACACACCTGCTATGTTATTATCTTTTTAGGTAATTAGCCCTTTTTAAGAGAGTTTGGAAGAATGCATATCACATATATACTTACTTGATTTAACTGAAGTTAAACATGCGTATAGGCACTAATAAGCAATTGTAAAAAATACTTTTTATAGTTAAATGCTTTCACTAAAGTGTCTAGAAAAATCTAGTTTAAGCTGTTGGTAAAAATTAGCCCCTATTCCCAAAAAGGAAACTGAATGATATGTCTCTAAACCTCAAAGCCTACTCTACCAGGTACAGCAACAACATTTTAAGGATTGCCTTATACTTTGAGCCATATATAATGCATTTCATTGAAATTAATTATATGTCATGCATTCCATGGCTTTTATATGTCATATATTCCATGGCAAAGATCTGTCTTTAAGACAAAATATTAAGTGACCATTCAGTCATGTGCTCTTATATAGCTTCATGGTTTTTAAGTATGTGATTTTAATTCTACGGAAAGATAAATACATTTTAGGGAGAATTGGCTTATATTTTTGGGGATTTGGAGAGAAGCTTAACTATTTTTAGGGATTTGGGAAGCGAAGACAAATACTTTTAGGGAGACGAGGACATTATTTGCAGGGAGACGGGGAGATCAATGCATTATTTTCAGGGATCAAGGGAGCACAGACCCCCCCTGGGGGGCCTCCATAATGGCCGCGACATGTGATTTCCAACAATGTGGTATTTTGACAAGTGTAGACTCAGACGTGCCTGTACAGCCTCCATTTAAACTTAGAAACTCCAAATGATGTTCAGCCAGTAGCTTAACACTCATGGGATAGACAAGCGACAGGCAAAGGCTCTGATCAGACTGTGCGTGTGCGCAGGCTGATCTTAGGCTTTGCTGGTCGCACGTATCACATTGTTGCAAATCCCATGTTGCGGCTCATATTTTATGTCTATTAAGAAATATCCCTTTTTAAAATAAAATCCAAACATCTGAATCTGTCTTTTCATTTTCTGGTTTTATAGTTAGGAATATTGGGATCTAACACAAGCAGGGTCCTAATTATTTACAAAATGTATCTATATGGTTTACACCCCCTCTGGCAGGGTTTTGAGTATTTAATTTGAAGTCAGACCAGAGTACATATATATTTTGAAATATTTTCAATATTATCAGAATTATCACATATTTTATGTCTATTAAGAAGCATACCTTTTTTAAAATGAAATCCAAACATCTGAATCCGTCTTTTCATTTTCGGGGTTAATATTTGGGAATATTGGGATCTGACACAAGCATGGTCCTTATTATTCACAAGATGTATCTTTTGTGCACACCGGATAAGGATATCTGGGATTTTACCCGGGATATAAAATCTTATCTCTACCCATGCTATCTTAACCAGGACGTCAATGAAAATTCATCATGTCAAATTGCATTTTAGCGTATTCAGGGACTTCTGGAAGCTTATTTTAAAATAAATAAATAAATGAATAAATAAATAAATAAAAACAGTGGTGAGCAAGATAAAGAATCCATTATTCGTGTGAGGGTAGATTGAAAAATCTGTCCCTCCGGATCACTGTCTTTCATAACTTTGTAAGCCTCGTGATGCCAAACGGCCATCCTCTGGATGGATTTTTCTATCCTACCCTCACGCTCAAGATAGATTCTTATAATATGATTGGGATTGTTCTTTATCGTATAGCACTCATACAGCCCAAACCTCTGTGGACTACTTGATCACAAATCTAGTACTCTACCAATTGATCTACAGTGCTACTCCTGTAAAGTTGTATTTTTATCTGTGAAGAAATGTGCTGCAGGGACATAAAAGAACCTGCTCTGTGAGCCGGGTCTTTTAGGTACCCAAAACACATTTTTTGATAATTTTTAATGACATAGAAAATATTTCAAAAATATAGATGTACTCTGGCCTGACTCTAAATTAAATTCAGTTTAAGCAGGTATTGGAGCCAGCAGAGTGCAAGCGATTGAGGATATGTGGCTCTTGGCTGCTGTCCATCCAAAGGCGATGGTTATATAGTTGTTGATTCATTGTTTATTACTGGTCTCGTTGTTTGTGGGGGTTTCATGTTTGGTCCTTGTTTCTTTTTTATTATGAAGTAGTAAGTGTCTTTTTCTAGTTGTGCTGTCATCTCGCTGAGAAAGAAGGATAGCTGGCTGCTTTACTTTAATTGTCTACCTTCTGTTTTGTGGCTTTAGTGTATTGTGTGTTTTCCTCACAGTGTCATGTGTTGGTCTGCAGTGTATGAATATGACATTTATTGGTCATATTTACTTACTTCTTTACTGTATTTACTTTTTTATCAGTTACCTCTCATATTAACTGCATTGTTGCACGTTGCCTGATAAATGTTGTCTATCTCACAGCCTGTGCCTTTATCAGGTCATGATGACGTTGCACTTTTTGAATGACGCCGCCAATGACACTGAACCGACACAAAAATCAACGTCATAATGGCTAGTTTGAAGAGTGAAACAATGGGTAAACTGATAAAAGAATACTCGGTTCGCGTCTTTTTATATCAAGTTTACCGGGCTCGGCTTTGAGAACGCATGTTGAATAGCTCGGCAAGCCTCGCCTTGTCAACAAGCGCTCTCAAAGCCTTGGCTGGTAAATTTGATATCGAAAGACACTCACCTAGCATTCTCTATCAAACGTGTTAATTATAGGAGCTGATAAGTCCGAAGACGAAGAGAATGAAGATGATTCCGGTAACAGTTCCATTGAAGATGAACATGTTGAAGAACAGTTACAGGTACAGTCAAATATTACTCATTGATGATATTGATATATCAAAAATCAAAGAAAAAGACGTGTCACATTGAGAACTAAGATATAAACTCCGTTCAGAAATTTTGTGGCACCGTTTTTTTTCGCATATCCTGCTTTTATACGCAATTTTAGGCCCTACACCGTTGTGAGAAAGGTAATCTTTAAGACCTCCCCTAATTTCTCCAGCGGGTTCTTTGGCAGTGCGTGCCTCTGGCAAAGCCCTGATTTCTTGGATAAAAGCATAAAATTCAGAAACGCGCCCACAGACTAAATCCAGTTACATAAAATATATCAGTATTCATCGATATGCTTCACATCTCTTTGGTCTTTTTTTAAATTGCTCAAATACAACACACCATGTACTTGAATATCTAATGTTTTGATAACAAGTTAGAATAAAAACGATTCTTTATTCTACACAAATATAATTCCATAGTTGTACCTATCATACGTGAAAAGTAAGGATAGACAGGAATTCGTAAGGGCGCTGGGGAACCTGCAATGGTGGCACTTAGTTGTTAGTTCTAGGAGCTTCCTTCCAAAGGCTCATGTTATAAACCCACGTTGTGACGTGCAGATATTTTCAACAGTGCATGGATGTGGCAAGCACGACCGTTATTGTGCCATTTTGACAGGTATGCACTTAACTTCATTGAACATTACAAATTCAGAAATTTTCACGAAAGTATGGCTATGCAGTAAATGTAATACCTTGGTAACAGGACATTATCAGCATGTTATTATTAGTTTATAGCTGAAATGGGGCATTTTACTACCATTTATAATCGCTTGGTTTAATCGACAATACAACTGAATTTGTGTTTTATAATTTCATACCCGTGTATAAAGTATGAATCCAACCTTTTCTAATGATATTGGACAACGAACATTTTTGGGGGAATATGTACACCGTAAAAATTAACTTATGTTTTACATCAAATTAAATAGCAGCTGAACTGCCATAATTTATCAGCTACCTATATTAGTTCAATTTGTACAGTACCGTTTGGTTTGCCTGAGTGATGCAGCTGGTATAGTCCTGAATATTTTACCTGACTTTGGTGACCTCTATTAGCATAATTACACACCTCTTGCATTTTTAAATAAAGCTTCGAGACACTTTAGGAAAACACATGGTAATTCCATCGGTGTACAAAGATAAATACTATCCTGCCAGCCAAGAGTGACAGTGAGGTCATGTTTTGTTTACAAAGTTATGAAGGTCTTAGAATCGACAGCTCACGTGTGTATTAATTCTATCCACAGGATAGGATTAATACACAAGTGATCTATCGATTCGCGTATGCTCAATGAGTGTACACGTTAGTGTTTTACTTAGCAAATGTAAACAAAGTTTTACGTCACTGTCACTCTTGATTGGCACGACAGTAGCATTACCCTGTTCAATAAGTATATTTAGTAATATTTAGCTCAAGTGGTAAGGAAGGCAACTACATGTATTAAGTCCTAATGGTAGTTTTATTCGTAAAGTCAGTGGTTAAATCCTCATGCAATACTCATATTGTTTTAGCTCACCTGTCACAAAGTGACAAGATGAGCTTTTGTGATCAGTCTTCGTCCGTTGCCTGTCGCCCGTCGTCCGTCTGTTAACAATTGACTTAAACGACAACTCCTAATCCCCTGACACAATTTTAAAATAATTTCACACAAATGATCCTTGGGTGGTCCTCTACCAAAATTATTCAAATTGTTCTGGCTCGTTGCATATCTAGGTCATAGCTCTAAAAATAGATTTTCGAGATGAAAACTTTAAACATCTTCTTGTCTGAAACCAGAAAGCCTAGACTCTTGATATTTGGTACTTAGCATCACCTAGTAGACCTCTATCAAGTTTGTTCAAAATATAGCTTTGGGGCCAAAAATGGTCTGGCCCCGGGGTCACATGTTTTACATAGATTTATATTGGGAAAATGTAAAAATTTTCTTGTCTGAAACCACATGGCATAGAGCCTTGATATTTGGTATGTAGCATCACCAAGTGGACTTCTACAAAGTTTGTTCAAATTATAACCATGGGGTCAAAAATGGCCCGCTCCAGGGGTTACATGTTTTACATAGGCTTATATATAGGGAAAACGTGAAAAAATCTTCTTGTCTGAAACAAGAAGTCCTAGACTATTTATATTTGGTATTTAGCATTACCTAGAGGACCTCTACAAAGTTTGTTCAATTTATAGCCTTGAGGCCAAACATGGCCCGGCCCGGGGGGTCACATGTTTTACATAGACTTATATAGGGAAAATGTGAAAAAAATCTTCTTGTCTGAAACCACAGCGCATAAAGCCGTGATATTTGGTATGTATCATTACTTAGTGAACCTCTACCGACTTTGTTAAAATTATACCCCTGGGGCCAGAAATGGCCCCACCCTGGGGTAAAATGTTTCACATAGGCTTATATAGGGAAAACCTGAAAAGATTTTCTTGTCTGAAACCAGAAGGCCTAGACTATTGATAATTGGTATTTAGCATCACCTAGTGCACCTCTACCAAGTTTGTTCAATGATAGCAACGAGGGTCACATAATTCGCACTTGCTTATATAGGGAAAATATGTAAAAATCTTCTTGTCTGAAACCACAAAGCCTAGAGCCTTATAATTAAGTATGAAGAATCACCTAGTGGAACTCTACCAATTTTTTTGCATTTCAGCCCAGGGGCCAAAAATGGCCCCGCCACAGTGGTCAATTATTTTACATAGGCTTTTATAGGGAAAACGTGAATAAATCTTCTTGTCTGAAACCAGAAGGCCTAGACTATTGATATTTGGTATGTAGCATCATCTAGTGAACCCCCTCCAAGTATGTTTACATTATAGCCATGGGACCAAAAATGCCCCCCTGGGGGTCACATATTTTACATAGGCTTATAAAAGGCAAATGTGAAAAAATCTTCTTGTCTGAAACCACAAAGCCTAGGTGTCTTGATGTTTGGTATATAGCATTACCTTGTAGACCTCTACCATGTTCGTTAGAATTATATCCCTGGGGCCAAAAATGGTCCCTCCCTAGGGGTCAATTGTTTTACATAGGCTTATATAGGGAAAACATGAGGCTTATATAAGGAAAAAGTTTACAAAACTTCTTGTCTGAAACCCGAAGGCCTAGACTATTGATACTTGGTATGTAGCATCACCTAGTAGACCTCTACCAAGTTTGTTCAAATTATAGCTCTTGGTCTTAAATTGGCCCCGCCCTGGGGGTCCTATGTTCTACATTGGCTTATATATAAGGAATATGTGAACAAATCTTCTTGTCTGTAACCACAAGACCTAGAGCCTTGATACTTGGTATGTAGCATCACGTAGTGGACTTCTACCAAGTCTGTTCTAAATATACCCATTGGGCCTAAAATGTCCCCGCCCAGGTTTCAAATGTTTTACATAGCCTTTTATAGGGAAAACATGAAAAAACTTCATGCCTGAAACTACATGGCCTATAACCTTGAGATTTGGTGTGTAGCATCACCTAGTAGACCTCTACCAAGTTTGTTAAAATTATACCCCTATGGCTAAAAATGGCTCCGTTTTTGGGTGTCACATGGTTTACATAAGCTTATGTATTTGTCAATTTCTAATGACATTGTTTCTACCAAAATTTATGATAAAAGTGACGACTTTGATTTTTAAAGTTTCAATTTCCCATTTTAGATGTTGATGTTCCTCGCTCTACATCCTATGGAGTCTATATCTCTCAACTCATTCGTTTTGCTAGAGCATTTAGCTATGTTACTGACTTCAACACTCACATTAAATTGTTAACTCAGAAACTTCTTAAACAAGGCTATCGGTATAATAAACTTCGCAAAACCTTTTCTAAATTTTATAGACGATACTATGATTTGATATCTAAATGCCAAGTTGGGCTTTTGATCTCTCTTGCGCCAAGGACTTTGGGATCCTGATTTTTATGGTGACTTGATGTATAAATTGAAGAAGATTGTTGGCTCTAGTTTTCAGGGCAGTCCATTATAAAAAGGTTGGCTATAACATTTATGTATTGCAACAGACTGCATGCTTGGTGGTCATCCCAACCATGGTTGGCAACTTTGCTTTCCTTTTTAATTGCATGCCAACGGGTCAGACTCCAGACTCTATGACGGTTCTGACTAAAAGACTTATCTATTGATGAGATGGTAGGGGTTTGATGCTTTGTGTGTTTGTTGGGCCCACAGAGATTTACCTGTTGGATTTCTTACGCTCCGGTATTTCATTTTATTTACTGTTGAGTCCTTATATTTGCTTTATCTCCTTGTTATATCTTGATTTATATGTTCTAGATGATGCATTGATAAGTCAGGGGACTTTCATTCCAACCAAATACCTGTGTGCCTTGATCCACATTTGAATTAAGGGTTAGGTTGGCACCATGAAACCGGTTTAAGCCCTCCAGTTAAATATTATACTGACCGTTCCAAGGCGGTACTTCTTTTGTGGATCTTTTATTTTTTTTCTGTCTTGTGTTTGCTCGGCCTTTGTGCCCGTCTGTTGATATGTGCCTTGTGGTCACCTGCTTGGAAAGGGCTGACCTCTCGGCTCTCGTTTGTGGTGTCTAACTGTGAGTGTATCACTTTCCCATTGGTATCCTGGGTCAGGTATGGTACTTGATTGTATCGATTCCTGATCTTTGCACCCTTACTTACTTTTATATATAGGGAAAATATGTAAAAACCTTGTCTGAAATCACAAGGCCTAAAGCCTTGCTGTATGGCATGTAGCATCACCTAGTAGACCTCTACCATGTTTGTTCAAAGTATATCCCTTGGGCAAAAAAGGCCCTGCTCCGGGGGTCAATTGTTTTACATAGGCTTATTAAGGGAAATGTGAAAAATCTTCTTGTCTGAAACCGCAGAGCCTAGAGCCTTGATATTTGGTATGTAGCATCACCTAGTGGATCTCTACCAAGTTTGTTCAAATAATACCCCTGGGGTCAAAAATGGCCCCCCTGGCGGTCACATGTTTTACAGCCATTGGGCTTATATAGGAAAACCAAGAAAAAATATTCTCGTCTGAAACCAGAAGGCCTAGACTATTGATATTTGATATTAAGCATTACCTAGTTTACCTCTGCCAAGTTTGTATAAATTATAGACCTGTTGCCAGAAATGACCCTGCCCAGGGGGGTCACATATTTTACATAGGCTTATATAGGGAAAATGTGAAATCTTCTTGTCTGAAATCACAAAGCCAAGAGCCTTGATATTTGGTATTAAGCATCACCAAGTAGACCTCTACCAACTTTGTTCAAATAATGACCCTGATGTCAAAAATGGTCCTGCCCGGAGGTCACATGTTTTATATAGGATTATATAGGGAAGACAAGAAATCTATCTTCTTCTCTTAAACGACAGAGCCTAGAGCCTTGATATCTGTTATGTAACATCACCTAGTTGACCTCTTTCAAGTATGTAAAAATTTTGACATGGGACACAAAATCGGCCCGCCGGGGGGGGGGGGGGGGGGGGGGGGAGGGGTCACATGTTTCGCAGAGGCCAATCTAGGAAAACACAAACAAACCTTCTTATCTGAAACCACAAGGGCTAGAGCCTTAATGGTTGGTACGTAGAAAATGTTGGTGTGTAGTGGGGGAGGGGGTAGGGTCTTGATATGCGCTCAAAGACTATAATACGGAAGAGGCCAACGTGATTGCCCTCCATCAAATGGTTTAAGTCATTACCTTCCACTGAACAAGACTAGTGCACATAGTACAGGTGAGCGATTCAGGGCCACTATGGCCATCTTGTTTTACTTTTTTCCATCTTCCTTTACTGTTTCTTTTGTTTACTCATGCGTCCTATTTCCTTTTATTTGGTATGTTTCTTTCTAAAATAAACGTTTTTATTTATTATAATTATATTAGTTGTATGGCCCACGTTCCACAGACAAAAACGTTCTAATTTCCTTCTTCTCCTTTCTAACCTGGTCAGCTGTGATCTTGGCCAGCTGTGATCTTAGCCATCTGGTTCAAAAATAATTTTAACCCAGGGTTCTGTTCCTTTTGAAATGTCTCGGAAAAGGTTGAAAATTAGTTATTTAGCTTTTGAGGATAAAAATGATTCTGTTTGGACATCTTGTCATTTAGATTGTGTGTGAAGAATGTACGGTGTGGCATGAGAATGCACGTGCTTAAGACAGTGAGTAGATAGTGTTATCGGTGCATTTTATCGTGTAAAATTAAACTTATAACTGGAAAAATATTTATCTTTGATCGTAATTCGAACCAGGGACTCTGCCGATACGATTTCACGCTATACCGACACACCTATGGTAAATTTCAATATCGTTGTATATGGATTCGTCCAGTTGATAAGGGTGGGACATTCCCTTAGGCTTAATGGGTTAAACTTTTGTAGGAGTTTGGACATGCAGTAGCCTATAACAAGCCGCTACCAACATACGATCCTGGTCGTTATGATAGCATATCAGGGCCATATGGGATATCATTCAGCGTAAATCAAGAAACTGTCTTTAGTAGAAAGGGTGCTGATGGATTGAATTCTAACAAAAACTACAACACAACCAGAGAAGCTGAATCTAATACATCGAATGATGCTGAAGGTGAGTCTGAACTATGGACAGCGCCCCAAAATAGTAGGTGATAATGATCAGGAAATACCACAATCACAAACTGTATACTAACCCATGGCACCGCGAGGGAGAGCCACACAACAATCACGAGACACCAGGAAGACAAACTAAGCAATGCAACCAGCTTTCTCTTCCCCATCAAGATGATTGCAAAACTAGAATGGACATAAAGGAGCGAACAACAAAACATAGAACAATTACAGAATCCCACAATGGGAGTAACAATAAACAACATGTCAACAACAACAGAAAGACCGCCTTAGAACGAACAGCAGCCTTAAAGCCGCTGGGGGGCTCAAATGCATTTTACTGGTACCAAATCGTCGCCCTAGATTCTGCTGTTGTTGAAGTACAAGCAATGTTCAGCTCGCATGGAGGCCATCTAACTATTGCAATACATCATCATGGAGAAACACAATCAAATAAGCACATTATGATGAAACAAAGAAAAGGGCTCACGACTCACAGATAGTCAGAGCTAAAGAAAACCTCAAGTTGAGCCACGGTGGGTCTAGCTACAGATAAGCTTCAGGCACCAACCCACCGATTAAAGCTTTAAGTCAGAGCCGTCATAGAGTCTGAGGTCTGACCCACCGTCGTGCAATTAAAGAGGAAACCATGGTTATAAACCGTGATTGGGTTTAAAACCGGGCATGCATACTGTCGCATGACATCCAAGTTATATCCAACCTTTATATAACGTTTGATAATATTTTTGAATTGATCACTAAAATAAGTTTTCCAACAAATTTGTTTGAATTTAGAAACTAAATCACCATAAAACATAGGTTCTGATATGCCTTGTTGGAGAAGAGTTTAAAACCGCTTAAACGGAACATTCTATAATACTATTTTAAAGGACAGTTCTTGGTTAGATTTTTAGGGGATGCTGCCCTATTCCTCAAATTCGTTTTATTTATATGTGCCAGCTCATTAGAATTTGGTACTTATCGCAAATGAACTCCATTTGTATTCGGGAAAACGCTATATGAGTAATTTTGTAAACAGTGAAGACCCAGATGAAATGCAGCATAATGCTGCATTTCATCTGGGCCTATACTGTTTGTCTAGGTAAAAATATCTTCAGACAAAAGAATACAATATTTTTTTGAAAATTATAACCTGACACCCCTTGATATGTACAATGGACTACCCCAAATTTATTTTATCCAACCTGATTGAAGAATCCATTAGTATACAATAGGTTAAACTCTCATGATTCTTACATATTAATCTGGTAGGGTAGGTTTCTGAATATTAACCCGAGTTTTTCAATTATTTATTTCCTATGTGTCTGCTCAGATATGTTATTTATCGTGGCAAACAATGCAGTCTGATTCAACTTCAATCAAGGGCCATTACTATGCTGCAAATTTGTGAAAAAAACACAGGTAGAAAATACCAACCTAGATCTTTTCACTATCAATGCATTTACAAAATTTGATTAAATTACGTCTATTTCTTCTACAGATATCAAACGAAACGAAACTCTGACATCAATCAAGGGTCATAACACTGTTACCAATTTGCGAAAAATACCAGGCAACAATTCCAACGTAGATTTTGTCAATATCAATGCATATTCAAAAATTTGGTTAAATTCTGTCTATTCTGTATAAGGATATTAAGTGGAAACAAAAATATGCCATAACTCAAAATTGCGAAAAATGACAGTTAACAATCCCAACCTAGATCTTGTCAATATCAATGTACATGCAAACTTTGGTCTATTCTACTTAAATTCGTTCAAAAGGTATTGAGCGGAAACGAATTCCTGATAACAGTATTAGATCAGTCAAGGGCCATAACTCTACATTGCAAATGTGAGAAAATGATGTGCAACAATCCCAACCTAGATCTTTTCAGTACCAATGCATATATAATTTTGTTAAAAATATACCATTTTGTTCTCAAGATATTGAGCGGAAACAAAAATATGAGGGATGGAATGACGGACGGGAAGACAGACAACCAAAATCCAGTATAGCCCCACTTTTAGAAAGCGGGAGCTATTAATAACAACCGATTCTAGGGTAAAGGTACAACCAGAATACTTCTTTTAGTTGCAGCTTTATGCATTGTAAGACAGGTAACCTGATGGTGTAAGGTCCTAACTGGTGATTCAACATGGTGTGTGGGGTTGGCATTTGTACTTGCTGGTCCCTGTGTAATGTGGTGATTAAGAGTCATTTGTAGTTTGACAACAGTCTCTCACAGGTAAGGAGCTGGCCCCGAGGTTATATAACTTTTAATGCTCAACTTATCTGAGTGTGACTTTTATCCTGCTCATAGATGTTAAAATACCAACAGTTGTTGGCATTTTTACATGTATTAGCGGATAAATACGGGGATAAATACAACATCTGAGAGTTCTAAAACAAGAAAACTAGTTATTATTCAGCATTTACAATGTATCTAATCATATATACAGATACAAGGCTAGCATCTTTTTTGTGGAAGATATGTAAACTATGCAGACCAAGATCAGACGGCACAGAACGCTGCTTCTGATAAGGATCTCCTCTATTTGCTAAAAGAATTATCATTCAAAATTTGAATAAAAAAAGGCACCCACCAACCCTTAAAACAGGAATGGACTGGTCAAACTAATAAGAGTGGATAATCTCATTCAGCTTAAATGGGTTGAGCTGGCTCAATCATGTTTTAATTTATGTTCTTACCATTGGCTATGTGTTTAGTTTCAGTATCACAGAGCCTGCAGCTGACCACAGAAGAAGAGTTCTTAAGAAGCGGTAATGTCTCTGACCCACAAGATTTACTCTGTAATGTCTCTAACTCATCCGATATTAATTGTACTGTCTCAGATTCACCTAATGCCTCCAAAATATCCGATCTCAGTAACACTTTTCCAACAACGACACTCAGGAAAGGACTTCAATCTCAAGAAGGCATTACATCTCATAAAAAAATAGAACGAACATCGTCAGAACATAAACTTTATCCGACCCCTTTACATCGTATGAGCTCCAAAGATTATGAAAACACTGAACTACCCAATGAAGCTGTGAGTGCAAAAGAAGCCTCTAGTATGTCAAAACCAGGAGATGAAGTTTGCGTGCGTTATTCTGGTAGTAGCACAGACAATGGAGAATTTAAGTTAAATCTTGAAACACAGAAAGATGTGAAAGACTTGTAAGCGTATGCATTAAGCACGCATGTGAAAGACGAGTAAGGGAATGTATTGAACAGGCTAGGTGATAATGTAACTTAGATGACAGGAACATCGTGACTGAATTGGGAAATAGAGAATACTAGGTGAGTGCCTTTTGATATCAAGTTTACCAGGCAAGGCTTTGAGAACGCATGTTGACATCGCGAGGCTCAGCAAGCCTCGTGATGTCAACATGCGTTCTCAAAGCCTTGCCTGGTAAACTTGATATCAAAACACGCGAACCTGGTATTCTATTTATCAGTCGACCCATTGTTGAACACTCTTAAAACTAGCAATTATGACGTAATTTTTGATTTTTGTGTTGATTCAGCGTTATCAGCGACGTCATTCAAAAAGTGCAACGTCATCATGACCTGATAAAGGTAACATGTCGTGAGATAGGAAACGTTTATTAGGTAACGTTATGTTCAAACAATTCAGTTAATATTTCCGGTGACTGATAAAATGTGATACTAATTGGTGTAGCTCCCATTACGCAGTATACGCGCATGCCTAATAAATAGTAACTCTCAAGGAAGCTCACCTTATATGGTAAAAGTGATTTCTCATACCACAAGACACTGCTCTTAAAGGAAAGAATTCGCTCCCTTTGGGAGCAAATTCTTTCCTTTAATAGAAGTTCCAATTTGAAAAGGGACATAATTGTAGAGAATCAGTGCTTGGTACAGTAGTCTCTCTCTGATGTGCGTATCTTTTTCAGCGTTCTGGCTACGCCATTGATACTGAACTTGAGACTGAATCCACTAATGACATTTTGTACGGACTGCTCTATCCCTAAGTTCATTATTTTAAAACGAATGGTTTGCATAATAATGAGCCGTGACATGTGATTTCCAACAATGTGGCATTTTGACAAGTGTGGACTCAGAAAAGCCTGTGCAGCCTCCTAGTAAGCTTAAAATGGTGTTCATTCAGAAGCTTATCAGTCATAGAATGTTCAAGCGACTAGCAAAGGCTCTGATCAGATCTGCGCGTATGCACAGGCTGGTCTGAGCATTTGCTGGTGTACATTCCACATTGTTAGAAATCTCATGTAGCGGTTAATTTTTGCTGTGATTGCATTAAATAACAATGCGTATTACAAGCATTCCCAACGTAAAAAGGGCTACAAAATATACAGTTGTGGCTGCATTGAAAGTATTAATACGTTGCGAAGAAGAATAAAATGCTCAGAATGCTTCGCATTTTACCCATTTTCTCTCTCGTTAACAAATTGAAGAGTGATCCTATAATATTCTTTATATATTCAAACAATAAAGTTATGTCCGTTTGACTTAAATGTCTGTCAATTCCAAATATTTGGATGCATTCCATTCAAGTATCCACATGACAAACTTTGATTATATAGCAACGTTAAGCACCTAAACCAAATTCATTTGGTAAGAGCCGTAGACAACGAAGGGAAATCAAGTATTCTTAAAATCAAAAGACACAAAATCACTAGCTTGTGTGTCAGTCGTAATCCTGAACCGTTCAAGCACATTTAAACATCACTGAGCAAACTCTCTGGTAAAATGTTATGCAAGTAAGCTTTAAGCATTGCGTTTACGGCTACAGCATACCTTGACGTCACAAAACCTCAATCGCGAGCGTGTGTGTAAACACTCAGAAAATAAAGTGTTGGTCCAGCATTTTGATGATTAACAGAATCGGACAAATTTTATTGCTTTTTCGTCATCATAGGCATTGTAACGTTAATTAAAACTAATCAAGAGTCTAAACAATTGATAATGGAAAATCTATGATTATTTTTCAGTAAGGAGTGGGGTATAAATACATTACTAATCCTTTTGCAGGTAAATGCATTCTCAGATTTTACATGGTATAGGGGAAAAGCGTGTTGGGACTCGAGGGGGGGGGGTGATACCACACAGCAGAACATGTGAAAGTAAGTAAGGGTGCAAAGAGTAGGAGTCGATACAATCAAGTACCACACCTGACCCAGGATACCAATGGGAAAGTTACAAACACATAGTTAGACACCACAAACGAGAGCCAAGAGGTCAGCCCTTTCCCAGCAGGTGACCACAAAGCACATATAAACAGACGCGCACAAAGACATAGCAAACATAAGACAGAACAAAAACATAAAAGATCCACAAAAGAAGTACGCCTTGGAACGGTCCTGTGGAAGTCTGGGCAAGCCCGAACGTGTAACTCAGTATTTGGATGTTTTATGTGTTTTATCGAAAACCTTTTCTACAATAAATCTATAAAAAGTGCAAGTCAGTTTTCTTTTCATAACCCCTAAGTCATTTATTACAATTTTTAGCATATTTATTTTACGTCTATGAAGGTTGAACCCTAGAATGCGGCGTGTGCGCATAGCGCTGCATCGTCTGACGCCCTTAACCATTACACCACAGAGAAATCCCCAAAAAAGGATGCTCAAGTAGCGTATATAACGAAGCCAGACGCAGCAATACACTCCATATATAGGTTCTATAAGTTATGTTATTTTATGACATGAATTACGATATTTCTTTATATTTGTATCAACGACACTTGTCTTTTTATTACAGTGGGGACACAATCCATATAAATATTTGGACGTCTGTGAGAGTTGATCCCACAAATGCATCTTGCAGGCTTTGCACTGCAAAGTCTGACGCCCTTACACCACAGAGGATGCCGTGATATAATAGTTAATGAACCCAGATCTCAAGCAAATCACAACAATAATTTGAAGTTAAGTTAACTAACATGTAATATGTATTCCAACTTTTATTCATTTCCATCAAACAAAAAGATTTACCATGCTTGTTACCGTAAATAAGCTCCAGAATACTGCATCAGTTCAATAATGGCGACCCTTTCCTGTGGACCTAACTCCGTGACCTTTCACTTTTCCCAGAAAGCCTCGTTTTGAAGTAAAGATATAAGGCCAAGCCAACATTGTAATCGTTTCTGGTACACTGTATGTGTAATTTGATGAATTCAGTAAAAACACACACTTTAAACACTAATAAAACGCGAAGCTGTTTGAAGCCGCAAAATCCATGTTCAAATCATGAGATTCACGTGTTGTTTGAACATGGCTTTCACTTGAAAAAAACTTTACTGGGCCCTGATTGCATGCATGACGTTACACTGGAAAGCGTTGCGGCCGTGACTAATCATTTCGCCGATGCTTTCGTTGGGGAAAACGTTGCACGCGTATATATGACGTGTTGGCGAAATGATGTTCGAAAGTTTGACGCTGACGCCATTTTGTTTTGAGAAATCAAGTGTAAGAATAGAGATATTTAATGTTCAAGCGACGTTTTCAGCGTGGTCTGTGCTGAAATCAGGTAAAATATGCAAGAATAACGATCACACATGTTTATCCCCAAGCTTCCGTCCGCCATGCTATCTCCTCCTAAACCATTGGACGAAATCCAACCAAAGTTGGTGTGTGAGTTGCTATCATGAATGGGACGTGCAACGGCACATTTTTTTGGCCCCGCCCCCTGGGGTGGGGCCAAAAGGTCAAATATCATTAAATATCATTAGATTTCAATTACAAAGTCAATTTCAAAGGGTTTTTAACCAAACTTTGTGTGTCTTCTCACACATGTAAGATATAAAACATATCAGACGGGATTTTCATTTTGCCACCTGGGTCATGCCCCAGGGGTGGGACTTGGGGGTATCGTGGGGGGTTGGGGAAGTAAAAAAAAATCCGAAATTCAACCAGATTTGGTGTGTGAGTTACTTACATGAATGGCACATACACCGCCGCCATTTTTGGATCCCCGCCCCCTGGGACCTTGGGGAGGGGCCAAAATGTGAAATATCATTAAATCTGAATTACAAAGTAAGTAAGGGTGCAAAGTTCAATTCCAAAGATTTTTAAACCAAACTTAGTGTATCATCTCACAAATGAAAGATAAATAACATATCAGACGGAATTATCATTCGGCCGCCTGGGCCATGCCCAGGGTCGGGACAGGGGGTACCGCAGGGGGTTGGGGGCCAAAATTTGTTTCCCCAAAATTCAACCAGATTTGATGTGTGAGTTACTCACATGACTGGCACATGCACTAGCTCAATATTTGGAGTCCCGGCCCCCTGGGGCCACTGGGAGGGGTCAAAACTTTAATTTTCTGAACATGGTCATGTGGAATATCAAATTAAAGGGGGTTGAGCAGTAGACAAGGACACACTGAAAAATTTAACCTACAATCAAACTGGTGACCTTGGGATGGGGTCAAAGGGTCAATTACCATTAGATTTCGAGAGCGCGGGGATTTGCGATGGCGCGCCATCGAATGTGTTCATGTTGTTTCATTGCATTAACACTTTCCGGGTCCCTCGGACGATGTTTGAACACTCTGCCTAACGTCCTTATGTTCAAACAGCTTCCTCGGGACCCGGCAAATGTTAATGCATGAAAAAACATGTGTGATCCCTATATTTGTCACCTTGACCGAGGTATCCAGGATTTTCATATGAAGGATGTTTTGTTTCCAGCAGATAAAGCCACAATGTTGTTGTTGTTTAGCGATTGTATTGTGTTAAAACTTTAAAATGTGAGTGTATTGGCACTAATGTCTATAAACTGCAGTCTTCCTTGAGTGAGCAGGTTGTTGTCGATGGTATGGTTCTCATGCTTATGAAAAAAAAACAAGTTTCCTACGTTAAACTGGTTACCTAAACTCCATACAAGTATTTAGTTTAAACATATTTTATTGCCAAATATATACAGTAACGGGGGTGGGTCACAAGTTCTCACAACATTAGTTACGACCCTTCCCCTACATTTAAAACATACATAATAGCTAATAAACGTGGCTATATATATACAAATGCATTTGTGTTAAACACACCTAATTAACAAAGCAAATAAGTTAGGAACATATATTGGAAACATATCAGAATAAATAAATAAATAAAAAAGTAATAAGTAAATAAATAAGTAAATAGTAGACAGAAAGATTAAAATGAGTATACAGAAGTAAATAACAAAAATAACTATGTATATTAAGTATACTAAAGACAAATGAAATAGGATGATACAATAGTAAGTAGATGTAAGAAATATAATAATGACTATGGAAAAAATACAAGACTGCTATTATGACTACCCCATCGGCTCAACAATAAAACATATAGTTTAGTTGGTATTCACGTAATATGATGTTTTCAAACAAGGAGTCTAAATATTATTGAAACGTTTAGTAGCTTGTATGTACCTTTGGACTGCTCTGAACAAGACTGTTGGTTTCGAAATTCCAGTTTTCATTGCCAAAAATTATTAAATTAATGCTTAGGGGTTGTAACATTCCCACTGTATCGTTGAAAACCTGTCTTTCATTTGTGTATCTTCTACAATGAAAGAAGTAGTGAATGGCGTCCTCTACCACACCACACAAGTCGCAAAGAGGGTTATCACGTATATGATTTATATAAAGGTCATTATTTAGGTTGCTACACCTATTTCTGAGCCGTGCATGTAAGACTGATGTATATCTATTTCCAAAGGTAAAGTATGATGGAATGTATGACTTGTTGAACTTAGAGATTACATGTTTTTTGAAGTAGTTACAGTTGATAAGTTTTTAAAATCATCTTCAAGGACATTCCATAATCTAATGGATGAAGGTATACATGATTTCTGTGAAATGGTCGTAATATTATAAGGAAGAGAGATGTTTCTATTATTTCTCAAGGGTTAATCTGAAATTTCATTGACTAATGGAGGGATTAAATCTGAGATATATGATGGCACTAAGCAAGCATTAACATTATACATGAATGAAAATTTTTGTTGTTCTCTTCTTTGTGATAGAGTTAACCATCCACACTCTTTGTACAGGTTTTCTAACGATATAGATCTAGTAAGTCCTGTTACAAGGCGTGCTGCTTCATTTTGTATCTTTTGAACTGTTTGAGAGTCCCGTTCAGAGCATCCATCCCATACCACTGATGCATACTCAACAACAGGAAGCAGATAGGACATAAGCTTTTCTGCTAATAGAGTATTTAAGTTTACGCATTAATGCTAAAATTTTACTTGCCGAATTTACAATATTTTCAACATGTGAATGCCACTGTCCATTGCTACTTAAGGTAACACCCAGATGTTTATGGCTATCATAAAAGCCTATAGGGATATTATCAAAAAAAGTTGTGGAAGGAAATCAAGCTTTTTAAGAGTAAATAAGACAGCCGGTTTTCAGTGGATTAAATGTAACCAGCCATTGTTTATCCCAGTTAGTCAGTAGCTGCAGATCATGGTTAATAAAACCAGCAATGTCAGGAATATGTGCTGCAGAATAAAAAAGTGAACTGTCATCTGCAAACAGCCTTGTCAAACTAAGAAGATGTTTAGCTATATCATTTATATAGACCAAGAATAAAAGAGGCCCTAGAACTGATCCCCGAGGCACCGCTGCAAATATAGATTTTAAGCCAGAAAAACATGATTTTAAATCATCTTTCTGCTTCCTCTGACTTAAATAACTGTTTAACCATTCTAAAAGCTTTCCCTCAATACCATTTTGCCTCAGCTTAAAGCTGCATACTCTGTAACTATGAACATTTTTCGAAAAAAAAATATTTTCTTTTTAAATCATTTGTAAAAGTAGAATAAAGTTATGTTGTCACAATAAATCTAATTTCTACAGCTGAAAACTGCATGGAAAAGTGAATTATCTTATCAAAACAGGTGTATTTTCTCTTGTTTGTAATTATTTGCGTCCCTCCAATAATTCTAGACAGGTAATTTTTAACATAAATGCTGTTGTTTTGGCACTAATAATTTGTTAATTATCACGAAAAAGGTAAAATGTAAACCTGAATTTTAGCACTTTTAATGTGTTCTTGAAAAATAGAAACATTATTTTTAAAATGAAAATATCAAAAGTTACAGATTATGCAGCTTTAAACAAAAGACCTTTGTGCCAGACTCTGTCAAATGTTTTTTAAAACATCACAGAACACAATACAAGAAAACATATTATCAAAAGCTTGGCATATATTATGGAAAATATCAATCAACTGAAAAACTGTTGAGTGGTGTGGTAAGAAACTAGATTGATACTTGTATAATAGGTTATTGTCTAAGAGAAAGTTATACAAATTTTTAAAAACAATCCTTTCCTGCAATTTCCCAATACAGCTCAAAAGTGCTACTGGCCTGTAATTGGAAGGTTGAGATTTATCTCCCTTTTTAAAGATAGGAATAACATTTGCAAGCTTCCAAGTATCAGGAAATATACCCTCACTAAATGATCTATTCATCAAAATACATAGGGGTTTGGAAACAGATTTGGAGACACCCTTGAGCATTTTATGGCTAATGCCATCATCACCACTTGCTTTGTTAGGATCGAGAACTTCGATTATAGTTTGTATTTCATGTTCAGTGCAGTTTATTTCAGAGAGAGAGTTATCGGTAAGCTTTGGAAAAGGAGGTAACTGGGTATGTTCATCATTTACAGTTGAAATAGAAGCAAAATAGTCGTTTAAACAATTAGCTTTGTCCTGATCATTAAAATGCCATTGGTTTTCACCATTTGGAAGTGTAGAACATAAAGGAGGGATAGAAGATGATGAATTATTATGTTTAACAAAATGTCTAATTTCTTTCCAAAATTTACGTTTATCATTATTTTGAAAGTCTGAAACAATGATATCTAAGTTATTATAAAAAATATTCTTTTGCATGCTTTTTTAGATTATTTACCTTGTTTCTATAATACTTGTATTTGTTCCAGTCATTAGGGTTACCTGATTTTAAAGCTGTTTTTTTTTATCCTGTCTCTTTTCCTTGAATTTCTCCTAATTTCCTAATCATACTATGGTTTGTCGTCTTCTCCCACTACAATTGTTTTATTTGGTATGCACAATTTAGCAAATTCAATAAAAACATTTGTAAAAAATGAACTTGCTTCAATGACAATAATACCTTGATTCAGACGTGTCATGTCTTCATGAAGAATTATAGGATCTAACAAAGCAAGTTGGCGTGTTGGATCAGCTACAATATTATGGAGGGAGTTGATAAGTAAAACATCTTTCAAGTTATGCATATTTTGATTAAATAAATCTTCATTCAAATCTCCTAGAATAATAATATTATTAGTGGTATCTAAAGCCTTTTCTATATTTTTGTTGAGAGAATCGAAGAAATGGGTGTCTGCAGTCCGTAAACTATAAAACAAACCAATAAGATAAATATCCCTATTTACCTTAATTTCAACCCACAGTGACTCATTCCAGAATGTCTCCAAACCTGAAACCCGTGTATGAGCAAGCTCACAGGACAAGTACATTAATAAACCGCCACCATGATTTGTTCTGTCTTTTCTGTAAGGAATATCATATTTGCTAGACATTATCAGAGATTCTGTACTAATGTTAGCATCTAAGTGAGATTCACTAAAGCATAATATGTCAAAGTCTAACAGATTTTCTGTTATATAATCTAGTTTATTACGTATACTTCGAATATTACAATGCAAAAAGGAAAGAGAGTTTTTAATAGTATTAGGTCCTGGATTTCTTTCTACGTCACCAGCTTCCAAAAGTAGTAGGATAAGCACTATTTTAAAATATATGGTACACACTATATCATTTAATGCTATTGATAATAAGTTGCTAGTACCAACTGCCTATTTTAGTAAATAAATGATATAATAAAAAATAAAGGTCATTGAGACATTTACCTTGACTCTTTTTTTGATGATACACCTGCTGTTGAATAGACCAATGCTTGCACGCCATTGATCCAGACTATTACCTATGCTGATATAAGATTATCAAAACAAAAGACATGCATACAAGCATTAGATCTAGGCAACAGCTTTTCTTTTTGTACTGTACATGAAACCAAATAAGGTTAAGTAAAGACTTGTTCTCATGGGGTAAATAGCAGTCAAAGAAAATAATTGAGATAAAAGAGTACAGTCAAAATACAATAAAGCATTTCAAGTAACAAATAGAAAGACATAATATATACATCAAGCATTCTAATAAGATTTATACATATATGGTTTTGGTGGAAGTGTCCCATTCTTGGATGGTATTCTTAGCATTTAATCAAACACTTTGTGTTAAAAGTTATGTACAGCAAAACCTTGAAAATTTGAAACCCGATTCTTCCAGCTACTCAGTACTTACTGATAAGATATAAGATTCGGACACGATCAATTGAGGAAAAAAGAGCCATATTCCAATTCAACTTTAGATACTATCGCACAGACATCCAGACAAGAAAATTCTAAGAGCACAGAACTGTAATTATTTCAATTTCAACATGTATTTTAAACATGTGTTTTGGGTCCTCATTGAGGCGGTTTGTTTGAGTACCCACAACATGTTCTACATGAGAAATATAGATAATTTAGTTTCCAATGTGTATTCTTATCTGGAGGCTTGTATCGAACAAATCTCTAGTCCCCCTGGACTTCAAATTTACAAGATTTGACTGTATAACTCTTATCTTAATCGACAATAAGTTTGACATAATGACCTTTAGTTTGAATAGTAATTACATACTGTAAGTTGCGGTGCTCAAAAGAATGGTTCTTATTGAGCACTCACAACATGTGGTAAATCTAATGAGTATAATTCAGGGATCAAATTTAGCACTTGCTAACTTGCTAAATGCTAGTAGTTTTTCCCAAAAAGCAAGTTGAAATTACTGTCACTTGCTATTTTGAGTAAGTGAATACAAGTTGTTCTCACATCAACTAATTTCCAAAGTATGCATAAACTGCTTGATAAACAGTGTAAATCTAGATCAGCCAGCGCTTTTGAAACAGTGTAGATCCTGATTAGCCAGCTTCTTCAGAGGCTGGCTCATCTGGATCTATACTGTTTGCAAGGTAGCAAACATGTGATTTCAGAAAGGTCATATTTTAAATATTTTTTTGCCACACATCTTTTAAATACATATGCTATACTTGAAATTGTTCGAGTGAGTAAGCAAGTTGAAAATCAACTTTAGCAAGTAAGAAAAATGATCATTTGCTATTTTTAGCAAGTGGCTAAAATTCTACAATTTGATCCCTGAAATTATGAGAAAAAAAATCATGATCGTCGAAACATGTGGTATAAACTAAAATATCATTCAACATAACAGAAAAATAATCTTGATTCAGAGCAACATGAATTAGCATTCAACATACGATTCAAGGTTTTTAATCGACACGAAGGTTTCGATGTTGGTGTTGTTGCTGCTGTATTCTAGTTTGTAGTTATTGACGTGCAACATTACCTTTGCCTCACTGCTTCCGGCCTTTGCAAATAATTTAAGCCCAGAACAGGCCTGACAACTGGGTCTGATCTGGATTCAAACCATAAGCATTACATGTAGTTTTGCTAATAGAAAATAAAATAGTGAAAAATTTGTATTTTTGGGAAAAGATAAAGCAGGAGTAGAACCATTACACATAGGTTTAGATAAACATTTTTGAGCGTAGAATTATAAATATTTTCTAATCCATCAGTTTGAACACGTGTTTTGGTGCTCAAAAGAACCGTCTCATTGAGACGGTTCTTTTGTGTACCCACAACATATGTTTGGTTTAGAAATAAGAAAATTATTTTGTTTGGTAGGCAATCTTAACTTAAGGCCTGATTACAGCAAACACCATCAGCATCCCTCCCATAGAATGACAACAACAACAACAACAACAACAACAACAACACATTTCTAAAAACAATACAGAAAATCAGCAGACAACCGAAAAACTTGAAGTAGACTTGAATTGGAAGTATACAAATTGGGATTCGATCATGCAGAATGATTGTATCTATCCGATCGGGTGCAAGCAAACTATCAGAAATTAGACTCTGCAGTAGCATTGACCACTGTGCAACTGTCGTCCGAAATTAGGTAACATGTGGATTTATAATTCCTTTGTGTTTTGACGATAAGTTTTTAGTTGTTTTGTTGTTGCTGCTGTGTTGGAAGTTACATGTAGTGTAAATACCTTTTGTTGTCCGTGTTGATTCGAGAGAGTGATATCACGATATCGAAGAAAGGAGACGAAAACAACAAAAACCAAAAACATAAATGAAACTAAAATGAAAGTAAACAGGCAAAATTTCTCTACTGGTTGTCCTTCCCCACGACCTTATTGCAAACAATTTTTCAGATGTCGGGTACCAAATTTACAAGCGTTCAGCACGTATTTAAAGACCTGTCAACAAGTATTTAAAGACCTGGATCAATGTCCAATAGAGACCATTAAAGGATTAACTGATAAGGAACAGTTTCAATATCTCATAAAATTAAATGGGCCTCAAGATGAGACTTAGCTGTATACAACACAATTTCTTTCACTAAGATGAAGATCAATATTTGATCAGAAAAAACCTAATCCCTTCATGGGGACCACTTTATTGTCCCCTGTAAGAAAGTCATAATCACCTCATTCGAATTTTCCTTTGATATCCCCAGTATGACCCCTGAAGAGAGTGATAATGAGTCGTACCAGTATTATTGCTGAGGATTTACCTCTTTGAAGCAATATTTATTGTGATTAATTTTTGTGGGAGCAAACATTTCACCTTTGGTGACTCATTAATGCCGACAAAAATGTCTCGAGACACTCAATATTCACACAATAAAGTTAACTTATACCGGAAAAATATTTTTCGTTGTCGAATGAATAAATAAATAGACAAGAAATATCTTTAAAAAAGTATAAGACGAAGTGAAAGAAGACATGTTTGATTTGAGTAACGTGATAAATAAAAAAAGAGCTAAACAAACAAAAATAACAAGCTTAATCCTCTACCACAATGACATGTATATATTTGTGAATTTAGTGTTTTACATTTCATCAGATTAGTTTAGTTACTTTTATCAATACGGCGGAATATACATGCGAAAAGAAAAAGACTAGTTTGTTGGCTTTTAAGGATTGCTAAAGATACTTTGTTTTGTTTTCAGTCAGTTAAGTTCAGTAAAAAACAATGGCTTATGGTCCACGTAGACTATCTAATGATTGCCACCATTTTAGAACGGTGTGACTTGTGGCAATCATGCGATCTAACTAACCCCAATGAATTCAAAAGAACAGCTATATTTGGAAAAATTGCTACATGTATTTACCGAAATAGAATATATTTGTATTGTAAAAATCCGCCATTGTTGAACAACTAGCCAGGTTCTGAGACGTCCCAATGTCAAAACGCCCCGAACTGGTCAATACAAAGAAAGCAGGTGGCAGTGATTTTGATCAACTGATGGCTGTGAACTCAAACGACAAGGTCATTCTGACTGTCTGTCTGTCTATATGTATGTGCGAGTACGTGCGTGCGTCTAATAGCATGCGTGGCTGACTGGCTCGATTTCTGTCACCCAGAGGGGGAAGGAGGGTTAGTCAATGTCTTTTTAAAAACTTATCAGAGTGTCCCCAGCCCTTGGGTCGGTCAGTGTTTCTGTCTGTCTATCTATTTGTCAGCCCTGACATCTCATGTCCTGGTCTGCCACAAACCTTCTTTCTTCATTGCTTAAAATATGACTTGTTTCGAAAAACAATTTTAACAATTTTAAATATGCTTCGCGTAGATCATGCTTTTTGTGAAGGATTATACTTGTGTGATTTTAATAGGAGATCTCTGCGGTCAAAGGGAGATAGTCCAAACATTTAATTGACAGAGCTGCTTATAGGGTGTGGGACTCCGGGAATCCCGCGAAAATTCAAGGCAGAATGCAAACATATCATGTCCCTGCGCCCCCAAATTGCCAAGCGTCACGCGCAAAAAATAATAGTACTGTGCTACCTTCATAGTGGGATGGGATCTATAGATATTCCTATGGAAGATAAGTTGTTGTTTTTTAAATCGACACATATATACTTAAGGACTTTGAAAACGCATCACCCAGATTAAATCCTTTATTTCACAAACCCTGAGAATGTCAGCGAGATAATTATTATTGCATATCATAGTCTGACCATCTTGTAGTGTGTCCTAGAAATTTCATGGTTGTAAATTTACTTTAAGGTATTGAAAAAAGTATCCGTTTTAAGACAGGGGTGGTCGATTTTGAAGAACACAAGTTCAGCTGCAATTTAACACGCGTTAGTTTTGATTCCTGACACAACGAATTTGCGTCCTTTGCTTCTTTCGCGATTGCACATTCATCATTGAGGGATTAGAAATGAATTGCCAGTTTGGTTTGCTCAAAATTACACCCCTTTGAAATTAGCGACTTAGCCCACCCACCCTGATTACTATAGTCTAGTAATAAAATTCAACGTCTTGGCCTTTCAAAGTTTCGATTTCTTACGTCCGGTTGTATTGGGAGGGGCTAAGGGCATACACAAATGACAGATTATTCATAAATTACGCTTGTATCACGTGTCTTTTTTATTGTGCAAGTGACGTTTACGTACATTTTTAAGACGATCTCAATCACATGACAGCAGAAGTCCTGCAACGATTTTCATCAAAATGTCTTCCCCACATGCTTGTCAGTGTATGTAATCAATATCAGTAATGAAAGCGTGCATAAAGGTAACTAATGAAGATGTTTCTAAAAAGGAGCTATAAATTGATGTTCAAATTTGACGTTTATTTTCGAAATTTTGAAGTTATCAATTACTTTTAATTAGAAAAAGTCTATAAACTATTTTGGTAACATGGCATCATATACGCCACAGTTTAAACATAAAAATAATAAAAAAAAGCTTCATTTATTTGTGCAGAAAGGTGCTGGATGCTGTATGTACCCATGTGACGTCATCAACAGCGTCGCGTGATAGTGCAGTCAAATTAATGACTGATTCATACCAATTTTGGGTTGCACATTAAAACCTACGAGTAACTTTTCAATCGCATTTACTACGGTTTGCAAGAAAAGTGCAAACATATGGTGATGCGTTTTCAAAGTCCTCTAGTATAATTCTTCACATTTCTCAGGATAAAGCTATCATTCTTTCAGCATCAAAGTGAAAATCATATTTAGAACTAGAAATGTGTCCATAGGACACGGATGCCCCCGCTATTGCCAAATTCGCATAAATAGGGAATTGTCATTAACAAAGGACAATAACTCCTGAAGGCATGATGCGATATGGGCCTTTCTGAAACTTGAAGACATTATGGTACTTAATAATGTGACTAAGTTTCATAGAATTATAACCAAAGCTGTTTATCTTAGAGAGCAGATGTCATTACGACCTACAATTTTTCATAAAGTAAGGGCAATAATTCATTAAAGCATGGTGCCATTAAGACCATTATCAAACTCGAAGACATCATGTTACTAGACAATGTGACAAAGTTTCTTAAAATTCTGATCAAAACTATTCGACTTAGAGAACAGAGATCATTTAAAACGGTGAATTTTCATAAACAAAGGTCCATAACTGCTGAAAGTATGGTGCGATATGGACCATTATCGAACTTGAAGAAGACATCATGGTACTTAACAATGTGACCAAGTTTCATAAAACTCTGATCAAAAGTATTTGACTTAGAGAGCAGACATCGTTTCAAATGGTGAATTTTAATAAACAAAGGTCCATAACTGCTGAAAGCATGGTGCGATATGAACCATTATCGAACTTGAAGAAGACATCGTGGTACTTAACAATGTGACCAAGTTTCATAAAACTCTGATCAAAAGTATTTGACTTAGAGAGCAGACATCGTTTCAAATGGTGAATTTTCATAAACAAAGGGCCATAACTACAGAAAGCATGGTGCGATATGGACCATTATTGAACTTGAAGAAGACATCATAGTATTAAACCATGTGACCACGTTTTATAAAATTCTGATAAAAATTCCACTTAGAGAGCGGACGTCGTTTCACATGGTGAATTTTCATAAACAAAGGGCAATAACTATTGAGAGCATCATGCGGTATGAACCATTATCGAACTTGAAGAAGACATTATGGTACTTAACAATGTGACCAAGTTTCATAAAACTCTGATCAAAAGTATTTGACTTAGAGAGCATACATCGTTTCAAATGGTGAATTTTCATAAACAAAGGGCCATAACTACTGAAAGCATCATGCGATATGGACCATTATCGAACTTGAAGAAGACATCATGGTACTAAAACATGTGACCAAATTCATTAAATTCTTATCAAAAGTATTTGACTTTGAGAGCGGACGTCGTAGGGACAGACGTACGTACGTAAGTAAGTACGTACATACGTCGGACGGACAGGGGTAACACTTAATGCCCCGGCCATTGTCATGGCGGGGGCATAACTAATGAAAACGTGCAAAAATAAACATTTCTTACAACTAAATCTTTTTAATAGATCAATTACCATTTCATGACATGTACTTTCTTCCATATAGAGATCAAGTCAGCTTTTTAGGTCAACAATGAAATTATAAGACTACGTCTAATAATTTATATTTTTAAGCATTACCTGTATACCATATTATCTTTAAGCCAATATATATTTTATAGACAATAATTATATTTCATACAATTAGTATTTTTTGGACAAAAATATTTGTAACAATTATTGTCTTTTTAGACATTAAATTTTATTATAAACTATAAATATAATTTATAGACAATAAATATCTTAATATGGAGAGCATATGTTATATTAGAACAACAATATTACTGGTTTGGTGGCTTAATGTGCATTTCTATAAGAGTCCTATATTGAAATTTGAGAAATTAGGTCTGCATGCTTGACTCAACTCATCGTCTGGATGTAGATGGTAGATACGAGTTGTATCTTATATGGTAATTCTTCTAGAACACAAGCAAAAGGGTGCCAATTAACACATCTTAATCATCGTGTGAATACACCAATTAGTTTGAAGTATCTTGCTGGATTGAGTGTGGTAATTTTAAAGCTTTTTTTCAAGTCATTACACGGATTCACTATCAAACTATCACAAAATCCATCAGAAAACTAAAATGCCTTGAAAAAGGCACCTTCATGGTTGTGTACAGCTGTATCGTTATTGCTTTCAAAATACATGATAGATGAATGAAAGAGGCGAGCAAAAAATACAAATAACCATCAAAATACTATATTTGTAGTTTATAAGGCATGCAGGGGGATGTCCCTCCCCGACCCCCTGTATGCTAGATGACAGGGAGAATAAAGTGATAAAAGGTAAAAACAAATATAGCACGTTTTTAGACTCACTATCTTTTTTCGAATCCAACCCAACGTAACCCCCAGATTTACTATATGTTAGGTGCAAATCTGGGATGCTTTTTGCACAGAAAAGTTCCTATGACGATTACAAATGGGCCTCGACGCGAGAAAACCTGTCTTCGGGGGGTTGCGAACAACACAGGCGCAGACTAGCCTGCGCATACGCGCAGACTGATCAGCGCCTCTGTTATTCGCGTTTAGGAAAGTATCATGGGTAGACTTGCTACAGGTGAACTTTCAATTTTCTAGCTAGTCTCTGTAGCTGAGGAGACTAGTTTAAAACTCGCTTTGTCGGAAACCCCGAAGACAGGTTTTCTCACAACGAGGCCCAAATTAAGGTTTTCTTTACTAAAGACAACAAGGGGAAGTTCAAGTCTTCAGGCAGCCAGTTACCACAAAATGCACATGAGGTTTCAAGATAAGGTTATTCCACAATTCTTCTAGAATGTATCAGTATTATTCTAGCATTGAAAAACAAAGTTATCAGACAGCACCTTTTAAATAGAGGATCTTACATGAGTGCTTATGTTTTATTGAATTTATTAAACGAGTTGGGGAAAAGAGATAAAATGCGAGGCTTGCCGAGCATTTTATCTCTTTTTCGCAACGAGTTTAATAAATTCAATAATACAAGAGCACGAATGTTAGATTCTATTTATCATATGACATAAAGAATACTTTGAAATCTCATTTCTGGCGTAAAAACGTTATAATTTTGTCCTTATGTGAGTCATAATTTATTTTCGTCGAAATTCTTGAGTTTTACAATTTACTCGAAAACAGAACGTACCATGACCCAACTCTTGCCCTAAAATGTTAAAACTAACTTTATTTAGCATATATATATGTATTTGATTCTGATTCAAAGATGTTATAAAGATAATTTTTTAAGGCTTAAACTGTCCAAAACGACCCTTTTTCACTGTAGCCAGGCAAGTTTACCGGTGTTTTCTGAAGCACAGAAGACACATAATCTATCATCTTTACTAATTTCTTTTTCCTGATGATAGTTTCATGTTTTAGTGTGCATTTCAAAAATATAATACTGTGTTTTACTGACAACTAGATATCTAAATATCTGTCAAACTTTGAATACAGCCTTCCACCCACTCCTGTAACGAAAACCTATTCTATAAAAGTAGTGTAACATCCCAGAGATAAAAAAGTTACTCCCCAACTCCATTTTGAAGAGTGGCCATTTCCTGTCAGCGTGAAAATTGAAACGAATAATATTTTTGATTATTTGACGTGAAATATCTATTTTTAGGTTTGCAGGTAGGTGCGTAATTTATGCATATGGTCCCTAATGTAACGGTGATATATTGTTTGTCTGAACTACTTTTGCTGTTGGAGAATTTGGATACACATTGTCTTAGTGTAGAGTTTCTAAATTTGGACCACCTGGGATGTCAATGTATTCCTTATAGGTTTATTTACAGATCAACTATGAATATATCACTCATGTAATGTTCACTACTGTAACGTTACAGGAGGGATCAAAATGTTACATAAGGGAAGAAATATTATTTAATTTTCAGCTAATAAAATTGTGAATTGTGCAAGCAACTAGTAGCTTAGAAATACATTTTTAATTATGTAAATGTTCCAAACTTTTCAAAAATAAATATATGTTATGTAATATATTAACATAATATCGTAATTTAGCAGCGCAAACATGGGCAACGACTAAATATAGCAAAATTCACTCCTGTAACAAACAAATTCCTTCATGTAACATAATATTTTTGAACAAAGCTGAAATACATTTTGTTAGAAGTGAATTTGTTTGTTCAATTCAAGTAAACATATTATTTGATATATTTGCGTTAATGTTTTGTGAATATATGTGTTTTTTGTTTAATACAAAAACTTTATTTCTTTATAATATGCTTGGTTATTCCCTCCTGTAACAGAAAAAAAATCACTCGTGTAACACACATTTCACCACTGTAACACATGTTTATCAAGTCTGTATGAGGAAACTCTTTAAGTAATTAGATCATGTTATTACTGATTGAAAACATTACTGTATTGTCTTTATGAAAACAAACTAGAACTGGGGTTTATGTACTGCATTACAAAAATATTTAAAAAAAATAATGTAATGCCGCCCAATAAAGGTGATTTATTTAAATAACAGGTTTGTATTAATAAATATAAAAGAACATTGTATTTAGAGTAGGACAATGTTATATTTTTCAATGTGTCCATGTCTAAATATCAATATAAACATCCAATCAAATGGTTAATATAAATGCATATGTTTAGAAATAAGAAAATATTATTGTTACAGTAGGGAATAAATGGCATGACTTATTATAATAAAAATATTTTTTCAAACAAAAATAAGATTGATTAAGCTGTATCTCGACTGATTTATATAGCTATAACATCCAACAACACAGAGAGAGAAGGAAAAATGAGATATAAATATGTTTATTTTTTCAACATTTCAAAGCCAAATTTCGACGAAAATAAATTATGACTCATGTACGCAACGTTGTTAGCGACCTCATAACGTTTCCCGTAAATCTATAAACCACTAGTGGTTTATCAATTTTATTATATACCTGCAAAGAAATACACCTAATACAACCCCTTTTCCGACTCAAAAATACAAAATCTTGTATCACCCTACTAGGGTGATATTTTTCCGTATCAGTATCCTCCATGTTTTACCCACCTCACAAGCATAAAACCCAGCACCTGACGGCGAACCGCAATCTGTGCGATAACGCGTTTACAGTACCTTAATCACTAAAATCACAACCCTTTCTATCTGACGTTTTGGCGATTAGCCTTAATTACTTTTTCCGCATTAAAGAAAAGGAATTAAACACGATAAATGCATTTTCCTGCTCTGCTGAACATGTTTACACAATGTGACGTCATCAAAAATTTGGCGCGACGTTATTTTGCTACGGTGTTGCAACGTCACGTCACACGGTATCAATTTTAAATTTTTGTTGCGTTCATCACTGAAATGGAAGCGTTTGTTGTTGTTTTTATGTAGGTATATAATAAAAACATTATTACTTTAGAAACTTGATCTGGTGGGTCGGATCACGTCTCGTGGCTGCGCCAGGAACGACCGGGTCACACTCGACTTCGTCTCGTGTGATCCGATGTTCCTGGCGCAGCCACTCCACGTGATCCGACCCATCAGATCAAGTTACTAAAGTAATAATGTGTATTTATTGCATGGTGTTATTTCACTCTCAGACGCGCGCGACGTCATGTGATAAACACTTGTCTAGAATGTATCAGTATTATTCTAGCATTGAAAAACAAAGTTATCAGACAGCACCTTTTAATTATGATTATAACGTTTTACACATAATATTGTGACATAGTAATTGCCAGATTTGGGGTGGTTTACATACATTCAGAGTTTAGTTCCATGTTTAAGGTACACAGGGCAAAGATGGCTACGTTTATATTTAAATTTATCAAAACCTGTTCTGGAAACCAAAATGTTCTGAAATACGCCACAACATGTTTTTCATCTCTGTTTTAAGGTAGATGGTATTGCAAATCAGAGTTTAGTTTCCTTGCGAAGCATTATAACTAAAGTTGTGAAAAATTAAATTTGGCCATTCTAAAATTGTGAAATCTAAAAACATAGTGAGAATACACTGTCGTTAAGTACAAATTAAGAACAAAGGCGCAATAAAAGGTGTTCTTTTGCTCCATTTTGGGGGGGGGGGGGGCATTTTTAAAAATAGCGTGCATATTTACAATTTTGAAATACTTTAACTCAAAATAAGTTCTCTGCGTTCATGTATCGTGTGCAATGCTTTGGTGTAAGATTCCAATCATTTTCAGTCTTTAAATTGTATTGATCGACTTTCCGTCAATAACCATACCTTAATTGAAACGTATTGACTCTGCTTGAGAAAAATGCTTTTCTTTTTAACGTAGTACAGGACCCACGGAAACGATAACCGAGTGTTTGTAAAAAAGTAAGAGTTATCTTTATCTATTGTCTTAAAACGTACAAGTATTGGCGTTCACAAAAAATATCATTTATCAACACATCTGTATGACCAAATATATTTTGACCGTCTGGTCCAGTTTCACCCCTCAATGCGTTCCCAGTTATATTCTTTGACTTTTCGCTTACTGTAAAGGCGGCGCCTCATGAATGCGTAATTAGGACTGGTCAACCTTAGGAATAGGTAAAAGCTGAAAATGAGGCATGGTTTTATTCAAAAGTAACTGTATCGTCTTGCGCCATTATCTCAGTATAGACGCAAAACACATTATTTAGTCCTTAAAACGCCAGCAAAATAATTGCATCTGAAAATGTCTATTTAACATAAGCATATAGAGGCAAACATTGTGGACCCAGATCAGACTGCTCATACAGGAGCAGTCTGATCTGGGTCCACACTGTTTGTCTTTGAGGCTTCACATATTTTAGTGGACGACAAAAATATACATTTTGTATTTATGCGCTTTAAGGGTTAATAAATGTGAGTTCAGTGTGCATACGGTTAGGATTTGCATGAAATGCACGCACGTTGCGCGGCTCAAACAACTTACTAATTATTCACCAATTACTTGTTTAGCAGATGAATTAGCCGAACAACGCCCAGATATGAATATCAAAGTTACCCCCTTTACAGTAAGCGAAAAGTCTATTAATACCTGGCCTCGAGGTTATAAAACTTGAGTTCATTCTCAGACTCAAAATAAAGCGCACTGATTGGCTACTTGCGCACACGTGTCCGAAAGCAGCCAATCATTGCGCTTTATTTTAAGTCTGAGACTACACTCAAGTTATATAACCTTGAGGCCTGGTCAGGCAATTCTGGTCAGAAAAAGTAATATTCATGCGTATTCAATGTATGTACTATTCGCTGATAAAGTGTCTTGCCCCATGACATAACACTATGATTCTGGTGATTCACAAATTAGTATTTCTTCGATCACTAGTTTAACACTCTACGAACTGAGCTACTGTGCTTCTTAAGTTCCTTATCTTTGTAAATATGACGTCGTAGGTGGGAGGGCTCCCTTTCTTTAGCTTGGATGAAATATATATGCGAGCTGTGAATAATCTAATATGGCCGTTCACATATGCATGCTTGTCTTAGAATTAGCTAATTGCATTTATGAAAAGACCTAAGCTCGTGTATCATCCCTTCTTTACCCATTGCCGCAGTGGCAGAACGTTCAACTTGAGACCAAGTAGGCCCTGGTTTGAGCCATATTGCTTGTTTGTTTGTTTACTTATTTGTTTGTTCGTTTGTATTTATCATGGGAGTGACATAACGACATGTACCACTAGTAGTTTACAAATTTTAGTAACGCTATGTAATGACGTCCGTAATGGTTTCTCATATAATTATATGGCAACATCAAAGCATAGTTCCACGCAATTTCTAAACGCGATTTTAAAGTAGTTTTAGGGTCATACAATAAATAGAACCTAACAGTCGTGCTCCTGTATTATTAAATTTACTAAGCTTGTCATGAATAAGTGACAAAATTCTTGGCAAGCCTCGCATTTCATCTCTTTTTACAGCTCTTTTAATAACTTCAATATTGGGATCAAACGTGATTTTCTATGCATTACCACCTGCTAGAACACCAGGGTGGTGTTGAAACCCAAACCAGAAAGGCGAGGGTTATGACTACCCCTGAGGGGTCTAGCAGATCTCAGTGTATCAGAAAACCATTATTGCAGATTAAGGTCATTCTTGCAACAACGTTTTCGAAATAGAACATATTTCCAGATCCAAGACTTGCGTCATCCTGATGACACTTCAATACGCGTTACTGCTGATGACGTCAATTTTGTAACGAATCCAGAATACGAATACTGTATGTAAAGTAAAGAAAAAAAAAGGAAATAATAAAAGCAACAACAAAAATGCTATGAATCAACAGCACGTGAATTGCCCCCTCCCTCCCTCCCACCCTCCCTCCCTCTCTCTCTCTCTCTCTCTCTCTCTCTCTCTCTCTCATACACTCACCCTCATTTTGGCACACACACAAGCGCGCGCACGAACGCACTTATAAAGGTCCTAAGGAGTCCTAGAACGTGCCAAATGAGGAGTAGACAAATAATAGGCTTTTCGCACACGGACCTAAATTAAACAACATCAACTCAAACAGTACACTGTCTACGCACACGGATCTAAATTAAACAATGAAGCAGGTATGGCACTCCATGCCTGTTTTTAATTCAGAGGTACAGAAAGAAAATAGCACAAAAAAGAAAAACGAGCACGGTGACATATGCTTTTTAATTAATTATAAGTTTCTATGCAAAATTTCCTTCAAAATAATAAGTTTTTTGTTTCTGTAGTTACATTGTGTGACATTTTTTATTCAAGATTTAAACGATAATTTGGCCTTATTTTTTTTTTTTACAAAATAGATTTTAGCTTAAAAAATAAGCCACGTGCCTTTTTTTTCGCTGTTTTTGTGTTCTTTTATTAGCCAATTGCATGTAGCGTATTCCCAGGAAAAAATATTGCATTTCTCACTTTCAATTTTTTTAAAATATGAGAAATTGATATTTTGAAAAACTCGTATTTTACGATTTTTAAAGTTTAATAACTTTTTAAAAAGCACGGTAAGGTCCTGTTATTTTTGTCCAAATAGATGAGTTTTGAGCTATTTTTTAACATATCAAAAGATGGTATCTTTTTGGACATATGCTGGTGAGTCCGGTACTACCTTAAGTATGTGATTAAGCTTGATAAAAAGAATGATTTATTTATATGAAGAGACTCTAATTTAACCTGACCGATGATATTGGAATGGGTTTGAAATATAAAACACAAACTAGTCAGTCCTCTAGATACGACTGCTTAATTAAAATTTGAGCCGCGACATGAGATTTCCAACAATGTGGTATGTGCGACCAACAAAGCCTCAGAACAGCCTGCGTATACGCACAGTCTGATAAGAGCCTTTGCTAGTCGCTTGAATATGCTATGAGTGTTAAGCTACTGACTGAACATCATTTGGAGTTTCTAAGCTTAAAAGGAGGCTGCACAGGCTCGTCTGAGTCTATACTTGTCAAAATGCCACATTGTTCAAAATCACATGGCGCGACTCATTTGGAGATTCTAAGCATGAAAGGACGCTGCACAGGCTCGTCTGAGTCTACACTTGTCAAATTGCCACATTGTTGGAAATCACATGTCTCGGCTCATTTGATTTTCTTATCTCCCAGCCAGACCAGGAAATACCTTAATCTATAATTTGGGTACTTAGAAGAACCATTTTATTTTGAGCACACAAAACAAACATTACATCTGATGGAAATAAAATATAGGTAATCTTGTTTATCTTCAACTATAATCAGTTCCAAAAGACCTAGTCATCATCATCACCAACCACATTCCTCCTCATAATCATATTCAAATTCTAAATTCTGGAAATTAACCTCATTATCTTCAATATCGAAATGCTGAAAATCATCATGAATACCATGCCAATATTGGTTTTGCTTCTTTGGTGGGTTATTCAACGACAATGTCTGACCATGCCATCTTTTCATCGGTTTGTACTGAGGTAACGTTGTGGTTAAAAGTTTAGATTCGATAGAAGCTAACTGGTCAGGTTTGGCTATAGAAATGCTTTGAAGTAGTTGACCAGGTTTAAAACCAATAATTGGTGTTGAAATCCGAGGTCCCTGACCTGCTATATCATCATCAATATTGTCTAGAGTCTTCTGTATCTTGTTTATTGTAATGTATAAGTGAGTGGCGGATCCATTTCCCTTAGCTGTTTGAAGTAATTGGCGTGCATCAGTAACAGATTCCATGTGATTATCCCATTTTTTAATCTCGAGTATGGCATGCGTACTACTTTGTTGTGCTTTCGTCTTTGATGCCGTCAACATTCGTGTTTCCATTTCATTTAGTTTATCGTCTATTCTTTTTCGTAAGGCCTGTAGCTGTTTTGGAATTGTATCACGGATCTCAGTTTGAATTTTGTCATTGTCTTTCTTGTATCGATTGACTATACTCTCCATATGAGTATAGGCAGAGGTAAGATTTGTCATTAAGTTTTGTGTGACAGAGTCCATGTTTGCATGTGCTGCTGGACCTGCGACCTCCAAAACATGTTGACAGTTTCTGTGATCGACTGTTGCACAAGTGAGACAGCACATCACAGCATGGTCCTTACACTCAAGCTCAATAGTCTTATCAATATGCTTGGGGCATTGAATAGCGGTTGACAAAAACTTTGAGAGCTTCAACGTGTCTTCAGTCATGTGATCCACAAGTTTATGGTTTTTAATCTGCTTTATTCTTCGATGAGAGTCGACACACTGCTGACATATTGGCTCATTGCAGTCCAGACAATACTTCACGGCTGGTTTATGATCGCCATCTAATTTACATGGAATGCACAGCGTTTCTTTTTCAGCATCACTTCCTGTTTCTATCTCACGTTTTGTCTTGCTACACGCCATTGATCTTTAATACCTATAAAACAAGAGCAATGTCTTCGTTTTACAGCGAAAAAAACATTAGCTAGAAAATATTCAAACAATCATAGCCAAAATTTTACAAAGGTATTGTTGGCCAAGTTGACGTCTTGGATATTTCCAATCTAAAGAGTTGAATTTTTCCGCTATCAGTTATATGGATACCAGGAAATCTAACCTAGTTAATATGCGCTCATTTTTCTACATCCTTAATGCCAATTGTCCTATAACATTTAATTAATTTTCTTCAAAATCTAAAATAACCTTACAATTTAAATTACTAAACAGACAGACTTGAAATTTACCAAAGTCAATATTAAGGTGACAAAAAAATTCCCCATACATACCCCGTCATAGATTGGTACACCCATTTTTAAAGTAAGGTAGAAGGCAAATTTCAGGAACCGATACAATCAAGTACCACACCTGACCCAGAACACCGTATGGGAAAGTGACAAAAACACAACAAAACGTCACATACAAGAGAACCAAGAGGTCAGCCATTTCACAGCAGGTGACCACAAGGCAAGACAATATGGTATACACAAAAACAAATTTAAAAGAAATCCACAAAAGAAGTACTACCTTGGAACGGTTAGTAAGAAAATTACTGGAGGGCTTAGTTTCACGGAACCAACCTCACTGTGGATCAAGACACACAGAAGTCACAAAATTCAGTCATAAAACTCAGTATTATGATTTATCACATGACGTCGCGTCTGCGAGTGAAATAACTCCATGCAATAAAATCGATAAACCACTAGTGGTTTATAGATTTACGGGAACCGTTATGACGTCCATAACAACGTTACACACATAATGACAAAAGTATAACGTTTATACGCCAGAAATGAGATTTCGAAGTATTTGTCATTTGATAAATAGAATCTAACATTCGTGCTCTTGAATTATTGAATTTATTAAACTCGTTGCGAAAAAGAGATAAAATGCTCGGCAAGCCTCGCATTTTATCTCTTTTCCCCAACTAGTTTAATAAATTCAATAAAACATGAGCACTCGTGTAAGATCCTCTATTTATCACATGACGTCGCGTCCGTGAGTGATAAACAGTCATGCAATAAAATCGATAAACCACTAGTGGTTTACAGATTTGGTAACGTTACATAATGACGTCCATTATGACGATGCGTAAAAGAGAAGTAAATCTAGTCGTTTTCACACCAAAAATGCTAATTTAAAAGCACTTTTTATATCATGTGATAAATAGAATCTAACATTCGTGCTCTTGTATTATTGGATTTATAAAACTCACTGCAAAAAAAGAAATAAAATGCTCAGCAAGCTTTGCATTTTATCTCTTTTCCTCAACGCGTTTAATAAATTCAATAAAACATAAGCACTCATGTAAGATCCTTTCTTTACACTTTACGATCACCTGAACCTAACATTTCCTTAGGATCATGTACGCCATATACCTTCAACCGATATAAAGTAGCCCCTTAATGACCGAATTCATAGATATCTGCAACATCAAGGTTCAAAAAACGTTGGAGCAGCTTAACGACAAGTTGACATAATTAAAACTAGAATTTGCATTTCAGAAATACATTAACACATTTCAGCAGAATATGCTGAGTGAATGGACATATCTAGAATGTTTTAGTCTTATGAAGTAATCTCATGTTAATTAAATTGTTTGGCTTTCTTCAAATATTGAGAATTGTCCAAATAAGCATCTGGCTCATATGGGTATCACATGTCTGAATATTGGGGGAGGTGGCAGTTTTTCCCCAGGGTAAAGTGTCCCCTCCCTTCTGAGTTGGATAAATCTAGTCTTGTTCCTGCAAAGAAAACTGATCATACTTTAAATGTTTGGCATTTTCTACTAATACAGGAAATCTGCAAAAACAAAAGTCCTAATTCTGTCTGTGGTTAGTGCACAGGTGATCTGCATCTTTGTTTTTATCAGGTTATCTCATAAGGCGGCTTATACAGCATCAGCAAAAAATGTTAATTATTAACACATAATATTTTGTAACCAGCCTGTTCATGTCCCCGACCTTTAAAAAGGGAGAGCCTATTTGTTTTGGCTCATCTGTGCGGACACGTCATGCTGTTTGTAGTATAATTAGTATTTATTTAAATGCATGTAACTTAGTAGGTATATATGTATATAAAGAAATCAAGTTTAAACTAAAATGGCACTGAATGACCCTTAACACCTTATCTATATTTCGTACATGTAAGGAACACATGCAAGGTCGCAGGCTTACACAACACTTGGTTTTTTGATGCTGGCCTCGTGGCTCAATAGACGGGGTTACCCGTTGTGGCGAAATCTGAGGATCGTGGAAATCTGAGGTAAACAAACAAAGGAGAGCCAAACAAGGGTCAGTATCATTTCAGTTTTAATATGATGTAAAGGTGATATTAGAAAATAATGGTGCTTTTGGTCATTGGGCACTGTACCAGGGAAACATGCTAAGCCTACCCTTTTTAAGCTGGCCCATAAATATACTATACACCTTCAAACACATAATTCTTCATGTAGGAAGATAATACCAATAACTAGGTAAATATTTGACGAATGTACCATTTTCGCTACAAACTTGTAGCGTGAAATCAAAATTTAATCTTTTGACATCAGGTTTTATGTGTCCTTGTGTAAGGATAAACCCCACATGCAGAACAAACATTCACATACTATCGCAAATAATGATATGGTAAATCTCTGAGTTGTTTTGAACTATAATATGGGAAAAGCTGGGGAACTGTTTTTCAGATTCTGAGGTGCTTACTTTGATGGTTTTCAAATTGTTGCTGTGTTTCATCGCCGAATTTTCCTTCCCGATTTGCATTATTTAATTACAAAAAAAGACTCCGAATAAATTCATTGCATAATAATCAATGAACACAGCGCACTATTTAAGCAAAATAATTATAATGTGTATTTTCTTACGTACATGTATTATTTTCGGATTTGAAAGGCATCCTTTAGTTTATTGGCAAAGTATAAAGGCTGGGACCAACGCCCGGGGACCCTAGATCGAATTCCCAGACCCAGGACCAGGTTTTGCGGTATTGGCGATGCCAAGTATATTCCAAATTTGACTACATAAACCTTTTAGATCCCTTTTTTCATAGTGTCATCTACAAAGTTCCCAAAGAGTATAAAAATCATAAAAACACTTGAATTCTACAGTCACTCTATGATACAATCAGCCGGGACCAACCCGGGACCAAAATCTTCATTTACTTTTCTATTGTAGTATTGACAATATCAAGGGAATTTAGATTTTAAGCCTACAGAAACGTTGCCGAAAAGAGTACCATTTGAGATGTGTAGGTGTCAGTAAGGGCCAGGAATGCTCTTATGGGTTTGTGAGAAGTGTCAGAAAGAACATTTCTTCAATATGGATTGAGACTACTACAATGCAATAAATACCAAGTTTTCCGATTTTTGTCTCATTTGCGCGAGTAGCGAAGGCTTAGGCGAGTCTGTGTATTGGCATAAACTCGACTTAGCCTTCGTTGCTTTAAAATGCAATAAATAGCACATTTCCTTATTTTTCTCATTTGATACAAGCAGCAAAATGTGCATTGGCATTAACTGGACTGAGCCTTCGTTGCTTTAAAATGCGACAATATCAAATCTCCCGATTTTCCAGTTTCTATAGTTTAATGTGAGAAGTGAAAGCTCAGGCGAGGCTGTGCATTAGCATTACCTCGACTGAGCCTCCTTCGCTTGAAAATGCCATAACTACCAAATGTCCCGTTTTTTTTCTCTCTCTCACTTATGCGATCATTAGGTCTATTACAGGCTTGCCTGAGCCTTCAATCTCAAAAATGTTGAAGTTGCTATCTGCTGGCAGAAGGCTCTGGCGAGGCTGAACATTTGCGCAGGCTCGTCTGCTCAATCATTGATTGGCTGTGGTTAAATTCTGCCACATTTGGTCCAGGACAGATGCTTACTTAAAAATGGGAACATATTTCCAGAAATGGTATTTTTGAACTTCTTTTTAAATTTAAAAATCCAGTCGTCTATACAGAAAAAAACCCGTGACGATTCAGGTCCCAGGTAGAATTTCTCGTAAACTTTGTAATTAGTAATCTTGATTCGTGATTATTTGAATATTCATACCCCTTGGTATCACTATGAATGAAAATATGTCGACAAATCGACATCTAAAACTTTTCTGTTGGCAAAAAATTGAAATTCCCATGACATCGTCGATACTGCCATCGAAAAATTAATGGCGATTTTGGTCGAGGGCTGATTATTTCTAAGAGTATTTGGTTAATTCAAATATTTTTTATAATTTTTATACTCTTTGGGATCTTTGTAGATGACTAAATGAAAACAGAAAAGTTGGAATCGAAAAGGATTCTCTAGTGAAAATTTTGAATATACTTGACATCGTCAATACTGCAAAAACTGGTCCCGGGTCTAAGATGGTTGAAAGTGTTCACTATTCTGTCTATTTATTAAAAAGAATCAATGTTGAGTCATAAAAATATTTCTATGCATGTTAAAGAAGACCCTATAATGAATATGTGATCCAATTTTTATGCTTATATTTGCATGTTAAATATCAGTTTGATGCTTGTAAAATTTGGTCCCAAAAATTGGTCCCGGGTACCAGGCGTTTGTCTTATCACTCTCGTCTAATGCAAAACGACAGGTTTCAAGATTACTCAGCTGATATAGCGCTGAACAGCGAAGTTCCACTTTCTAGCGGTAACTGGACAGTTTTGCCCAAAACAAACACGAGAGTGCTAACCAGGCTACTAAAATGGCTCTTTTCGCGACGTTTCACCGTATGCTTAAATTTAATTGTACAATGCCATGGTTAATTACGTGTTACTTTCCTATGAATACATATTTCCGCGATTTTAATTTGCTCAAAAAGTATACTAGGACAAAATGTCAGCTGATCATCTAAAAAAACTGTTGGTTCTAATGTGTCAATTTTTCATTTCTCTTCTGTTGCCTTTTTAACATATAGGCGACATCACACAGGTATTTTGGTATATGTATATGCACCAATTTGCAAATATCTGCTAGTTCCAAGTCAGCAAATCAATTCTTGAAAATACAGGTAACCAGAATACCCTTTCAAATATGACTTTTTTAAAACAAATCATTGAAGAGGATTCTGCTTACAGGGTTTTCAAATATTGACAATGTTTATGCTGGCAATTAACAGATAATCAAAAAACGGTAAAAACTAATTGCTGAAACGGTTAGACAAAACAAGAGGGCCCAAGGGCCCTGGGTCGCTCACCTGAGAATGTCTTTTCATAAGATCAGGGAAAAGCATCATGCAGCCCACAAAACAGCTTAGATGATGGATATGACAGCGCTTTCAATAAGACTTAATATGAAACTGATATCAAACAAGAGGAGTTTTTCATATTTTCCCAATATAAGCTAATGTAAAACATGTGACCCCTGGGGTAGGCCCATTTTTAACCCCAGTGGCATAATTTAAACAAAACTGGTAGAGGTCTACTAGATGATGCTACATACCAATTATGAGGGCTACAGGACTTGTGGTTTCAGACAAGAAGATTTTTTCGTGTTTGCATTATATAAGCCAATGTAAAAAAGTGACCTCTTGAGCGGGCCCATTTCTGACCCCAGGGGCATTATTTGAACACACCATGTAGATGTCCGCTGGGTAATGGTACATATCCAATATCAAGGTTCTAGGCCTTGTGGTTTAAGAGAAGTAGATTTTTTTCATGTTTCCCTACCTAGGTCTACGTAAAACATGCGACATCTGGGACAGGCCTATTTTTTGCCCAACGGGCAAAATTTGAACAAACTTCATAGAGGTCTACTATGTGATGCTACTTACCAAATATCAAGGCTCTAGGCCTTGTGGTTTAAGTCAAGAAGATTTTTTTCCATGTTTTTCCAATATAAGCCTATGTAAAACATGACGCCACCGGGGCGGGGCTATTTTTGACCCCAGTGGCATAATTTGAACAAATTCGTAGATGTCCACAAGGTGATGCTAAATACCAAATATAAAGGTTCTAGGCCTTTGTGGTTTCAGAGAAGAAGTGTTTTTTCATTGTTCTCAATATAAGCCTATGTAAGACATGTAACCCTGGGGTGGGCCCATTTTTGGCCCAGGGGCATATTTTGAACAAACTTGGTAGAAGTCTACTAGGTGATGCTACATACCAAAATAAAGGTTCTAGGCATTTGTGGTTTCAGAGAAGAAGATTTTTTTTCCATTTTTCTCAATATAAGCCTATGTAAGACATGTTTTCCCCAGGGAAGGCCCATTTTTGGCTCCAGGGGTATAATTTGAACAAACTTGGTAGAAGTCCAAGGTGATGCTACATGCCAAATATCAAGGCTCTAGGAATTGTGGTTTCAGACAGAAGACTTTTTCATGTTTACCCGATGTAAAACATGTGACCCCCGGGGTGGGCCCATCTTTAGCCCGGGGGGGGGGGGGGGGCATGATCTGAACAAAATTGGTATAAGTCTACAAGATAATGCTACATATTGAATATCAAGGCTCTAGGCCTCGAGGTTTCAGACAAGAAGACTTGACTTTTAAAGTTTTCATCTTGAAAATCTATTTTCAGCCTGTGTGACCTAGATATGCAATGGACCGAAACCATTTGAACAATTATTAAAGAAGGCCATGCAAGAATCATTCCTGCCAAGTTTGGTAAAAATCCAGGCGGTAGTTTAGGAGGAGATGTCCTTTGAAGCAATTGTTGACGACACATGACAAACGACTGACGACGGACATAAAACGATCACAATAGCTCCATGTAGACCGTGAGCTGCTTATAGAAGACCCCCCTCCCCACCCAGGGGGAATTTTTTACACTATGATTTTCTAAAACTACACTATATATGAAGCAAAATGACACATGTAAATCATCTGGCAGTTGGGGCGTTACTGTGTTACAGCCTTGTTAACTACGTTACCCTATAACAGCTTGCAATCCTCTTGTGCAAATACAAACCTATACCTAAATCTTATTTATCAACATGCTAATGGCCTTAAAATGATTTAGTCAAATGCACCAAACAGCTGGTATGCATCAATACAACTTAAGTCCATTATATTGCAGATATATACGTTACTTAGTTTCAAATATACTACTATTTAGTGTTGTGCTTCCACTAGCCCATGAACTGCCAAAATATATCTGAGGGGGAGTTTTATACACTATAATTTTCTAAAACCACATAGCACAAGCCACAAAATAGTGCATGTTACCTCTTTATGGGTTGAGGCGTAAACCTGCGAAAGCAGGGTTTGATACATTACCCTAAAATAATAGGAAATCCTATAGTATATATATATATATCAAGCTGTTTCTTATTCTTACATATCAATATTATCTTGTAATTGAAAGTTAATGACTAGCAGTATAAGTTTAACACATTTAGGCACCTTTTATAGCTGTTACATACGTTACATTTATTTAAATACATTATTTAGTGCAATATTAGCATCATATGAGGTTAAACTGCTAGAGGATGTAGATAATTGCCATTTGAGGGCTCAATTAGATGAGAGATAGATGAGAGAAACAAATAAATATTACCCTTTTACCATAAAATTCAAGTGGGATTAAACTCTGACAAAAGTACGGGTGATGAAAGGGAAAAACTTGAACGCAAAGCAAATAAAATGCCATTTCAATTAAGAGTGTTTTATCCAATATATGTAAAAATCACTTACAGAAAATGCTTAAATCAATGATCGAATAATGTTTCCTAAATGCTAAGATAATATCACTTAACTGCCTTACACTTATATATGTTTAATTATTTTTATACATGAAATGATACATTGTATATGCAAGACTCTATAGTTCAATTTAGATGAAACGTGATATTAAGCATGTAGTAGTTTAGTTTAGTAAGATCACTTGACCATTATGAAAGCCAACAAATTACATATATAGCCAATCAGCTATTGATTACAACAACTATATTGATAACAATCAAGGAAAGCTACCTTACAATTTCTAAAATTGTAAGTCATTTTAAGAATGGTCAAAATCGAATAATGAAGAATTAAAACAGGTGTTTATCCTTTGAAAAAAAAACTAACGTGTTTATCCTTTGAAGTTTTTTTTAAATCATAGTTGCTTCTGACCCATAGATGGCACCCACCATGCCAAACATATGATTATATCCCCTATGGTAATGAATCATTCTATATCTAAAGCATGTCCAGTATATACTTTATCTCGGTAACATGCATAACACAAATATTCTATGAGAATGTAACACTTGTCATCTGTTTCATCTGGGTATACAATTTTGTGAAGTAATGAAACATGACAGCATAAGTTTTGTTCTGAATGTTCTTAGTGAGTGATAAATTTAAAAGGGATAATACATAGAAAAGCTCCCTTGCATTGCTAGCATTGTATTGTAGACATGCTTAATTGAAAGTCAATGGACTTAAATTAAATCAATGGTAATTTTGCATAGATTTATTTCTTTCAATTATACTTAACCTAACAGTGAAATTTTATTTTATTCCTATTTAGTATGCCAAATGAAAATATGACCATGGCTACATAATTACATCCTTCTAATCATTTGCATAATTCAAAATCAAGGTAAATATATTATACCTAGTAACGCGCGAAGAATAAATCAAATGAGCCAGCACATTTAATTTTGGTACATGTACTTATCACAGTTTCAGGAAATGAAGGCTGATGTTAGCCTGTGTAAATGTGTAGACTCACCAGAGCCTTTGCTGCCTGCATACACTAAGTATAGATGTAGACCAGAATTAAAACAGCTGGCTCCAATGCGTCAGCATGGACATTTAATGCTGGTTTTTGCCAATATGTGATAAGTACCAAAATCTCACATGCTTGTCAAATCTTCATTCGAGCACTTTATATATTACATTAAATAAGATCAGCAATTATTGTTTCCATCTAAATGCAATAATTTCCATACTTTTGCTACTGTCATGTAACAAATCTGAGGTATGGTTTCCAATATTTTGTATACTATATCATACACACATGTTACACATACGACAATGAATACACTGCGATATATGTGATATTTATGATATCTTTTTCATTGTGAAAAATTCTGATTTATTTTGGAGATAATTGATGAAAAAGACCCATGGAAATCAGAAGTACATAGATGCTTATCAACAAAATCATGTATACTTTGTTAACATTGCACTTAAGTTTATCATGGTAACACTGTAGAGAGTGACTAGAGTGGCCTCTCAATACTATTTTTGTCAGAACAGTTGACTTTTTTGGTTGTGTCCTTTTTCCAATCTCTGGTGTGTTTACAACTCATTCAATAAGTTTAATATTCATATAAAACTTTGCTATTGAGAATTCCTGCAATAATTTTGTCATGCCACATTCTGTATAGGGGAAATTAGCATCGGTTGTTTTGACATTAATTTATCAAACTAAGTAAGATCTCAGCACTGTTTTATATGTTTTACTTTTTCATCTCACATGCTAAAAGAACATTGTTAAATCATATTTTCATTAACTTGAATGTAAGCTGGCCAAACTTGGTCTGCCCTTATTCTGGTCGATAAAGTCTTATAAATTTAAATTGGTATCGAAAGTAACAACTAGCCTGATTTTGTAGATATGATCCTATCAAATGCAATCATTGTCACGTAAAACCCCATCATAAGCACTTAGGTTTCTCCATTTTCATGGAAGTATTTGTTCTTTGTAAATCATTTACTTCTTATTAATATAAAGTTTACATTGCTTGAGCAAATGTTCAGAATTACTATGTTGATTTCATTATCATTTTCATTCATTAAACAGTGAAAGATATGCTGAAGATAACAAAATCCATTTAAAAGCTAAAAATAAAGAAATGTGTCACCACCTGCATATGCAAATAAGATGTCAGTTCAAAATTTTATTTGGAGACAAATTCTGTAAACAGTTTCTGAATACATTCACTTAAAACGCAGAGTATCTAATGTAACACATATCAAATTTTATCGTACCAACTTATATATGCTTATTTCTATCGGGATTGTTAGTACACACTTCTGTATGCTACCACCTCCAACACAACATTTAGTTAAAAGCAGTTTTTATTACTGTAGATGAGCATACATATATGAGGAGGAATACTAGCCTGTATCCTGTTACATAACTGACTATGTTCGTATAATATGAACAACAGTTAACTTGTTGAACTAAAATTATTTGGTTGCTGTTAAATAAGTAATTGAATTAAACTTCGTACCAAAAGTCTTCAGATACGTATTACAAAATCTAAATCCACCTTATACTACCATTTCAGACTCAATTTATACTGTCTTTGGCATCATTTTGAACACACATAGTACCTTATGATATAATAAATATGGTAAAATACGTTACTTTAACAGTTTTGACAAAACATGGGAATATATTTTTTTATTCAGCTATCACTTGAGAGCTCTAATATTCTTTGTTAATGAAATTTATAAGCTATAAATTTTGCCAAGTTGGTAAATGTTTTTGTTTTTTAAAAGTTCAAAATTATATTATTTCACAAAATCTAATATGCTTTGACAATTTGATATAGTCTCTTAATAGACTAGTACAAATAAGGATGAAAATAACGACTATCGACTAATGACTAAAAACCAAACTCACTGTGTATAATAGTGTACACTGTGTAACTAATTGTACTAAAGCGGAAAATGAATCTAAACACAAAAAAGCGACAGTTACGTGCTACAACCTTTATAGTGTAGTGGCTAGCAAACTTGACTCGTAGGCTTGTGGTAACGGGTTTGAGCCTCATGACGGACAATATTTGGACCGCTTATATACATACTGATAGGGATTTAAACGAACAGCTATTGTTAAAGGATAGTGTTCTCTATCCACTTTTACTGTCATGCCAGCCAAGTGTGACACTGACGTCTTGTTTTGTTTACAAATTAACAGGGACTAATAACCGATGGATCACTTGTGTATTAATCCTATCCTCAGGGTAAGATTAATGCACATGTGATCTATCGATTCCCGTTAGCTCAAGTGGAGTGTACAAATTAATGTTGAACTTAAAGCTGCATAGTCTGTAACTTTTGATCTTTTCATTTTAGAAATAATGTTTCTATTTTTCAAGAACACAGTAAAAATACTAAAATTCAGGTATACATTTTACCTTTTTCGTAATAATTAACAAATTATTAGTGCCAAAGCAACAGCATTTATGTTAAAAACTAACTGTCTAGAATTATTGGAGGGACGCAAATAATTAAAAACAAGAGAAAAAACACCTGTTTTTATAAGATAATTCACTTTTCCATGCAGTTTTCAGCTGTAGAAATTAGATTTATTGTGACAACATAACTTTATTCTACTTTTACAAAAGATTTGAAAAGAAAATAAATTTTTTCGTAAAATGTTCATAGTTACAGAGTATGCAGCTTTAACAATTGAAAACAAAATATTACGTCACTGTCACTCTTGGTTGGCACGACAGTAGTTCGAGCGACTGCATGATTGACCAACTGCTTTAAAATGACAGATTAATTCTATCGATATTAGTTCGATCGTCATTCAACTAAAAGAGGATGGATAGGCGCCCTAAGTTTACCTCCCCAATGAGAGCTGGAGTCTTAACTTTCATAAGTACTGTCGGGTAATGTAAAACGTGTTGCACAGAGTATCTGCCTTCTTTTCTGGAGGAAAATCTGCCTTTCCAAAACCGTTTGTCCGTTCCTGATAGACCAACTAGTACTAACGATGTAACACGGGGTGCAACGTTTGTGTGCCAGGAGTCAACTGTTTTCGTTTTATTAAAATTAAATCTGTTTCGATAGGTCTTGTTATATATTTACTAGTGAACGATTTGTAGATTATTTGGTCTTTGTTACATAGGTAAAAAGAATACAAATGTATCGATGTATGTCTGAACTTTTAGACGCCCAGAAAACTGCATATTGAAGTTTTCAGAGCACCACACATATTCGGTCGAGATTTCAGGATACTAGTAATGTAAAATAGCAGTCTCCACATCGTGCATTAGGTCAATATATATGACAACATCTACTCATTCAAATTTGATATGAAAAAAGCAAAACGGTGGACCTATAAATCACAATATGCTGCACCCCGTGATAAGCAACATAATCAGTCTATCGGAGCCTTTAATTACAGACAAATATCCAGGTTCATTGGTTTGTTTCTATGAATGGAAAACATCGACTTCCTGAACAACTCGGCTAAATCGAAATAGGATAGAGAGAAAGGCTTCTGGGTTAATTCAAAATTAAGTAACTCAAGAAGACCCTGTCTTTTCTGTTATAATTATTACAGCTCTACCGATAAGGCGGGCGGCGATCACAAACGCTCTGATTGCCCAAAACAACGGCTTCGATCATTTACCAAAGTAGAAATACATATTTAATGATTATTTAGCTATATAATGATTCATCGCAATATAATTATTCAGAAGTTAGAAGCGGAATTCAATGCAATAAACGATGGCCAATTGTATATATTGAGGGGCGACAGGTTATATTTTCGGAAAAAATGCATTCTTTCACTGACGATCGATTTTGTCTTAGCAAACAGTGTAGACTCTGATCAAATGCGCATCTGGGTCTGCACTTTTTACCAAAATACGGATTTAGGAGCCAATAGTAGATAAAGGGATATTAATATATGCGAAATATTTGGTCGTTTTATTAACACTTCCTACGCTCAAACCAATTAAGTGAGTGAAGAGCTATCCTACAAAAGGAAACGTGAGAGCAAGGTGTGTCCGAAATGTCATGTGTGTGGTCAAAAAAAAGTGAGTATGACCAGGAAATGATGCAATCATAGACCACAAGCTAACCCTCGCCACCGTGAATTAAAACACAGACCACTGACAGCTTCATGCCAACCGTGAGACTGAATTTTTATGAAATGTTTAGGGTAATCTCTCCAGATGTAAGTGACCTCACACCGGATGGCGTGCGTGCGTGCGTGTGTGTGTGTGTAAATTTCCATCAACAGCTTAGGTCAAATGGAGCCAGTGTCATGGCTTAAAGCCGCATCTGACAAACTGAAGAAGCCAGATAACCGTAGTCGAAATGAAGTCTATAAACGATATTTCGATAACTCTCAACGACTGCTTAGGTCAGTCTAAGTAGGGTTCTCAATCCCAACCCCCTCTCCTTCCCCTACCAACAAACACACGCACTCACGTGTTTGTTTGCATCTCCATACCCAGCATATCAACGAAAAGCATTTACAACTACATCACTTCGCCTGGCATATAAAAAATAGTATCGGCGTTTGTGTTGGTGCGTGCACTGGGTTTACTTCGATTAAACTTGACTTGTCCAATGGATACCAGGGCTAATGTATACAAGGCACTGTTTTGGCCCAGGTTTCGGGTGTGCAAGGACTGTTTTGACTCCCTGTCTGACAGACGCAGTGATGAAAGGTGTGAAGGTGCGGGGAAGACTGCATGTGAGCTCTTGTACAGCCAGAGTCGTATTGGTGTAGTGGGATCTCAGCTGTTCAGAGCTGCAGGGAATACAGAAACGGGCTTATCTAACCTTATTTCTATTGCCTTTAAAACAGCCTGGCAATCATTTATCAAAGAGGGTGCATGTCAGGGCTAGTGGGGTTCCCGTCCATATGGGTGTCGCCGCCCGAGTGCTTATTTGGACGGGTTCAGCTTGATTTGGGGTTATGGCTGAAGATGTTATTGCGGAGACGTTTGTAGGTTAGAGCTCGAATACACTACCCTCTGGGTTTTGGCCGAGTCAGGTGGTATATACTTACTAGGGACTTCTCATAAGTTGAATAGTTTTAAGTATCTGAATGGCCACTTATTCCAGACTCAACAGGGCCAATGTGTTGTGTCCTTTAGGAAGACACTTTATATGTTCTGCTTAGAACTGGTTTAACCCAAAAATTTATGAAACGTCCCGATATGACTGAAAGATTGTTGACTGATGAGTAAACCATCAGTGCAGACAAAAAACATTTCGACATTATTTGAACACAGTCATTTTAAACGCCCAATAATGCCTAGCACCCATACATTGTATAAAGGAATTTGACAAACAGTGCAGATCCAACATAGACACAAGGCAGATGGTGAATGAAATAATGTCTGATAAGGTCTACGCTGTTTGCTTAAATGATACAACAATTTCTGTAAAGTGATAAAGCAAATTTAAAGACCCTATAATTACAGATCGACCAGTCAGTTTAAATGGATTGAAGACTCCAGTAGGCATAAATGGATTAACCGATCTACACTGTTCCATACTTAATCAATATTGAGTGCCTACTATTTCGTTGCTCTAATTGAGACAGCGGAGGGGAAAGGATGACCATAGAAACTATTTTTAGAACGCATTTCTACCAAAACGGGGTCTCTGAATTGGCAGCCAAGAACATTGAAAATTGCACCAGCGGTCCCACCAGTGTGTGGTGAAAAACAGGTCTTTTCGACATCCCAAAGTGTTTCTAAAACTATATAATGTTATTATGTGATATCATATAAAACATTATTTTGGGACTACATGTACATTGGCACATTCTACAGTCCCAGTGAAAGAACAAATAAAAAAAGCCACTTAAGCGTTAGACTGGGGGTTCGAAAGGCTAATGCTAGTTCGTTACTCACTGCCAGCGCAGTCACTTTTACACACGTTATCCACTGCTTACTACTGGTTCAACCTATGAAAATAGGAAATCGTCCCGACATTACTGAAAATTTGTTGACGCGGACGTAAAGCTCCAAAAACAAACAAACAAAAACTTGAAAAAAATATATATGTTAGGTAGGAATCGAACCAGCGACCACACGTATATGAGTCAGCTGTTCTAACCACTAGACCACAGAGTCTGCTGTAGTGTATATCTCTTATTTCGTTTTCTTATTTTGAACATGTTTGTAACTTTAGACGAGTACAACTATCCATAACAGTGAACATACGTCATTGTATGCGCATGAATAATTTTCTAAGCGAGGCGGATCTAGCTTCCATTAATATTTGTTTCAATCAAAATTACAAATAAACATGAAAATTATTCAAGAAATACACTGGAACTAATGATACTGAGGTTTGGGCTCTTATTTACACGAGCAGAAGCTGGCGATGTAGCAAATTTGTTGTGTTTTAAAATGTTGTTAAGTATAAGTTGAACCCGCCACCATTCCTTAGTCATAAACTTTAGTCTTAGTCGTTAGTCAATCCTTATTTGTACTAGTCCACTATGAGCTGATAAATTCTATTTCAAATAAATTATTATCTTTAGATCTATCAAACACGCACAAAAAGTTTTGAAATAAATTAGAAAGCCCATTGAATGTATCATTTAGGATATAAATCAATATATAGAACGCACTGAAGTTAATGTAACATACGTAACATATTGACAATCAAACATAAAAATATTTTTTTACACCAGAAACAATGTTTAATATCCCCTTTCAGTCTTGCTTATCAATAGAATGCTCATATATGGTGTTTAAAAGCATACAGATAGGATTGCTTGCTTTAGTTTAAAATGAAAAGATTCTTATTTTATATAACATTTTCTTCAAGGTCGTCATATTCAACAGCTTATAACTCTAAAAGTTTTGTTACAGAAGCAAGCTGTTTGCAGTTTTGGAATTGTCAGTAAATTGTCTTTTAGAGACATGTTATTTTAATCTAAAATATGTATTTAAAACATTATCAAATGAAACTATTTAACAAAATTTTAATGATTTTAAAGGGTGTAGTTGAAAACGTAACGTAAATGACACCATAATGGGCCTAAATAACATTGACAAACATCAATATCTGCAGGGAATTAACTGCTCTTGTATATTACATGACTATTTAGCCAATTTGAATTGTTCAAATACTACCTTAACAGCCTTAGTTACATAATCTTGTTTTTAAAAAAATGACAGGTAACGTAATTAACATGCTGTAACACCAAAACGCCCCAGCCGCCAGAGGGCTATCACGTTTCAAAAAGCTCGTTAGATGATACACTTTATGAAAAACATAGTCTACAAAATTCCCCCGGGTGGAAGCAAAACCCTTAGTAGCTCATAGCCTTATGAGCCTATCGCTCAGGTGAGCTAACAAAGTGAAAGAAAAAAGTATGTGAAAATTGATTTATACAAAGCGAGTAGAGGTGTATTTTTCGCTGTGCATAATTTTTGCTGCATTGTTGCAGAAAAAATGTACTTGTATTATTTGAGGTGATCTTTAAAGACATGGTAGGGACCCCCACCCTGACGAAACTTTCTGGTTCTGTGCATGTAATACATGCATGAGGAATCATAATTAACTATGTAAGAAAGGGACTTATTATAAAATGTACCAACAAGTTTGAAAACTTGGTATCGTGAAGACAGTTCGAGCTACTTATATTGACAATGGTAGCATTTTAACATTAAAACGTAAAATTGTGCATTCTTGACAAGCGCGAGGTAACTAGCATGGCAGTTTTTAAAATCAAAGTCTGGCTTGCGTTCAGAGCCCAAAAAAACTGGACATTTGCAATATATTGACCCTGCGATTTCACCATACCATAAATACCATGGTACTCAAATTTATCCGCATCATACCTCGGAGATTTACCGTATCTAAAATCGTGGTATCTTCCACATTTATCTGGGTGAAAAGACGATATTTCTATCAAACTAAATAGGCCACTGGTTGGATATGTTTATCTCCCCCCCCCCATGGGAATTTTGTAGACCATATTTTTCTTAAAGCCCAATGTCTTGCAAGGATTTTGCAACATGTTAGCCCTCTGACAATGGCAGCGTTAGGCTGTAACAGCCTGTTACATACGTTACCCTACAAAATATTTTATAATTAAAATTCTTTTTAAGACTTCTGAAAAGTGCAAAAGATAAGGTATGATTTCCAAATTGGTTATATTTTCTAAGTAAGCTGTTACTGGGCCACAGATATTGACATTTAAAAACAAATAGTCATCCGCAATGTAGTGTACGTTAATTATTTTCACTGAACTCCCTTTTAAATGATAAATGAACCTGATATAGTTTTCTTAAACTTTGTTGAAACCAGTTTATGCTCATTAATTTGGTATTATATTTAAGGATTTTTATTAACCTTTTCAAAACTGCGAGCATTACGCTTCTATCTTATATACGTTTTGAGTTATTAGATGTTGAACATGGTAGCCCCATATCACAAAAAATGTAAAATGCAATTCTCTAGGCCTTGCGCTGGCTATAGACCCCACCTCCACCAAGGGGAATTTTGTACACTATGCTTCCCAGATACTACATTAAATAAGCCAGAAAATGAAATATGTTAGCCCTCTAAGAGTGGCAGCGTTAGCGGGTAACTTTGTGTTGCGTACGTTACCTGCAAAATACCATTAAATTTTCTTGATAATGTCTCCAGCATGACATATTCACACTTTTTTTTAAGTCTGGCACAGGTTTAAGAACTTCTCATAACACAGTTACCTAATTTTAGCATTTATTTTATAAATGTCTGGAGTTTTTGCCGTTGTATACGTTACTTAGTGTTTCATATGTTATTTCCTAGTATCAGGATGACAGGTATTGACTTTACATGTATTACATTAGTCAGTGAATATAGCAAATCTATAAGGCTGCTATTCAAATGGATTTAAGTTCCTTATTAAGGTGTCTTACACTATTTTACAGCCCACGTTACATACGTTACTCTCTGAATACCATTAAACGACCCGCTTGTACTTATTTGCATGCTGGCACAGGTCCATGTACTCTTTTTTACTCTGGCTCATTTGCTAAGGAAGTGACTCAAAACATAAACTTCCACAAAACCTCTTTTCTTTTATAGACATCAAATATCGTTAACATAATACTCATGGAAAGTTGGTAACATACAGTACAATGTGCGAGTAACAACTAGAAAGATCAAAGAAAACCCATCAGGTAGAAGTTATAGAGTTGTTTCTTGCCAAGCTAGCAACTCTTCATAAATTATCCAAGCGTTTAAAGAATTTTCAAATACAGCTTATTAAACCTCTATCAGATTCATCTTGCAAGGGATTTTGCAATATGTTAGCACTCTGGCTATGGCACAATTACCTTGTAACAGCCAATCACATATATTACCCATCAACACCTTTGATAATTTTAGTAAATGACATGACTTCTGAAAAGTGCAATCCATAAGGGAAGATTTGCAAATTGGCTATATCATCCAAGTAAGCTAGTTTTGTATCACAGATATGGACCTTTGAAAACAAATATGAAAAGTATATGAAGTGTTACGTATGTTACATTTTTTCATTATTTCCTATATAAATAATTTATGAAACATATATAGTTTGATATTTTTTTGATTTGAATGTGTTTATTAATTCATTTCATATTAAAGAATGTTTATGTACCTTTTGGAAACTGCAAATATTATGTTCCTATCTTTTATAAGGTTTGAGTTGTTTAGTTTTGAACACGGTAGCCCCATATCACACAAAATATGAAATATAATTCTGTGGCTCTTTGTCAGGGTACAATCAAGTTTTCATTCACCCAGAGGTATTAGATTTCCTTCCCATTTATTTTCTGCACATTTTGTTAATACCTGGAAAACCTCACTTGTTTTCATGGGAAAGACTTGATAGTTCAATCTTTGTATGTACATCTTAAGGACAGACAAGCAGGGTGGAGGTGCCATTTGAAATAGTCAGTATATGTGTATGGCTTTGGTACTTTTTTCAGAAACATGTCGTACTGCAGCTTATTAAAATTGACATAAATATCACATGTTAGGGCTTCATGTCACTGACGAGTGCCTAGAGCAATTCTTTGTTTGTTTCCCTACCCTGCTTAGAATGTTGATGAACTAATGGGGGAGGGGTTCTCTATCAGTTTGATAGGAACAACCTTTCCGTGGTACTTACAGATCGGCACATTGGTAGTGTTACAATCTGTTAAACAGTGTATCACTGTAGATTTCTTCCCCCATATTCTGGCCAATGTTGTTGACATTCAGAAGGTGCACCTTTTGTTGCATACACCATTGTTGAACAAAACACCCTTGTTATCCTCTATAAGAACGTTTGTATGATTTTATAGACTGCTGCTTATACATTGTATATATGTGTATCAGTGGCAAAACCAACACGCCCTGCCTTTAGTGCCTGGTTGAATACTGGTGTCATCAGATCCTTGAAGGTGACAGGAAAAGCTAGTATGCTCTGTAGTTACGGCATTACCATCAAAGTTATGTGCAGCACTACATGGCCAATCTAATGTTGGTTCAATGTGTGATTGCAAGTTTGGACTGGTCAATTTTGGTGGAAATTCTATCAGGAGTTGACTGAGACCATGGTACAGTTCCAAGAAGGAATGGCAGTGTCAACTCAAGGTCAACATTATGCCCAATAGAAAGAAGGTCATGCCGACCAAAGACGCTCCTTTAAGCTTTAACCTACTGTTTGCATTTTGTAAATTGGACAATTTTTTCTTGCCTCAAAACTTTATTAGCTTGTAGCATTTTATTGGGTTGTGAAAGAGATGTTTTAACTAAAAGTCAGTCAATGAAGTCTGCAACATCCTTCCTGCCAATGTCATCAGCCTCAATTAGATCCTTAGCTATGCCAGGCTTAGCAGGAACACCGCCAGACAAAACGTACAGTTCATTGTCTTCAAACATAGAACCAAAAGGATTTGTAAAGCATGAAACTGCCTCGAGTACTCGTTCTACTTTTTTTTATAACTTTTATTTCACAATATCTTTCTTTATACATTTCTAATCTATACAAAATACATATATATACTATTTTAAATATATATATTAGAGAGAGAGAGAGAGAGAGAGAGAGAGAGAGAGAGAGAGAGAGAGAGAGATCTTATTATGCAATTTATTTCATTTTGTAGATATTAGCTATCAGCTACGTCTCAGTATTTTATTTGGCTTGGTGTGAATCATTTATCATTGTGTGACTATCCTTTTCTCGCTTTTATGCTGGTTGTAGATACAATGTCTATTGTGGACATAGACGTTGTTAAGTTTAACATCATCAATAATTTGGCTTTTGGCCTTATTTTGCTAACGTAAAACGGTGTTTGCACTCAATTGTGATGCTCCAACAGCTATACGCCCGAATGGAGAAGGAAAAAGCTTCCTCTATTAGCGTGCAGTATAAGTTTGTTTGTTTGTTTGATTTGATTCTTTACGTCCCATCAACAATCTTTCAGTAATAAAGGGACGGGTCTTCCTGTGTTGAACCAGTACTAAGCTAGGATTAATGTTCTTGCTCAAGAACACAACGCAGTGACGCTGGTGAGGCTCGAACCCGCGGCCCTTCGGTCTCGAGTCAAGCACTCTACCACTGAGCCACTGCGCTCCCACGTGTAGTATAAGCGTAGGCATTTGAGTATGTACATTTTTTCTCTTACCCATTATTCTGATGATGATTATTATTATCATTATTATCATTATTATCATAATTATTATTGTCTTGATTATTGTTAAAATGATTGTAGAATGGAGTCCATTTTTTCAAAAATTTAGCTACTTTATTGTTGATGTTTGCAATATACCTTTCACATTGGAATTTGACTTTAAGCATAGAAATAAAAGAATTTATGTTTAATTGTTTGGCCGAGAATTTATTTTTATGAATATAGTGTTTTGCGACGACCATTATGTAATTATTTAATATACATTTTCCCTGGTATGAAAATAAGATACCCTTTTTATCCAAATTAATACTTATATTTACATTTTGCATCAGCCATATATGTAGAGATTGCCAAAATTCTTTGACTTTATCGCATTCAACAAATAAATGTAAAATTGTTTCTGGTTCCCGATTATAATAGGAACATAGATTATATTCGACTTTTCTTATTTTATGTAATAAGGTTTTTGTAAGAAGGATTTTATTATCAATTTTAAATTGAAAATGCTTTAGAGTTACTTCGCTTGGTTCGTTTATATTTGTATTGTATCTATTCCATTCTTGATCAGTTATATATCCCATCTCATTTATCCATTTTTCCTGCCTAGTAATTTGGTCTACTTGTATTAGTTGGTCGTAAAATGTTCTACACCCCTTTTTTTCTTTAAGTAAATATTGCACATATATATTGCGTGTAACATTATATTTCGTCTGGATAGAAACCAGTCTATTGTTAATAATCATATTTTTCTAGTAATTTGGTATTTTATGAATTAATGATTGGTAATCTAAAAAAGTACCATTAATACCATACATTTCTTTGAGAACATCAAACTGATAGAAGTTTCCGTTAATATCTAACAAGTCTGATATCTGTTTAATTCCTTTTTTAAACCAATTGTTAATGTAAGAATTTTGACCTCTGATTAAATTATTGTTGAACCAAAGTTGTGAGCAAAGAATTTGTTTTATTGATTCCACTTTGCATACATTACAGAATTTTGCCCAAGAATTTAGACAATCCTTCCAGAAAGGGTTACTTAAGTTTTTACTTAAATCTATAGAGTATCCTGATCCGCAGTTAAGCAATTTATGAAAGTCTACCTTCGATTCCACATTTTCAGAGCTCTGAATAACTCTACGAAGCTAAAAATTTTAAGCGCATTAATAAATTCTGAAATATTTACCATTCTTAGCCCACCTGCCTTTAGATTTTTAACGATGACAATTCATTTAATTCTGTCTGGACCTCCATTCCACAAAATTTATAAAATATTCTTTCTATGGTTTTTAAAAAATCATCAGGGGGTTTTGGAAGTGCCAGTAACAGATGAATGAACTTTGCAAGTGCTAGTGACTTTATGATTGTTATTTTGCCAATGAGGGTTAATTTTCTTTTTGACCATTGCTTGCAAACACCTTCATCTTTTTTGATTATATCTATAGAGTTTAAGTCCCAAATATTATATATTTCTGTTGAGAATGTAACACCCAGAATTTAAAAAGGGCCTTGTGTCCAATCTTATGTATAGTTATGACATAGTCTTGTTGGAGAGTTACTGAGTGAATCTATCCAGATCGCTTTTGTTTTTTCAACATTTATCTTTAGTCCAGACATTTCATAAAACTTTTGTAAGACATCTAGTGCTTCTCTGAGTGAGTTTTCAGATCTGTTTAAGAATAGTTGAGTATCGTCTGCATACTGACTTGTTTTATACTCCTTATTATCAATTATAATTCCACGGATATCTTGTTATTTCTTATCATTTTTCCATATATCTCAGCGCATAAGATAAAAATAGAAGGTGATATTGGGTCACCTTGTCTGCAACCCCGTTTTAAATAGAAAAACTCGGATATAAATCCATTCTGGATGATACATGATTCTGCTCCGTTTTGGAAGATACTTATCCATTTAATAATCGAGTCTCCAAAATTATAATATATTAGTGTTTTTTCTATAAACTTCCATGAGACAGTATCAAATGCTTTTTCAAAGTCGATTGATTAAATAAGGCCCTGTAGATTCCGATTTTTAGTTTCAAATAAAACATCATAAATTAGACGTATATTTTCTCCTATAAATCTTACATTTAACAGAGAAATTGGTCTCCAGGTTTTTAAATTATACCTACATTTATTTGGTTTGGGCAAGCATGTTATTATGCATTGTTTTGGGGCTACTGATAAAGAACCTGTTCCATAGCCATAATTTATAGATCTCAGAACAAACACTCCAATATCAATCCAAAAGAATTTAAAAAATTCAACTGTAAAGCCATCCAGACCTGGACTTTTCTCATTTTTCATATTTTTAATGCCTTTGTTAATTTAACATATGTCATTTCCCCTTCAATTTTTTGTGCCTCAGCTTCTGAAAGCTTGGTGTCGTTTTCCCCAATAATATTTTCAATTGGTGTATATTCGTCTACTTCATTTACATTGTCATAAAGTTTTTCATAAAATTGCTTTTGGCAGTTTAACACTTCATTCGTTATTTGTATATTCAATGTCATCATATATTAGTTTATTTATGACTTTTCTGGTATAATTTCTATTTTCCAGATTGAAAAAATAATTTGTAGGTTTTTCGCCTAGGTCCATATATCTACATTTCGATCTTAACATTACCCCTTCTATTTTCTCATTCCTTACATAAATTAATTGGTTTTGTTTTTGTACCAAATCGGCAACAGTTTGATTATTTATATTTATACCATTTTCAAATAGCTCATTTCAAGGCGTTGTATGTCTTCTTATAGAGTTTTTTCCTCTTTTAATCTTTTTTTCTACTTTTCTGAGCTATATTTAATTGTATTGCCAGTTATCACCATTAATAAAGTTTCTAAAATTAGTTGATCATTTATATGAAATTGAATTTCTTCATTAGAAATGTTTCCATGGTTTAAATTGTTTTCATTACTTACATATGTTTTCTTTACATCGTCAATTGTACTTTTTATAAGCGAAACATAATCCTTACCTTTTAAAAGTGTGCTATTAAACTTCCAGTACCCCCTCCCTCTTTCATTATCAATCAATTTTAATTTTAAAGTTATCCCCGAATGATCTGTTCTATATCCTGGAATAATTTTGGTGTCAGTTACAAATTGAAACATGTTTTCACTTATAAGGTAAAAATCTAACCTGGCTTGTTTTATCACTGGGTTAAGCCTGCGCCATGTATATTTTCTACTATCTTCATTACTAACGCGCCAAATATCTAGTAAATTTTCCTCTTCAATATAATCTAAAATCACTTTTCTTGCTTTTGGGTTATTAATGTGTAAATAATTATTATAGTCCAGGTCTGGGTCTAAAACAAAGTTCCAATCACCACACATAATTACCTGGTCGTTTTCAAACTCGGAGCCTTTCTGTTTAATGTTGGTATAGAAGTTAGGATTATCTTGATTGGGACCATATAAATTTACTAATGTAATTCGTTTCCCTTGTATCCAGTATAATGTAATTACCGTTTTTATCGGTTTTGACTCTCTCTACCTTATATTCAAAATTATTATTCATTAATATCATGACCCCCCGACTACTATTTGTGAAGGAGCTAAAAAATACTTCATATCCCCACACAGATTTTATAAAAGGTTCTAGTTGTGCATTTATATGTACATCTTGCAAACATATCATATTATATTTTTTGTTCCTAACATAATGGAACAAATCTCTTCGTTTTTCTGTCACGGACAATCCTCCCCTGCAGTTTTGCCAGAATATAAGTAAATTTTCATCCACTTTTATTTAACTTTAGTAAAATTGTAAAATATATAACACCAGGGAATAAACCTATGTGCATTATAATTGAGAAGACATAGCTGATAGTAACATAAACAAAACATAAAGTAAAGTTATACGAGAAGAAAGAAAAATAGCTTACTGTAAAATACCTCATTTTCCTGTATACATGTTATATAGATGTGGGGGGATAACAATATTCTTATATAACACCAGGGAATAAACCTATGTGCATTATAATTGAGAAGACATAGCTGATAGTAACATAAACAAAACATAAAGTAAAGTTATACGAGAAGAAAGAAAAATAGCTTACTGTAAAATACCTCATTTTCTATAGATGTGGGGGGATAACAATATTCTTATAACTAAATCAAGAATTCATCATAATGCCAAATTCAACTTCTTTCAGAAATAACTTTGGGACCCGGATGCTCTTTCAGACAAAACGAATGAAGAGAGAGTACTCGTTTTACTTTGCATCTGAGCAGATTGAATACATTTCTATTTCATTTCAGTACATTGAATAGTTGTTTCACTATATTGAGCTCTGATGTGATGAGTAATACACCATTCCATCTGTACTACGAAACGTAGTTCTAGTTGCTGAAGCCTATAATACCTCTTTATTGTTTGTCCGATAGCTATGTCAAAAGCTTTTATCCAATGGTTTTGACACACTAAATCCATTTTGTTCGAGAAGTTCTTTGTGTATCAGAGAAATTTATGAGTGTAATCAGTTACACAGGTACATATTGTGTGTAGTTGTTGTGATCGTTGTTTTCCTTGTAGCCCTAATCAGTGTCAACACCATCAAAATTATATCCATATACCTTGTCCAGAACTGAGCTGTTTTACAGTGACTGTCTTTCAGAACTTCCGATTTGAAAGCATGGTATCTACTGTTTACGTAAGCAAACAGCAAATGTTGATAGATCACATTATAATATTAGTTTAAGTCACCATAAATTAATAAGGAATTTCAATTTATTTCAGCCTTATAAATTTTCTCAATTCTCTGACAGACTTAATACATGTATAGTCAACAACTGTTATACAGATACTCAGAATAACTTATGTATCATTTGTTAACACACATAACAGTTTAAGCTCAAGGCATTTATTAAATGAATACTTAAAATAGGTAAACCTTATAAAAAGAAGTATATAAACCTGTGCCAGCATGCAAATAAGTATAAACAGGGCTTGTTAGAGACATTAACTTGAATGTTTAATCCTATTTTGAAAGTAACATACATAACATGGGCCTGAAAAATAGTATAAGCAACCATAATAAAGAACTTTAAATCATTTAAGTACCAGCCCTATAGATTTACTATATATTCTGTGACAGGTGTAATACACGTTGGGTCAATAATTACCATACTGTATTCATAAATAACGCAGGAAACACTAAGTAACGCATACAACGGTAATTACTTAGGACATTTATAAAATTAATACTAAAAATATGTAACTGTGTTATAAAAACTTCATAAACCTGTGTCAGCATGCAAATATATACGAATATGTCATCGTTGAGACATTATTAGGGACGTTTAATGCTATTTTTGAGGGGGTAACGTATATAACGTGACGTTACAGGTTAACGCTGCCACTCTCAGAGGGCTAACATCTTTTATTATGTGTCTTATATAATGTAGTTTTGGAAAATCATAGTGTACAAAATTCCCCCTGGGGGGAGGGGGTCTATAGCCAGCTCAAGGCCTAAAAGGCTCAGAATTGCTTTGATACTCACAAAGACCCCAGACTTTTAGAAACCAGTAGCGAGAAAATATCCCTTTACTACAAATGAAATGGTCTGAGCGGGAATCAGCTTAGAAAATCATAAAATTTTCAGTATAAACTTATGTTTTAATCGTATCATTTACATGTCAGCTTAAACTACTATCGCGTATGCAACCTTTGTCATGTGAATTCAATATATGCAAATCTTTAACCTGCAAAAAATTTCTGTCTGACAATAATAAAACGAGATTAATACTGACCCTACAGATGTACCACGACCTCTGACCACTGACCTTTGGGTCTTTCTATTTCAAACGATTGACGCAGAATGCGTAAAATGAACCAGTCCGACTGGAACATATGTGTATGTCAAAGCTTTATAGTAAATGTAAATAAACGTCTGAAACCCTTTTTTCCAGAACAACATATCAATATTGTAAATAGAGTCACGCTTCAAAGCCTTTGGTTTATCTTTTTTTTTTAGGCTGGCTCTTCTTTGTTTGTTTACCTCAGATTTCCACGATCCTCGGATTCCGCCCGGGTGCTCAAGCATTAATTTTTATTTGCTAATTTAGTCATGTGATACGAGTGCATGTGACTTAAATTACGAAATAAATGCAGAAAAGTACTGAAGGACCATGCAATCCCGGGTATGAAAAACGATTAAATAATGAATTTAGCTTCAACAGAAATCGAATAATCTTTATTTCAAGGACAGTGATTCATTTACAATTTTGGGCTTATAGGTCCTTGGACTCGCTGTTTCTCATATCAATGAGTCCAACTGCAAACCAATGAGTCCAGAACACTATTTTTCATGACCTGAGTCTGCAATACAATTGCATCCTGGGACTCTCTGAAATAAACACTTTGCATCCCAGAGACGAAACTATGAGTAAAAGATGCAGGATGCGCAGGTAGTAAAATCCCGGAAGGATTATTTCCCCCGCCTTTTTGAAGAAAAGCAAGGGGACATAGTATTCTCATTCCGTCCTTCCATCCGTCCGTCCGTCCTTCCGCCCCCCCCCCCCCTCAAGAAGTAGGTATCTTCTGTAAGGAACTCCTCCCACAGTTTTACTCCGATCGCTTTCAAGCTTTACAGTTGTTTAGGTCATGGTCTGAAGATGTGCATATTGTTTGGGCATGATCCTCATATTATTTTGTCACTTTTTTCGCAAAATTAACTTAGTCATTTTTGCGGCCAAAATGAATCGATACTAGGCATCTTGTGTATGCATCTCATCCTATAATTTTACTCCTATTGCTTTGAAACTTTACTGGCATTTAGGTGATGATCTGAAGATGTGCATACTATTTGGGCATAAACCTCAGATTTTTTTGTCACTTTGCAAGTGGTCACCATCTGGTATAAATTAACCGAATATTTGAGACCTTTCTTTCAAAACGCATGGTTCATAGTCGTGACAGTGAATTGGTCAATGCGTTATTACAAATTGGAGCAAGTGCTACCTAGATTGACGTTATTTGGTTAGGTTGCTCATATATATATTGGACTGTGATATGAGCCGCGGCATGAGATTTGCAACAATGTGGTATGTGCGACCAGCAAAGCCTCAGATCAGCCTGCGCATACGCACAGTCTGATCAGAGCCTTTGCTAGTCGCTTGAATATTCTATAAGTGTTAATCTACTGACTGAACATTATTTGGAGTTCTAAGCTTAAAAGGTGGCTGCACAGGCTCGTCTGAGTCTACACTTGTCAAACTGCCACATTGTTGGAAATCACATGTCGCGGCTCATATATATTGGACTGTGATGTCTGTATTGACGGACATTTAAAGTCCTGATCGACGCTCGAATGCCCAGGCTGATTTTGGCATTCAATGTCTGCATAATGTCCTAAAGGACCATTTGAGCCGCGACATGTGGTTTCCAACACTCTGGCATTTTGACAAGTGTAGACACTGACGAGCCTGTGTAGCATCCTTTTGAGCTCAGAAACTCCAAATGATGTTAGTCAGAAACTTAACACTAATGTAATGTTCTAGCGACTAGCAAAGACTTTGATCAGACTGCGCGTATGCGAAGGCTGATCTGAGGTTTTGCTAGTCGCACATACCACATTGTTGGAAATCTCATGCCACGGCTCATTTTTGGTTCGTTTGACTCATTTAATCTTTTTTATATGTCCGTTTTGAAAAAAAAGGTCGTATTATGGCATGGCACTGCTCATCCGTCCGTCCTTTCGTAAACAATCTTCTCGGTATCTTCATAAAATTTAATGGAAATGTATATTAGGCAAAAACAACGTGTCGCTTAAAATTATGGTTCCTTTTCGTTTTTCGTTTTAGAATTATGGCCCTTTGATTTTTATGCTTATTTTGTGTAATTTTCATTCTTGTTCACCCCATAACTCAGTAAATGTTTGGGATATCTTCATGAAATTTAATAGGAATATGAATTAGGTCAAGACGATGTGTCGCGTACAAGAATAATTATTCCCCCTGTATTAGTTTCTGACCCTTTGATTTTTTTCATTTCTTCCCAAAAATTATTGTACGCCCCATAACTCAGAAATCCTTTAGGATAATGGAACTTTATAGGAATGTACATCAGGTGAGAGCTCTCGTTCAAACTTTCTTGGGGGCGGGTATAGTGTTCGAGTCCTCCTCAGGTATTTTCTTTTTTTCTGATGACATGTATATTTTTCTCGTTATGTAATTATGTATTTCAAACCCCTAGTTATTTCCATAGTACACAAGTTGTCTTCTTTTTCACAATTTTTTAAATTTTACTGCACAAACTCCTCTGAACTGTTGTAAATATCTTATTGGAAGGCCATTGGATCGCAAGCCAGAGAAATTGCTGCACATGTGTTAAGAACATACGAGGAAGAGGCAATAAATGCTGTAAATCTGCAAATTTATTAAGAGAGAGAGAGAGAGAGAGAGAGAGAGAGAGAGAGAGAGAGAGAGAGAGCAAACTGACTGAAATATCATCCAGGACAGTATCATACAACATTATTTCACAGAACATACCAGATGCCACTATGATATTTGGTTCTTGCCGAGATGAGAAAATGGTAACAGCAAGCGAAGAGGGTTCCAATACTCAACCAACCCAGACAGCTAGCGAGATTGAAATACTTTTATAAACTGTGATTTCCCTTCATTTTATAAGATAAAACTACATGTATTCAGATAAAATCTGATTAAATGGTATCCCTAAAACACATAAAACAAACAAATTAACAATATAAAAATAAAAATATAATGTTTAATTTGGATTTCGAACCCACTATTTCTTCGCTACTCTTCAAAAAGATGTCTATGTAATCAAGGCCTTATAATACCAACCGAGTTCTGCTTTGTTATACGGTAAGGCTTAGGGTGCATGAAACCCCATGATCCCTTATTTTTAAGTTAACGGTATCATTAGGCCAAGATATCATGAATGAAATGTATATGATCTTTCTGTTTACAAAGTAAAATAATAACCTACAATAGACCATTTCCATTAAATCTGAGCTGATTATCTTTTTTTAAAAGTTATTTCTTGTTTTATCCATTATCATTTTTTTCTATTTTTGAAGAGCACAATTATACAGTATAAATATACGTATAAAAACGTAAAAAATGTCAGATTACCCGATTTCTCATATAACCATGATTATGGGAGTAATAAATCGGTACTTACGCGTGTTCAATCCGCTTCTCAACAAAATTTCAAATCGAAAGTAGAGTTACAGGAATTCCCCTAAATTTCACGATGACACAAGGATAGCTTTTTAAAAAGCTAGAAACTGCTCGCTTTGTCAGAAATAGTACTATATTGACTGTCGATCACCTTAGTGATTTTTTTTTGTCATTTCACATGATATTCATCAGTCTGGGGGTAAGCGAGATGTCCTGGGCTTGTATTTCCTGATCAGTAAGCTAGGGGAGTAGCGAATCTATCACATTGCACACCTCCTTGACTATATGAGGCCCTCCCACGGGGGGGGGGGGGGGGGGGGGATACCTGTTTCCTTGTTCCCCTGAATAAATTGGCTTGTTCCCCTGTTCCCCAAAAATCGAAAATTTGTTTTCTTATGTTCCCTGTTCCCCAATATTGTCTTTGTTCCCCTGTTTCCCTCAAAAGTTGGCCTTTGTTCCCATGTTCCCCTGAAATAATTGCTCTGTTTCCCCTGTTCCCCAAAACCCCTGGGAGGGCCTCCTTTATACGAGTATCTGATACCTGACCACAGGGAGTCTCAATCCATCCACCCTCTGCTATAAGCAGACCCCCCTCCCCCCTCTGTAAACTACTACAAATACAGCTGTTTTGCCTAGAACTATCATGCACTGGAATGTCCTCCCTATTTGCATTGTCCTGCTTCTTCCGTGGTGCATTTAGTCATGTCTGCCAGGTGGTACATGTGTCCCAATATATCACAATAATCTGTTTTTATCTTTTAACTAAACTTATTTTCGCACTGTACAAATCATCCCACCACTTTACTTATCTTTTATTTCAGCTAACCCCCTTTAGAACAAGATAAGCGGAAGGAAAGAGATACCCTGGCATCCAATTTAGGTTACCTTGCACACCCAGGAAAATTTTTCATGGGTGCCAAATTGTTAATTGGGACCCCCTAAATGCGAAACGAAGTTGTCCTCAAAATAATTTGGTATGGGCTATGTGAAAATGCATGGTTTCCATGGCAACCCATAGCGGATTTGAGAATGGGGGTATGCCTGTACACAATTTCTCATATCTCAGCTGTTACTTATCCTAGACTACTAAACTTAAAACCAAATTAAAGCTTAGATATAGGCCTTTTATCCCTTTGTTGCATATGCAAATTATCTAATTTGCATATTCATAAATATTTATGAAAACATTAAAAATGTGATTCACAAATTGTGGTGTACATACAAGATCAATAATATCTCAGCTGCTTTTAGCCATAGATTACTAAAATTTGTACTTAATTGAAGCTAAGACATAGGCCTTTTATTCCATGGTCAAATAGGCAAGTTATCATATTTGCATAATTTGCGTATTCATGAATATTAATACAAACGCTAAAAATAAGGGAAAACCATTAAAAATATAAATGGCCTGATTTCAACCCAATATTGTCATGTTGCATGTTTTAAAATCATCAATGTTACAATTTGACAAGCCCATTTATCTAGTGGTCCTATATGAAATTTATCTCATTTGCATATTCATGAAAATACATGAAAACTGAAAAAAAGAGAGGAAATCACGTAAAGAACTATAAGATTATGGGAGGGGTTTAGGTCAAATCTATCCTGCACTCCTAGAGGCTATGGCCTTTTAAATCCATTCCAAATTGCTCAGTGGGACCCTTTGAATGCGAAACGAAGTTCTCCTCAAGATCATTTTGGTATGGGCTATGTGAAAATACATGGTTTCCATGGCAACCGTTTATATGATTCTCCAGAATGGGGGAGAGGCCTACAAATTTAATCATATCTAGGGCTCTACTTATCACAGAGCACTAAAATTGGTGTCAAATCATAGCATAGACCCACGTCTTTCTTCCTATTGTCTGATATTGAAATCATCTAATTTGTTTATTCATGAATATTAATGAAAACTTTAGAAATGAGAGAAAAAAATCTAAGAAAAATGAAGGGGTGTACATAGAAAATTACCAATGTCTCACCTACCATGTGTTCTAGTGTATCAAACCTAGTGCCAATTCAATTCTTAGACATTGTACATTTACCTTAAGGTCAGATATGAAAAATATTGAACATGAATATTCATGACTTTTAATGAAAACAGAAGAAATGAATGAAACATTGTGGAAAAAATCAAGGGTGCATTTCCAAAATTACTCATATCTCAGTTGTTAAGTGCCCTATAGTGCCAAACCTGATTTTAAATTAATGCTTAGACACAGCATGTTTACCAAATGATCCAATACATAACACATTAAAGTTTATTTCTCATGAATATTGATGAAAACATGAGAAACTAGAGAAAAATACAGGAAAATTAAGTGGGGTTTACCTACAAAATGATTCATATCTTAGTTTTCAATTGCCCTAGAGTAGCAAACTTGGGACCATATAAAACAGCATAAGCCAATTCGTTTAAGTACTAAAATAAAGAGTATTAGATGTATAGCAGCTGAGATATGAGTAATTTTGTATGTATACTGCTATCATTTTTTTCTTGTATTTTTAAACTTTTCATTAATATTGATCTCATACAAGTTAGATTACTCTTATATCTTCCCACAAAGTAAAATTGTTATGCATAGACTTAAATTAAGTATAATGATTGCTACTCTATGGCAATTAGAAGCTGAGATAATGGTAAAATTGTAGGTTTACCCCTTTTTTTTTCGTCGATTTTTCTCTTCATTCTAATGTTTATATAAATGTTCATGAATATGTAAATGAGACATTTCGCATATATAACCATTGAGAAAAACTACACAATATAAGCACACCAAAGGTGGTGTAGATGTAATAATGTCTAAGTGCAACACTCAAAAATATTATCGAATCCGCACAAAATATAGGGTGCACATGTTCAATGTGTGAACAATCATAATGCAAAGTTTGAATATAAAGGGACAAACCTATGTCTTGTAAACCAGGCATCGCAGGTTCGATTCCCGGCTTCTCCCAGTCTGTCGGACGAGACTTTAAGCCGTTGTCCCGTCTTCTGAGACGCTTTAAAAACCAGAACCACTGCCGGTTGCGCCTTCGGGAGTTCCTGGACAAAGAACTACAAAAAGCATAAACCCTCCTGGCCAGGACTGGTACAGCCAAGGAACACGGCCACAAACAAATATAAAGGAATGAAAAAAGCTTGAGTTACAGAGAATACGAACCAGACACCCCCTCAGCATTGCGCATAGAAAAAAGTCTAAGTGTAAAAAGCCTTAAAATAAGAAAAATATGTAGCAAATGTGCACAAAATAGGAGGTGCTCATGTTCAATGTATGAACAATAATTCTGCAAAGTTTTAATATAAAGAGGAGTTACATAGTACACAACCCAGACACCATCTAAGCATGTAAGTTAATGTAAGTTCAAGACCCCCAAAAATGAAAAAAATAATATTTGTGCTAAGGGAATGAATACTGTTGGAGTTACAGATTATATAAACTAGGCACTCCCTACGCATTTGGAATGGAAAAAAATGTTTGGCACCCTCTAAGCATTTGGACGGTATACTGTACAATACAATACAATACAATTATTTTATTGTTTCATCTCATTTTATATGAGACATTCACAAAATACTTTCAAAAACATGTTCAACATAAATACAAAGAATGATATATCATTTAGCATAATGCTAAACAAGAGAAGTATCTGAAAAAGAAAATATCTATTCTCCTATGCAGAACGGGCTTTATATGCTGTATGCAGAAATTTTGCTACTTCTTTAATTGTCGAACCACTGGAATTCAAAAGGTAGATAAACTTATTTTCATCATTTAATGTGTCAACCCTTGGACAGGATGTCCTAAGGTGATCAAAAAGAGCTAGTCTTATTTCGCTAAACTAGAGCATTGTAATAGCAAATGTTGCTCATCATCTATTTCTGAAACGTTGTCAGTCTTACAATGCAAGCAAATTCTTTCATTTCGTGGGGTCTTTGAAAACCTACCCGTTTCAATTGCTAACCTATGGTTGCTTATTCTTATCTTAGAAAGAATTATTCTGTGCGCTTTTTTTTCACATCACTAATGTTGTTTTCTAACCCAAACCTCTGCTTAATCCTCAGATTATTTTTGTCACTTTGCAAGTGGTCACCATCTGGTATAAATTAAGTAACCGAATATTTGAGACCTTTCTTTCAAAACGCGTTGTTCATAGTCGTGACAGAGAATTGGTCAATGTGTTATTTCAAAATGGAGCAAGCGCTACCTAGATTGACGTTATCTGGCTAGGTTGCTCACATATAATATATAATATATTGGACTGTGATGTATGTATTGATGGACATTGAAAGTCCTGATCGACACTGCTCGAATGCCCAGGCTGATCTTGGCTTTCAATGTCTGCATAATGTCCCAAAGGACCATTTAAGCCGCGACATGTGGTTTCCAACACTCTGGCATTTTGACAAGTGTAGACTCTGACGAGCCTGTGTAGCATCCTTTTGAGCTCAGAAACTCCAAATGATGTAAGTCAGAAGCTTAACACTAATGTTATGTTCAAACGACTAGCAAAGGCTTTGATCATAATGCGCGTATGAGCAGGCTGATCTGAGGCTTTGCTAGTCGCACATACCACACTGTTGGAAATCTCATGCCACAGCTCATTTTTTGTTCGTTTGACTCATTTAATCTTTTTTATATGCCCGTTTTAAAAAAAAAACGGTCGTATTATGGCATGGCATTGCTCATCCGTCCGTCCTTTCGTAAACAATCTTCTAGGTATCTTCATGAAATTTGATGGAAATATATATTAGGCTAAAACAATGTGTCGCTTAAAATTATGGTTACTTTCCGTTTTCCGTTTCAGAGTTATGGCCCTTTGATTTTTATGCTTATTTTGTGTAATTTTCATTCTTGTACACCCCATAACTCAGTAAATGTTTGGGATATCTTCATGAAATTTAACAGGAATATGAATTAGGTCAAGACGATGTGTCGCGTACAAGAATAATTATTCCCCCTGTATTAGTTTCTGACCCTTTGATTTTTTCATTTTCTTCCCAAAAGTTATTGTACGCCCCCTTAACTCAGAAATCCTTTGGGATAATGGAACTTTATAGGAATGTACATCAGGTCAATATGATTACGGAATGCTTTTTTAACAAGTCCGAGTGGTGCAGAGGATAACAAAGAGAGCTCTCGTTCAAACTTTCATGGGGGCGGGTATAGTGTTCGAGTCCTCCTCAGGTATTTTCTTTTTTTCTGATGACATGTATATTTTTCTCGTTATGTAATTATGTTTCTCAAACCCCTAGTTATTTCCATAGTACACAAATTGTCTTCTTTTTCACAATTTTTTAAATTTTACTGCACAAACTCCTCTGAACTGTTGTAACTATCTTATTGGAAGGCCATTCGATCGCAAGCCAGAGGAATTGCTGCACATGTGTTAAGAATATACGAGGAAGAGGCAATGAATGCTGTAAATCTGCAAATTTATTACAAGAGAGAGAGAGAGAGAGAGAGAGAGAGAGAGAGAGAGAGAGAGAGCAAACTGACTGAAATATCATCCAGGACAGTATCATACAACATTATTTCACAGAACATATACCAGATGCAACTATGATATTTGGTTCTTGATGAGATGAGACAATGGTAACAGCAAGCGAAGAGGGTTCCAATACTCAACCGACCCAGACAGCTAGCGAGATTGAAATACTTTTATAAACTGTGATTTCGCTATCATTTTATAAAATAAAACTATATGTATTCAGATAAAATCTGATTAAATGGTATCCCTAAAACACATAAAATAAACAAATTAACAATATAAAAATAAAAATATAATGTTTAATTTGGATTTCGAACCCACTATTTCTTCGTTACTCTTCAAAAGATGTCTATGTAATCAAGGCCTTATAATACCAACCGAGTTCTGCTTTGTTATACGGTAAGGCTTAGGGTGCATGAAACCCCATGTTCCCTTATTTTCAAGTTAACGGTATCATTAGGCCAAGATATCATGAATGAACTGTATATGATCTTTCTGTTTACAAAGTAAAGTAATAACTTACGATAGACCATTTCCATTAAATCTGAGCTGATTATCTTTTTTAAAAGTTATTTCTTGTTTTATCCATTATCTTTTTTTTCTATTTTTGAAGAGCACAATTATACAATATAAATATACGTATAAAAACGTAAAAAATGTCAGATTACCCGATTTCTCATATAACCATGATTATGGGAGTAATAAATCGGTACTTACGCGTGTTCAATCCGCTTCTCAACAAAATTTCAAATCGAAAGTAGAGTTACAGGAATTCCCCTAAATTTCACGATGACACAAGGATAGCTTTTTAAAAAGCTAGAAACTGCTCGCTTTGTCAGAAATAGTACTATATTGACTGTCGATCACCTTAGTGATTTGTTTTGTCATTTCACATGATATTTATCAGTCTGGGGGTAAGCGAGAAGTCCTGGGCTTGTATTTCCTGATCAGTAAGCTAGGGGAGTAGCAAATCTATCACATGGCACACCTCCTTGACTTTATGAGGCCCTCCCAGGGGGGGGGGGTACCTGTTTCCTTGTTCCCCTGAAATAAATTGGCTTGTTCCCCTGTTCCCCAAAAATCAAAAATTTGTTTTCTTATGTTCCCTGTTCCCCAATATTGTCTTTGTTCCCCTGTTCCCCTCAAAAGTTGGCCTTTGTTCCCATGTTCCCCTGAAATAAATGCCCTGTTTCCCCTGTTCCCCAAAACCCCTGGGAGGGCCTCCTTTATACGAGTATCTGATACCTGACCACAGGGAGTCTAAATCCATCCACCCTCTGCTATAAGCAGACCCCCCTCCCCCCTCTATAAACTACTACAAATACAGCTGTTTTGCCTAGAACTATCATGCACTGGAATGTCCTCCCTATTTGCATTGTCCTGCTTCTTCCGTGGTGCATTTAGTCATGTCTGCCAGGTGGTACATGTGTCCCAATATATCACAATAATATGTTTTTATCTTTTAACTAAAATTATTTTCGCACTATACAAATCATCCCACCACTTTACTTATCTTTTATTTCAGCTAACCCCCTTTAGAACAAGATTGGCGGAAGGAAAGAGATACCCTGGCATCCAATTTAGGTTACCTTGCACCCCCAGGAAAATTTTTCATGGGTGTCAAATTGTTAATTGGGACCCCCTAAATGCGAAACGAAGTTGTCCTCAAAATAATTTGGTATGGGCTATGTGAAAATGCATGGTTTCCATGGCAACCCATAGCGGATTTGAGAATGGGGGTATGCCTGTACAAAATTCCTCATATCTCAGCTGTTACTTATCCTAGACTACTAAACTTAAATCCAAATTAAAGCTTAGATATAGGCCTATTATCCCTTTGTTGCATATGCAAATTATCTAATTTGCATATTCATAAATATTTATGAAAACATTAAAAATGTGATTCACGAATTGTGGTATACATACAAGATCAATAATATCTCAGCTGGATTTAGCCATAGGTTACTAAAATTTGTACTAAATTGAAGCTAAGACATAGGCCTTTCATTCCATGGTCAAATAGGCAAGTTATCATATTTGCATAATTTGCGTATTCATGAATATTAATAAAAACGCTAAAAATAAGGGAAAACCATTAAAAATATAAATAGCCTGATTTCAACCCAATATTGTCATGTTGCATGTTTTAAAATCATCAATGTTACAATTTGACAAGCCCATTTATCTAGTGGTCCTATATGAAATTTATCTCATTTGCATATTCATGAAAATACATTAAAACTGAAAAAATGAGGGGAAATCGCGTAAAAAACTATAAGCCTATGGGAGGGGTTGAGGTAAAATCTATCCTGCACTCCTAGAGGCTAGGGCCTTTTAAATTCATTCCAAATTGCTCAGTGGGACCCTTTGGATGCGAAACGAAGTTCTCCTCAAAATCATTTTGGTATAAGCTATGGGAAAATACATGGTTTCCATGGCAACCGTTTATATGATTCTCCAGAATGGGGGATAGGCCTACAAATTTAATCATATCTAGGGCTCTACTTATCACAGAGCACTAAAATTGGTGTCAAATCATAGCTTTGACACATGGCTTTCTTCCTGTTGTCAGATATGGAAATCCTCTAATTTGTATATTCATGAATATTAATGAAAACTTTAGAAATGAGAGAAATAATCTAAGAAAAATGAAGGGGTGTACATAGAAAATTACCAATGTCTCACCTACCATGTGTTCTAGTGTATCAAACCTAGTGCCAATTCAATTCTTAGACATTGTACATTTACCTTAAGGTCAGATATTGAACGTGAATAGTCATGACTTAATGAAAACAGAAGAAATGAATGAAACATTGTGGAAAAAATCAAGGGGTGCACTTCCAAAATTACTCATATCTCAGTTGTTAAGTGCCCTATAGTGCCAAACCTGATTTTAAATCAATGCTTAGACACAGCATGTTTACCAAATGATCCAATACATAACACATTAAAGTTTATTTCTCATGAATATTGATGAAAACATGAGAAACTAGAGAAAAATACAGGAAAATTAAGTGGGGTATACCTACAAAATGATTCATATCTTAGCTTTCAATTGCCCTAGAGTAGCAAACTTGGTACCATATAAAACAGCATAAGCCAATTCGTTTAAGTACTAAAATAAAGAGTATTAGATGTATAGCAGCTGAGATATGAGTAATTTTGTAGGTATACTGCTATCTTTTTTTTCTTGTATTTTTAAACTTTTCATTAATATTGATCTCATACAAATTAGATTATTCTTATATCTTCCCCCAAAGTAAAATTGTTATGCATAGACTTAAATTAAGTATAATGATTGCTACTCTATGGCAATTAGAAGCTGAGATAATGGTAAAATTGTAGGTTTACCCCTTTATTTTTCGTCGATTTTTCTCTTCATTCTAATGTTTATATAAATGTTCATGAATATGTAAATGAGACAATTCGCACATATAACCATTGAGAAAAACTACACAATATAAGTACACCAAAGGTGGTGTAGATGTAATAATGTCTAAGTGCAACACTCAAAAATATTATCGAATCCGCACAAAATATAGGGTGCGCATGTTCAATGTGCGGACAATCATAATGCAAAGTTTCAACATAAAGGGACAAACCTATGTCTTGTAAACCAGGCATCGCAGGTTCGATTCCTGGCTTCTCCCAGTCTGTCGGACGAGACTTTAAGCCGTTGTCCCGTCTTCTGAGACGCTTTAAAACCAAAACCACTGCCGGTTGAGCCTTCGGGAGTTCCTGGACAAAGAACCACAAAAAGCATAAACCCACCCGGTCAGGACTGGTACAGCCAAGGAACACGGCCACAAACAAATATAAAGGAATGAAAAGTGCTTGAGTTACAGAGAATACGAACCAGACACCCCCTCAGCATTGCGCATAGAAAAAAATGTCTAAGTTCAAAAAGCCTAAAAATAAGAAAAATATGTATCAAATGTGCACAAAATAGGAGGTGCTCATGTTCAATGTATGAACAATAATTCTGCAAAGTTTGAATATAAAGAGGAGTTACATAGTACACAACCCAGACGCCAGCTAAGCATGTAAGTTAATGTAAGTTCAAGACCCCCAAAAATGAAAAAAATAATATTTGTGCTAAGGGAATAATAATGTTGGAGTTACAGATTATATAAACTAGGCACTCCCTACGCATTTCGAATGGAAAAAAATGTTTGGCACCCTCCAAGCATTTTGGACGGTATAATGTACATTGCAATACAATACAATACAATTATTTTATTGTTTCATCTCATTTCATATGAGACATTCACAAAATACTTTCAAAAACATGTTCAATATAAATACAAAGAATGATATATCATTTAGCATAATGTTAAACAAGAGAAGTATCTGAAAAAGAAAATATCTATTCTCCTATGCAGAACGGGCTTTATATGCTGTATGCAGAAATTTTGCTACTTCTTTAATTGTTGAACCACTGGAATTCAAAAGGAAGATAAACTTATTTTCATCATTTAATGTGTCAATCCTTGGACAGGATGTCCTTACGTGATCAAAAAGAGCTATTCTTATTTCACTAAATCTAGAGCATCGTAATAGCAAATGTTGCTCATCATCTATTTCTGAAACGTTGTCAGTCTTACAATGCAAGCAAATTCTTTCATTTCGTGGGGTCTTTGAAAACCTACCCGTTTCAATTGCTAACCTATGGTTGCTTATTCTTATTTTAGAAAGAATTATTCTGTGCGCTCTTTTTTTCACATCACTAATGTAGTTTTCTGACCCAAACCTCTGCTTAAGCAAATAATAAGTGTCCATTTTGCTGAACGTTTTATACGTTCTGACCAATATCTAATATAATAATCACATAATTTCTCCTTTAGTAAAACAAAAGTTTCCAAGGTTACATCAGACGGTTTTACATGAACCAATTTGCACAAACTTGAAAAGAAAGAAAACCAAGTAAATATCCGTTCTTCATGAAGGTTTTGGAATACCGCTAGGGCCTCTTGAAGTAAAATGTTACTCGATGATTGAATGTGATACCAGTATTTAAAAGCCTGTAGCATACATGAAATTCCAACTGGAAAACGCCCAAGTTCCCCTTTTACAGCTAAATTTACCGCCCTTTTATTAACACCCATAAGAAACTTACAAAATTTAACATGCACATTTTCAATATCATGAGAGTCTAGGAACTTTGGGATTCCATCAATATTTTGAAAGATCTTTTTATTTCCATCAAAAGCGCTCCAAATCTGTCGAAGTTCAACAGCCCTCAAAAATGAGAAAAAAGTCGTGAAATGTGCACAAAATAGGAGGTGCATATCTTCAATATGTGAACAATCAATATAATAAAAGTTTGAATAAAAAGGAATGAAAACTTTTTGAGTTACAGATTTAACAAACTAGGCACCCCAAAAGTGTTGCGTACGGACCGACAGACGGACGGACAGACGGAGTGGAACCACTACTAGACCTGCTTTCGCTAAAACGATGCAGGTACAAAATAGCATGGCGAGTATGAAATTAGCATGGTCTGCATGTAAATGACATGATTTGCTGTTTCACCTCCCAACAAGTAAATTATAGACCTTTAATGAATTTTAACAACAGTTTTCTTTGTTCGTTTTTTCATTGTTTGAATAACAAGATGTAAAAAAAAAGTGTTTTATGATTTACATTCTGCATTCAGATAATTCACATGTATATACATATAAAAATGCAACATGCTGCTGTAACATTAAAATATTTTTTATAAAATACAGTTACTAAAACTGGTGGGAAAGACCTTTAGTTGGACATGACTCAACATTACAAATCCAGGGTTACAGTTGAAAAGTCATATAACGAAACAGTTATCTCGAGCAGTTATAGACTTCAATTTCAGAAGACACGAGGATTTATCTACCCTTTAAATGGTATTTACCTCGGCCTTGCGGCCTCGGTGAATATCACATTTTGGTAGATAAATCCTCGTGTCTACCTCATTGAAGTTAATAATTGTATAATATTGAAACTCACGCATATAGTCGTCAAGTGACGTCCATTTTTAAGTCAAAGTGTCGTCATCATTTGATATTGCATCTCAGCGTATTCAGAGATTTCTGGTAGCTTTTTTTATAATAAAATGTCAATGGTGAGCATGAAAAAGAATCCATTTTTTGTGTGAGGTTAGGATATAAAATCCGTCCCTCCAGATCACCGTTTGTCATCACTCAGGAAGCCTTGTAATACCAAATGGCGATCCTCGGAACAGATTTTTCTATCCCATCTAACACTCATGATAGAATCATATATACGTTATGAGATTGGTCTCTTACATCATTGGAAGTGTGTTTGTATCTTTTTTGACGTTATCAAGATTTATAGATGCCATAAACAGGGGTTCAAAACTTCAATAAACCCGTTGCAATTGTATCTGACTTGAGGTATATTGAAAAATATAACGTTTTTCTCATTCACTCTTTTTCATCTTCTGTTGTATCTGCAATCATTACCTTTTCAGACTGTATAATATAGAATTGTTTAAATTACCACTTCTTTGTTACTGAAGCGCTTTGTTCATATAAGATGATAACATCAACAACATTGTAAAGTACCAAGGCACACTCAAACTGATTCCAGAGGTTAATTGTTTGACACTTGCCTTATATCAGGTACTCTACTCATTACCTTCTGTCAGCTGTTCAACTTTGGAGCACCTAGCTGTAACGATTTTTGAGTTATCAAGTTTTCTATGTCAAAATTTGCAAAGGGCAATAATATCAGGTACTCTACTCATTACCTTCTGTCAGCTGTTCAACTTTGGAGCACCTAGCTGTAACGGTTTTTGAGATATCAAATTTTCTATGTCAAAATTTGCAAAGGGCAATAACTATAAAAATTAAATGATTTTTTTTAATTTTCACCAAGTAGTCTTCTAATTCTCTTCTATCAGCTGACCAAGTCTGAAGCTCCTAGCTGTAACGGTTTTGGTGATATCAAGTTTTTTGTCCAAATTAGCAAAGGGCAATAAACCAAAAATATATTATTTAAGTTTTCACCAGGTAATCTACACATTATCCTCTATAAGCTGATCAAGTCTGAATCTCCTAGCTGTTATAGTTTTTGAAATATCCTGATTGCAAAATTTCATTATGACCCTTTAAAAGGGGTATAACTCCACAAAGGGAGATAATCCAGATTAAAAAAAAACACGGGTTAGTTATTGTTTGATGCCGAGTCCATCCATGAAATTTCAAAAGCATATCTTAAATTTTAGAACGGACGGACGCACGGACAGACAAGCCCAAAGCAATATGCACCTTCAACTTTTTCAAAGTTGGGGGCATAAAAACCACCCAAACACCCAACTGGTCCAATGGATAACTGCTGTAAGTTCCATTCGACTTAAATAGGTTCAGTCTTACAGAAACTGGAAAGGGTGGGGCAATTTTAATGCAAGGGTTTTATCACATAAGCAAATGCGTGACAAAACTAACAGTATGACGTGCATACAGCAAAGACTCAGACTAACCTAGATATAAATCAAATTATATGATCAGACTCCACCTTCTGCATGAAAAAATAGGCGCACAGGAAAGACAGGGTTTATTCTAGGGTCTATTTATGATTGTTCAAAATCAGGGGGGTTATAGAATAGCGAGAATTTTACTTAAATTTTAATATTTTCTCTTCTTTGTCTATATAAAATACCCCCTCCTTCTTGACATTAGGGGGCTCTTTAAAAATGGGGGGAATCCCCCAATCCTCCTGCCTAGAATAAACCCTGGTCTGACGGGTGGTGTTCAATCTGGTTGAGGGTTTGGCCAGGAACACACTGATATCAAATCGTTGGTTTTGATAAGCACTTTGAAGTACAGGCGTAACTCGTAAATTCGAATTCCAAGGACCTACAGATTTAATTTCGAAGTATCAAAAGTTCGAATTTTAAAGAGGTAGACACAAGTATGTAAAGCCCCCTTAAACGAGTTTTATATGTATAGCTATCAGGGTTTTTTTTTCTATCGAAAGCCGCGACATGAGATTTCCAACAATGTGGAATGTGCGACCAGCAATGCTCAGATCAGCCTGCGCATACGCGCAGACTGATCAGAGCCTTTGCTGGTCGCTTGAATATTCCGTAAATATTTAGCTACTGACCGAACAGTTTAGAGTTTCTATGCTTATTAGGACGCTACACAGGCGCATCTGAGTCTACACTTGTCAAAATGTCACATTGTTGGAAATCACATGTCGCGGCTCAATTGTGTTTTGTTGTGCGTAAAGGCAAGGTCTCAATGAGATCTTTCTTCCATTGAGACGTTTCTTGTAAGCACACAAAACATAAGTTTTTCTTATAGATTGTACTTAAAATAATTCATTAATAGGCTCTATATAATCTGAATGCACCGTGTCCGAAATTTATTTCGAATAAGCAATTATTTAGAAAAATCGGAGTTTGAACTTTGAAGGGTTTACTGTATTTTATTGATTTGTAGTAATAATACTTGGGCCAGCTTACTCTGATTTTCGTACCTGCCCCATATGTTCAAAAGCCTGGGTTAAGATGTCTAAAACTTGGATTTAAAACCGTTCTCAACTTCTATAAGTATGTGTATGCTAGAAGCGAAGGCTCTGGCGAGACTGTGTGGATAAGCATTGGATGTTAGCTGATTCGATAACTACCGAAATCTCATGTGCTGCCACATTTGAGCCGCGACATGTGATTTCCAACAATGTGGTATTTTGACATGTGTAGACTCAGACGAGCCTGTGCAGCCTCCTTTTAAGATTAGAAACTCCAAATGATGTTAAGTCAGTAGCTTAACAGTCATAGAATATTCAAGTGACTAGTGAAGGCTCTGATCAGACTGCGCGTTTGCGCAGGCTGGTCTGAGCCTTTGCTGGTCGCATATACCACATTGTTGGAAATCTCATGTCGTGGCTCAATATTGATTATTTACATGAACACAGCTTATTTCATTTCATGAAGCCCAAAGAAAAAAACACATGTTAATGGCTTTGTCACCGAAAACTTTTTATTTGATGAAATATGATCAATACTCAGGATACAAAACAGCATATCATCTGACGTTTATAAATAAGTTTAGTAGGTGTTCATGGCATTTTAGAGTTCAAACTTTCACAGACTCAATACTTTTGGTTGTTGCTGCCCACATACAACGCCCTCATTTTCGTTCTGTTCCAGCTCTTGAAACAAATTTAAAGGCTTTTCGAATGTAGCTGAATTCAGAGTCTGTTTTTGCTGTATTTCACAGTTTTCCGTGCAAGTATTATATATGTATTGTGTTAACGGAATGGATGAGGTCTTTACAATCAGTGACGCCAAATTAGTTGCGTTTCTACTAGCAAGGCAATGGAGCAAATCAGTGGGATGCATTTCAATGGACGGTATGAAAACATGACGTCCATGAAATAATACACCATCGTACATATTATCAAGAGTCTTTTGAAATTTGTTTATTGCAATGTATAGATGGGCGTCTGATCCGTTATCTGCAATCGTTTGAAGTAAATGGCATGCATCAGTAGCAGCTTTCATGTTCTTGTTCAACCATCCAAACTGACTTACACTGTCCGTAATTTCCTTTTTGCCCTCAGTCTTTGCTGCTGACAAGATTAGTGTTTCCATTTCGCTAAGTTTATCATCTATCCTTTTTCGTAAGTCATTCAACTGTTTTGGAATTTCTTCATCTATCTGAAATCGGATTGCCTCATTACTTTTAACGTGTTGTTTGACTATATTCCTCATATGAGCTTTAGCAGAAGTCAGATCGCTAATTAAATTCTGTGTGATAGCGTCCATATCAGTAATTGCTGCTTGGCCAGCGACATCCAAAACATATCGACAATTTCGATGAATAACGGTTGCACAAATAAGACAGCACATCACATCATGATCTCTTCATTCAAACTCAATTTGCTTATCACAGTGTGTCGGGCAGTTCATGTTGCAAGAAAAAAACTCTGCAAGTTTTGGGGTGTCTTTGCTCATGTGGTCTACCAGCTTATGCTTTTTAATCAGCTTTATTCTTCGATGAGAGTCGACACAGTGCTGACATATATATTCCTGGCAGTCTAGACAATACTTTACTGCTAGGTTTGTCTCTCCATCTGATTTACACGCAGCACACCAAATTTCTTTGACAGAATCACTACTGATTTCTGTGTCATATTTCGCCTTGCTGCACGCCATAGTTCTTCTACCTGTAAAAATATAAGAATCTATTATGAGTGTGAGGGTGGGATATAAAATATCGTCCCGAGGATCACCGATTGGCATCACGACGCTAAACGGTGATCGCGAGGGACGGATTTTTCTATCCGATTCTCTTACGAATAATAGATTTTTTTTGCTCACTACTTAAATACCGCATTTTATATTGGAAACCATAAACAAGACTTATTCGCTGAGATGCGACATGGTGACATCATTTTAATATTACAATGACGTCACGGAACGAGGTGCGGCTAGCGTGCGTCCGACATGATGATGTTCGTTTTTTTATCTTTCCCTAGGGCTGGTACGGGTATGTTAGATAAATAGAATCCACCATTTGTATCCAGTGGGGACAGAAAGGTCCCACCATTCCAGTCGGAAGCTAGGCTTTCCGGGACCACTGAACACCAATGATCGATTCTTTTTCTCATATACCAATTCTTTTAGCGACCGTGCGGTACGGTACAGTATAATATCTGTTGGTGACGTCACTGAGGTCGATGATTACAGTCAATGACGCGCGTTGTACAAATCAACTTGAAACAGCGGATAAACAACGCATTAAACAATGCAGTTCAACGCTCCTCAAAAATGAGAGATTATACTAGGGTGGAAAAATGTCTAAGTTCAACACTCCTCAAAAATGAGAAAATATTCACGAAGTGTGCACAAAATATGAGGTGCACATCTTCAATATGTAAACAATCATTATGCAAAGTTTAAATAAAAAGGAATGAAAACTTTTGGAGTTCCTAATTAGGCCTACACAAACTAGGTACCCCAAAAGGGTTGCAGAAGGAAGGACGGACGGACGGATTACTAGACCTGCTTTCGCTAAAGCGACGCAGGTAATACTACATGCCTAGTATATATACATTAAATGAGAAAATATGTTTGGTTAAGGCTTCAAATCACAGTCAACAATATTTCATGCATATCTGGACTCTAGTGTGGTTCCCTTCCCTAGATCTACCTATCTAGGTCCAGGAAAAGGCTAATACAGACGATTAAAATCTTGACCGTCAACGAGAATCTTGGGATTGACGTGATCTAGGGGAAGTAACTCTGAACTGTGAAAAAATGGTGCGGATGATCGAGTGGATGATTCATGGGAGCTTTAGATACAATAAAATTAACCAAATTTGAGGCAGGCTTCCAGTATCTCAATGTGTATTTATTTATCTTTTCGTAAAAAACTCGCTTTGCTTTTGTGATTAAAATTACTGTCTAACAGTTTGCAACCCACGCTAAACTTGAAACGTAACACATATCGCCAAAATCAACAGCCAGATTATTTGCAGACGATTGCATTTTATACATAACTATAGAGACTGAGTCTGATGCTCGTGAACTTCAACTTGACTTGGACAGACTCCAGCAGTGGGAGAAGGACTGGCTGATGGAATTCCATCCCCATAAATGTCAAGTCCTTCACATTACCTCCAAACAAACACCAATCAAGTTCTTATACAATATACACAGCCAGACACTAGAAGATACTAAAACAGCAAAATACCTTGGAGTGACAATACAAAATGACTTAAACTGGAACAAAAATATTGATGCTACAACCAAAAAAAGCCAACAACACCAGAGCATTTCTATAGAGAAACATAAAGCAGTGCCCAGGAAAGACCAAGGAGCTTTGTTACAAAACCCTGGTATGGCGGATCCTGGAATATGCCAGTGTCATTGGGGACCCGTTCACCGACGACAACATACATAAACTGGAGATGGTGCAGCGTAGAGCAGCTCGCATGGTCTTTTCAGATTACAGATCTACCAGCAGCGTCACACCTATGTTGCAACAGCTCCAGTGTCCCACCCTTCAGGAGCGCAGAGCCCAGGCAAAGGTGTACATGATGTATCGAATTGTCTACAGCCTTGTGGATATCCCATCAAGCCACCTGACACCAACACTATCAGTGAGAGGCCATAACATGAAGTTCCTGATACCATGGTAGGGGCCTGATGCTTTGGCTGTTTGTCGGGCCCACCGGGGTTTACCTGTTGGATTTCTTTTGCTCCGGTATTCAGTTTAATTTACTGTTGAGTCCTTATCCTTGCTTTATCTCCTTGTTATATCTTGATTTATATGTTTTAGGAGATGATGCATTGATAAGTTAGGGGTTTTTCATGCAAACCAAATATCTATGTGTCTTGATCCACATCTGAATTAAGGATGAGGTTGGCGCCGTTAAACCGGTTTAAGCCCTCCAGTAAAATATTTTACTGACCGTTCCAAGGCGGTACTTCTTTTGTGGATCTTTTATGTTTTTGTTCTGTCTTGTGTTTGCTATGTTTTGTGCGCATCTGTTTATATGTGCTTCGTGGTCACCTGCTGGGAAAGGGCTGACCTCTTGGCTCTCGTTTGTGGTGTCTTCTGTGAGTTTGTCACTTTCCCATTGGTATCCTGGGTCAGGTGTGGTACTTGATTGTATCGATTCCTGATCTTTGCAACCTTACTTACTTTCACCTACCAGAGGTCCTTCTTCCCAGACACCATCAGAATGTGGAACAGCCTTCCCCAGACAGTAGTAAGCTGCTCGACACTAGACAGCTTCAGGGAGGAAATGCAACCTGTCAGACTCCGCTAGACTCGTACTGAATGATTGTAATCGCACTGTAAAAAGATATTTTAGCCATCACCTTAATGATTTTTCCTGCACCACCTATGCACCAGTACGATGATACGCCAATGATGGTGTCAGTACTTTATTGGAAGAAGAATAAAGAACAAGAACAGGTCATCTCATTGGTCGATCAATAAACTAATCATCGCCAATGATAGAATAGAGGATACCTGTTGTCGAATTGAGACGATAACAGGGCACCAGTTTAATCTGGACTCCTTTTAGCGATCGAGAGAAAGAAAAGAATAGGATAGACTGATAGGCCCTGACCCCCATCCTGCAAACAAAGTATGGAAGAAGGCAACAATCAGGAATCGATACAATGAAGTACCACACCTGCACCAGGACACCCGATTTAGAATGTTGACAAAAACACAAGGAAACATCAAATAAAAGAAAAGATAACAAAAAAGACCCAGAATAAAAGGCCGCTTTGTAACAGTCAGTTAGAAAATTACTGGATGGCTTAAACTAGTTTTACGGTTCGAACCTCGCTCTTATTTCTGATGTCGATCAAGAGACATAGATGTTTGTTTGCATAAAAGATCGCTAACTTGCCAATTAATCATCTCCTAGTAGATATAAATCGAGATATAAAAGGAGATAAAACAAAGATAAAGACTCAACACTACATACAACTGAAGAAACCCAACAGTTAAATCCCCGTGGGCCCCAAATTAACATAGCATCAGGCCCAAACTAGCTCATCTATAGATTAGTCTTTAAGTCGGAACCCTCATAGAGTCTGAGGACTGACCCGCCGGCGAGCATTAAAGAGGAAAGCAAAGTTGCCAACTATCCCTGGCGCAAATATGACAGGGCTTATTCCCTGATAGCTGGAGCAGAGAGCGCTCTTTCTACAAAGAATGTCACTGCAATCTGTAATAGTTAAGCATACATGCAATGCTGGCTGTATACTCCGAGAGCCCGCAATAGGTTTAAATGAGTGGTTGAGGCCAAAGGTTTGAAGGTTTGTCCTGATGTAGAAAAGTGTGCTAAATTCAAAAATCAAACTCTTTAAAAAATCGGCTGGCACACAAAAGTGCTATGCGCAACGGAATACCCTCGGGGTAGGCAATATCTCAAAATAGCGCTAAATGAGGTATCCTTGTAGGTTTATAATATAACCCATGTAATATTAATAGTAAAATGCAAATTTTGGCAGCAAACAATAATATACTGATCAATCTTCAATAAAAAAAGAATAAGGCATGCAAAGGAACTTTCTAACTATGAATTATAGCAAATATAAAACCCACGAAAACTAATGACTTGTTGTCTCTGGTCATCGGATGATTTTAAATTTGTTTAAGCTAGAGCAGATTTATAATTCAAAGTAAGAAAGAGGGCAAAGATCAGGAATCGATACAATCAAGCACCACACCTTTTACAGCTACAGTAGTTTCAAAGATGCATAGGAATGAGACAATAAACAGGTACAGTAGGTAAAGCATGACTATTCACTACAATGCACATATGCAGTAATCTGTGTTAGGTTCAATATAACTGTAAGCTGAGACTACCTGCACGCCAAAAATCAAGGTAAACTCGCCAGTGTTTGTTTACAACGATTCTCATCTATCTTTGAATCCACTATAAATATGGTTTAAAGCACCATTGAAATAGTGAAGATTTGCATACATGTAAAATCATCTTTATATGTTATACAAAATACAATGGTGTTGTCATCAACAATAATTATAGTTTCAAAAAATGATAGAGTATAACCAAGAAATACCACAGCCAACCCATAGCACAGTGAGGAAGAGACACAAAGTAGGCATAGTCCAAGCTTTTACAGTTCAATATAGGTCTATTTCAAGTTCCTTTTCCTTTTAATGTGAAATTCAATACCATATGTTCAGATAAGACTAAGATTAGCCTGGATATTAACCCAGCCCTATTACTGTAGTTTCTAAGCTGTGAAATCTTTGTTCTATGTATAGTTATCATCGACTGACCAGGCTGTGCTGGTCAATATTCTACATGGCCTATATTCTATGTTCTAGGAGTTGCATGATAACCCCTATCCCACGCTTATGCTGAATTTTAAAAGAATGGGTGAGCATAAAAAAGTGAGTATGATCAGGAAATACAACAATCACACAGTGCAGACCAACCCACGGCACTGTGGGGAAGAGTCACAGAACATTTACAGTAAGACGATAAAAGCAAAGCAACCAGCTCTAGAAAGTAAAAAGGACAAAAAGAAATGCATACCAAACAAAGACAAACACAGAGCTCCTACAAGCAATGGAAAGTACATTAAACAATAGAGCTGTTTAGGTCCAGGTACAATTAGCTGTCTCTATACCAAAACATGATCATCTTATAACCTCGTAATATCATTAATTGATGGATATTTATAAGTGTCATATGGAAAATCTACACGATTTGCATGTCTGAAAAGACTAGAGCGTAACATATCTTCTTCTACTGTGTCTGAAGTTTCCTGACAAAGATTGTATGCAAATGGTTTTACTTTTCTTCTGCGAATTGTTTTTTTTTTTTTAATTTTGTCACCATAACGATAAGGAGCATCCTGTATTAAACCCTTAATACCATTGCTGTTGCTGTGTCTTAGATGTTAAAATGCTCCCTGCAATATTCTCAAGATATCACCCTCCATGTGAAATACAGTAGAGCTTTTCATCTTGAAAGTCTGTAAAAAAAACTGTCCATAGTAGTCCCGATCCCAGTGATAAGCTTGTTCAGGTCTATATATTCACGCTTAATTGGGCTTGGGTTTTAGCTCTTAGACTATATATGCATTCTCTTTCAGTCTTGCTTTTCAATTATTAATAAATGGCTATTAAGTTAATTTATTGCTGCCCTAGTCACTATCTACTGCCTTCATGTACACACCGATTTACTGAATGATACTATTCTCTTTAGTCAGCATGGAACATTAGCATTGGCATTATCTTCTCTAAATTCAAATCCACAGGGCTCCTAAAGGCTGGTTTGTTTGTTTTCAGATATACATAGCCCGTCTCCAACATTGCACACGCACCTGGGTGTGCCTCGTCGATATTATGAAGGTCTAGGTGATATCATATCATCCATTGAGCATAATTAGGACAATTTGTAGCAAAGAATATGGCACACAATTAACCTAGACAGTAAGTGAAATTGTTTAAATCATTTGTGGTGCAGGCTCTCTAGAAAAAGAAGAAAAATCTCTCTAAACTCAATGCACATAATCCAAAAAGCTGCTTTTTATCAGGTTCCTTGACCTAGTAAGATTTGTATACTGCTGACGTCTTTAGACTTTTGGTGTTCTGTGACTCTTCCTCAGGATGTTGTGGTTTAGTCTACAGTGTGTGATTGTGGTATTTCCTGATCATACTCACTTACCTTTTAATACTCACCCATTCTTTCAAGATTCAGCATAAGCGTGGGACAAGGGTTATCATGCAACTCCTAGAACATAGAATATAGGCCATGTGGAATATTGACCAGCACAGTCTGGTCAGTAGTGGCTGGCCATGTGATGATAACTATACAAAGAACATAGAGTTCACAGCTTAGGAACTACAGTAATAGGGTTGGGCCAAATCCAGGCAATTCTTAGTTTTATCTGACCATATTGTATTCACAACTAAAGGAAACAGAACTTGAAATATACCCATATTGTACAGTAAGAGCTTGGACCATGCGTACTTTGTGTCTTTTCCTCATGGTGCCATCGATTGACTGTGGCCATACTCTATCATTTATTAAACTATAATATGTGTTGACGACAACACCATTGTACTTCATAGATTGAATTTTAAATCTGCCCTAGTTTAGACAAACTAAAAATCATCTGATGATCAGAGACAAAAAGTCATTAGTTTTCGTGGGCTTTAATTATAATTGCTATATTTTAGTGTTTGAAAGTTTCCTTTGCATGTCTTATTCTTTTTTATATTGAACATTGATCATTATTAATTGTTTGCTGCCAAAATTTGCATTTTACTACAAATATTACAGGGTTTTAGATATAAACCTACATGGATACCCCATTTTAGCGCTATTTTGTGATATTGTCTACCCAGAGGTATTCCGTTGCGTATAGCATGTTTGTGTACCAGCCAATTTTTTAAGAGTTTGATTTTTGAATTCAGCACACTTTTCTACATAAGAGCACACCTTCAAACCTTTTGGCCTCAACCACTTGATTAAGCCGATTGCGGGCTCTCGGACTAGTAGAGGAACAATTTAATTTACCACTAAATGCATTTAAGTGATATAAAAGTAAGGAAGGAAGAATACAAATATCAGAAATCGATACAATCAATTATCAGTTACCTCTCATATAAACTGCATTGTTGCACGCTGCCCGATTAACTTTGTATATCTCACGGCATGTGCCTTTATTAGGTCATAATGACGTTGCACTTTTTAATGACGTCTCTAATGACGCTGAATCAACACAAAAATTGAAAATTACGTCATAATCCCTAGTTTGAAGAGTGAATCAGTGGGTAAACTGATAAATAGAACACCAGGTTCGCGTATTTTGATGTCAAGTTTACCAGGCTGGGCTTTGAGAACGCTTGTTGAATCGCTCGGCAAGCCTCGCGATGTCAACATGCATTCTCAAAGCCTTCCCTGGTAAACTTGATATCAAAAGACCTAGTAATCTATTTATGATCATAATTTATTTTCGTCGAAATTTGGCTTTGAAATTTTGAAAAATTAAACATATCTATATTTCATTTTTCTTTCTCTCTGTGTTACTTGATGTTATAGCTATATAAAATCAGTCGAGATACAGCTTAATGAATCTTATTTTTGTTTGTAAAAAATATGTTTATGATGATTTGTCATGCCCTCTTTTCCCTTCTGTAACAATGATATTTTCTTATTGCTAAACATATGCATTTATATTAACCATCTGATTGATTGTTTATATAAATATTTAGACAAGTACGCATTGCAAAATATAACATTGTCCTACTCTAAATATAATGTCCTATTAAATTTATTCATCCAAACCAGTTATTTGAATTAATCACCTTCATTGGGCGGCATTACATTATTTTTACAAAAATATTTTTGTAATGCAGTACATAAAACCCAGTTCTAGTTTATTTTCATAAAGACAATAAAGTAATATTTTCAATCAGTAATAACATGATCTGATTACTTAAAGGGTGTCCTCATACAGACTTGATAAACATGTATTACAGTAGTGAAATGTGTGCTACAGGATGTTATAGGGATTTTTCTGTTACAGGAGGAAATAACCAAGCATATTTAATGGATATAAGGTTTTTGTATTAAACAAAAAACACATATATTGACAAAACAATATCACTAATAAATCAAATAATATGTTTACTTAAATTGAATAAACAAATTCACTTCTTACAAAATGTAATTCAACTTAGTTCAAAAATATTATCTTATATGAATTACAGGAGTGAATTTTGTTATATTTAGTCATTGCCCATGTTTGTACTGCTAAATTACGATATTAAATTAACACAGTACATAACATATATTAATATTTGAAGAGTTTGGAACATTTACATAATTAAAAATTTCTTTCTAAGCTACTAATTGCTTACACAATTCACAATTTTATTAGCTTAACATTAAATAACATTTCTTTCCGCATGTAACATTTTGATCTATTCTGTAACGTTACAGTTGTGAATGTTAAATGAGTGATATATTCATAGTTAATCTGTAAATAAATATATAAGTAATACATTGACATCCCAGGCGGTCCAAATGAAGGAACTCTACACTAAGACAATGAGTGTGTATCCAAATTATCCAACAACAAAGTATTTTAGACAAACAATATATCACCGTTACATTAGGGACCATGTGCATAAATTACGCACCTACCTGCAAACCTAAAAATAGATATTTCATGTCAAATAATCGAAAATGTTGTCCGTTTCAATTTTCACGCTGACAGGAAATGGCCACTCTTCAAAATGGAGTTGGGGGTAGCTATTATATCTCTGGGATGTTACATTACCTTTGTAGAATAGGTCTTTGTTACAAAAGTGAGTGGAAGGCTGAATTCAAAGTTTGATAGATGCTTTAGATATCTAGTTGTCAGTAAAAAAATGTAGTATATTTTTGAAATGCACATTAAACCATGAAACTATCATCAGCAAAAAGAAATTTGTAAAAATAATAGCTTATGTGTCTTCTGTGCTTCAAAAAACACAGATAAACTTGTCTGGCTACAATGAAAAGGGTCGTTTTGGCCGGTTTAAACCTTAAAAAATTATCTTTATAACATCTTTGAATCAGACTCAAATACATCAACATGCTAAATAAAGTAAGTTTTAACATTCAAGGGCGAGAGTTGGGCCATGGTACGTTCTGTTTTCGAGTAAATTGTAAAACTCAAGAATTTCGACGAAAATAAATTATGACTCATATACCACACCTGACCAAGGACACCATATGGTGACAAGACACAAGAAAACATCACATACAAAAGAGCCAAGGGGTCAATCCTGATCCAACACGTGACCACAATGCTGCAAGGAACAGACAAACGTCATACACAAACATGATCCACAAAAAGCACCGCCTTGGGACTGTCAGTAAGAAAATTTCTAGAGGGCTTAAACATTTCTGATGGAGCCAACCTCACCCTTATCTCTGATGTGGATCCAGACAAACAGATGTTTGACATAAAGCAAAATGTAAGATTTGCAGAGCAGAGGGCTTTATATAGTTTACGGGCCAAATTTCGCCCAACATTCTGTTGTAATTAAAGCAAATATTGTTGATCTCTGACGGAGGCATTCGGGAAAGTTCGCCACTATTCGAAAATCGAATCATGGCTCGGGTGTATGTTAAGAGCATTACGCGTAGTACTTTGCACCAAAAAGCTCTATTTTGTCAGCCGGAACGAATAGTTCTGTAGCATGTGGGTCAAGCTCTATTAAAATCGATTATATCCGAAAAGTTTGATCAGCAGAATAAATGAAGTTTATGTTTTTTCAATAAAGTATCGCTATAGCGATATTTTATTCAAGAAACATAAACTTCATTTCAGCCCTTTGTTCTGCTGCAATCACACTTGTTGTTATATGACTGGAGAGAATCCTGTCTCCTGATTGGCCCAATTTGTCTTCATAAATCTCTATGTCTAGCTGGAAACTGGTCTAAACCGGTCCACAAGTTAATATTGCATGAAAACCAGCTCTAACTAGTTTCCAGAAGTTTATTATTTTTGACACTACTGCAATATTACCCTCTATAGAGCTAAATATAGCATGATGAGTGTGAAACTAGCATGTGCTGCATGAAATTGACATGATTTGCTGTTTCACCTCCCAACAGGTAAATTAAAGACTTTCATGAATTTTTACAACAGTTTTGTTTTGTTTTATTTGCTTATTTATCTTAGTTTGAATAAACAAACTGTAAATTTAAACAGTTTTAATGATACTATTTTATATTCCCCTATTAAGATAATTAATAAACACTTGAAAATGCAAAATACTACATTTAAATATTTTAATAACAGTTGCTAAAACTTTTGAGAAAGTCCTTAGATGTCTTAGATTGAAGGAACAACAAAGGGGAATGTAGCAAATTTTCATTCTTAAATGAAAAGTCATATAACAAAACAGTTATTGACTTCAATTTTGGTAGACATAAGGATTTATCTACCCTTTAAAGTGATATTCACCTCGGCCTACCGGCCTCGGTGAATTATCACTTTTCCAAGTAGATAAATCCTTTTATTATATAACTAAGTAAAAAGACCGATTTTCATTTGCTCAGAGCGCTCACGTGGCCAGTCTATATATTGTCATATTCACTGGCTGGCGCGCGCTTGCCGGTGAATATTAGTCACTAAAATTAGACTCCTTGTGTTTTTATTCTTGCACTGAAGAACTCCCGCCAATACTTAGACCACGTCGCTTACGTTTACGTGTATTTGTAACGTCTTTCAAGCGAAAAAACGACGTTACACCGTCTAACGCCATGCATGACGTCGTTTTCCAGTAGCAAATGACGTCAGCATCACACATTTTCCCCGCGCTTTCAAAGCTGTGAATTATTGTTTGATATATTACACTTTTTTAACATTGGCTCTACAGGCGAGGCGTGTTAGAATTCTTGCTTGTAAATGTTGAATGATGACACTCATGCACAACATATTCAAAATAGAAAACGGGTGGTCTTATCTAGGTCTGCACTCACGGTTTCTGCTAAATGCTTGACTGTCCCAAAACTTGTATATAAGTTCAGTATTTTTTCCAGGTGCAGAGATACCTGTACATCTTTCTCTAAATGTTATATAATAAAACAGTTATTGACTAATGAGGCATTGGATATGATGTGATATCGACCAGAAAATACCTATATTGACCTCGGCTTCGCCTCGGTCAATATTAGTATTCTCTGGTCGATATCACGTCATATCCAATGCCTAATTAGTCAATAATTGTATAATGTCTCCCTTATTGAAGTCAATAATTGTATATTATTGTGTTAACATGGTTTCTGTGACGTCAGCGTCACGTTATCTCCCGCGTTATTAAAGTAGATACTAGATGAACAGCCGTCGTCTGATTCCACCGAATTTCGCGGAATTGGCCGAGGCAGCTCCGATCGTGACGGAGGCTTCCCAATTTTTGCAATGTATCATCATAAGGAAACAATAAAAACAAGTTACATTTACTATGGGCCTCATGGAAGATTAGTACCATTGTTTGCTAAATGTTGTTACCCTCGTTAAATAAAGTCTTTACTTACTTACTTACTTACTTACTTACTATGACGAGAGAAAGAGTTCTCAACTCATTGGCAGTCAGTGCTAAAGAACTTACGACTTGCCATTTGGGAAAGTCCGGCACAATTCGGGTGTACGTAAAGCGTATTACGCGTAGTACTATGTGCGAAAAAGCTCCATTTTGTAAGCCGGAAAAGGCGTTTAGCCTGTGAGTTCAGCCTCGTCTGATTACCCGAAAAGTTTATTCCGCCTTGAAGTAAAATGAGAAAAGAACTGTACAAACCTGTGCCGATGGCGAAAGGCGAAAGGCAGTGCATATAGACCTACATGTAGATAGCGAATCATTCCCTTCCTCTATAGTTATCTCATACATGTATGTGTCTCCAGTTTCTTTTGGTACAAAATGCAATAGACATACCTGATCAGGAGCTCGATTTTCTGCGCGCACGATTTAAAAAGGCGGGAGTAAATACTACACTGCTGACTGACTTCGGGATTTCCAAAACAAGCTGACAATCACATACCCAAACCAGATTGCACAGCCTACCTAGAAAATGGATAGTTGGCTGCAAGTTTGGAGTTGATACTTTAAATGGCGCTGCGCGAACGCACAGGCTGGTCTGCGCCTATGTTGTGAACAGGTTTTCTCACGACGCTGCCCAATTATGATACTGGCTGATATTCTAAAAAACTTTAAGGGGGACGCTGCTTTCAAAAGCTCTTACTTGTATGAAATTATTCCTGTATCAAACAAAAATGGCTATTTTATCAAGGAGACTGAAACCTTTGGCTATATTGTTGTGTGAACAATTTATATATCTCACACAGATCTCTTTACGCCCCATCATACAGCTTTTTAGTACTCGGCAGCAGGCTTATCAGTTGTTTCTGGTTGTATTATGTTTGCAATATTGTGGCAGACTGGGCGAATTTTAGATAAAAATGTTTACATGAACAAGAACTACAGTTATCCATCTACAATATATAAAAGTATTTTGACCCAAACATATGTATTTCTGGTATTATTTACAACTTTTGATTTTTAACATGAACAATTTATAAGCAAAACTTGGGAAAATGTATTTTTCTATCAGAAAAGTAAATTTGGGTGAAAATACTTTTATATAGTGTAGCTGGATAATTGTAGTTCATTTTCATGCAAATGTCACCATTGTAAACGGAATAACACCAGGAAGTAACTAAAACGACTGAAAAGCATGCTGTCGAGTGCTCTAAAGCTGTATGTTGGGACGTAGAGTGATCTATGTGAGATGTATAAATTGTTCATACAACAATATAGCCAAAGGTATCAGTCTCCTCGATCAAATAGCCCTTTTTTATTTATTCATGAAAAAATTCATACAAGTAAGAGCTTTTGAAAGCAGCGTCCCCTTTTAAAGCGAGTGCGTCGCCGATATGAATATCTCATCTGGGGGTTTCACTCTTTACTGTAGCGTCATGCATAAATGGCTTCGACTCTGGACTGGATGCAGCTATAGAGACAATATCGCACGACCTGAACTTGTGAAGTTGGGGTGTGCACTTTAAAGTAAGTCCTCTGCCAAATTAGTCTTCTCCTCCGGGTTCTTTCCGAGCGGCACTGACATGCTCGGGAAGTACCAAAATATATTTAGTGTAAAATCTCTCCAGTGTCGGTGCTGATTCAATAGGCGGATCCAGAGGGAGGGACAGGGGGTCCGGATCCCCTCCCCTAGAGCTGGAAAATCATAAGTGGCTATAGGTTTCTTTAAAATCCCTATCGATAAGGAATTGGACCCCTTGCTTTTCGATGGAGGTTCGCACGACTCTCTGTGAATTACGTTGATGACTAAGAACACGTTGTCAGGGCCCTCCTATAGGCGTAGCTGTCATTAAGCATTTACGCACGTGCGTCATTTTAATTGTACAGATTCAGGGGAAATCATCGATTTGGGAAGCATTGAATTCCCATACAATATAGGACTTCTCTTTAAGGAAAGAATTTGCTCTCAAAGAGAAATTCTTTCCTTAGAGAGAAGTCCCCATTGCAAATTCTTTCCTTAAAGAGAAGTCCCCATTGTAAAAAGGGAAGTAATTGACGAGAAGCATTGCTCTTTTCAGTATTCTCCCTTTGATGTGCATAACTATGCTAGCGTTCTAGGTACATGCACGCCCTTGCCTCCTGACGAAATTGTCTGGACCCGCCCCTGGATACTGCCCTAGGTGGTAGTAGATTCCAGTCCCTGTTTGTTCTCGGGAAGAAAGAAAAAGTGATACATCTCACTTTCAATTCTTTCTTGGCTCTCTTTTTTGTCTTTCACTCTGTTGTAAGTAACTGTCTGGGTGGATATCGAACAATTTGTGTCGTTTTCTTCTTTGGGTCTCGCGGCTTTGTGACGCACACTGGTGTTCTGATTGGGTAGTCATTATGAACGTGACGTGCTGCTCGACTTGAACTTGTTCAACTTTGGTGCTTTTCTATAGGTGGAAGTCTCAAACTGCAGTTGTGTATTCAAGTGGTGATGTAAGTGGCTGACTTCACTTTATCAGTTAGTAAAGAAACTCGATCAGTTACGAGGGACGTTTTTTATGTTCGTAGAGAGGTAGATTTAATGAAAACGGCGAAAGTAAATGCATACATCATGCATATATTTGGAAAGATAGAGCTTTTATCTATACATGCAACCTAAAATTATTTCAAAATGCATCACTTTAATGTATTCTAAGAGACAAAGACAAACCTATATATCGCACACTGGAAATATGGTAGAAATATGACATTTATGGACTTAGTCTCTGACAGAACGTTAGTAACAATTGCATGCAAATGGGTCCATAGTCATACACAGCTTCTGAAAATTTGGCTGCAGATCAAGGACAACCACGTGCTACAATATTATATAAACATTATAGCAAAAACGCAGCAATTATTGGATATGGAAGATTTGTTTGGAACCTCAGCAAATTGAACAGTAGGCATATAAACTTTTATTGTAAAAAGTTGACACAAGTGGAAGTTGGATGCGGGCTTTTGAATGGTGCTTAATATGTTAGCTGTAAAGTAGTTTTATATTTTTTCTTGTTTATATGGTAGATGGGAGTGTTATGGTTACTTTCATCCCAAAACAAAGTTAATGCTTTTGTTTTATTAGAAATTAACTGCAAAATAAATAGCCTAGTGGGTGCTAAAATACCATATTTTGTACTTAAATGACGTCATGGAGCGTTACTTTATTTAGAAAATACATTAAAACTGTTTTTGTGCCTCTAAACAGGTGTTGAAATCACTGCAATAAGAAAATTATGCAGATCCGATTGCTATTGTGTTTTCTATGCGGGGTTGATTTACCCCACCCACTTTTTATAAAATGGGGGTATGCCAGTACCGGAAGTTGCCAGATACACACTTTAATCAATACATAAATATAACTGCTGACGAATGATTGAGTATATCACGTGCTATGCAAAACCAGAAGAATTTTTAAAATTTGTTCATAATCATAATTTTAACAGATATAATAACTAGCACTTGACTGTGATTATTTTGGTATATTGATGGGCGTTTTAAAATTGTTATAGAAGAGGAAACAACATGCTTATAGTTTTGCTGCACTTGTCTACGATTAGCATTTGAATAATTAATTTTGATGGTGCAAAAGAAAAATCGGTTTGAAAAATGCTTATATCACCATAGCGAATGGAACTTAACAGCGTCTAATTTCCTGCTTGCTGCGTGGTTAAAATTGCATGGATTTCGACCAGTGTCATTTTCTATGCCTATTCAAAGCTATATATCTTGACCGAACTAAGCGCTAATGATGTAAAATTTACATCAGTGGATAGACAAAAGCTAGACCTTTCAAAATATATATACTTATGGTACCGTAAATTCTATATTTGTAGAGATACAGCCAGATTCTACGAACATAAAAAATGACCCTCGTACTTGCTGCGGATTGTAGAGTGTTAAACTTGAGGTCAAGGGGACGCTGGTTCGAGACTCATCGGAGGCACTGTGCTGTGTGCTTGAGAAAGGCGACTAAGAATTGGCCCCAAACATGACTGAAAAGGTGTTGACTGGATCGTAATGCATCAAAACAAACAAACAGTCAGATCACCAGTGGTAATAAACACCGCAAAGCGCACATGATACCGCAAGGTAGATAATACTTTCCGCATTGTTGTTTATTTGTTTGACTTGGTCAACAGCTATGATCATGTCGGGACGGTCAGTTCATCTTACCACACATTTTTCCTGGGCAAGCTTGGCTAAGCAATAAACCAGTACTTCGTGCACACACTTTCGCTTGTAACTGACAACAACCTTTCTTCGATCAGCGGAAGGGAGGAGAACTGCCGTAGAAATTATTTCATGATCAATCTCCGCGAAAGTATGGGACCCTTCGGTATCTGCAGTCAGACACGTTACCGACAAACCATGTTCCATTGCAATGTAAGATATATGGCAATACGATGTTAAAATCTTGCCTTTGTAGAGGAACTTAATTATTTCAAGAGTGAGTTTGATGTAAGCTTTTGTGGCTAGGGCATCTTGTCTACAGACTGATTTGGCGCAGTATGACTCCTTCATTAGCGCACAATTCTGCATATTGTTTCCGCACTTTTTTCACACCTCATTTAAAGGTACTTAGTGACAGTAACTTAGTGGTTATCATGGGGAAGTTAAAAAGTATTGTGTGATATTAAATTGTCAGATTTAAAAGTTTTTACACATACACGTGACAAATAAGAGTTCAATCAGGATTCAAAAGTTTAACAGCACTTTATGTCAGTTCTAGCACTGGATCTGTAACCAACTCCAACAGAGACCTAGACATTTTTCCTATTTAGATTCACTGTACTGATTTATTCATACATGAGCAACGTCATGAGATTTCCAACAATGTGGTATTGCGACCAGCAAAGGCTCAGACCAGCCTGCACATACGCGAAGTCTGAAGTCGCTTATCTAATAAATATTCTATGGCTGTTCAGCTACTGACTGAAAATTTTGAGCCAGTGCATGAGATTTCCAACCATGTAGTATGTGCCACCAGCAAAGCCTCAGATCAGCCTGCACACATGCGCAGTCTGATCAGAGGATTTGCTAGTCGCTTGAGTATTATATGGTGGTTGAGCTACTGACTGAACACCATTTGGAGTTTCTAAGCTTAAAAGGAGGTTGCGGAGGCTCGTCTGAGTCTACATAAGTCAAAATGCCACATTGTTGGAAATCTCATGCCACGGCTCATTAATCATTTGGATTTCTATGCTTAAAAGGAGGATACAGAGGCTCCTCTTGGTCGACTCTTGTCAAAATACAGTTAATGGCCCAGTTCCGAATCACTTTTACTTCAATGCGTATTCCAAATAGATGCTCTGAGTAAATAAGATTTCGGTTTTACTATTACAAAGCACTATCATTCTCCTCAATAATGAACCTAAATTTGTATCATTCGGACTCTGCTATGTGTCATACCACGACTTTGAAGTAGGTCGCCAATTGGCCTAGTTGCGGGTCATTTGCCCAGTTTCGAATCACTTTAGAAATTCTAAGAAATTACCTTCAGTAGTACAGTTGCATTAAGGTTTTGACATTGTTATTGTTCAATTTTATTAACCTGACACAGGTGCATAATTACACGGTTAGTGCACAAGATATTTTTACCTTCCGTCGGCTTTCGGTATTAACCGTAAGTTTTACAGCAAGTACTAATGAGATAATGAAACGTTTTGCATTGTCCTACTGACTAGTCAAGTGGTTATGGTGCAGAGTTTACAACCAAAAGGTCATGAGTTCGAGTCCACGCGGGTTCTTGTTTTTTTGTTGTTGTTGTTTTGTTGTTGTATTTTTACGCTTATTCGATTCGTTTTACTTCATTTACTATAGATGAACCACGACCTCTGAGTAATTTCTTTTGGATCATTTATTCAAAAGGTTGATGCGTAACGCATACACTGAACCAGTATGTCTGGAACATCTGCGTGCTTCAAAATAGAATAGTATACGTAATAAAACGCCTGAAACCCCTATTTCTAGATCCGTATTTTCAATCTTGTAAATATAGAGACGCTTCTAAGATATTTGTTTATATATACTTGCATTTGTTATGTTATTTTTGTAAGATCCTCACCGAGAACGTTTACCGTACGCTCGATATATGAAATTGAATCTCTGTGCTTTTGACATATTTTTAAAGTAATCGCCTTAGTGCCAAGACTTGCCGCATACTTTTCTTCAGACGTTTTCCCATTGAACTTAAGTTCAAACAACATGTTAAGTGAATAATTTTCAACCATATGTTTTGGCTATAATTTGGAACAATGTTTTCACGTGAATCTCTTAAGATGTTTCGGACAGACTGGCTCATTTTACGCGCTACACATCAACCTTTTGAAATAGAATGATCCAAAATTTCATTCCTCAAAGGTCGTGGTACATCTATAATAAATGAAATTAAACGAATAGAATAAAGGTAAAAAAAAAAGAACACACGTGGACTCGAACTCACGACCTTTTGGTTGTAAACTCTGTATCATAACCACTTGAGTAGCCAATAGGACGGTACAAAACGGTTCATTATCTGCCTTAGTACTTGCGAAATTCCTTTAAAACTTGCGGTAAATACCGAAAGTCGACGGAAGGTAAACATATCTTGTGCACTAACCGTGAAATTATGCACCTGTGTCAGGTTAATAAAATCGAACAATAGCTTGATCACTACTTCCAATGACGAGTTTGACGCATTATTTTACCGTATTCATTGCAGTAAACTTGCACGGACACAGAAAGTAACCAAAACGGGCAACCATCGGCCCGCCAGCGAAACGTCATATAAATGGCGCCTCGCTAGCGGTCCGATGATGACACGACATCTGTAGCTTTGTACTTTTCGAACCAGTAATCCTTAGATAATTACAGCTTTTTGCTTTTCCATGCGGGAGGGGGTGTCCGAACCCCCAGTACTCACTCCTGTGGATCCGCGCATGAATAAACGTCCTAAGACTATGAACATTTTTACCACATGCAAGTAATACTCCCGATTATACACCCTGGCTAATGATCGAAACTTGGTCTATGAGACAGTATAGAGTTGAACTAGATCAGATAGCTGCTAGAGGCGCGTTCTAATCAGGATCTGCACTGTCTGCCATTTGACGCATCGCTTTATGATACAGACGCTAACATTCACTTTTTCGGAGTATTTTTTTTCTATTTTTGTGACATTTTTTATTTAACGTCTGTGTTCATTTCCATCGATATTTAGCGCACGCATATACCAACACGCGTTGTGAGAGTAAAATGCATTTGTAACCACTGCCCCATCCGCCAACACCGCGAGCGGTCGACACACGTGATACTGTAGCCGATAGCGGGGTCATGGTAGATGTTTGAATGGTTATAACGTCTTGACCCCCACCACCACATACGCACGCACATGCACGCACGCACACCACAGTACGGGATAAAGGCCAGATTTGAACATTTAAAAGACGATCGACGAAATCTGCGCCAGTAAAAAGAAAATTGGAGAGCTTCAACATGTTTAAGCCCCGTTCTCACTGTCCCGGTTTAAGGTGCCGGTTCACCCCGGTTTGATGATCCGGGATGAACCGTGATGAACCGTGTCACAACCGTGGCGGCACCGTGGACAACCTTGGAGATCCGGGATGAACCGTGTTGAACCGTGTTAAACCGGCTCATGTCCCCGGTTGTTTTAAAATGTTTAAAACAACCGGGACTCACCGGGAGTAACCGGGAAGACTGTCAAATACCGTGATAAACCGGGAAGACGCCGGGAGCAACCGTGTCTCCACCGGGACGGCGTCGGGGCGATACCGGCGTAATCCGGGAACATCCGTGTCTCCACCGTGATAAACCGTGTGGTTCCACTGCCTATGTATATGTAATAAAATGCAAAATAAAAATGAAAAGTCACCCATGCTGCACCTAAAATGAAATTAGATTCATCCAAATGATAAGGATGGGAAAGTCCATTCGTCACAAGTTGGTTAAATTGTCAGCAGTATAAATGTGCTCATTTACAAAGCTAAATATGAATAAATGCACTTATAATTACTGAAGAGTCAAGCATATATGAGCCACGACATGAGATCTCCAACAATGTGGTAGTTGCCATTAGCAAAGCCTCAGACCAGCCTGCGCCTAGGCGCAGTCTGACCAGAGCCTTTGCTTGTCGTTTGATTATTCTATGACTGTTAAGCTACTGACCCAACAACTTTACAGCTTAATTGGGGACTGCACAGGCTTGTCTGAGTCTACACTTCTCAAAATATCACATTGTTGGAAATCACATGCCCCGCTAAAAGTGTTTATAATTTTTTACGAAAAAGCAAGACAATCTGGGCCTAGAATTACAATGTATCCTTAAAGTTAAGCAGTACTTAAGTTAAGTATTGAATTTCCAGGATGCGAAAAATAACGTTTCCAAACTGATTAAAACCAAAATAGTTTCATTTTTTCTGTAGATCACAATGATATCTTTGACCATGAGTACTGCATCGGTCTTGGCAATTTATTAAGCATTTAATGTACATGTTGAAGTATCAAGACTTAAATTAAGTCTTCCTTAACTTTAAGGAGGCATTGTAATTCTGGGCCCAGATCAACAACATTTAAACCTCGTCGTAAGAAAACAGGTCTGCTTCTGCTTATTTGTCATGCAACTGAGCTGCGAGGTTACTAGGCAATTTTGCTTTCGCTACTCAGATCATGATTCCTCTAGTAACTCGTATATGGATGTGCAGTCCAATTTGTGTCATAACTGTTATGCGATAGAGACAGAAGAAAACTGATGTTACTCCACGTTTTTATCCTGGTTTTATAGTGTAGAGTAGCACCGGGACGCAACCGTGGCCCTACCGGCATGTAACCGTGGCGCAACCGGCATTTACCGTGACATCACCGTAAACAACCTGGGTAACACCGGGGTATACCGGCACGAACCGTGGCTCCACCGTGCTGCACCGTAAGTGCTCCGTGGTGAACCGGGGCTCAACCGGCGTCTTGCTTTCTCGAGAACCGGGGCTATACCGGGGTAACGTCGGCACAGTGAGAACGCAATTTATTTTTTATGAAATGTGTCCCGGTGCATCACGGTATACCGGCTGTCCTGCTTTGGGATGAACCGTGGCTACACCGGCACAGTGAGAATGGGGCTTTAGCGGTACCAGCCTCACTCTAAACTCTGATTTGTCTCTGGTCTCTACCCAAGTAAAAACTCTGTTATACATAGTTGAGTTGGGCAAAAAGCAAGGGAATCATCCGACACAAGTATGTCCACTTGTGATGGAGTGAGGCATAAACCAGGACCCGGAATTACAATGCCTCCTTTGAGTTAAGGAAGACTTAAGTTAAGTATTGATTTTTCAGGATGCGAAAAATAACGTTTCAAACTGACTAAAATCAAAATAGTTTCATTTTTTTCTGTAGATCACAATGATACTTTGCCCACAAGTACTGCATCGATCTGGGCAATTTATTGAACATCTTATATAGCATGTTAAAATATCAGTACTTAACATAAGTCTTCCTTAACGATAAGGAGGCGTTGTAATTCCGGGTCCAGGGCACTGGAAAATCAACAAGACGTTAGCTTTCAATTTTTGGCCATAATTGGCAAGCCAGCGAAACGCCATTTAAATGGCGGTTCGCTGGCGGGCCGAAGATGGCCCGCTAATAGTGGCATTTGGATAATTCCTCCCCCATCAAACTAAAAAAACGTTGTCCAGGCTGGACCCCCTCTGACAAAACTTTCTAGATCCGCGCATGTAGTGGAACCTTACGGATAAATGATGCATAATTAGGAAAAATGGGCATCTATCTACCAGCTAAGGTTAGTCGGGAACGGGGCTGATTTAGAGTCCCAACTAAATACTTGAATTACCCGGTATCGAGCTCGGGATCCCTGGTCTGCTAGGTCTACACCTCATATGCTGAGAGAGAGAGAGAGAGAGAGAGAGAGAGAGAGAGAGAGAGAGAGAGAGAGAGAGAGAGAGGGGAGAGAGACATGCAGACAGACAGGCATATACATATAGAGACTTAGATAGACAGACAGACTGATAGACAGACAGACAGAGAAATTCAACAGACACACACACAAAGACATAATCCTTATGCATACGCGGATCCAGGGAAGACATATGCCCCCGCCAACCCCTGTAAAGTCCCATAGCTATACCCCTAAAATTCAGACTATTTTCACACTAATGCTCTCTAGAGCTACCAAGGCCATCAAATGATCTCAAATGGAGTTTCGCTGGCGGGCCGTCATACGTTGTCAGAGTCAAAACTTTCTGGATCCCCGCGTCTGCTGAGAGAGAGAGAGAGAGAGAGAGAGAGAGAGAGAGAGAGAGAGAGAGAGAGAGAGAAAGAGACAGACAGACAGAGAGAGAGAGAGAGAGAGAGAGAGAGAGAGAGCATATGGTGCCCGTGAAACTTTTTCACATAATTTTGACTTTTATGTTGTACAAACAGCTGAGCGCGTGTACGTTATTGTTAATGTGACGTGAAATAAACTTGTGTTTACACACTGATTCGAAACTGGGCAAAACATTGACAATGATTAAACGGCTATCACAGAACCAAAAACAGAATAAAAGGTCCATTTTTTTCTTGGATGTGTTTAAATAATTGTTGAAAACATGCTGAAACCGAAAGTTTGATAAAAATGCATTTCAAACGAAAGCATTTTTCGGAAATATGCAGTGAACAGATACTGACACGTGTGAAAATATACCTTCATAAAATGGGTCATTGGGGAAAATTGTAATTATTTTCACCAAGCAGATAACTTATAGATATTTGCTTTCACTCACATACAGAGGGATATCTATACAACAAAACAAAACCAAAATATGTATTTTAAATTTTACCGCTGATGTGTAGTTTGCAACGAAACTATGACGTGATTCGGAACTGGGAAAGATTCGAAACTGGGCCATTAACTGTACCACATTATTGGAAATCAAATGTCGCGGCTCAAATATATTTTTTTCTTTCTCGATCCTCTTTTTTTGAGTCTGATAACCAAGGCGTCTGAGTTAAACATAATATGAGCCGCGACATAAGATTTCCAACAATGTGGTATGTGCGACTAGTAAAGCCTCAGATCAGCCTGCGCATACGCGCAGTCTGATTAGAGCCTTTTCTGGTCGCGTGTATATTCTATGACTGTTAAGCTACTGATAGAAAATCATTTTGAGTTTCTAAGCCTACCATGAGACTGCACAGGCTTGTCTGAGTCTACACTTTTCAAAATACCACATTGATGGAAATCACATGTCGCGGTTCAATTATGTTGTCGCCTGGTCTTTCTTCAACATGTCAAAAATTGGTAGGATGAGATGTGTAGAACTGTTCGTTAAAGTGAGACTGAACGATTCTGTGTCATTATTAGTGGCCTTATTTTCTGGAATACCAGCCCACATGTCGGGCGTACACTTCGAATCAAATGTCACATATGTCTCCAGTAGATCATGATTCGGGATCTGGATCATTCCTTTGGAGTTTGGTAAGAATCTGCTTAGTGGTTTAGGAGAGGATGTAATTTAAAGACGATGGACGGATGAATGCCGGACATCCTATGATCACATGATAACAAAAGCTCACCTTGAGCCTATGGCTAAGGTTTTTAAACCCCCAGTATACAAGTGACTGTTCAGTGAAGTTGCAGATGTCATGTACAATCCACAAATGAACCAAAGCAAGTGGTTGCACAAGTCCATGTTCCCACGTGTGTTACGATTTCCTTATCTGCTATGCATTAATTCTATATTGACAAAAAATATTTTTATTTTCTCAGAGCGTACCATTAAAAACCGCCAAAACGATTGAGAAGTATGTGAGTCTCGTATAGAGGATTACAAATAAACCACATTCCTTGAAGTGAACAAGCACGTACCCCTTATAAACGATAAAATATCCCCATAATCAATTTTCATAACTATTCAATATCTCTGAAAGCTACTAAAATATTGGACACAATATCCCATATGCATGGAAGTAAAATGGATAGTATCCTATATCGCTGGAAATAAAATGGCAACTATCCTGCATCCCTAAACCCCCTATACAAGCCTCATATGTCAAATAGGATCTAACATTTGTGCTCCTGTATTATTGAATATATTCTTCTTATTGCATAAAAAGAGATAAAATGCTTGGCAAGCCTCGCTTTTTTCTCTTTTACCAAACCCATCGAATTAATAAGATAATACAGGAACACTCATGTAAGTTCCTCTATCTCATGAATGACAAGTGCAGTACCAAAGTGCCCGCTACTCTAATGAAATATACAGGGAGTGTAAAAATAACAGGGAGGAGCATGATCTAGGGGTGGCGTACTCTCATGTTTTCTGCATACGTAGGCAAGAGACCGGAAGTATTCACGATTCCATGAACCTTCCAAAAAAAAAACGAATTCATTTCTCAAATATCCGCCATCAAAAAAACATGAGGAGTTGGAATTTGAATTGGCATTATACAATTGATGCATTATTTTGGGATTAAGTAATAGATAAAGGATGTTTTTCCGAGGCTTTCTCGTTTAAACCGCGAGGTGGGCGTAGCCCACCGAGCGGTTTAAACAGAAAGCCAACAGTGACATCACTTTCAAGGGTTGACTAATTCTGGCGTTAACCGAAAAAGAATGCAACAATTGTTTTGTTGTATGACACTGTCTCGCTCTTCCTAGTTTTATATAAAGTCTTCTCATATTAATAAATTTACTTAAGTCAGATGTCCCTAGTGCACTAAAACTCTTTTTTCAACAATTGCTTTTCAAGTTTCTGAAACTTTTATGAGATGTGCAAAATAGTTTCATCTTAGCTCACCTGAGCCGAAGGCTCAAGGTGAACTATTGTGATCGGTCTTTGCCTGTCTATCGTCGGCCATCCATAGACTTTTTCTTTAAACTACAGCTCCTCCTGAACCACTCGTCCAAATTTCATATAATTTCACAAGACTGTTCCACATGACGCCCTCTTTCAAAATTTTATCAATGATTCCGCTCCATCGAACAGGAGGGCCGCAAGAGCTTCAAATAAGAAATCTTTTAAACATCTCCTCCTGAACCACCAGCCCAAATTCAAAATAATTTCACAGGATTGTTCCTCATAATTCTCTCTATAAAATTGCACAAATAGTTCAGCTCCGCTGAAGAAAAGGGCTGCTTTAGCTCCAGATAAGAAATACCTTTAAATGACATTTCCTCCTGAACCATTGGTCCAAATTCAAAATAATTTCAAAGAATTGTTCCTCATGACGTCTACTACTACAATGGCATATGTGGTTCCATTCCAGTGAACAAAGGGGCTGTCAGAGTTCTAGATAAGAAATGTCTTTAAATAACGTTTCCTGAACCACTGGTCCAAATGCAAAATGATTTCGAAGAATTGGGCCTCATGTTGTACTCTACCAAAATTGCACAAATGGTTCCGCTCCATTGAGAAAAGGGGCTACCAGAGCTCTAGATATAAAATATCTTTAAATGGCATCTCTTCCTGAAATGCTGCTCTTAATTCAAAATAATTTAACAGAATTGTTCCTCATGATGCGCATTTCCAAAATTTCACAAATGTTTCCACTCCACTGATCAAAGGAGCTGCCAGAGCTCTAGATAAACGAAATATACTACTGAACAATCATGTTAGGGAGACAAATCTTGCAAATGTGGCTGTCTTGTTTGTAATGAGTTTTTTCCCTTGATTCTGGGAAGATTGGTTTTCCCATACTGACAGCACGAATTTCGGCCAGTGTTCTTTACTATGCCCACTATTCAAAGCCAAATATATTTATTGAACTAAATGCAAATGATGTGTAAAATGTAAGTCAGTTGATAAACAGAAGCTAGACCTTTCAAAAAATGTATACCTGTGGTTACGTTAATTCTATATTTGTAGAGGGACAACCAGATTCTATGAACATAAAAAATGCCCCTCATACCACTTAAATAAATTCGCAAGTGAATATAACCTTTTTTTGTTATAGGTTACAGTAAACAGGTGCTTTGGCAAACAGTGAAGACCCAGATGAAATGAGGCATTCAGGATCAGCACTATTGCTAAGATAAAAGGTATATTCAGGGATAGAAATATGTTAATTTAGATTGGTTTTAGGATATATAAAAGTTAGATATTTCAACTTGTTACCTCTTAACACACAAAATGGACAAATCCATGATTAAACATGTATAAGAAAATCCAACATAGCAATTATGAGCTGTGACATGAGATTTCCAACAATTTGGTATTTGCAACCAGCAAAGGCTCAGACCAGCCTGTGCATACGTGCAGTCTGATAAGAGCATTCGCTGGTCGCGTGGACATTCTATGACTGTTAAGCGACTGATCGAACATCATTTGGAGTTCCTAAGCTTAAAAAGGGGCTGCACAGGCTCGTGTGAGTCTACACTTGTCAAAATTATACACAGTTAGAAATCACATGTCGCGGCTCATATTAGTTCATAGGACTGAGTGAGAAGAAATTATTGACAATTCTAACACACCTCGCCTATAGAGCCAACGCTAACAAACTGTGATATATCGCACAATAATTCACTGCTAAAGTGTGTGATAGCTGACGTCACTAGAAAATGACGTCATTCATGGCGTTAGACGGTGTAACGTCGTTTTTACGCTTGAAAGACGTTACAATTACATGTAAAGGTATGCGACGTAGTCTAAGAATTGGCGGGAGTTCTTCAGTTCAATGGCGGAAAGTTGGTAGAAGCTGAAGACTTCGAATGTGTTTTCGTCGTTTACTGTGTGTTAGAATCGAAATAGATCAGCTCCAGTGCGTGAATTGTTGAGTAATAATTCACTGTTTGTCGGTCAGTTGTACGACGATAAATCACTCGCGCTGCGCGCTCGTGATTTGATCTTCTTTACAACTGACCTCCAAACAGTGAATTATTACTCAACAATTCACTGCTGGAGCTGATCTATTTCTTAATTAAACTCTGGAAACCAAAAACTACTGTCGTGGCAACCAAGAGTGACAGTGACATAAATTTTTGTTTACAATGTTTAAGTAAACATTAACTTCTTTAACACCCAAAGAATTACGCTAACGCGAATCAATAGATTACGTGTGTACAAATCCTATCCAGCGGATAGGATTAATACAGAAGTGATCAATCGAATATAAGTCCCTGATAACTTTGTAAGCAAAACAAGACGTCACTGTCACTCTTGGCTTGGCTAAAACAAAATCAGATAGGGATTTTGAAATGAGCTTATGTTATACCCCTAAAGCATTTTCCTGCTTACAATACAAACCACTGTTAAAAGCTTGCTCCAAGCTTTCCAAAAATGTATAACATAACAATGCTTTGATTCATAATAGCAAAATTACAATCCTAAATACATCTAAAAATTAGGCGTTTTTCAACGTTATGCCATTTCATTTCAAATTTTGTAAATTTTGAAATTTTGTATTTCAAGTATGTGTGTTAGAAACGTTTTTTAAAAAGAAATCTTAAAATCTATACATGAGCTAATGTAAGATAACCATAAACAAGTAGCCCAATAGGCAACGATCGCTCACCATGGAGCCAGCATAATGTTTGGAGACACCATAATTTACGATGCTCAAAGGCAGGTACCTTGGGACTTGAAACAATGACCAGAAATTAATTCAAAAACATAAGATATTATGCCAGTTCTAGTTATCTGCAAGTCTTTAAAGGTCTGAATAAAAATTGCAGAGAAAACCTGGTGAATGTATTGTTTTCAGATGCTCAAGAGCAGCTAACTCCGTAGTCAGTGATGGGATCTGACCAAAATTCAAACTCGTTCATAATTTTAGAATGAAGAAAATCAAATGAAAAATGAAGGCGCTAGAGTGGACACAGCATTATATAGCTATATGTTTGACGCTCAAGGACAGCTAACTCTGTAGCTGGTGATTAGGTGTGGCCGAAAAGCAAACTCATTCAAACTTTTATGGGTGTCCTTGCTACCTGCAAGAATGAGGACGATCCATTCAAAATTGAAGGTGCTAGAGTGGTCACAACAGATCTCTCATTGTAAGTCTACGCAGATTTCTAATGATTCTCAAGGGAAGTTAACTCCACAGTCTGAAGATGGTTCTACTTTAAATTCAAACTCATCCAAGCTGTTATGGCTGTCCTTGTTTCCTGCAAGAACGAAGAAGATCCAATCAAAAATGAAGGTGCAAGAGTGGTCACAACAATGCTACATTATCCATCAATTTTTAAGATGCCCAAGGGCAGCTAACTCCTTAGTAGGTGATGGGATCTTGACGAAATTCAAACTCATCTGAGCTTTAATAGTTGTCCTTCTAATCTGCAAGAATGAATATGATCTATTTAAAATTGAAAGCACTAGAGTGGTCACACCATTTCTCCCATTATAAGTCTATGGTGATTTTTTAAGACGCTCAAGGGCAGCTAACCCTAAAGTCCAAAGTCTGATCTGGCCAAATTTCGAACCCATCCAAGCTTTTATGGTTGACCTTTTTACCTGCAAGATTAAAGAAGATCCAATCAAAAATGAAGGCGCTAGAGTGGTCACTACAGCATCCATCAATTTTCAGGGTTGGCACCATATTACCCGCTCGGGTAAACCCACCCCATAAAACCCGGGTTTACCCGGGCTGGGCAATAAGGTCATATTACCCACTTTGGGCAATATGCGGGTTTTATGAATTTTTGGTCTTAAAAATTCTCAGTTTTCAGTCTGATGATAGATATAAAAGTGTAGAAAAAATTCTATATAGCCATATTTTATTCAGTGTAAATTGTAATAGTGAGATAGTCATTAAAATATGAGCTTCAACATTGACATTTGAATATTACATACAGACAAGTCAGTTTTCAACTATGTCTGATTACTATTATCTAGTCTATTATCATGATTATGCCAGTCTACCAACATTTCCCCTGAAAAATATCTTGGGCTTCAATAATATAATCAAATCAACTCTGGGTCAATTGCTTGATCATATTGGCAGTAAATAAAAATTTGAAAGCTAACTTTGATTGGTGATAAGCTGTTTTATGCTTAAGCCTGAATAAACTTTATGTATGTATATATAATTCTATTCCAGAGTGTGAATAAGTTCCCATTTCCCAATACAAATGCATTAAAATATATTCACTCTTTTTTTACTAGGACCAGCATGACTGCATTTGACCATAATTTCAAAAGCCAAGGATAATTGCCCAACTACTGCCCCAAAGGTGTGAATCACAGTCAAAACAATAGTACTGTTATTTTTCTAAATTTTGGGATATCCCCACCGTTTTTTGTAATCATCCTAAAATTTTACTACAAAGTAATACCATCAAATGCAAACAGCTTTATTCTCTTTAGACAAGCACTGTAAGCACAGTAAAAAGTAAGGTAGCAGCTGGTTGAGCTTTCAGATTTATAAAACCCACATAAAACCCATAAAACCCAAAAAACCCGCCCTCATAAAACCTGTAAAACCCGCCGGGTTGGGCTTTATGATAAAACCCGGGTTTTATGCCAACCCTGTCAATTTTTAAGATGCTCAAGGGCAGCTAACTCCATAATAGGTGATGGGACCTTGACGAAATTCAAACTCATTCAAGCTGTATAGTTTTCCTTGTTATCTGCAAGAATGAAGAAGATCATTTCAAAATTGAAAGCACTAGAGTGGTCACAACAGATCTCCCATTATAAGTCTATGTGGATTTTTCCAGACGCTCAAGGGCAGCTAACTCCACAATTCAAGGTCTGATCTGGCCGAATTTCGAACCCATCCGAGCTTATATGGTTGATCTTGTTATCTGCAAGAATGAAGAAGATCCATTCAAAAATGAAGGCGCTAGAGTGGTCACAAGACTATTTATTGATTTTTCAAACGCTCAAGGGCAGCTAACTCCGAAGTCAGTGATGGAATTGCCAAAATTCAACTCATCCAAGCTTTTAGAGTAGGGCTTGTTACCTGCAAAAATGAAGAAGATCCATCCAAAAATGACTACACTAGAGTGGTCACAATATTTCTCCCATTATAAGTCTATGGGGATTTTTAAAGACGCTCAAGGGCAGCTAACTCATAAGTCCCTGGTCGGATTTTGCTGAATTTCGAACCCATTTAAGATGTTATAGTTGTTATTGTTACCTGCAAGAATAAAGAAGATCCAATCAAAATTGAAGATGCTAGAGTGGTCACAAGGTTTTCCCCATTATAACCCTATGGGAGCTATCTGTTGCCATGGAAACCAGAGTTCTGATCCGATCTAGCCCAAAATCTTATGCAGCCAATCCCCAACCCCAATGATGCTCCAGATGAAAGTTGATTATGATCGGCCGGCTGGTCTCAATGATATTCATGTTTGAAAGTGTGGATGCACGGACGGACAGACTCATGGACGCCGGCTCAAAGTAAGTAAGGTTGCAAAGTCCCATACTTTAAGCTCACCCTGAGCCTTCGGTTCTGGTGAGCTAAAAATGTGAAGGCGGAGTGCAGTAATTTCAAGCATTTTTTTTAAATGCTTGGAGCGTTATACATTTTGGCTTTTCTTAAGAATCACTTTTACTGTATTGTTGTCACTTGTTCAGTTGCACGTATGCATAATTTTTTGCAATTTGTTGAAGCTATGGGCATGTTTCTCTGTAACCAATACAACCTCTACCAATGAATTGTCTTTTCCAGTAATGTTTTTATCAGTTTAGAACTACACTGTTTCAGGTAGTGTCCGTTGATCACATATATTGCACATTGCTGTATTAGAAGATTAATGAACATGTTTCTGCTATTTTATATTTCAGTGAGTGGCACTGATTAAGAAAAGATCTGCTTCTTCAGTTGTCTTTCAGCAGCACTTGTGATATGAGCAGCCAAAGTCTGTCCGAAGAACGTAGTGTCCGTAGATCACATTTTTCAATGTTAAAATAATAACAGAATATGTCATAATGGCCAACATTTTTCGATTGTATTTATTAATTTCAACCAAATTAATAGAATGTAAATCAGTAATCGGGTTATATTTGTCTAATTTGTGAATGAAAGAGGCACACATGGTTCTGAAACAATATGTCCTTTAGAACCTCTTCCATTCACACATAAGGTAAAAATTGCCCAAATACTGATTTACATACTATTAATTTGGACGGAAGTAATAATTACAACATAAAAACATGGGCTATTGTGACATTTTTATGTAATTTTATGACATTAACAAGTGTGATCTACGGACACTACATTCTACGGACATACTTTGGCCGCTCATATCAAAGTGCTGGTGAGGGACTACTGAAAAAGCAGTGCATTTCTTAATCAGTGCACCCTCTGAAATTGAAATTAGCAGAAACATGTTAAATAATCTTCAAGTACAGCAATCTGCTAGATGAAATGATATGTGATCTACGGACACTACCACTACCAAACAGAGCAGTTCTAAAGTGATGAAAAAATTACTGGCAGAGACAATTCATGGGTGGTGTTTGAATTTGTTACAGAAAAACATGCCCATAGCTTCATTAAATTGCAAAAAAATATGCATACTTATGAATGACAAAGTGACAACAGGCTCAGTGAAGTAAAGTTAATTTTTAAGAAAACCCTAAATGTATAATGCTTGAAGCATTTTTTTTTAAATCTTAAAATTACTGCGTTTCGTCTACACATTTTATATTGATTTTACGTTAGCTCATATTTGAAATTTAAGGTTTCTTTTTTAAAAAATATGTTTCTAACACACATATTTCATATACAAATTTAACAAATTCAAAATGAAACTGCATAGCATTGAAAAATGCCTAATTTTTAGGTGTATTTAGGATTGTATTTTTGCTATATTCAACCGAAACTTAGTAATGTTATACACTTTCAGATGCTTGAAGCAAGCTCTAAACAGTGGTTTATATCATTTCCTCTAACCAGGAATATGTTTTAGGCATATAACACAAGCTAAATTTAACATACTTGTAATTTCCCCAACTGAAACTACTTTCATTATATTTATCAGGCAAATTTGTAAAATTTAAAGTCGTTGTATTTTTTCAACTATTTCAAGGACCTGTTGTTTATCCCAAACTAATTAACAGGGGGAACATTATAACTTTCACTTTCAAATTGTACTTTTTCATCTGTTACCAATATTGTAGTGTCCGTAGAAAATAGTGCACACTTAGACTGAACTTGATTTCTACACAACTTGACAACAGAGGCTATGTTAAAGTACTTTGTTGTTAGGAATTGAAATCATGTGATAAGTTAAAAGGTTTACTTGTTTCTGAAAGTTCAATTCCTTAAAAAAATAAATTTAGAAAGTTTACTTTTAAGCATTTTCATAGCCTTGTTTCCTTTGTGCTAATCTGTAAAGAAATCATTTTTGTAAATAAAATATTGAGTGGTATCCAAGGGCACCAATACTTGTGTGAAGTTCTGCATGGTATAATCATTAATTTATGCCAATAAATTATGTTATGCTTTAGTCTGTAGTGTCCGTAGATCTGCCACCTAAGATTGATTCAAATACTGTAACTTTTTAATAAATGAACTTCTAGAATTAAATGCACAAGATATGAAGCAATGAAAAGAAAAAAACTTGTTTTGTGATTCCTGCGACCTCATTTTTGACCAAAAGTGAAACAACTTGTCCCTATCTGATCTTGTTTTAGCCGAGCTGGCAGGACAGTAGTGACTCTTAAATGCGTACTTTGGCAAACAGTGAAAATCCTGATGAATTGCCGCATCAGGAGGCATTTCATAAGGGTCTACACTATTTGTTAATACAAAAACGAACTTCAGAGAAAGAAATACAATTCTAATTTGGAAATGATAGGCTGTGACCCCTCAATATATACAGTGGACCATTCAAAGTGTATTATGTATCAAACCAGAATGAAGAATCCATTCATGACGAAAGGGTTAATTAAGACGACGTATGCTTCCGTATCATTGTCTTCCCAATCTATCCTAGCCAGGCTCATCGTTGATGACAGATTCTTTCGCCGATAACGCCCAGGCTTATACTTAGGTAACATCTGGGTTGATGTTCTAGACTTTACAGATGCTAGCTGGTCAGGTTTGGTCTCCAAAAGGCTCTGAAGCAGTGGGCTGGCTTTAAATTTCATTGACGGCGATGTGACCTGAAGTCCCTGGCGTAAAATATCACCATCAATATCGTTTAGGATCTTCTGCACACGGTTTGCTGTAATGTAATTGTATAGATGGATGTCTGATCCATGTTCTTTAACTTTATTAAGAAACTGACTTGACTTTGTAACAGATTGCATGTATTTATCCCATCTTCCAATCTCATGACACTAATAGATTCTTTTTGACCTTGAAATTGTGCATTCCACAAGAGTTGCCTCTCCATTTCGTTTAGTTTATCATCTATACATTTTCGCAAGTATTTCAGCTTTTTTGGAATCGCATCATCTGCCTGAGATTGGATTTCTTTATCACCTGTCTCATGTTGTTGGGCTATATGCCTCATTTGAGTTTGGGCAGATGCAAGATCGTTCATTAAGTTCTGTGTGACAGAGTCCATGTTTGTATTTCTTGCTTGGCCCGCGACTTCCAAAACCTGTTGACAGTTTCGTTTCTGTGATCAACTGTTGCGCAAGTGAGACAGCACATCACGTCATGATCCTTACACTCAAGCTCAATTGTCTTATCAAAATGATTTGGACATCAAATTGCAGTTGTCAACCACGCTGCAAGCTTCATAGTATCTTCAGTAATGTCGTTTACAAGTTTGTGACTTTTAATCTGTGGTATCCTTCGGTGAGAGTCGACACAGAGCTGGCATACTGGCACTTTGCAGTCTAGACAAAATTTCACTGCTACGTTTGTCGCTCCGTCTGATTTGCACGTGGCACACCATGCCGGTATTTCTTTGTCTACATCACTTCCTCTTTCTACCTCATAGTTCACCTTGCTGCACGCCATAGCTCGTCTATCTATAAAAATTAAAGATGCGTTTTAATTAATGCGGGATGTCCCCTTCCAATTATATCCAAAACATGTAAATCAGTAGTGTGCAATTAAAAGATATGCAAGACAAAGATTATAAATTATAATATAAAATCGTAGTGGCGACAAAACATTCAAACATGCATTTGGTCAAAGATACGAGGGTCATCCAATAAGTTCTGACAATGGCCCCATAAAACAAAACCTAAATATATCTCTAGGACGTTCTTCAATAATCTTCACATGTGATTTAGAATATAGGGTAAAGAATCACCTGTTCAAATATTTGCCATGTTGCAATCGCAATGGTTGCTAGGCAACTAAAGAACACAAGGTAAAGGGTCATGGACGAGACACCATATGCGTTTTACATAACCAATTTTCAAAATAATTACGATCTCCTCTTTGAAACATTTTATCTAGATGTATAGACATAATGTATGTTGATTTTGAATGTCATAAATAATGGTTTAGCTTGCGACTGTCGTGTTAGCAGGGTTTTGATTAGGACACATCCCCAATTTTGCAAGAAATATTTTCCTTAAAAATAATTATTGGATGTACTAATACATGTATATTATATATTTGGTATATAGCATTTATTGAAAGTTATTCTTTTCTGTGCGTTCAGAAGAATATAGAACAGATTAATTGTAACATGTGTCTTTTAGTATGCAAATTGATCATAATGGCTTATTTCAGTATTCAAAATATAATATTTCATAATGAACGTTTAAAGTTAGGCAAAAAGTAATTTTATGTTGTTACCTAGCAACCAAGAACGTTCAAAGTATTTCATATTTTGGTATTTGCTTTTATGGGTCCATCTTGTATGAATCAGACAACATCACCAACTACCAATATAACTTTTCTGGTGGCGCCTTTGTGCGGTGGAGAGGAACCATTCTGCAATTTATGTAAATGGCACCAAAAGGAACATTTCTGTGAAACATTTTGAATTTGGACCAGTGGTTCAGGACGATATGTCATTTAATATATATTTTTATCTTAAGCTTTGGGGCGGCCCTTTTGTTCAGCGGAGTGGTACAATTTATGTAATTTTAGTAGAGGGCATTATTGGGATTAAGTCTTTGAAATTATTTTGAATTTGGACTAGTGGTTCAGGAAGAGATATCGTTTAAAAAACTTTCATATCTAGAACTCTTGAGGCCTTCATGTACAGTGGAGTGGAACCTTTTTTTGCAATTATGGTAGAGAGCATTATGAAGAGCATTCATGTGAAAATATTTTAAATTTGCATTAGTGGTTCAGGAGAAGAAGCCGTTTATAGGAAAAGTTTCCGCACTGCGGACGGACGCATGAAGACCAATCGCAATAGCTAATCTTGAGGTCACAGACCTGTAAATATAAGGAGGGCGGCGATAGGGCGAAAAGTTGGGTGGATAATCAGGTGTATATTTTAAAAGAAAAATGTCCACTCATTGGACATTAATGTCTGCATTGAAAGATAATTGTTTGCACTTGTGGGAGGGACAAAACTGCTGCATATTTGCAAGCAATTTTGATTTGATATTTTGCATTTGTTTTAAGGCAGGGGAGCAGAAAATGAGATCCTGTGCATTTATGATTTTTTTTTCTATGCAAATTTGCTGTGGGGCAGAATAGTCAACTTCCGAGGTGAAAAAGTGATAAAAGATGGTGGTTACCAAGGTAAATAATTTGATTAAGGCGGTCAGTCTAAGGCCAAGCAACAATTCTGTGGTAGCCATTCAGTTGTTGAAATGTTGTGAGCGTCACAATTCATCGATATGTTATAATGGAGGTCTATGATAAACAATTACAGGGCTGTGCCCTTCGGCGTTTGACTCAGGTGAGCGTAACTTGTCCGTTGGAATGTAGAAAACTCGCTTACATCTCATTAGTGTGGCCAACCTTGCAAAATGGTTCAGTAAAACAAGACAGTCATTACATCTTGATTGGATATATTTCATCCATCAAAAATTCAAACAGCTTAGCTTTTCTTTACATTAGAACATTGGGCTTCACAAAGTTGTTATTCCTTATAGGGGACAAATTAAGTAGCTATAATACAAAATAACACGTGAGTGTTTGCATTGGGAGAAGAAAAAAACAAGCAGACAAAGTCAATGTGTTGCGATTGTTTGACGGACACAACTTCCAGCATTTCAGTGCTTGTTATATCTTGATTTATATGTTTTAGGAGATGATGCATTGATAAGTTAGGGGTCTTTCATGCAAACCAAATATTTATGTGTCTTGATCCACATCTGAATTAAGGGTGAGGTTGGCGCCGTTAAACCGGTTTAAGCCCTCCAGTAAAATATTTTACTGACCGTTCCAAGGCGGTACTTCTTTTGTGGATCTTTTATGTTTTTGTTCTGTCTTGTGTTTGCTATGTTTTGTGCGCGTCTGTTTATATGTGCTTTGTGGTCACCTGCTGGGAAAGGGCTGACCTCTTGGCTCTTGTTTGTGGTGTCTTCTGTGAGTTTGTCACTTTCCCGTTGGTATCCTGGGTCAGGTGTGGTACTTGATTGCATCGATTCCTGATCTTTGCAACCTTATTACTTTGCATTTAGATCAATAATTTGAGCTGACATTTGCTGTACATGCTATCATACTTTATGGTTAAAAAGAGTAAACTACACTGTATAAGGCTTTCAAAGCTAGTTCGTCTCATGCATGCTGACTTTTATGAACTATAAATTGCGTTTATGAAACACTGTGCCCCCAACCATGTGCTTGTCCGTAACGATGATCTCACCAGGTAATCTACTCACCATCCTCTATCAGCTGACCAAATCTTAGGCTACTATCAATAATGGTTTTCGAGATATCTGTATTACACGTTTTCTTTGTCCAAAGTTGCAAAGGACAATAACTCGAAAAAAGATAAAATAACTTTTTCTTAAAATTTACACCAGGCAATCTACGACTTAATAATATCCTCTATCACCTGTCCAAGTTTGAAAATCCTAGATGTAATAGTTTTTGAGATATCAAGTTTTCTATGTCCATTTTTTCAAAGGGCCTTAATTCAAAAACAGCATTTTTTTTTAATTTTCACTAAGTAATCTACTCATTATCCTCTACCAGCTTACTATGTTTGAAGCTCCTAGCTATAATATTTTTGAAATATCTTGATTTCAAGCTTTCATTATGACCCCATTAAAGGGCATAACTCCACACGGGGAGATAAATTAAATGCGGACATAAAAAATACAGGTCAAGTATTTTTTGATGAGGCCGACCTTTTAAAAAAAATGGTTTGCCGTGCTCCTACCTACCCACCCAAATCAGGCCCTACCCACATATTCTATTGCCTTTCTGAGAATTTTGTTTTTAATTTTATCTAATACTGTTAACAAACCCTTCTTTAAAATCATTAAAAGCTGTATTTTAATTGAAGGAAGGTTACAGAGACTGTTATTATGTGCAGTATTACCTCATATACAGCATTTGTAGACTGATAATAAGAAGTCATAAAATTTTGCTGAATCTCTAAAAAACCTACCTACCTACCCAAACTGAAATTGATGGGTAGGAGCAAGGCAAACACAATATGCTAAGGACGCCCTGACAAATCTATTATGAAATTTCAAAACTGTAACTTAATTTTTGTAACGGGCGCACAGACGGATGGACAGAAGGACCGACAAGCCCAAAGCATTACGCCCCTTCAGCTTTATCATCAAAGTTGGTGGCATAAAAGCGCATGTTTTGTGATGTCTGTTCACTTTGCCACGTCCGTCAAGCAAAGTTACGATCACACAAGCCCAGGGGGGTGGGGGGTACTCTCATTGTTTCTTCGTATGTAGGCTCATGCCAAGCTTCTACTCTTCACCCAAAAAAAAAATATCAGGAATTTCAAGCACCCCAAAAAAATATTTGAAATTTTAGCAACCCCAAAAAATATCCCATATTCTGTACCTTGACCTTAAAAAAAGACCCTAAAATGCATATAAATGAGCCCTAAATATAGTCTTATTTTGTGATGACCCCCAAAATATATCCACAAAATCTTCATACCCCAAAAAATATTTATTTTTCTGAGAACCCCCAAAAATATTGAAATTAAAATTTTGAACCCAACAAAATAGCCCGAGCCTACGTTAGTATGAAAATATCAGAGTACCCCCCCCCCCTTTTTTTACTTAATGTTGTATGGTAGGTTGTAGCATACAAAACATTTGTGCTATTACAAAATAACCCAGATAGAATCAAGTATTTGTAAATTGGTAGAGTAACTAGAAATGATGTTTATGAAACACTGTGCCCCCAACCATATGCTTGTCCATGAGGTAATCAACCCATCATCTTTTATCAGCTGGCCATGTTTGAAGAGATATCTTTATTACATGGTTTCAATGTACAAATTCTAAAAGGGCAATAACTTCACCAGGTAATTTAATCATTACATTCTATCATCTGACCAAGTTTGAAGTTCCTAGCTGTAATAGTTTTTGAAATATCTTCATTATAAACTTGCAATGTCCAAATTTGCAAAGGACCTTAACAAAAAAATAAAATAACTTTTTATTACATTTTAGAAGATAAGAAATCACAGAAAAATTGCAGAAAAATTATACCTACAAAATTACTAATATCTCAGCTGCTAACATGGTATTAACATTATGCTAAGACATAGAGCCCTACTCATATGTTCTTTATTGGAAATATCACCATTATAAATAAAGAAATTATTAGAAATGAGAGAAAATAAAATGAAAATTTCATAGCGGTACACCCACAAAATAACCACTACCTCAGCTGCTGTAATTCTTACACTTCTAAAAATTGCAAGAATGATTCCGCTCTGCCAGCCAAGATGGCCGCCAGAGCTCTAGATAACAAATGTTTTAAACAACATATGAACGACATTACATTGTACTGGTCCAAATTGGAAATCATTTCATACAATTTGTAACGATATTCCTTGTAAGGCCTTCTACTAAAGCTACCCAACCAGTCAACCAGTTCTGCTCTTTTCAACATTAAAATCATCAGTGCTAAAAAATTAGAATTCTTTACACAATATCTGATCCATTGATCCAGATTCAGAATAATTACAAGAATGATTCAGATTGATCTATGTTCCTTATATTGCTCAAAATTATTCAACTATGCTCACAAAGTGCCCCCAGGACTACGATTCAGGTGAGCGTTCCAGAGCCACCCATGATTACCCTCTTGTTCAGTTCCCCCTTTTCAGCCATAATTTTTCCTATTTACACACTGGTAAATGTATATGTCGATTTGGTGGTATTTACGCGTATTGCTGGTACTTCATAGACCGGAAGTGGTAGATATTGGTGTTAATACTATTATAGAAAAACATGCCATATGCCTAAAAGACTATATAATTAGATCATTTTTAAGTATTTAGTATGTGCATGGCGATTTATGTCAGCATTTAAGCCCCCCGGTGGCTAAGGCTGCTGTCCGTTCTAAGGCGGTGGTTCTGTTGTTGTTGACTTTTTGTTTATTGTTACTCCCATTGTGGAAGTCTGTAATTTTTCTATGTTTTGTTGTACGTTACTTTATGTCCATTCTAGTATTGCAATCATCTTGATGGGGAAGAGAGAGCTGATTGCTTTGCTTAATTTGTCTTCCTGGTGTCCCTAGATGGTTGAGCGGCTCTTCCTGGCGGTGCCACGGGGTTGTCTGCAGTTTGTGATTGTGGTATTTCCTGTTTATACTCATTTACTATTTTTAGCAATAGATTCGAGTACCTGGATGATTGGTACTCGAATCTATTCCTTAATGCTTACATAAATCGCCATGCACATACTGAATACTTAAAAGGATCTAATTCTATAGTCCTTTAGGCATATGACATGTTTTTCCATATAGTATTAATACCAATATCTACCACTTCCGGTCTATGAAGTACAAGCAATACGCGTAAATACCACCAAATCGATGTATACATTTACCAGTGTGATTTATCCCATATACCAATTAAAGAAAAGAAATCAGACCTACCTACCTTATTTTTATTTTCCATGCAATAGTAAACTCACAATTTTAGGCCTAAGTAATTTTGCATGTATACTCTCCTTTTTCTGCGATTTTTCTATCATTTCGAATGTTTCATAAATTCTTCTTCTACCAATAAAGTACTTACACCATCATTGGCGTATCATCGCACTGGTGCATAGGTGGTGCAGGAACAATCATTAAGGTGATGGCTAAAATATCTATTTACAGTGCGATATAAATCATTCAGTACCAGTCTAGCGGAGTATGAAGGGTTGCATTTCCTCCCTGAAGCTGTCTAGTGTCGAGAAGCTTACTACTGTCTGGGGGAAGGCTGTTCCACATTCTGATGGTGTGACGGTATGGTATCTGGGAAGAAGGACCTCTGGTAGGTGAAAGTTCTCGCATATGGTATCATGAACTTCATGCTATGGCCTCTTACTGATAGTGTTGGCGTCAGGTGGCTTGATGGGATGTCCACAAGGCGGTTCCAGATGACACTGGCATATTCCTGGATCGGCCGTATCAGGGTCTTGTAATAAAGCTCCTTGGTCTTCCCTGGGCACTGCTTTATGTTTCTCTGTTGAAATGGTCTGGTGTTGTTGGCTTTTTTGGTTGTAGCATCAATATGTTTGTTCCAAATTAAGTCATTTTGTATTGTCACTCCGAGATAATTTGCTGTTTTAGCTTCTTCTAGTGTCTGGCTGTGTATATTGTATAAGAATTTGACTGGTTTTCGTTTGGAGGTAATGTGAAAGACTTGACATTTCTGGGGGTGAAATTCCATAAGCCAGTCATTCTCCCCTGCTAAAGTCTGTCCAAGTCAAGTTGAAGGTCACGAGCATCAGACTCAGTCTCTATAGTTCTGTATAAAATGCAATCGTCTGCAAATAATCTGGCTGTTGATTTGGGCGATATGTATTCTGGCGGATCATTTATGAGCAGGAGGAACAGCAGGGGTCCAAGAACACTTCCCTGGGACACTCCCGACTGGACCAGAGCAGATGATGAAGTGACCCCATCTAGGAGAACCTGTTGTAATTTGTTCCCAAGGAAACTGCTGATCTAGCTGTGGGGGCTGCCTCTGATACCGTAGAATTCTAGTTTAAGCAGTAGACGATGGTGGGGGACTTTGCCAAACGCTTTCAAAAAGTCTGGAAGGATGACATCAGTCTGACCTTTGTTGTAGACTGTCTTAGCTAGATCTTGGATGGTAATTATGAGCTGTGTCTCACAAGACCGTCTTTTTCGAAAACCATGTTGGGCATCTGTAAGTATGCTTTCTGTGTATACTGCTGCAAACCATATGTTCAAGGGTCTTGCAGGCTATTGAGGTAGGACTGGTCTATAGTTCTCTGGTCTGTTTCTGTCTCCTTTCTTGAAGATGGGAATAATGTTTGCTGTTTTCCAATCATCTGGTATTATTCCTCGGTCCAAACAGGCTTGGCAGAAAAAAGTGAAGCTTGGTGTTAACTTTTTGGCTAGTCCCTTAAGGAGGCACCCCCTAGCCTTGTGTACCTGGAGATTAGAAAGCAGCTTGTACACGTCCTCCTTGGTAACATGGATGTTGTCCATTGAAGGATGTGTACTAGGTCCCATGTCTGGTATTGTTGATATGTCTTCATTCTTATTGAATACAGATACAAGCTGCTCATATAGGGTATTCACTTTCATGGCACTGTTCGAGTAGGTTATGCCATTCTTCGCCTTGAGTGGAGATACACCTGTGTTACCATTTGTCTTACTTTTGATGAAGCTCCATAATTTTTTCGGATTTTCTTGCGAGTCTGGATCCACAATGTTGTTCAAGTAAGGGTTGTACGCTGATTTACAAGCTTTCTTCGTGATGTTTTTCAGGTAGTTATAGCGCTTTGTGTCCTTGGCTTTTCATGTCACTTTGGCTTTTTTGAATGCTCGTTACTCCGGGTTAGTTGTTTCAGTTTGCGGGTAATCCCGGGTTGGTTGTACCTTGTTGTTGTCATTTTGCTGGGTACGCAGGCATCAAGGGCTCCCATCAAGGTTGACTTTAAATTATCCCACATGTCTTGAATGGAACTGGAGAGGGAGTACTTCACTTCTCTAGAAACTGTCGCTGATAGGTAAGTGCCTCTGCTTTCAGCTTAGTTGTCAGCTTTTCTCCAGAGATATACCTTCCTCTTGACGGGTTTGGATCTTTTGGGGGTGACACTGAGCTCTATATACACAATGTCATGGTCACCAATACCTGGGAGAGTGGTACATTTGTTGACAAGAGACGGGCGATTTGTCAAGTATAGGTCAAGTGTGCTTTTTTCCCTGGTTGGTAGTGTGACCTTTTGCCCCAAGGCTCGGTTCTGGATGCTGTTGCAGAACCTGTTGTTTATCTGTGCAGAATTCTGGTTTCTGTTGACTGTATTTGAGTCCCAACTGAGATCACCTCCTAGCAAAATAACAGCATTTTTAAACCTCTTGCAAATGAACATAAAATTAGATCATCTGCATATTAAACCACATGATATAAGGACTATGTCTAAGCATCAATTAAGAGCCGAGTTTGGTAATTTAGGGCATCTAGCAGCTGCGATATGAGTAATTTTGAAAGCATACCCACTTATTTTTTTTCTGTTATTTGTCTATTATTGCCAATTTTTCATTGATATTCGTGAATATATAAATTTAGTCATTTGAATGTTGAACACGCAGGTAAAAGAATTCTTAGATAGGAGTTTATCACACTTTTTTCCTCGTTTTTCCTTTTGACCAATCACATGGTCTGCCTGATTAGGTTCACGGACTTTACGAACCAGTAATCGGACATCACAGGTAAGGATTTCGTCATACTAGGTCGAATTTCATGCGGTAAAGTGCAAAACCCCCTCATATTTTTTTCTGCACAAAACTGTGTAAAAGTTTTACCTGGGTTCGTTACAGTTTTCCAGATTACTTCGACCAACTGAAGTGTGTACCCAATCGCGGAGAATTTTACGGGTTTTTTTCTCGTTGGTCGAGTTAATCTGGGAAACTACAGCAAACCGAGGAGAAACTTTGACACAGTCTTGTGAAGAAACATATGAGGGTTTTTTGTACTTTACCGCATGACATTTGACCCCAGACTCTATGAGGGTTCCTACTTAAATACTTATCTATTGATGAGATGGTAGGGGCCTGATACTTTGGTTGTTTGCCAAGCCCACTGGGGTTTACCTGTTGGATTTCTTTTGCTCCGGTAGTCAGTTTTATTTACTGTTGAGTCCTTATCTTTGCTTTCTCTCCTTTTTATATCTTGATTTATATGTTCTATGAGATGATGCATTCATAAGTAAGGGGGGTCTTTCATGCAAACCAAACATCTATGTGTCTTGATCCACATCTGAACTAAGGGTGAGGTTGGTGCACCGTTGAACCGGTTTAAGCCCTCCAGTAAAATATTTTACTGACCGTTCCAAGGCGGTACTTCTTTTGTGGAGTTTTTATGGGTTTTTTTCTGTCTTGTGTTTGCTATGCCTTTGTGCGCGTCTATTTATATGTGCCTTGTGGTCACCTGCTTGGAAAGCGCTGACCTCTTGGCTCTCGTTTGTGGTGTCTAACTGTGAGTGTGTCACTTTCCCATTGGTATCTTGGGTCAGGTGTGGTACTTGATTGTGTCGATTCCTGATCTTTGCACCCTTACTAACTTTGAGTATTACGAAAGTTATTAATGATTTGACTGATTCAGGATATATGTGAACCCAATCATGCTGACCATGTGATTGACCACCTTGAATTAGGTAATTTACATATTTAACCAGAGTAGTAGAGCTTTGTCTCAGCATTAATTTGGTACCAGTTTTGTATACTAGAGCAATAAGCAGCTGAGTTATATACTCCATTTTTCCTGAGTTTTCTCATTAATTTCTCAGGTTTTCATAAATATTCATGAATACTCTAATGAGATAATTTGCATTCTGGAGAGTCCAGAAAAAATTCTATGACTAAGAATTAGTTTGATACCAAGTTAAGTAATCTTGGATGAGTTGCTGCTGAGATATGAGTATTTCTGAAGGTGCATTCCATTCTTTAGAATTATTTTATAGGTCGTCATGGAAACCATTCAATTTCACATACCCCAAATGGGTTAAATTTTGAGGACAATACTTTTGCATTTTGGTGGTCCAAATGAACAGTTTGTCATCCAGTAGAAACCGTCATAAGGGTGTAAGGTATGACTATTTTCACAGGGTCCAAATTTCTAGTCGTTCCTTCTTGTTTTTCTCTCCAATGGTTTTCCTATCATTTTTTCAAGTTTTAATAAATATTCATGAATATGCAAATGGTATAATTTATACCAAGAACCAACAGATGAAAGAACATGTAAAGTTGTATCACTTATGATATAACAAAATACAATCTACACCAGTGATATTTTTGGGCAGAAAACAGTTAATCTACTGGTATTTTTTTCCAATTTTCCCATATTTTAAAGTTTTCATTAATATTCATGAATATTCATATAAGAAAATTTGAATATCTGACCATGTAATGAAAGTTATATGCCTAGTCTTTAATTTGGTACCAAGGTTAGTAGTATAAATTGAGAAGCAGCTGAGATATGGTTGTTTTTGTAAGTACACCCTCATTCAGGAGACTAGCATTTTGGGTTGCCATGGAAACCATCCATTTAGACATAGCTAGAATAAGTTTTTTCTGAGGACAAATTTTTGGGGCATGACTAGGGTTCTATTAAACAATTCAACACCCATGAAAACTTGTCCTGTGGTAGCAAGGTAGGTCAAAATAGATCCTATGGTACCAGTACACGGGTGGTAATGTCGTAAGGGGCGATCAAAAGTTATGCAAACGGTCGCCTTACGAGAGCGTCCCGGCATGATTGACGGGATGAAAATAAAACGAGCAAAACAGGTAATTTAGCGCTTTCTACACTGTTTTCAATGTTTGCAGATTAATATTCAGAAATCAGGCAATGCTATTCCCAATAGTTATCATTTTTGTTTAATGGGAAGCGATAGCGGAGATGGAAAACCAAGTAGTTAGTCTAAAAATCAATTTCTCCAGGACGAGGGTGTGTTGATTTTTGGTTTTGATCTTAAATAAACATGGTTTAGGGGCGTTTTAACATGTTTAGTGGCAGATTTAGTGACACAAATATACCTTACATGAATTTTCTTTTAAGCCTTAATAGCCTTTAGTCAAAATCGGGTTTAAAATGTTGACATAAACTTAATAGAAAAAAAATCATGACTTACGACATTGATTCCCCCTTACGAGTCAGTTAACCCTTACAAGCCAGTATGGTAAACACCCTTCATCTGATAGACAACGGATTACTCTTAAGTGTCTGCTAAAAATTCTTGGTCTAGCGCTTACACATTATCCATACATGATAGAGGGTCTCAATGGGGTTACTTTGAAATCGCTAATCAGTAAAATTTGGGCCCCATAGGTCGCTAATTTGTAAAGTTATGCCCACAAATCGCCAAATAGTAAAATTGAGGCCCCCAAATCGCTAATGAATTAAATTTTGGTCCCAAAAATCAGTAATCAGTAAATTCTAGGCCCAAAAATCAGTAACCTGTCTGGAGGCATTTACGAGGTAGAATAGCGGAATAGCGTTTTCCATCAAGTTCGTTAACTGATTAATCGCGCCACTGTGCTATTCGGTATTTCTTTGCCCCCAAATTGCCTATCATTATATTTTATGCCTTAATTCGCTAACCACTAGAAGCTCTCATTCCACTATTGGTTAAATTTACCCTAAAATTCGCTAACCATTAAATTTTAGGGCCATACTTCGTTAATATGTAAACCCCATTGATACCCTCATGATATGCACTTGAAATTAATCATCTCATCTTTTAAGCCTTCGGCAAAGGATAAAATGCTTTTGGGACTGTTCTCTGTTGTTCTTTGTTGAAAGAAGAGTAAATTATGACAGTAGTACCGCATGGTTTAAACCATTACGAGAGCATCCATGTGATCAGAATTCAAAATAATTTAGAAGAATTGATTACTGAATGATCTGGTTCCAAACTAGCGAAAACATTACATATCAAAGACGTGGCAACCAGGGTGCTTCTTTACCTTTTTAAGAATCTTAAGACATCTTCTTTGAAATAATGATCAGATTTGAAAAAAATAACACTAAGTCACACTCTACAAAATAGCGAAAACGCTATAAACGAATATGACCTGTCAAAAACATGGCCACCAGGAGGCGTGACTTATTGAGGAAAGGAAAAATTCAAATATCTTCCCTTAAAGCAACTAATCATTTACAAAAGTCGTGTAAACTTTATTTATTTATTTATTTATTTATACAATATTTATTTCCCCTGTATTTCTCAGTTTTCATCCTCAAACTGGGTACCCATTTTCGACCAAACTGAGTGAATGCAGTGAATTTTTTCGAAGAGTAAGATGCACTAAAATTTTAAAGATAGGTGGGCCCGTTAAATCCAGAAGTCAAACGCCTTCTTTCTGCGCATGCGTACGAACAATGCTAAAATATGCGCCGTGTGACCTAAGATTTGTTTTATATTATGCTGTGTATGTATGTAGCGACATTTCATTGTCCAAATGCTATCTCGAATCAATGGAGAGGTGGGGGAGAGAAGCATCTAAAGCTGAACTGCAAGACATGATGACAAGGTTACGTATCTTATCATTTTTCTTACACATGCCAGTGACCTATACAATATAGGTCACTGCACATGCGCAGAAAGAAGATATTACACTTCTTGATTCAAAGAGCACTTCTGTCCATTCCTTAATAATTCAGCACGTTTACACTTTGAAAAAATAGCACTGCATCCAAGGTAGAAACGGCACCAGGCTTAAGGATGACACATTAGGTACGGGGGTAGAATATGCAATTTTCACAACTTTGTAAACGGCGAGTTGCTTTGAAACATAATGTGATGGTTGACTCCGGGGGGGGGGGGGGGGGGGGGGGGGGGGGGGGGGGGTACTCTGATATTTCATACATACGTAGGCTTGGGTCATTTGTTTGGGTGAAAAATTTTGAATTTCAATATTTTTGGGGGTTTTCAGAAAAATAAATAATTTTTGGGGCATGAAGATTTTGTTGATATTTTTGGGGGGTAATCACAAAATTGGACTATATTTAGGGGTCATTTCTATGCCTTTTAGGGTCGATTCTATGCCTTTTAGGGTCGATTCTTAAGGTCATGGTACAGAATGGGGATATTTTTTGGGGTTGCTAAAATTTCAAATATTTTTTAGGGGTTCTTGAAATTCCTGATATTTTTTGGGAGTGAAGGGTAGATGCTGGGCCCAAGCCTACGTATGCAGAAAAATTGAGAGTACCCCCCCCCCCCCCCTGGGGTTTGACTTAGCGGAGACGAAGACCCCGCAAATACCAAAAAGGGCAATTTGTTTGAAATAAGGATTATCAATATAGGAATCAAGATTGATTTTTTGTTTGATTTTGTTTCATTTGATTCTTTACGTCCCATCAACAATCTTTCAGTTAAACAGGGACGGGTCTTCCTGTGTTGAACCAGTACAAAACTAGAATACATGTGTCTAGAACAATGACCGCAACGCAGTGACGCCAGTGAGGCTCGAACCCACGGCCCCTCGGTCTCGAGTCAAGCACTCTACCACTGAGCCACTGCTCTCCAGAATCAAGAATGAAGTAGAATTGAACGTTTCAACAACATTTGCCTGATCTTGTCAGAAAGGGCCAGCATGAAGTCCTACTTATAACAAAACAACAACACAGCTGCAGCATATGGGACACAATTAGTACCAATGGGCACCAACATATCTCTATATATACTTGAAAGCAAAAGAAGCGCATATTTTTCATTACATATTTAACATCTGAACCGTAGACTAATTAGGGGCCATTTTGATCATCTGTACACAGTATATTAAAATGTTTTGTTAAATCATATTAAAAACACACAGACAGTGCTGTACTATGGAGCTGCATGAGTTGAACCTGATTTTACTGCATATTGCCACAGCACAATGCAGCAAATAAGTTTTGTTTTTTAATCGATTATCCTCTTTTATTGGCATTACTCTGAAGAGCCAGCTGTTTAACACGCAACTGTGTATACTCATGTTCCATGCACCCTAGACATCAAACTTTGCGTTTCTTTTGCTGTTCAGTATAGTTGATAACCAATCCTAATATAAAGCAGCAAAGGTCACTGTATGACCAACTTAAATAGATAAAACGAATTTGATATGTTGAGAAAAAACATGACAGCCAGGCAGTGGCAAGTTTCATTTATGAACTTCGGTGAGGGAAACCTTATTTGTTTGAAGCCACAACGCAGCACCTTTGCTGAGGCTCGAACCTGTAACCCCTCGAGCTCGCAAATTAGTTACAGCGCTTCTCAATATAATCAACTTGGAATTGAGCCATACTATGCGAAAATGCGTCTTAGAGATTTCTAGGCCGACCACGTAAAATTCCAACCAGCCTCCCCAGCCACAAAAACAAGCTGCATCATTGACATTCTAGTTTAAGCATGATTAGGCTGGCTTTAACATCAGTAGATATCCTGCTATCAAAGAAGCAAAATAATGGATGCTGTTCAGACTGCGCAGGCAGGCTGATCTGCGCCTTTGTTGGTCGCAGTTGACATTAAGCAGGTTTTCACATGACGAGGCTAAATTGAATTTAAGATCAGTGACACGTCATGCATCACAACGTGAATATCTTCTAAAACTTATCTGTTCTACTTTTCTCTTTGAACTATCAAAGTTTATTCGCCTTGTAAGGAGCAATCGTATCGTTAGAGGCAACAAATGTCGAAAGGGGTAATGGGCACCTAAAAACTCGTTGCAGACACAAAGTGACGCCAAGAAGATGGTGTATACGGCTTATGCTTGAAAAATAAGTTGGAAAAGATCTGATTTTTCACGAGAATAAAGCATTTAAGAACATTTATTGAACAGAACACCTTCATTAGCAACCACTAAAATGATATTATGCGTACACCTTACTCAGGAGAAAGTATATCATTCGTTAGATGTAAACTTTCTTACGTCAGATTCTTTTGCGTCTTGTACAGAAATGGACATTATTGGGAATAGCATTCTCCGTTTCCTTATATTAGGCTCCAAAACGGTAAAAACAGTTAAAACAGGACTACTCACATAGCTGATTCCATTGTTTATTGATCCCGTAGCTCATGTCCGGATGATCTCGTAAAGATTTCATTTGCATAACCATTCGATTGCCCCTTACGACATTACCACCCCTGCAGTAATTGCCTGTTTTCAGCGATTTTTCTTCATGTTTTGTATTTTTTCATCCCCCCCTCCCCCAAAATAAACCATTTCCCCTCAGATTTCTTTGAGGACGCGACGACAAGTAAATCATTATAAGCCCTACGGGCTTAAGAAGTTTCCCAGAAGACAAAAGGTAGAGGACTTTTTTTTTTCATTGTCTGCGCAGGCGCGATACTAAAATGCTTCCCGGCGGAGACAATGTTTTCAGGACATCACTGTCGATTACATTTTGATATATGCGTAACTGCAAAAAAGGAACGGCTATCTCGAAACTCATTATGCCTCGGAACCTGTCTTCGGGGAGTTGCGAACAACAAAGGTACAGATCAGCCTGCGCATTCGCGCAGTCAGCGTCCTTATTGTTCACTTTTATGAATGTATCATATTTAAACTTGCTACAAACGAAATTCAAGTTTCTAGCTTGCTAGTCTCTGTAGCTGAGGAGACTGCTCTGAATCTCACTTAATCGGAAACCCCGAAGACAGATTTTTCGCGTCAGGACCAAATTGTATTAAAACAAAAATTATTTGTTTCACTTGCATGCGCGGATCCAGGAATTTCGTCATGGGGGGGGGGGGGGGTCCAGGTAAGTCTAATAAAAAAATCTACAGAAGTCAAGTGGTCAAATTCAAAGAAATCTATCATTTTTAAGGTTCCAGATGGGGTCCAAAATTTTCCAGGGGGTCCAAATTTTTCCAGGGTGGGTCCAATTGCTTATTCCCTATAGAATTTCAGAAGCCCATATGACTTGTGATTTTCCAGGGGGGGGGGGGTCCGGACCCCCGTGCCCCCCCCCCCCCCCTCTGGATCCGCATTCGACTTGGGATGATCCATACCATGCATACATTGAATGGAAATTCGCACTAGGAGCAAATCTGACTGACGGACGGACGGGACCACTTTTCAAAAGTACGGACATAGCAATAGGTTCAATAAGCATGTAGCGCTCACCTGAAAATTACAAGCATAAATAAAAGTGATAGCATTAAGAAAAACACTGAAAGAAACATCAAATAATTTAAAGGGAAAAACTAGCTTAAATTTGTACTGATAAAAGACATCTAATGCCCCAACCCACTAAAGACCCATCTACAAAAGGACTGGTCGTTTTTCCTCTGAAGATGACATTATATAGGCTACTGTTGGACAAACAGAATTTGTATAGCACATGGCTCTATTCCGGATCCATACTGATGCTGGTTTTCATCTTCAAAACATGAAGTATAACCGGGTGCCTGGCGACAAACGACATGTTTCACATAAATAATCCTTTGTTTACTCAGTGACCTATATTAGACTGGAAGCACACAAACAGATGTTTCAGCTGTGAATGTCCAGATGAAATGACATCAGAGTTTGCGCTTTTCATTGATCAAAAACGATCCCAAGGGACCAAAATAATTTGAGCCGCGACATGAGATTTCCAACACTGTGGTATGTGCAACCAGCAAAGCCTAAGATCAGCCTGCGCATATGCGCAGTCTGATCAGAGCCTTTGTTTGTCGCTTGATTATTCTATGAGTGTTAAGCTACTGACTGAACATCATTTGGAGTTTTTAAGCTTAAAAGGAGGCTACACAGGCTCGTCCAAGTCTACACTTGTCAAAATGCCACATTGTTGGAAATCACATGCCACGGCTCATTTTAAAATAGGGACATCCCTAGATACATTCCTGTCAAGTCTGGTAAATTTCACTGAGTGATTTAGGAGGATATGATAATTGTTGACAGACAGATGGATGGACTGACGGACGTTCTAGGATCACTAAAGCTCACCTGAAGCCTATGGCTCAGGTGAGCTAACAATAGGCAAGTCAGTTAGAACTGGTAATGTAAAAGCTACAAGACAAAAATTAGCTATTAACATATTTATTGGCACATTGATTAGTTCATGAAAATGTATCTATACACCTACCATAGTCACCATTGCCATTTGTACTAAATAAATCATAACTCCAGTTAAGCAAACATTTTAGTGTAAAACTGTGACTTCTTTCTTATTCATCAGATTAAGCATATCCTGTGGGTGCTCAAAAGAACCGTCTCAATGAGACGGTTCTTTTGAGTTCCTACAACATATGTTTTGGTTAAGAAATAAGAATATTGTCTTTCATTACCCACTCTTTTCTGGAGATCTGAATAATCTATCAAACACTATCATTTAATCATGGGGAATTTATGCTATGATGCTCAAAATGATGCTTTGAGCCACGGTGTGACAAAACTTTACTCATATTGGAAGTTGTGCCTAGTGAAATCCCGAGGGGGGGGGTACTCTCATTTTTTCTTCATACTTAGGCTCGGGCCCAGCATCTATCGTTCACCACAAAAATATCAGGAATTTCAAGCACCCCAAAAAATATTTGAAATTTTAACAACCCCAAAAAATCTCTCCCATTCTGTACCTTGACTTAAGAAAAAACCTAAAAAGCATAGAAATGACCCCTAAATATAGCCCAATTTTGTGATGACCCCAAAAAAATATCCACAAAATCTTCATAACCAAAAAATATTCATTTTTCTGAAAACCCCCCAAAAATATTGAAATTTAAAATTTTGAACCCCCCAAAAAATGACCCGAGCCTACATATGAGTACTCCCCTGGGAGTGAAATCCCATTCCCGCCTAATCACCCAACCAGTCTGATTCCAGTACTCTCAGATGATAGTTTGTTGGTGTACAACTCAGTGAATGTACACAATATGAAACCTGTGCAACTTTGCACAGGTTTCATATTTTGTACATTTCCTGTGAATCTGACAAAATAAAGTATGAATGCATTTAACCCATAAAGCGCCACCTACGATTTGCAGCAGAAGACAATTTCAATTTTTTGCTGCTTTTTAAAAAATAACATATAAGGCATGATATTTCATGAGAATTGTCTGCTGGTAGTCGATTCTCATGAAAAATCATACCTTATTTTTTTTCAAAAATTAAGAAAGATGTTGTTTGCTGCAGTTGTTAAGGGTTAAAGAATATTTCAGTTCCTTATAATCTTCTAAACCAGAAATAAACTAAGTCTTGTAATATATGTATAAATTATAGACACTATCTCCTTTAATATAAGAGTATTTTTTTTAAGTATGTCTAAATTTTCACTGCAAAGTTGAGTACAAAGGCAAATCTACCCATATAGCAGTTATCAATGACCAGGGTAATTTCCAGCATTGCATTTTCATTAAAGGGTAAAGTCTTGAGTCAAGCACTCTACCACTGAGCCACTGCATTCCTTTGTTTGTAGTATAAGAAAATGGGCCTCAATGCAGCTAAGTGAGGCTCAAATCAACACTCTTAGCTACAGAGACTAGCTAGTATATTGAAATTTTGCTATGAGAAAGTTTGAATCTTTCTAGATAGGAAAAGAACAAAGACACTGATCAGACTGCAGGGATGGACAGGCTGGTCTGTCCCTTAGTTGTCCACATACAGTAAAACCTGTGTAAAACAGCCACTCTCAAAAAGACTGAAAATTGGTTTTCAAGACCAAGTATCGCTTAATGCAGGTCAAAAGTATTACAGAATGCACCAATGGGAGCATTCTGCAATACTTTTTACCTTCATTAAAGGACCATTTGTCATTAAGATTTTTTTTGTCTATTTTTGAGTGGCCGTTTAACACAGGTTTTACTGTACTACAAAGTCAGATTTTCTCACTTACACATAGAATCCCAAATCATCCTTATTGTTTAAACTACACCATGTGCAAGTGATAACAGTCTTATATTTTGCACATGCTAAAACCAAACACGTAAAATATCTCTAAATTGTACAAACATTGTAAATTGTAAATTAATAAATCATATAAAATCATTTGATAATTATGTAACCTTCCAAACCAGGTAAAATGAGAAACTGGTAATATAGGTATAAATTATAGACATTACATCCTTTAATATGAACATTTCTTCTAGCACAAGAATCAAACAAACATTTGATTTGAAATTATTTATATGGTTGATTGTAAAAGCTTTGATGGTAACAGTACAATCAAAAATCCATATATCACCAAGTATAAATAAAAATATTTAGACGTACATGTATTTTGTTATAAACATGCAAATGTATGACTTTAATATGAGGTTAACATTTTTAATTCAGTGGTAACAACCTACGTCATAACATTGATATCGCAAACACGTAGATCAATGCCATCTTTGGTTTACAAGGTAAATTTTTCTCTTCGTAAGACTAAACAAATCAGTGTCTGTGTAAACTAAGCAGTGCATGGGGTGCCTTACATTGCTTTTGAACAGAATATATAATGGTCACGCCCAGAAATGCCCTTGCCTTTGTAATCATTCACCCACAAATATCGAAGCGGAAGACACAAGGATGATTTAAGCAGAGGTGTAGTGTACACATTTATAAAAATGTCATATTTTACAGGTAATTTCACCAATGGTACCAGTATTTGTGTGATTGTAGTTAGCAGTTTTCCTTGACTATCATTCATAGCCATTATTTGCTGATGGAAAATTGAAGAAGCATTCAAAGTGCCAATTTTGATCTTGTAAGCATATATTTTGGCAAGGGCATTTTCTGGACCTGTTTGCGAGACCAATGGTGTGACGTACGTTGTTACACCTGGAATTGTTATCCTCCATTAACATACTTGACAGTGAGAATATTTATGATCATATCAAATGATTATTGGATCATCTGTCGTGGATAAAAAAATGCACATTTTTAACTGAAAATGCCTTTACAAATTTAGTCATAACAGTATTTAGTACATGTAAAATGTCTCCTATCAAATGGAATATAATTTGGCTAAACAATTATCAAAATGTTCATTAAACACCACAAAAGGTAGTCTAATTTATTTCTCACTTTGGAATGAATATGGTAAGATGTTTAACCTTTTGTATACTAATGGATTCATCGTTCTGGTTTGATATACAGTCAAACCTCTTTATAACGTCATTCTTTATAACAGAATATTCACTATCCGACATAAATTTGCAGGGAACGGATCTATTTCCATTAAAATTCCCTCTTAATAACAGAATATTCACTTAACGACACCGATAGTAAGTTCTGGGAACAGATATGCATTTTCTATTGAAAATATATTCATTATAACAGAATATTTACGATGTGTCAGTCAATTTGGTGATCAGGATATGGTCTTTGCATGAAAAGATTTGTGTCATATTTAATAAGAGGGAAACTTTTGGAATTTTCATGCAATATGAAATTGAACTGATGTATACACTTGGAATAATAGCATTTAAATTCATATGTACAATATTTTCTTTTATCAAATTATTATGATGTGGAAACCTGGTACTGGTCTGTATTTCGTTATAACAGCAAATTCACTTTAACGTCAAAGATAGCTTGGAACAAACATGGTCGTTATAAAGAGGGTTGACTGTAATAAGTTTAGATAGTCCATTATACATATCTAGGGGTGTCAGGTTATAATTTAAAAAAATGTATTCTTTGTCTGAAGATCTTTTTTACCTTTACATACAGTGTAGACCCTAGTGAAATGCCGCATTTCATCTGGGTGTACACTGTTTGTAAAAGTACCAGTTTAGGGGTTTGCCGTATACAAAGGGTTAAGTGTCCAATTATTTAGGTTACTAAATGACAATGAGCATGCATACATCACAAGTAAACATAACTAGCAAACAAACCTAGCCCCAAAGATACTTGTTTCATGCTCAACTGACATACCAGGCCTCTAGATAAGAGTGCATATTGGAAAATTATTTTCTTTGTTTCTCATCCAAACATAGGTTGTGGGTACTCAAAAGAACCGTCTCAATGCGACGGTTCTTTTGACTACCCAATACATATGTTTAAATTAATGGGTAAGAAAATAATTAAAATTTTACGCAAATAAAATGTCCTTATCTGGATCTATGACATAAGCCTGAAATTTTTCCTGGCCATAAGTAGGCATGTTAAAATTTAAAGCCAGACCAAATGACATTGTCTACTTTTGGGAGCAAGAAATTAGTTTCATTTATTGGTGTTTTGAAAATAAGAAAGATGTAAAGCTCGTGGGTAAGTGATTTGAGCATGAAACAGTTTTATAATGTAGGAGCTTGTGTCATGGCAAAGTGTTAAATTAAAATGTTACTATGTATGTAAGTTACGAATGCATTTGAAATAATATCATTTCAAGCAAACTTCTGTTCAAATTCAGTCTCGTTCTACTCTTTCTACTAGTCTGATACTGTCAGTAGCTTTAGAATAGTATTATATGTCTCTACATAATAAAATATTCTTATCATATGACGCCGCACCTGAGAGTGAAATAACACCATGCATTAAAATCAATAAACCACTAGTGGTTTACAGATTTTTGGGAAACATGAAATGCCTCACATTTTATCTCTTTTCCTTAACTCTTTTAATAAATTCAATAAAACATGAGCACGAATGTTAGATTCTATTTATCATATGACATGAAGATTACTTTGAAATCTCATTTCTGCCATAAAACATTATAATTTTGTCATTATGTACACAGCGTTGTTATGGATGTCATACTTTTTCCCAAAAACTTTAAACCACTAGTGGATTCTTGATTTTAATGCATTACATTATTTCACTCCCAGGCGTGACGTCATATGACAAAAGTAATTTCATGCTCATTAGACAATTGGAGCTTGTTCATGATAAAACAAATAACTTGATTAAGCACACAGAAAAGACATAGACCAGACTGTGCATTTACCTTGTAGTGCCCCACCAAACAGAGTCAAATCAGACCAGGTGGAATTCCCGGTCACTCCCAAATCAACACTGGGGTGAAGTCAAATTGTTGTTCATGCACTGATAACCTTTGTGTGAGTAAGTTAACAAACGTCTGATATCTGCATTGTCTAGTCTCAATCTTCGCTGTTGTTTAGTGCATTTGACCTCCATTTTTGCTATAAGCCCACCAGTATGGTCTCAACTTTACAAAATTATCATTTAAAAAGTTCTAATGATAGCGAGTCTTTATCAGGATAAATCCAGTAGATATATGTAATATTTATACCATGGCTTGTCCGCCTGTACGTGGAGAAAATCCACAAGCTTTAGCGAGTGGATTATCTTACGTACAGGTGGACAGACATGGTGTAACTATTTTATACCACCTACATCAGTGTAGACCTTGCACATCACGAGATAGTTCATGCTAAAGTTGGTAAGGGTGGTATAAAAGATCTTAGCATTTGGTGCTGAAGCTTGAAGAAGTTTGCTTGACATGGTGCATTTGATTTATAAACAAAGCTTGACTAATATAACTAGAAACTGTGTTCGAATAATCACAACTATAAAAGAGTGCCTTAATATGATTTCACCTTTGTCTTTCTGAATAAATAAGGATATAATATCCAAGCCTGTTTTCATCTGGCTCATTTGCATGAACCCATTTATTAAAGTGTATACACTGACAGAAAGGTAAAATAGGGTAGATCCAGATCAGCTGGCTTCTTCAGAAGCCAGCTGATCTGGATCACCACTATTTTCAAAGACAATCCCTTTCAGCAAGACAAGGGCTTAATGCCAAGGTCACACATTCATGGATCACCTAGCCAGTTCTACTACGGATTTAATCTCACGGATGACCCCGGAAATGCAAATTTCCGTATTCCGATAGGAATGCACTATATATGTATGATTAAGTACTACCATGTATGATTACGGATGCAATACAAAAAGGTACCGACCAATACGGATTGCCACAAATGATGCTTGATTGTATCTGTGGCTAATCCCGTACCCTGTCCGTAAATGTGTGATCTGGGTTTAATTTTAAGAAAGAAAAAGAAATTGATATGTTAAATATTTTGGATTTCTTTATATTCAATATATTTGACAGTGCCTTCAAGTTGTATTAGTGTATGGGACTAGTCTAGATAGAATTCATCTTCGAAATAGCCTCATCTCCTTCTATGTGCACTAAATACAGTTCCCATGCTACAAGTATGATCAAAAGTACATTTCTTTGCATTTAATTTAATAACCTATTATCACAAAACACCATCTGAAGCACTAACATAACATTTAAAAATTATCATATTACTACTGTCGTGCCAACCAAGAGTGACAGTGATGTAATATTTTGTTTACATATTAACTTGTGCGCTACACTTGAGCTAACGCGAATCGATAGATCACTTGTGTATTAATCCTATCCTGTGGATAGGATTAATACACAAGTGATCTATTGATTCTAAGTCCCTGATAACTTTGTAAACAAAACATGATGTCACTGTCACTCTTGGCTGGCAGGACAGTAGATTGAACATTTTAACATAGAACACTGTAATTATGGTTAGTTTTGGATCATAGGTTTTCTTTGAGAAATAAAAAGACTTGGCCTCTGCATAGGTCCAGATAAGGAAATTTTATAAGCGAAAAATTGTACTTATTTTCTTACCCATCAATTTTAACATGTGTTTTGGGTGCTCAAAAGAACTGTCTAATTGAGACAGTTCTTTTGAGAACCCACAACATATGTTTTGGATGAGAAATAAAGAAAATAGTTTTCCAATACACACTCTTATCTGGAGCCCTGCCTCTGGGTTACAGGTTCACTCAAGTCTTTACAGTATGTGATACAAAAAGGATTTATTTTGGTATATGGTCTATTTCAGTAAATGGTTTGTTTGTTTGTTTATTTGGTTTGGTTCTTTACATCCCAGTCAACGGCTATGGTCATGTCGGGACAGTCACTTCACCTAACCACACTTTTTTCCTTGGTAAGCTTGACTAAGCCGTTTACCAGTACTTTTTGCATATACTTTCATTTGTAACTGACAACAACCTTTCTTGAATCAGTGGATGGAAGGAGAATAGGGGTAGAAATTAATTTATGATCAATCTCCGCGAAAGTATGGGACCGGGCGGGGATCGAACTGGCAACCCGTGTTAATGGTTTGAGATAACAAGTTAATAACCCCAGCTGACATATTGTAAAGACTTCAGTTTTCACTGGACTCTGAGCACCTATCATGTCTATTTCTATACATTTATAAGCTCTATGGTAAGAATAAGTATCAATTTGGCCTGGATGCAACAAAACCTGCCTTTTGGGTTTCTAACAAAGTGAGACTCAAACCTGTCTCCTCAGCTACAGAGACTAGCTAGAAAATTGTAGTCTCACTTGTAGCAATTTTAGATATGAAACTTTCCAAAAAATGAATAACAAAGGCGCTGATCAGACTGCATGGATGCGCAGACTGGTCTGTGCCTTTGTTGATCGCAGACCATGATGACAAGTTTTCTGGTATCAAGGCCCAATTTATAAATAATGAAACAGCTATTTAAAAGAATCTCGATTTAATTTTTTTATTTTATTGTTAGGAGTACATTCTATGCATCTCCCCAATACTTCCTTATCATTTTGCAGCATCCCAGATTGTATCCTGTAATTATTAGCAGAGTAGAAAAACTAGAGGACCTGAAGGTCCTGAGGCGCTCACCTGATCTCCTTAATAATGTTAAAATAGGTCAAGGTCAACTACAGCTTATAATGGAACAAATATTGTTTTACCATATATGTTGCAGACATTTTGGTCAAGTGACTTAAACAATCTAATGAATAATCCATCAAACAGCCCAGTGATTTCTGAGAAACAGATGTTTAGATAGGTGTGTGGCAGTCCAAATGAATGGCCTTGGATAAAAGGTCACAGGTCAGCTTGAAATTTGGTACTTAATACAAGATTTTTCCCAAATAAATGCATAAGGAATCAAATTTGACCTTGCCATAAAGTAGGTCAAGGTCAACCTAGATTAGTCATTTGTGCAAAACTGGTAGGGCCCACATCCCCAAATGCTACATACCAAGTCCCAAGGCCATTGGCCTTTTGGTTCCAGAGAAGAAGACATTTAAAGGGTTTTAACCATATATGGGCATGGTGGCCATCTTGGTCATGTGACCAGTATTGGTATAAATTTTGGCCAACCTATCATAAAGAGTTATCATATGAAATTTGAGTTCAAATGGCCTAGTGGTTTCTGAGGAAACTATGTTTTGTAGTGTTGATGGGACTCCAATATGAGCGACCTTGGCTGAAAAGTTAAAGGTCAACCTTGACCTTTGAAACTTATTTATAGCCATTGTCTCATTTGGTTTAACATATCAAGTGAGAATAATGACTGGCCCGAACAGTTTTCAAAAAATTCAATTTTCAAAAAAAATCCCATTTAAATGCATTAGGAAGCAAATTTGACCTTGATGTTAAGTAGGTCAAGGTCAACTTAGGTTTATCATTTGAACAAACTTGGTAGGCCCCACATCCCCAATGCTACATACCAAGTCCCAAGGTCATGGGCCTTCTGGTTCTGGAGAAGAAGATTTTTCAATGGTTTTAACCATATATGGGCGTGGTGGCCATCTTGGTCATGTGACCAAAATATTTTGCATAAATTTTGGCTAACTTATCATAAGAAGTCTTCACATGACATTTGAGTTCAATTGGGCCAATGGTTTGTGAGAAAACTATGTTTTAATATATTGATGGGACTCCAATATGTTCGACCTAAGCTGAAAGGTCAAAGGTCAACCTTGAGCTTTGAAACTTATTTATAGCCATTGTCTCATTAGGTTAAACATATCATGTGAGAATAATGACTAAAGCTTCCAAAGTTTTCAAACAAAATAAACTTTTCAGAAATTTTCCCATTTAAATGCATTAGGAAGCAAATTTGACCTTGACGTTAAGTAGGTCATGGTCAACCTAGGATCATCATTTGAACAAACTTGGTAGGCCCCACAACCCTTATGCTACATACCAAGTCCCAAGGTCATCGGCCTTCTGGTTCTGGAGAAGAAGATTTTTTAAGGGGTTTTACAATATATGGGCGTGGCGGCCATCATGGTCATGTGACCAAGACCATTTGAACAAACTTTCGTTCCCCCATCCTAAGGAGTCTCCATATGAAATATGAGTTCAATTGGCCCAGTAGTTTTAGAGGAGAAGATATTTGAAAATGTTGACGGACGACGGACGGACGGACGACAGACGCTGAGTCACTGGTATACTATTAGCTCACCAATGAGCCTTCGGCTCAGGTGAGCTAAAAAATATGAAATTAATACTCCTAATCAGCTGGTCTTTTAACAGTCATCATATCTGAATCTACACTCTTATCAAAACAAGCCCCGAGGTTATTAAACTTTTTACATGCTGAACTCAACTGAGCATTAAATTTATCATGTTCATAAATGTTAAAATGGGCTCATGAATGTAAAAATTCCAACAATAGTTGGCATTTTAACATTTATTAGTAAGATAAAGCCAACATCTGATAGTTTGAAAGCTATAAAAGTCTATATATTCAGTGTTTTAGTTTTAATGAACAGTTAAAAATTCATGCTCAGCTGAGCTCAGCAGGAACAAAGTTTATAGCCTCGGGACCAGGATAAATCTGGAATTAGCATGTTTAGAACTAACATGATATTGACATTTTGAATTATAATAAACATAGAGGACTGCATTGTTTTTGATGCAGAAGTCTAAGTAGCTCACTTATCAGCTGTTTAACAATTGAAATAATTATTAGGGGCTGTAGCATAAACAAATCAAATTAAATCACCTTCTTTGATTAGCTTGCTGCTATTGTCTTAAGTATGTCAGCTGCTAAACAGCTCTTTAGATAGCTGGACTATTCACCCTTAAAACAACTGGCCAAATATGTTAAATTTATAACAAATTATTAAACAATGATAAGTATCCCCTCAATCATTACATTACATGATATTAATTTAGGCAAAAATTACGTTTGCTTAACTTGCACATAAACTTTCACAAACAGTTTCATGCAAATTAAATTCGGCAACATAATTTACATAGCTGTGTAGTGCCATATTTCACAGAAAGGGGGATGAGGAATCATTCTTAATACTGCACTATGGACCAACAATTATCTGGTACACCAAATAGCTCAGTGCATTGAATTCGACTAAATCCCTTATTCCATGTAATATGGCATGTCAGTGGCGGCTCCAGTGGGGATTCGGGGATTTGCTAGAACACCCCTGTGGAGGTTTGCTTGAACACCCCTCCCCACATACTGTTTTAAAATATCCTATGTAAATGAAATAATTTGGTCTCAATGAGACCAAATGATTTCATTTTCATGGGATATTTAAGGACAAAAAGAGATAAATTCAGCGAAGCAACCCCCACACCTTTATTTATATGACCCCCCTTTCCAGAAATCCTGGATCCTACCCTGTATGTGTTCAAAGTACATTACTTACTTAACCAATTCATTCAACAGCATAAACACACTTGCTATTAATGGGTGTAAATGGTCAAACTTTATTCATCCAAGTTCATGTAAGTTACACAGATTACAAGATAGTCACTCTAAATTGTCTCTTTTCTCATTCACAACTTGTGATGTAGATGAGTGATAAAGAGTAACCAAACCCTCACACTCACAAGTAAGCTCCTCTGGAACTATCACTTGTTAGCACTTATCCCCCAGTCTGATTAGCATAATTTTTATGGATTTCTAAGATGATGATTGAACCGCAATGCAAGATTTCTAACAATGCAGTATGTGTGACAAGCAAAGGCTCAAATCAGCCTGCACATACATGCAGTCTGATCTGAGCCTTTGCCAGTCACTTGAATATTCTTTGACTATTAAGCTACTGACAGAGCATCATTTGGAATATCTAATCTAAATAGGGGTCTGCACAGGCTCGTCTGAGTCTACACTTGTCAAAATGCTACATTGTTAGAAATCACATGTCACAGCTCATTATTTTAATAATGAATGCATCTGCTACATTCAAATGTTCATGATAATAGCTAGTCTACGTAGCTGAACAGATAGGCGTTGGCTCTGCAGAGTATCTGATAGAAAACACAGGAAGATAACTTTTGAATGAAACTTCTGGCTTTAAATGCATCATTGAAGACCATTTGGACCCCAATACCAGAGATCCTGGCCTTGAGGTTATAAAACTTGAGTACAGTCTCAAACTCAAAATAAAGCGCAATGATTGCCTGCTTGCAGACACATGTCCGCAAGCAGCCAATCATTGCGCTTTATTTTGAGTATGGCTTGTCAGTTAGTGACCAGGTAAAGCTCAACACGGATGGTGAGCTACTGAGACTAGCTAGATAATTGACATTTTGCATGTAGCAAGTTTTGATGTAATTCTTTCCAGTAAGTCAACAACAAAGCTGCTGATCAAACTGCACAGATGCTGAGGCTGGTCTGTGCATTTGTTGTTTGCAAACAACGAAGTCAGGCCTCGAGGTTATAAAACTTTAGTACCGCCTCAGACTCAAAATAAAGCGCAATGATTGGCTGCTTGCGGACACGAGTCCGCAAGCAGCCAATCAGTGCGCCTTATTTTGAGTCTGAGAATGAACTGAAGTTTTATAACCTCGAGGCCAGGATTTCTCAGAACAAGACCCATTTAACATGCTTCAAAGATCTGACACATATTTCTGGCTATACTAGGCAAGCTCTAAGACAGTTTTTGACTAAGTTATTTCAGTTAGAACCGGTAACCATAGTAATCTACATATCTAAATGATTGGGAATCCTTTATTGCTTTTGCAAGTGTTGTGGACTTTCTGGTACGTCTTGCAGTAAGTCTATGTAGCTTTGCTTTCATTCTTTCTGCTGCACGTGCTCTTCTGGCTTCATGTGCTTTGTGTTTCAACCATCTGTAAAAAATATAAAAACAGTTACGAAGGGGTCTCAATAAATAGGTAAATTTGTTGCTGAATTATTGTGTAAAGGTCAGAGCAATTTGTGCACTATCTTTAATGAATGAAGGTATGATACAAAAATGAAAAATGTGTGCTCATTATCAACCATTTTCGTAACCATTTGGTTTGGACCATCATCTGATTGTCTGCTTTATTACAGACTAATACAAAACGTCCCTGCATAAATGCAACTTCAAAGCTGACAACGAATACTAACTGTTTGAGATGATTCACACAAACTGATAACAAATACTAAATGTTTAAATGATTCACACAAACTAATAACAAATACTAACTGTTTAAATGATTCACACAAACTAATAAAAAATACTAAATGTTTAAATGATTCACACAAACTGATAACAAATACTAACTGTTTAAATGATTCACACAAACTGATAACAAATACTAACTGTTTAAATGCTTCACACAAACTGAAAACACATACTAAATGTTTAAACGCTTCATATCACCAGGGCTAAATGTTTATAAGCTTCACACATCACGATTTTAATTTCTAACTGTGTAATGCTTTCCCTTTTCTGTGCTTGGTCAGAGCTGATTACAAATACTAGCTTAGTGAATGCATGATAACAGCTGACTACAAATACCCACTGAATGCGTTATCACAGTTGATTAACAAATAATTTACTTGTGGATGTTTGATAGCAGCTGATAACAAATGCTCCATTTATGAATAAAAGATGATAGCTCATTTCTAATACTTAATATGTGAATTCTTGATAACAGCCGATTTTGTGAATGCTTGATAGCAGCTGATAAAAAATACCCACTCTGTGAATGTTTTTTCACAGCTGATTTCATTTACTCACTGCTTGAATGTATTACAACAACTTTATACACAGCCTTAATGTATGAATGTATTACGAATACTCACTTTGTTATTCATAATCATAGCTTAATTACATTATTCACTGTTTCAGTGCATGGCACAGCTTTATACAAACTTATAACTGTTTGAATGCCCTCACTGTTTAATCATTATCTACAATTTGTACCAATACTCACAGTTGAAGTATGTTAATAGAGCGTTAAACCAATACTCAGTGTCCAAATGTGTTACCACAAATATGCATATATATACTCATTCATTGAATGCTTTATCCCAGCGTAATACAAAAACCACTTATTTGTTAAAACTTTTTTTTTTAAACTTCTTTGCTTTTCTTTATCATACCAAAACTCACAGTGTTAGCATTTTATTAGTTTTATACCTATATTCACTGTTGCAGTTCAATATCACAGCTTAATACAAATATTCACTTGTAATGGATTAGCACAACATTACATAAATACTCATGGAATACTGATTTATACCTAATTGAATATAATTCCAACTCAATGTTTTTTTCGTTTTTTCGACGATTTTGATTGGTCCATTGGCAAAATTAAATTGTTTTTGCATTTCGATAAAAACCCATGCGTATGAATATTTGATATCCATCTTGAATTCACAGTGCAAATGATAATAAACCGTACATAAAACTTCGAACACAGTTATTGTTGTGTCCGAGATAATATCATTCACCAGTTTAAATATAGTAAAGCTATTGAAAGCTCATTTGAAAACCCTTACACTGTATGGTGGTGCATCTTCAAAGCAACGGGGGGGGGGGACTCCAAGATATGTACTGGATGATGAGGTTATGTGACGTCACTTAACAAACAGTCACGTCATTGAAGAGAATCGTCATCAAAACAATGTCAATGGAAAGGCTATGTACATCAACAACGAAATGTTTAAACACTGTTTGAGGGCATCAAAACGAACATTTAAATTACTTATGTGGGGATTTTAGGCAGGGACTTGTGAAGGTAAGTGCTTTTTAAAACCTGTCGATCCGTGGTAGGGCCTACATCTTTTAAATGTTCTTCAATGAGCCCAGCAAGCTTTTTGACAAAAGAAAACAATTCTAAACTAAATGGAGCTGTTTTGAGTTCATACTCACATATTCGCTGCCAATAGAATGTTATTCTAATCATTGTTTAGCAAAACAAATTTTCGAACTGACAGAACTTTCCAGATGGCTGCGCAATCTTTCATGGACAGCAGTTACAAACTATTTTCCTTCAGCGGGCTTTAAAATTTGAAATAATGTCAACAACCCTTTACAAATGTGCTGTTTTGTTCCAAAGTTGGAATTATAAGGAATGAATTGTTATTTTTATGGATTTGATCAATGTGTAAACTTCGGCGACTCACTCACAAACTTTAGACTCAGTTTGTGAGTGAGTCGCTGGAGTTTACATATCGATAAAATCCACAAAAATAAAATTCATTCCTATGATACAATTGAATGCCTCATCTCAGCGGATACCAATTCTGACTGTTGTAACGTGCATTATCATTTATGCCAGTACTTACATATGCTTTATATTGCTACAGCTTTAAAATATACACCTATTCAGAGCTGTAATACGGTATAATAGCTTTATACCATATGCACAGTTTTGAAATTATATCACAGATTTGTACGAATACTTAATGTTTGAATACTACATTACAGCTTTATACCAATAAATAGTGTTTGAATTCTGTATCACAGCTTTGTATCCATACTTTATGTTTGAATACTGTACAACAGCCTTATTCCAAAACTTAATGTTTGGATCTATATCACAGCTTCATACCAATATTTAACGTTTGTATTCCGTATCACAGCTTTATACCAATACTCTGTACACGTCTGTTAATTGCCTTGTAGTCACCTGCTGAGTAAGGGCTGACATCTTGGCTCTTGTTTGTGATGTTTATTGTGTTTCTGTTACTTTCCCATGTGGTATCCTGGGTCAGTTGGGGTACCTGATTGTATTGTTTCCTGATCATTGACGTCTTGCTTATTTTGAATGAATCTTTTATCAAAACAATACACACATACTCCCTGATTGAATATTTTATCTTCACTCTATGCAAGTACTCACTGAAGGTGTGGTGTGTCCTTGAGCAAGGCACTTTGTCCTCATCGCTTAGTAGGTACTGACCTCAAGGTTATAAAACTTGAGTTCATTCTCAGCCTTAAAATAAAGTGCAATCATTGGCTGCTTGCGGACAGATGCCCGCAAGCAGCTAATCATTGCTCTTTATTTTGAGTCTGAGACTGTACTCATGTTTTATAACCTCGAGGCCTGGTTACCACCCACAGAACCATACTGCGATGTCCACATAATGTTGACTTGGACGTTAGACAATTTAGCAAGAAGACAAATACTCACTGTTTGAATGCTTTATCACAGTCTTCTCTAGATCTGACATAGTAACCATCATGTGCTTCTTGCTCCTGTCGCCTCTTTAACAATTTCTCTTTCTTAAACTGTGAGGACTTCTCCTTCAACCATGATCTAAATGCTTCCTCGTTCTCCGACTGCTGAAACACATATAGTTTAGCACATCATGTTCGCAAATGTCCAGTAGGAGTTTAAACATTGTCCTGCTGAACCAGGGTATATTCTCTTTATATAAATGTAGATCCAGACAAGTTGGCTTCTGAGGAAGCCAACTGATCTTGATCTACACCTTTTTTCATTTAGTGTGTGAATTCACAGTATGAAATTTAAACAAACTGCTAAATATAGTGTAGATTCTATGAAAAAGCCAACAGATGTGGAATAGAATAGAAAGAAAATTCGTCACAATTTTTAGGAAAATAATCGATTCAGCAAGACATTGGTTAAGAAGGGACTGTACGTCTTCCCACTGTATGTATGAGGGTATCTCATCAAGCCTCTGTTGAAAATGACATATGTTCCTGCTAAAATATTAGCATAATGTAAACAGATTTGACAGTATGAAAATATTCTATGCACTATTACTATGTGGTATTGTGTGACCTGTTGGCACACACAGTCACACTCAAGTTAACATACATATGAAATCCTCGCATTCATAATGTTGGGTTCACAATTGCTTGGGGATTGGACTATCTGCATCAATACAAAAATGGCAAGTGTTTTGACGTACATTTTCATATTATGGACCAACTGGATAATTATTTTATGGTAATTCATAGCCATGTATGTATAAGACAAGTTACATGTATAGTAGAGTCATTTTCTGGTTGCAACACGATTATGAATGAATGGATCCTAGGCTATAGCAAGATGTACAACAAACAAATCAAATACTCTAGCGTTCACGATGGTACAGAAAAAACGCAACCTGGCGTTAACTATGACAAGCAAGCATTTTGGCGCATACAGGTTTATCCTACTAACTCATGTTTGCTTCATTGGACCTTATAAGCACGCACATAGTCTGCATATGCACGTTTAAAACAATATGAGAACATCTGTGCATAGAAATTTAATTTGGTAAATGTAACTATGTTGACATCAAAACAAAAGTCATGACATCTCCCGTACGCATACTAGATGTCAATAGTACTGTTTAAGAATAGTTCTTGAATTTGGCATGCTTTTATGGAACAATCACAGCCAACGTTATGACAGAATTTTGACTCTTGGTAGCTTGTGTTGTACAGAAAATGACACTACGCTAGACGGTACAACTACACATATAATATTGATTACAAAGACAATATTCGATCTAACAGATTCATAGAAATAAGCTGGCTCATGATATCATATATTGGAAATGTTCATATAAGTGTGTAGCAAAGACTCAGCCAAGCATTGGCATGTGTGCAATCTGGCAAGATATTTTTCTGCCTACACAAGCAAAGTATGGATGTTAAAGAGTCAGCCAACAGAACTGGAACTTTAGTTCCATTACATAGCTGAGCATTCTGGTTTTCACGCTTATGCATTGTTTCATTGTCTGATTATCTGGTTGATATTAAAACCTAAATGCAACCTTCACACCTTCTTAGACTCGTTTATTTCCAGTCACAGATCATTGCATATAATTTGTGCGTGCAGGTAAGATGCTTAAAATCTTTGCCACACGAATTAGCGAGGACGCTGTGTTTCAGCCTAGGAAAGAGCTCAGAGAAAGCATACTAAGAATTGTAATGTTTTACAGACCAACATGAATGCTGGCTGATGCGTTAGGAATTGGACACACTAAGCTAGATACTGGGTTATTATCTATGCTACACTTAGTATTTGTGTGTTCTACTTCCACATTAAAAACAGATGAGAGAAATAGAAGAAAATATTATGTATAGCTTTTAAAATCGTGATAGAAAAAAATGCAAAAATAGCGCATACTTATTCGATAGCTGCATGTTTATCCTGAAAGCCCTCATATCAAACTCACAAAAGAGTTGCCTGCAACTTGTATGTAAAACACAAACACACCTGTACATTTTTTAAAAATGATTTTCGACATTTCTCTTTTACAGAGCATATTTTCAATAACTGTTTTAAGTTGTCAAATTTACAAAAGCTAGTCGCCCAAAAAAAAGAAATAAAAGAAAATAAGTTTATGGTTAATGAATAGGTGTACCATATAACAATGTTTCTGTGTGTCCTCTCATAGATGCGTAGGAACTTATTTGAACAATGAGGAGCTGGGTGTTAACAAGAGGTATATGTGTGTGCTCTTTTTTCTTCAAAATTTAAAAACTTAGATGTAAACGCAGATGTAAGACTCTGTTTTACATATTATTGAGCATATCAATCCATGTACTGTAGAATATAGTTCTTGTACAGAGGTTAATGCGCATACATTTCATTTGATGGTAGGAGAAAATATTTACAGCTTCTGCTAATTGTCGCCACGTAATATATTATCTTTTTTTCATTTCTTCTGCTTTTTTCAAAAGTTCAATAATAAACTAAGGTTAAAGGTATCAAAATAGTTTTATAATTCAGCCATTTATCTTGAATTCAAAAGGCTATTTAAATCACAGATTTTAATTAAATAAAGTGTACTTTAATACATAACGCCACTTTTAAGCCACTATTGCGTAGCCAGACCATTTTGACATGTAAGGTACACAAAATACTTTAATATGATGTAAGTAGTAATGGGCGGCACTCTGCCGCCCATTACTACTGATGTAATTATGCTTGAAGATAATGAGATTTTTATGACACCAGAAACAGAACAATCACTTGCACTTTCAGTGTATTTTAAGACAGTGACAGTTTATTGTAATTTATTTTGAGATTAATAAAATATGTGTATTGCCTAATGGACATACTTTACATTTATATGGACAACTAGAGATCATTGATTTGATATTATTGTTGGATAAAGCGGAAATTTTACACGTGGCAGCACATTTTAGGCACTATTGCGTAGCCTGCACATTTTGACATATATACTCAAACAAAAAAGAAACGTCCAATTTTCATGGTACTGTATCTTTCGATTCAGGTAATATGTCGTTCCAAAAATAAAACCAAAATGTTTATCAAACGTCAGACACACAAAAATTGGTGATTATTTGATTTTATCTTCTTATCTTGATGGGTTATTGAACCTAATGTGCATACAGCTTTTTCCAATATCATCAGGAAGTAAATCAACAAAACGTGACACACTTTACGTTAAATATCAACCAGGAACATCCGACGATGAAAAAAAAAAAACCAAGTGAGCTTACTGAACGAGCGAAATCGCAGTTCAAATCCTTTAATATACGAAGTTAACTGAAATTACCTCCCTTTGAATTAAACATATAACAATTCAAAAAAACTGCCAAATCTCCTTAACCTAACATCATTTTGAGAACGTTTTTGCTTTAATTTGTTGTGTTTGCTTATGACAACAATTACACAAAAGTGAAAAGCAAAAATTATGGCTGATGTTGGGCATCAAAGGTTTATTAATCTGTGTTTTATACCCCACCCCTTACTGCAAAATCATCAGAGAATTTCCATTATCAACTGTTTTGATGCTGATTAGTCTTAATTAATGATGAAGTGCTTGCTATGACGAAAAAAACACAAATTTGTTCGATTCTATTGATTTTTTAAAATGCTGCTCCAAAAATGAATTTTCTGATTTGTTTCACGCATGCTCGTTATCAATGTTTTGGGACGTCAGGGTGTTACAGATTAATGGCTGTGGTCGTAAAAGCAATGCATACAACAAACACGCATAACATCTTACTAGAGAGTTTGCTCAGTGATGTTTAAATGTGCTTGAACGGTTCGGGATTGTGACAGACACACAAGCTATTGATGTTGTGACTTTTGATTTTAAGGGTACTCGTGTTCGCTGCTTTGTCAGCGGCTCTACTGATTATCAAATGAATGTCTGTTAGGTGCAAAACGTTCCTAAATGATCAGAGTTGGTAATGTAAAAATTTTAATGAAATGCGTTCATACATTTGGAACTGGCAGACATAAACGTCAGGCGGACATAACTTTATTGTTTCAGTATACTTCTATATGATTTTATTGTGCTTGAAGAAAATTAGCTTTTTATGACACCAGAAATAAAACATTCACTTTCAGTGTCTTTTAAGACAGTCACATTTTACTGTAATTCATTTTGAGATATAATAAAATGTGTGTATTGTGTAATGGACACACTTTTCATCTTTTCATTTATATGGACCACAAGAGAACAGTGACGACCTGATATTATTGTTGGATGAAGTGGGAATTTTACAGGTTAAAGTAACAAATTTTAAATTCTAAAGACGTTTCAAGAAGCGTTTATAAGAGGCCTGTTGCTTTTCTAGAAAAGTGAATCATTGCTATTTGTTACACCAAGTTCAGGGAGTGGCTGTTTATTAGAGCATGTGGTCTATCATAAATTATCTGATAAAAAAAACTGTTAAATTGCAACATAAAAAAAATCAAGGTAAAAGCTGGTCTCTGCAGCAACATCAGTTTGTATCGCATGCACTCTCATGTGGGGCTCAAGTGTACATGAAGAAAAAGAAAAATCATTCACAAATTAAATCAATCGTAGATTCTTGATGGAAAACATTTGCATCCCCTCTCCTTCCTAAAGGTAAATCTCTGCTAGTTTCTGATGAGCTTTAAACAAGGAATGAGAGCAATTCTGATCTGTCAAGAAATGATTTATATAGTGTTGGGTCCATAACCAATGTTTCATGCAGTTTAAAAATATTAGAAGAGTCTTACCTCATATTCAGTCTCATCCTAAATAGAAATAAAATAGACATACATGTATAAAATATTCTATGAAACAACATCCCATGATTTAAACAGGTTCGTTTTTGAATAAATTTTGATTAAAGTTAAACTAATAGTGAACAATTGGTAGTGAGTACCACCAACCTTGATAAATAGAAATCTTATAGCTCAAATTATCCACTGGATTCGAAATAAATTTTAGAAACATTATAATCAGAATACATTTCTGAATTGTTTTCCATATTTCCTATCAAGATATATGCCATGGGTACTTAAAAGCACCGTCGGAGTGAGAAAAAAACCTTTTTAATACCAATGACGATCATTGTGGTTGGAATATGAGGAAGCCCACTTTGCAGGACAAATGTATTTACTAACCAACTCCTTTTAGCATGAAATACTGATAGCTTGGAGTAAAAGAACTGGTTCCATGGACTTCCCAGTCAACTAGCGAGAGGCAACTGTATGTCTTTTATTAGGATGTTAGAAAAAATGAAACGTAGACAACCCATGAGGGGTATTCAAATTGCTTTTCTTTATTCCTTAACAAAAAAGCGTATTTTTTAACAAAGTAAGTTAGGTTGCAAAGATCAGGAATCGATACAATCAAGTACCACACCTGACCCAGGATACCAATGGGAAAGTGACAAACTCACAGAAGACACCACAAACGAGAGCCAACTTATAAATGCGGCTTTCAATGTGCACCAATGCGGTATTAATATTGGAATACAAGAAAAAAAATATTGCTATTTGAGATTTAGGGTTCAAAACTACGGCAGATGATTGGTGGCTTACCAGGCCTAAACTTACATCCCTATACATGGCAAAGTCAAACTAGAGCAGTTGTAAATTCACGCTTGTATTTTTTTTACTTAATGGAGTCTCATAAAATGTAGTACTACTCATGGCGGTGCACATCAAGCCTCTTTCAATCAGCTTGCATGGTCATAAAACTGAACATTTTTTGCAGTTTTTAATGCACGGACAAAGTTTGTTGGTTATTTGAAGTGAGAAGTGCAGCAGGTCATATTCCTCATTATTTTGTTAACAAGATCAAGACCAGTTAAACCAAAGCATTTTACATCTATACATCATGTATATATCAAGTGCACTGATCACATAGGCTACACGCGCCTGAGTATTCGCAAACGTATCTAACGTATATACATAATAAATGGAATGTGTGAAGATTAGGAAAATACCTAGACATCAAAGCCCACTGGATCGCAGTGTGAATACGTCTAGAAATGACCAAATGCAGGACAAAAACCTACCATTATCTCATCTCATGGTTCAGATAATATCAACCCATATATTTCGGATGGACTTCTTGATAATTATCAATTAGACAAATCGATTTCGAATTTAATTTTTAAATTTTACATTTCATTTTAAATTGGAATCTGTCTGAGCCAACAATGGAGATCCTGATCAGACGCTGCAATTTACAGCGTCTGATCTGGTTCTACATTGCTTGCATATATCCCAATATACGACGTAATGCATGAATGGGATACAGAAACTAGCTATACAAAGACACTAATTGGTTCACATAACAAATAATGCTACAGTGTCTAACATAACAGCTACAAAAACGCAGGCACGCAGTCAGCAAAATACATGAAAGGCTTTTAGCGTATGCTTTGTGTCGCAAGCGCAATGTTGTGTTTTTATTGCACATACATTATCAATATTACTATTTTACTAGCATACGAAAAACAATAAAATGAAGTATAAGTTAAAAGCATATCAAACACATACCTCTAGACACAAACACGGATCTATACATGGCTATGAATCTTTAAACCAAATCATACATTAATTGCATGTGTGTAAAATCATTGCAGCTAATTGTAAAGGGATTACTAATGGGGATAAGACTTGTGAAATATCACTTATACAATTTACTGCTGTTATGAACCAGTTCTTTGATTTAAATATCGCTGGAGAAGAGAAGGAAAGAGCGTATCCCAAAGCTCAACAGCACAATACTTTGGTAATAATTTTCATAATTTTGTATTCTTGGTACCGTATGTGAGCTGTGATATATGACATTTCATATTTGAGCCAATTTATGATAGATTGGTAATTATCGCATATGCGAGCAACGAAGGCTCTGGAAAGCATGTGCTTTCACATAGTCTGGCCAGAGCATTCATTGCTCGCATACGCCAAGTTTTAGAATTCTAGTCTTGCTCGTTAGATATGCATGCTTGTATAAGTGAACTATGGCATGACAAAACCAACACTGAGTGTGCGTCAGGCACAGACTCGGGTCGTCCTGGGCATCCCCCAGTCTGATGAGTCTTCGCTGTGTGTTCAATGGGTAACTATAGACTCACTTATTTTACGTGCAGAGATTGAAGACTCTGATCATACTGAGCTGGGGCTCAGGTTGATCTGAGCATTCTCTTGGTACACAGCCATATTGCTAGTTTTCTCATGTGGCAACTCATATGGGGACTTCCAGCATATGCAATAGGAACCAAAATCTCATTAACTGACTTATTTATTCATTGTCCTGGCATCAGAATCACAAATCAAATTGATAATGGACTTTGTAAAATTGAAACAAAATAAATGTTTTAAGAAACTATACATAAGAGTTTATAATTGATAGCAATGCAAAAGTTGCCTAAACAATTTAACAAAATATAAAAACAGAAACGATCACCGACTAGTAAAGCCCTAAAGTAGCATTTAAAATGGTATCAACAAAGCCCACATTCTTAAAATATCAAAATAAATCAATACTATTAAAGATAAAACTACTTTTAATGTTGCTATGGTGCATTGTATTCTTTTCTAGTATATCTAAAATTGGGTATATACAAATAATAAGAGAGTGGGAAAAGCAATGCATCCATTTATAGGTTATTTCAGATTTCCTTACAGGTACCTCAATGGATATTTAAAGCAGAGATTGGCAAGTTGAAAACAATATATCTTACTGTGGGGTGTGAGAAATACATTGCAAAATGTTCAGTAATTTCTAATATGCTGGCATTTATTTTCTGTTTGGTTTTCATATAATATTGACTATTTTGAAGCAATAAACAACGAAAACAACAATCTCTAATTTCATATGTACTGCAGAAACCATCCTAAATGACTGATAGCATTAACGACTCATTAAAACGTGTACAGTAAAACCTGTGTAAAGTGGCCACTCAAAACTAGACAAAACAAAGATCTTAATAGCAATTGGTAGCTTAATAAAGTCGAAAGTGTTGCAGAATGTTCCCTTTGGAGCGTTCTGCAATACTTTTGACCTGCATTAAGTGAAAATTGGTCTTGAAAACCAATTTTTGGTCTTTTTGAGAGTTGCTGTGTTACACAGGCATTCCTCACTCATGTACTCTGACTTTATATTAAAGCACAAGTATCATTTATTGCTCTTCCCTCTTTCAATTAGCAGCCCAAATATTAATAATTTAACCCTTTGTATACTGGTAACTCCTAAACGGGTACATTAACAAACAGTGGATACCCAGATGTCAAAATCATGATATGCACTGTTTGCTAAGGTACAAAACACCCTTTTGAAACTGAGATACGTTTTCAGTTTCGTTTTGTTTTGTTTGAGGTTTTACGTCTAAGTCAAGACCTATGGTCAGGTTGAAAGGGTCAGCTCACTTAACTACACTTTTTTCTGGGCAAGCTTGTCTAAGCTGCTAACCAGTACTTCGAAAAATACATACTTTCGCTTGTAACTGACATCAACCTTTCTTGAATCAGTGGAAGGAGAATAACTGTAGAAATTATTTCTTGATCAATTTCCACTTAAGTATGGGGCCGGGCCGGGATCGAACTCTCAACACCTCGATCTGCAGTCTGACTCGCTACTGACTGCGCTATGGGGCCCAGTAAGATACATTTTACATTGGAAATTCTATCTTGTGACCACTTGGGTTGTAGAAGAAACCATGCCAGGCACATTGTTTCAATCCAGATGGAAAAATTAATTAATATACAAAGGGTCAAACGATACTTAGTTTTTGAATCCAACACATTAGAAACACTAGCAGTAAATGTTACGTTTATGTATGGTTATGTTACACACTGAAGTCATTAAATTTCATATAAGGAGAATATATATGTCCAAAAGATGCCACACCAAACAATGTGTGTGAATGAATTGAGTATGATATACTATAATGAACATGAAAATTGTGTAAGGCACGATGTAGGAGCTGCACAATAAGCATAAATTGACCTATATAAGCCGAATGGACTTGCCTACCCTCATCATTAGGACGAGCCCAGTTCCAAACCTATGGGTATTGGGTGGTATCTTTATGTTTGTTTCCAAATTTTAATAAAATATTATGTTCTCAAACAGTGAGGATTCTGCTAAGACTCTGCATTATGTGGTGTCTGATCTGGGTCTGTACTATTTGCTTGTGTCCCAAAAAGGGACTCCAGGCTTGTCATGATTAAAAAATCCTGCTCTTTCGAACTTCAATCTTATGAGCGCACACTGCGGATAACATTTTACAATTTACATCATAAACAGTGTAAACTAAGATCAGCTGGTTTCTGATGAAAATAATTGATAAGTATACATCCTGTGTTCATCCAAACGATGAACATGTGTTGAAAAAGATGTAACTCTACTGGGTTGGTTGAAGTCAGTAAATGATATAGCAATCATAACTTAAAAGAGTTCCATTAGCACTAAAACATGTGCACAATCATAGTCGGTTGGATATGGTGGTCTACATCTGGTTGATAAATAAAGTAAGAGGATCATACAAATATTCCTTTATTAAAAGGGAGGATGTAGCTATAGGATGCTTATTGCAACACATCAATTTAAACAACCCCTGTACCATAAAGTACTTCTAGAAAAAATGTTATTAATAAAATATCAAATATCTAGGGATGAAATATTTTGGGAACAAATACCCGACCTTAAGTGCATTCATAGAATGACAAATGGTTAACAGAAGCGCATATGAAGAAAAAAATGACTATTTCCCACAGCGCACCCTATATGGTGAGTGATGACAAGAGCTTACAAACTGGCATGTAACACAATGACTTTCAAACAGCTAACCAACGTCTTCAAACAAGTGAATTCCAATCCTGTCCTTTTTATTAGAAAATCTTACATGAGCCGCTACATTAGATTTACAACAATGTGGCATGTGCGACATGCAAAGGCTCAGATCAGCCTGCGCATATGCGCAGTCTGATCAGAGCCTTTGCTAGTCGATTGAATATTCAATACTGACTGAATATCATTTGGAGTTTCTAAGCTTAAAAGGCAGCTGCACATGTTAGTCTGAGTCTATACTTGTAAAATACCACGTTGTTGGAAATCACATGTTCCAACTCAAATAGTAATGCCATTGTTTGTTCACCTATACGTGGAAACAATCAACAAGCTTTAACGAGTGGAGCATTTCCTTACTGGTAAAAAGCCATGGTATACCATCAACATCAGTATGAGCCTTGCATATAATACTATATTTTGTGCTGAAGTTGGTATGCCTGGTATAAAAACAAATATTGTGAAGGCTGTTCATTTTATACTTGACTTCTTTTTTTTCTAAGGGGCATTAATTTTGTCAATTGAAAAAAAAAATGTCACATTTGTCATATGAAGGAAAATGTTTTGGTTTTTGAATGATTATTCAAAGTACAAATATACAACGATAATATGGCAACCCATGAGGTCAGACTGTTATCCATTAGGCTACCTAGGGATTTGATAATAACTGTATTCAGATCAGTAATGATACAGATTTAAACAAGTCTGGGATTTATTCCTGTACCACTTTCAAATGTGATGTATTGTGCAAATGATTCGTTTGTATCTTGATGCACTTATATTTGAATAAAATACTGTATCTACTAAGGCATGCAGATTTTGATTTTCTAGAATAGTTTGTGATCTACCGATTGTTTGATACTGGTTTACACACATAAAGAAACGGATATTTGAAATTACTTTTTAGATGAAATGTTCCTAAATTTAGAAACTCGTTGTCTAAAATTATTAGAATAAAGCTCCTTGCTGGTTTTATGTTTGAAGACGTTGGTAGTCTGTCAGGAGAAATCGTCACTACTATACAATATTGACACTATCCGATCGATGTTAGACCTTCTGTAAAATGTTTTTAGAATGTAAACAAAAAAATCTCTAAGCAACAGTTACACCAAAAAGCTGCTGAAAATTTCAATCAATGATAAAAAAGCACCAATAAATAAATTTAAACTATAAAGCTAAAATTCAAGCATAACCACAATAAAGTTTTTTCTCTTTTTTATAGAAAAATAGGTTTCTAAATTTTGAAAACTGGTTGTTAGTAAGTGTGAGCAGAATTTCTTCTGACATATGCCATCAGTAATACCTTGTAATAAAGAATATCAAAACTGGCAAATCCTTTATTTGCCTCAAACTCTCGAATACGCTTCTGTTAACGATAAAGGAAAGTACAAATTACTAACAAGAAAACTGATGGATTTTGTTTTTGTATTACTACAATAAAAGAGTCTAGTGTTTTGAAATACTATCAAAATTTAACTATTGCTCTGTCACTAAGTATTTCGTCTGTATCAGTAAAAATAAACCTACGAAAGACATGACGTGTATGTCCGTTGTTAACTCAATTTACATTTATACCAAATAAGCATTCCTAAACATCTTTGTAGACAGTGTATTTAGTGTTTGCTAAACAGTCATTATTGTTGTTTGCATGGTAATATTTTTTGGTTTGGTATGATGTTTAAGGTCCCAGTGGACAGATATGGTCAAGTCGTGATGGTCAGTTCACCCAACCATACTTTTTTCCATGGCAAGTTTCACTAAGGGGGCACATACTTTCACCTGTAAGTGACAACAACCCTTCTTGAATCAGCGGAATGGAAAGGAATGGCCGAAGAAAATATGGGAGTGGGCCGGGATCAAACTTGAGACCCCTGGATCTGCAGTCGCACATGTTATCAACTGCGCTATGCGGCCCCATTGCAAGGTAATGTTTTTTTTATTAATTTACAATAGCAATCCAAAGGGTTAATAACGATACATTGAAATTCAGATATTTTAATGATTAGATCTAGCCCTTATACGTATCGCCATGCCATGTGAAAACTCGAAATATCCCACACTGACATGCATCATTACATGATCCATCGCTGGTTACACATGTACACTCCATGTAAGTGAGTAGATGATATTTCAACCCAAACTAGACATATAACATCAGTAGACATTTGTATAAGCAGGCTGTAAAGAATATCTTAATGCATACACACCATTAAGCCCTTATAATGACTTGAAAGAATTTTCTGTGTTACAGCTATTAGTTATTTGAACAAACAACACAATACTGTAGTGTGTTAAAAGAAAGTTTATCACAAGATAAACTTGCTGCGAAAAAGAGATAAAATGCCTGGCAAACCTCAAATTTTCTCTTTTCCTCAACTTGTTTAATAAATTCAATAAAATAAGCACTCATGTAAGATCTTCTATGTACATCTATTGACAAGCTAATCTATATATGAATCAACACATATGGCATAAATGGTATTTACCACTTTGGCTGTATTTTGGCCGCAATGGGGTGTTTCTGGCAAAGGGAAACTGAAACCAGTCTCCTTAGACACAGCAACTAACTAGAAAATCAAATGTTTGCTTGTAACAAGTCCAGATATTGCACTTTCCAATAAAGGAATGATTAAGGTGCTGATCAGCACGCGTAAATGCGCAGGGTGGTCTGCACATTTGTTGTTTGCAAACACCGATGGCCAGTGTTTTCTCGCGTCACTGCCCATTCTTTAATGTGCTTGAAAATCTAAACAGTGGGGCTACATGTATAAATGTTCTCTTAAACCAATATATATTTTATGCGCTAAGTGAGAAAGCTGATATGAAGACGCAATCGTCACCTACGTGGGAAGTACCATTTCTAAATGGGTTGACATAGTAACACTCACCCTATCATCTTTATCGTTCTGTTTGCGATCGTCTTCCTCAACAATTTTCTTTCTTCGATTTTCTTCTCGCTTCTTTTTCAACCAATATTCAAATGCATCTCTGTTTTCTCTATCTTTTTCATCTTCTTCTGCCTTTCTTCGTTTTTCTTGTTCTTTTCTATGTTTTTCTAAAGCCTTCTTTCTTTCTTCCATTAACTCTTTTTCTCTAGGTGACATGGCATAAGGTGAATTGTAGTCAAAATTATCTAATGGATCACGATGACCTGTACTGGCCCCTGCTGACTGTGGCCTTTGTTTAGCTGATGATACTCGAATGTTTCTTCTTGAACTAGCTGTTGCAGTGGCTGGTCGAGGTTTTGGAGGTGGGGCAGGCTGCTTTTGACTACTAGTATCACTTTTTCGCTTTTCATTTTCCTTATCTTTATCCTTAATAGGCACAATTAAACCCAAATCTTGAGCTCTGACATCATCTGCATTCACTAGTTCAAATTGTCCATCTCTTTCTATTAAAACTTTTTCTTTTGAATTTTGTGTATTTGATTTTTTTGCTGATATTGTCTCAGACTTTTCGTCTGATTTGTCTTTTTCCTGAGATTGTTTTTGAGTATTAGGTGATGATTTATCACTTTTCTGCTCATCGTCCTCATCCTCGCCATAGTCAGGTGGCGGAGCAACAAGATCAACAAGATTTTGCTTAAATCCAACTTTAGAATGACTTTTTTCTATTGGTGTTGGGTCATTGGCAAGATCCTGATTGATAACTTTCAGCCTCTCTTTTACATCATATTCTGGGGGATCTTCGTCTGCAAGTGGAGACAAAACATTACAATGCACATATGTTCACACTGGTATATGTATACGTCGATTTGCTTGTATTTACGCGTATTGCCGGTACTTCATAGACCGGGAGTGGTAGATATTGGTGTTAATACCATATAGAAAAACATGCAATATGCCTAAAGGACTATAGAATTAGATCATTTTCAAGTATTCGGCATGCACACGGCGATTTATGTAAGCATTTAGGAATAGATTCGAGTACCGATCTGGATGGTGGGTACTCGCATCTATTCGCAAATGCTTACATAAATCGCCATGCACATACTGAATACTTTAAAATGATCTAATTCTATAGTCCTTTAGGCATATGACATGGTTTTCTTTACAGTATTAACACCAATATCTACCACTTCCAGTCTATAAAGTACCGGCAATGCGCGTAAATACAACCAAATCGACGAATACATTTACCAGTGTGATGTTATAGTTGTGATAAAGCTACAAGTAAGATCACAGGTAACCTCTCACTTCTCAAGCTAGATGCATTGTCATTGTTCACTAAGAATTGCCACAGTGTACAATACAAATGTATAACAAAACTAGCTTCAAGACGCAAACCTTTCCCCAATTACAAATATGTTACTTCCTTCATGAGAAAAATACTGTTTTGTGGGCAAAGGAAGCATCTAGCCAGGCCTTAAGATAAGAGTGCGTACCAGAAAGTTATTTTTCTTATTTCTCAACCAAAATATATGTTGTCTGAGCACCCAAAACATATGTTTAAATCAATGGGTAAGAAAATAATCACAATTGTACGCTAAAAAATTGCTTAACTGGCCCTAGGTTTAGCGTGCTCAACTTCAGAGAATAGCTAGACTATTTAAAGTTTGTATATAGCAAGTGCGAGTATTATACTTTCAAGAGAACAACTAACATGGTTGCTGATCAGCCAGATTGTTTCTTCCCATACAGTAAAACGTGGATTTGCTCACATCCAACCCATTTGAAATAGAAAAGGAACTTGAGACTTAATAATTTGGTATAAATAGTATTGCAAGGAAGATAATTTAATGACAAGTTTTCATGTAAGATACAGGAAAAATACTCATATAACCAGCCATCTAAAGTGTGTCTTTTGAGGCATTGCAGGGATGTCACAATAATATTTGACAAAAAATATAAATTATGTGAATTAAATTTCATTTGTGAAACCCATATGCCCAATCTTCTGCTTATACATGTATAGCAATATTGAAAACCCTTACCTCCAGTGCTAAGATGGTAAGAATGGAGTGCAGAAAATAATAACATCTTTTAACTCTTTGCGTGAAACGAATCGTTAGATTATTAAATAGTTTATCTGTTATGGCAGTTATAACAGTGATAATGACCTTATTTGGTATTAAGGCTGTATGTAACAGTCAGACTTGCATTTTTATTTGATGTTGTTACATTTCTGTCCGGCTTTATTTTACTTTTTAGATTTTTTCTTTATCTACTCAGTACTTTTGTATTCATTCTTTTTAATGCATTGTATCATTCCTTCGTTCATAAAATATCAAGTAATAATAAAGTATGCATATAATTTAGCCATGCTAACTTATGTTAGGAGAGCTCATGACCTAAACTTATTGCTGCATAAGTTGGATGTAAAATAATAATAAATAAAACAATATCAGACATTTTGATATACCTGGATATCCAAGTTCTGTTTTCAAATTGTCTAGTTCTTCCAGGGCCCTCCTCTGATCTTCTGTGAGGTTATAATCATCAGGCTCTGAATCCTCATTGTCTGATTTGTCACTGTCCGTTTGCTGTCTTTCCTTTTTATCAGTTCCTGCTGTCTCTTTCTGTCCTTTCTCCATAGTCTCAGATTCTTTACCCGAGGTCCCTAAAGGTATCTAGATAAACAGAAATAACATGTAAAAAAGCCTTGTTATGTGATGATACTTTACTCTAAATTCAGAATTTTTCACCAAGGTTTTTATTTTTGCGAAACTTCGTGAATATGAAACCCTCACAAAATGGCGAAATCACTCTGACGTTTATTAATATAGATATCATGCCCTAGTAGCAATTTTTAACGTCGCAAATATGTGTTTTAAAGGTCTTGTGAACCTTCAAAAAAAAAAACTCCTTTTGGTTGAAAAGCCAGTAATGAGAGAAACAGAATTTTGAAAGCCCCATCAAAAATTCAAAATAGTAACCACGTTATGAAGGTTTCAAAATTTAGTAAGATGAAAATATGCAAGAGGCTCATATGACGACATTTGAGCATATATCAAATATTAAATTTAATATATTTCATTTGTTTTAACATTATTTAATATTTTATTTGCTGAAAATGATTCAATATGATAAAATATAACATTTGCATATAAAAGCTGAATTGCTTAGAAATCGCATTACATGCAATATGTCATTTTGAAAAAAAATCATCTCAAAACAAGAATGTGGGCGGGGTTTATTAGCTAATTTGCATAATATTAAAACTTGCATAACTTTTGTCTTGGTTTGAATTTTAAAATGGGGTTTTCAGCATTTTGGTTTTCTCATTACTGTCATTTAAATCATGAGGAGTTTCAAAAAAAATTTTAAGGTTCACAAGACCTTTAACGCTATTTGCGAAAATAATATTCTTGCGAAAAATTCCATAGTTACAATATTTATCATCTTTAAAAGGTATTGTTTATAAACATTATATCAGATAAATAGAAATCAGCATTGGTGCTCATTGGGAGCAAGAAAATTCAAAACCAAGGGTCCACGGTTCCAGTGGAAAAAAGAGACTATCCGAGTTTCCCACTGAAACCGTAGAGCGGAGGGTTGGGATTTTCCATTTGCAATTGAACACCAATGACTGATTCTTTTTTTCGTATTTTCCATCCAAGTTTACCATTTGGCTATGTACTGTTTTTTACATTTGGCGATGTAAACTCTCTCATTTATTTTCCTTATGGAAGCTACCAGAAGAATACATCAGTTGGAATCTCATACTGTTCTTGTATCATATGGGCCTTGGCGCGAGAAAATCTGTCTTCGGGGTGTTGCGAATAACACAGGCGTAGACCAGCCTGCGCATCCTCGCAGTGTGATCAGTGCCTTTGTTATTCGCGTTTTGGAAAGCACAATATGTAAACTTGCTACAGGTGAAATTTCAATTTTCTAGCTAGTCTCTATAGCTGAGGAGTCTGGTTTTAAACTTGCTTTGTAAGCAACTCCCAAGAAAGGTTCCGTGGCGTCAAGGCCCATATATGAAACTTACCAAGCTTATGCGATTTTGGTACTTGTAACATTATGATAAGTTAAAGCTCAGATGAGCCTGTGCAAACAGGCTGTTACTGCTAACATACATAATTATGAGTGTAGATGAACGTCAGGCCAAAATTTAGGTCAATAGCCACAGAAGATAACTACATATGCATTACATGTTTAGAAGGTGATCTTACAAAAGTGCTATAAGTACTAAATTATCATGCGTTAGCTGAAATAAGCATAACCATTAGATAGCATTTACATATCAAAGTTTTCATTACGAAAATGTTATTAGCTAATTTGAACTGGTTAGAAAACGGACTGGAACCATTTGAAAAATTATTGAAGGCTAAATAAGGACATTATTGCTCCAGTAAGCATTTTAGCGAAAAAATCTTGTTTGAAGCAGACAAGTTGTTGACGACCCATGAATGACTGCAAGATGTGTATTCACTTTTTGTCTGTTGCTGTTCATTCAAAAAGGTGTGGGTAGTAGTCTGACCAGGGGCCAACCAGATTGCTTGCAACTACTCGTAAAAAGCATCAGTTGTGTAAGCTGAAACATGTTGCAGACAGCATAAGACGACGACATTTTCAGATCTTTCCATGGCGCTGAACGGGTGAATATTTGGTAGAATTAATAAAAAAAAAGACTAGAAAATGGTGGCAATTAAGCAGGAAGAAATATTTTATCTTTGCATGTCAACACAATACATAATACTTTAAATGCGATCTTATCTATAACAAATTACAAACTTAGCAGGAGATAATATTACATGCAATTCATCATCTAATTGTTAAACAAGCATGTTAGATATATGAGCTAAAGTACATGCCAAAGCCTTCAAAATTGCCTGCGCGTCCAGCGGGGACTCAGATCAGCCTGCTGGGTATCTGCCCAGTTGGATCAGAGTATTTGTTGTCAGAATGAAGACGGCACGAGTCCTTAGACCCTAATGAGAGCATGTGAAGAATCTGACAAGCCTTTAGTTAAGAGTGCATACCAGAAAAATAATTTTCTTATTTCTCATCCAAAACATATGTTGTTGGTACTCAAAAGAACCGTCTCGATGAGACGGTTCTTTTGAGCACCAAAAACATATGCTAAAAATTATAGGTAAGAAAATATTTACAATTTACGCTAACTTTTTTTGTATCTAAACCTATGACTCGGTTGATGTCCAAGTTGATCAGAATCTTCACTAGATGCACAGTTCATTTGACACCGACTCATATTAGCTTCCGTGTTTAAGTCGGTTAAGTTGGTATAAAACACTTCTGCTGTTGCACTACCAGGCCCAGCTAGCACACAGTGGCCCAGCTACATGTAATACACAGTATCGGGCCACTATCGGCCACTGGTGGCCCACTTTAGTATGTTCACTGATGGGTAATTCTTACGTTAGTAGTTTCTTCCGTTTTGTTCTTTTCTTCATGTTGCCCTATGTAAGTTTCTAGTTCTTTATCTAAATCGTCAAAATCATCATCTTTTCTTAACGATGAGCGCGGTCTTTCTTCTGCTTCATTCATGGCTTAATCTGAAAGTCAAAGTTTTAAATAAGCTTCTACAAGCAAGCATTAGCTCTACTATCTCAGCCATAGACGAAAAGTTTAAAATAAAAATGGGCTGTTTGTCTTATATTTTCCCAATGAAAACATGGGTTGTGGCGTATTGGAAGCATTTCGAATCTGCAATTACATTGTATACCAGCCCTATCAGTTAAAACCTTTAATGCAATTGAAATGGCGTTTTGCTTGTGTCATATTTTAGCCAGCTGCGCAGTTCTGATCTTTTTTTTTGCAAACAAACAAGTCAATAACCCGAACCTGCCTTTTTAATCCTCCAGGTGTGAAAATCTAATGAGATTTATGCGTTAAGCTATTTAAATCGAATTATTCACGGGTGATTTAGGTCCTTCATTTAACATGCGCTCCATTGTCATTCATTCCGTAATAGATACAGATCGGTACGTAGCCTATCTGACTTGAATCTCAAAACGATGAAATACAACTTTACAAGAATAAATCAATAAAGTGGAGATCAAAGAGGGATGGATACCCAAAAGCATTATTATTTTTACATATACCCTTACGTTAACACACCTGAATATGAATGGGTTTTGAGCCGAAACATGTGATTTCCACACAATGTAGCAGCCTGATATTAAGCTTAGAAACACCAAATAATGTTCGGTCAGTAGCTTAACAGTCATAGCATATTCAAGCGACTAGCAAAGGCTCTGATCAGACTGCGCGTGTGCGCAGGCTGGTCTGAGCCTTCGCTGGTCGCACATACCACATTGTTGGAAACGTCATAATTTTGTCATTATGCTGTAAAGCAACAGAATAATGTCGCACAGACCGCGTTTCCAGAAAAAAAGTTGCGAATTTTCTGCAATCAAAAGCTGCCTAATCGCTGTATGACATTTATTTTGCTAATCGCTCATTTCCCAGGGGCGGAACCAGAGGGGGGCAGAGAGTCTGGACCCCCTTCCTTGGAAAATCACAAGTCGCTATACGTTTCCTTGAAAAAAAACTGGTATAGTTCCTCTCTAGCAGAAACTGGACCCAACCCGCTCGAGAAGCAATTGGACCCCGCTTCTCGAAGAAGGTCTGTATACGACTCTCTGTGGAATATGTTAATGACTAAAAAGGACCCCCATGTGCGGATCCAGAGGGGGGACAGGGGGTCTGGACCCTCCCCCCCCCCCTGAAAAATCATAAAAATATCATGAGGGTAACTTAGCAATACTGTTCCGGATCCCCTGAAAAATCACAAAGCAACAAACCAAGCAAGGATTCATTGTTGGGTCATCATCGGCACACCAGCAAAACGCCACTTAAATGGCGATGGCCCGATTTTAGTGGTATTTGGATACACTCATTAACTAAAACAAAAAGTTGGACCCCCTCTGAAAAAACAAGAAATGTCACAAACACGTGACGAATGCCCCCAAAGGAATTGGTCTAGTATAAGACACATTTGAGGAAAGATAGCTGTAATATAGCACGAAAAAACTAGAAATGAGGCCAGAAGTCAATGTCAAGGTCAAAGTGACTCAAAATGGTATGCACCACTCCGCCATCCCAAGAGGAATCACCACCCCAAATTTGGGATTCCTACATCAAATAATATAGGAGATATGCTCTGGACACAATAATTCTTGAAAACGAGGTCAGAGGTCAAGGTCACAGTGACCCAAAAATGGTTTGTGACACTCAGGCATCCCAAGATGCATTTACATACCAAATTTGGAATTCCTATTTCAAAGAATATAGGAGATATGCAACAGTTTCTAGAAACTAGGTCAGAGGTCAAATTCAAGGTCACAGTGACTAAATTATAGTAAGCGACACTTTGTCATTCCAAGATGCATCCACACACCAAATTTGAGATTCCTACCTCAAATAATATAAGAGATATGCTCTGGACATGATTATTCTAAAAACTAGGTCAGAGGTCAAGGTCACAGTGACCCAAAAATGGTACATGACACTCCGCTATCCCAAGATGCATCCACACACCAAAATTGGAATTCCTAACTCAAAGAATATATGAGATATGCTCCGGACACAATAATTCTTAAAACTAGGTCAGAGATCAAGGTCACAGTGACCCATAAATGGTCAGTGACACCCGTCATCCCAAGATGTATTTACACACCAAAGTTGGAATTCCTATCTCAAAGAATATAAGAGATATGCACCAGACTCAATGCAGTTTCTAGAAACAAGGTCAGAGGTCAAGTTCAAGGTCACAGTGACCCAATTATGGTACGCGACACTTCTACATCCCAAGATGCATCCACACACCAAATTTGAGATTCCTACCTCAAATAATATAAGAGATATGCTATGGACACGATTTTTCTAAAAACTAGGTCAGCGGTCAAGGTCAAGGTCACAGTGACCCGAAAATGGAACATGACACTCCGCTATCCCAAGATGTATCCACACACCAAATTTGGAATTCCTAACTCAAAGAATATATGAGATATGCTCCGGACACAATAATTCTTAAAACTAGGTCAGAGGTCAAGGTCACAGTGACCCAAAATTGGCATGTGACAACCCCTCATCCCAAGATGCATTTACAAACCAAATTTGGAATTCCTATTTCAAAGAATATAGGAGATATGCACCAGACTCAATGCATTTTTCAAGAAACTGGGTCAGAGGTCAAGTTCAAGGTCACAGTGACCCAATTATGGTACGCGACACTTCGTCATCCCAAGATGCATCCACACACTAAATTTGAGATTCCTACCTCAAATAATATAAGAGATATGCTCCGGACACGATTATTACAATAACTAGGTCAGAGGTCAAGGTCAAGGTCACAGTGACCCGAAAATGGTACGCGACACTCCGCCATCCCAAGATGTATCCACACACCAAATTTGGAATTCCTACCTCAAAGAATATAGGAGATATGGACCGGACACGAAAGCGGGACGGACGGACTGACGGACGGACTGACGGACGGACGGACGGACAGTGCGATTACTATATGCCTCCCAAAGTTCCTTTGGGGGCATAAAAATCTGGACCCGCGCATGCCCCCCACCCCCGACGGAATTTTCTGAATCTGCTTTTTTCACAGCAAATTATCAACCAATTAAATACTTGATAAAGAAGTGCTTTCATTGGTAAACTGATATTGACAGAACAAAGGCTCGGAAATGAGCCGCAACACGAGATTTCCAAGAATATGGTATGTGCGACCAGCAAAAGCTTAGATCAGCCTGCGCATACGCATAGTCTGATCAGAGCCTTTGCAAGTCGGTTGAATAATCTATGACTGTTAAGCTACTGACTGAACACCATTTGGAGTTTATAAGCTCCAAAGAGGGCAGCACAGGTTCGTCTGAGTCTACACTTGTCAAATGCACCATTGTTGGGAATCACATGTCACGGGCTCAAGTGTAGAGTGCGCTGGCATGCATTCTTATGCTAAATGGTATTAGCAGTAATCCAGGTCAGGGTGGAGAGCGAGTTCAATCCCAGCCCGGTCCTATGCTTTCGAGGATATTTATTATGTCAGAAGTATTTTCTGCGGTCAACCTCTTCCCTCCGCTGATTCAAGAATGGCATGGAGTTGGCTTGCACAGGAATAAAGTGTGGTTAGGCAAACTGATCCTCTCGACATGGCCATAGCTGTTTACTGGGACGTTAAACCACAAACCAAACGTAAAAAAATCGCAGCAAACGACATTAACAAATTTTGTAATAAAAGGCTTTATGATTCTTACAAACCAATATTTTCCACGAAATTGAATAAATGTTTCAAAATATGACGTCTGCCGCTGTCGCCGCGTCATTGGCACTTTAAAGTTTGTTATTTTGTTTATGGTTTAACGTCCCTGTCAACAACTACGGTCATGTCGAGACGCTCAATTAAGCTAACCCCGCTTTTCCTGTAAAGCGGTTACTCAGTACAGGAAGAGAAAACCCCAGGGGGGGGGTACTCTGATATTTTCACACATACGTAGGCTCGGCCCATTTTTTTGGGTTCAACATTCTGAATTTCAATATTTTTTTGGGTTTTCAGAAATATTAATAGTTGTTTAGGGTATGAAGATTTCGTGGATATTTTTATTGGGTCATCACAACATTGGGCTAGTTTGAGGGTCATTTCTATGCAATTTAGGGTCTTTTTTTAAGGTCAAGGTACAAAATTGGGATATTTTTTTGGGGCTGCTAAAATTTCAAATATTTTTTTGGGGTGCTTGAAATTCCTGATATTTTTTGGGGTGATCGGTAGATGCTGGGTCCGAGCCTACGTATGCGGAAAAAATTAGAGTACTCCCCTGGGGAGAATACCATAGAAAATATATCAGGCTCAATCTTCACTTAAGTATGGGGTGGGCTGTGACCGAACTCGCGACCCCTGGATCAACAATCAGACTCGATACCGATTGCGCTACAGGGGTCAGCTAAAGGTATGTAACTTAACATTCTAGATTGAGCCTTAGCTATGTTGGACCAACGATTATTTGGGACTCGATCTTCGGGGATTCCGACAAAGCGCGACACTTAAACCAGTCTCATCAGCTATAGAGACTAGCTAGAAAATAGAAAACTTCGCTTGCAGTGTGTTTACATATATGATTTATTCCAAAAAGCGAATAACAAAGGCGCTGATCAGTCTGTGCTGCGTTTTACTTGCGTGGAGGCCCATTTGTTTATCATCATTTTATACTGATTCGCAGGGCCGCGGAGTCAACATGTCTTAAAAAGTACATTTGCGTTGGATGAATATCGCCACTCTTTTATATCAAGTTCAAAAATTCGACATAGGGTCCGTGGCTACAAATAGTTACGAAAAGTTTGAATCTTGTCATTCACAAAAAGTGCCGTCTGTCTTTTGCTGGTGCACTTGGGAAGCTTAGTCTGTTCAGGATTCATACTGTTTCCTTTTAAGCTAAATGAGGTCCCGGGGTGCATTTGAATACTTATGTGCAGCAGACACAAAAAGCAGGCGACATTAACTGAGGTACTTTACTGGCAGGATTAGGGGTAAACGCGGCTACACCCTTCCTCGTTTTAAGGCAATGCATGCATTTATTTTCTTTGTATTATCACCGAAATCAAGAATATGACCAAGCTAAATACGCATGCGTAGAATCACCAAACGAACGTTTTCGCTCGTCAGAGAATGTTTTGTGCAACAAGTGCGTACTTATAAGTTCCTAAACGCTATCAGCAAGTCAGTCAATTTATCAGGCTATTTAAATGAAACATTCAGAAATTTTACAATCCCTCAAGATTTAATATGAAAAGATTTGTTGACACAGGTACACTTAGCAAACTGTATTCGAGAAAGTACACAAAGTATATTGACTAACTGATCATAGTCAATGATTGCATTTTTTTTAAAAGTAGTAAGGAGAGCCAATCAACTGCTTGACTTGAAAACCTATGTTATGTTAAATAAAATTTGATAGATCAGGTGAATAGCAACAACAAAAGCAGGTTGAAATGTTTTAATATTTATTATTGGCAAAAGGTTGTCCTAAAGTTGTAGTTGGGAATTAAGTGTAAGTTTACACCAAAAGGGATAGCAGCTGAGCTGCCACCTCTTTTGGTGTTAACTTACACATGTTTTTGACAGTGCAGAATTATGGCGAGGGGTAATACAGTTTAAAGCATACAATGCTCACAGAATAACAAACAACTTGTCATTATGAAGGTGTTAAGTTAATTAAGAGTTGGTGTCCTAGTAATTCCCTTTAAAGAAGGAAGATAATACTGAAACAATCCAAACCCACGACCCTGCCTTTTACACCAAAATTGCAAAATTCATAAAAAAAACCACACAAAATTACCTGAGTGGTGGGCTTTAATGTGGCCGCTATATGATTCTGTATAATTATGCAGAGGAAAACGGATGTACTTTACCAATAATTTCAAGAATGAGCAGACATTATCATAGGTCCAGATAAGGATAGTTTGTGAACATAAAATTAAATTTAATTCCTTACCCAACGACTTAAACATGTGTTGTGGGTGCTCAAAAGAACCGTCTCATTGAGACGGTTCTTTTGAGTACCCACAACATTTGTTTTGGGTGAGAATACGAAAATAATTTTCCAGTACGCACTCTTATCTGGAGGCCTGCATTATGTTGAAAACTAACATCTTAGAATATGTGTGATCATTCTATTCTGCTGTTAAACTGGTGGGTAATATACAAAGATGTACATATTTCATATTTTGTACATTTTATGGTATTTCATTATACACCTTTACATTTTCAGCCCCAAAAATTGCAATAATCACTTAAGAATGGGCCATATTATACCAATCACTGAAAATAAGACTAGATCTATTCAAAACTAACCGATAATTCCCTTTAAATGGCCAAGGGGACTAGGTCAAATCAGTTGAGCTTGCTCTTTTAGAATTTAGAGGCAACTTGAGTAATTACCCCATCAATGCTCAACATTCTGGGTATTTTAGCCTTTTCATTCTGATGGATTTTCCATAAATATTGATATAAGTATGGGATGGTTCATTTCTGTATTTTAAGGGATCACAAGTCTAAATTGTGATTATTGTTAGTCTAAAATATGATTCTTGTTAGTCCCTGAAGATTGTTGTTATCTATCTAGCAAAACAGTGCAGACTGATGATATGAATTGCTATGCACAAGGAGTCCTTGGAGATTGTATTTATTCAATTAGCAAACAGTGCAGAACATGAGGAAATGTTGTGTCATGCACAAACAGTGTGCACCCTGATGAAATGCTATGTTATGCGGCCGGCATTCCATCTGGGTCTTCACTTTCTGGCAAAGCACCCCTTTAACCTAGACTAGCTACTAGTCTGCTAATAAAAGTCTTGCTAGTAATGCAAGTATATGATTTGTTTTTTTTGCTATTCTATAAATGTAGTTGTCTTCAGTTGAGTTGTATGGCTATTCTAATGCACTTGCAAATGCAACGCGACGTCTGATTGGATAACGTCATAAATTTGCGACAGTATATCCTGCGATATACTTTCGGAATCCCGACGTCATTACGTAACGTCGCTTTTCATTGGTTGGCAAGTGAATATATGCAGCTGGCAAGCGGTTTTATGCAGCTGGCGTCGCTGGACGTATAGGCGCAACAAAGTACATTTTTACTGTCTTTTTGAAGGTAAAATGATAATAGTGCATTAGAATAGGGATAACCATATTCAAAATTTTCATTTGGGGAGGTATATCGTCGGATATACGTTTGGAAATCACGTTTTACGGCTCCGCTTACGCGTCGCCGTAAAACTAAATTTCCGGCCGTATATCCGACGATATACCTCCCCAAATGAAAATTTCGAATACAGTTATCCCCTAATTAGCAGACCCTTTGTGTACCAATGGAATTTCCCATAAAGTTTGATACAGTTAAGTCAGGATGGTCCATTGTAATTATTGAGGACTCACAGATTATAATTTCCAAAAATATTGTATTTCTTTCTCCGAAGATAGATTTTGGCTAAATAGCATCATGCAGCATTTCATCTGGGTCTGCAATGTTTGCCAAAGTAACTGTTTAGTGGTTTCCAGTACATAAAGGATTAAGAAAATCTAGTATGAAAAGTGCTGAAAAAATCCTCAAATGTGTCTGCAAAATTTTGGTAATTAAGTTTTATTTTTGATTTTTAATGTTAAAATTGTATATATTTAGCATCTGCCTTACACAAACAACTTATGAAAACCTATAATACTTGTGATTTTCCACCATCCCCCACCCCCTGCATGTTATTTATGCCCGGATCCAGAAAGTTTTGTCAGAGGGGGTCCAACTTTGACAAGATTTTTTTTTGGATAAGGGGAGGGAGATCCAAATATCACTATAAGCGGGCCATTATTGGCCCGCCAGCAAAACACCATTTAAATGGTGCTTCATTGGCATGCCGAAAATGCCCTAACATTGAATACTGGCTTGGTAGTTTTCTACATTTTCAGGAGTTCCAGACCAGACTTGCTAAGAAACCTTATACTTTTGTGATTTTTCAGGGGGTGTCTTGACCCCCCTGACCTCCCCCCCCCCCCCTCTGAGTCAGCCCATGTTATTATTTCATCAAGTAATTCATTAATGAAAAATTAACTAATGGGACTGTTGCCATTTTTTTAGAGTTTACACTGCTACAAGAAATGGCTCTATCAGCCTGAATATAATCTGAAAAGGATTGTGCTTTATATTTCTACTAAAAGAGCATTTTCACAGTGTGAAAGAGTTGGGGTAAGCGATAAATTATAGATGGTGCAAACAAAGATCATTTTTACTGACCCTATACACTTCTTGTTACTTCATGCTATAAGGCAAAAAATGCATTAGTTTCTCAGGCCATTTTTCTTAAAACAGATGCAGCAGGTTGTGTTTTATTTTTTATTTAGGCATTAAACCATTGTGGGAACTCTTTTTTTCAGAAACTCGGAACAATATGTTTTAAAAGTTGTGCTTATTTTATCATTTATTTGGTAATTGATCTTGTCAGGCCAAACAATAGTTAGAGAAAAAATCTGCACATCAAGCAGGTTTGATTTCATCACCAAAACTTAAAACTTACACTGTTGGGCTTGATATGTATCAAAACAGTGAAAATGTTGGTGCAAATAGAAGCAGAAATGAAATGTGAAAATGAAAGAAACAAACTGACAATATCTGTAATGGACCATAATGTCCAAATCTGTAAAATCTAGAACAATAGGACAGTTATGCAACAACATCTTATACTGGAGAATATTTTCTTGATGTGGGCATATTTCTTTTATTGGACACGAAAAAAACTACACATGAAGAAGAAGAAGAATTTGATTAACCTCGTAATAAGTCAATAGGGGTCGAGGCCATCCCCCACTAACCTTACAATCAAACAAATATTATCTGCAATAAGCCATACAGGCCCTTGAGCAGATAACATATATAAACAAGTTTACTAAGCATGTGCAGCATTTTGGGAGATGTGGTGGGGCTTGAGAAGCTAGTACCTTTTTGGGGACACAAGATATTTCAATAATTATTCTACATCTGTATTCTTATACAAATCCTGTTAAACGCTTTAAAATTATTATAAGAACTTTCCGTCAGAAAAAATGGTAGGATTGTTCGATTGGCAAAAAAATACTGAGATTATCAAAATAGGATCATTATATATCTATATATGAATACAACCGAGTTAAACCTCTTGGTGTAGAAATAGACAGGCCATTTTGGCAGCACATTCAACTCTAATTTTCAACCTTGATTTTGTTAAGGTGTTTAATTCTTTTTGATGCAGAATTAAAAATGGATCTAAATGTCAATGGCACCATAGAAGATACGAAAATGAAATGCTTATTTCATATGCAACAAAAGCGTATGTCATAAAGGTCGGTTGAAAGACACTATATGCATACATATGTTAAGTCAGCCGTAAACTGTACACGATCAGGCATGGTGTAAACAAAAGCGCTAATTGGCTTGTTAATTGGTATGTTGGCATGCAATTTTAGCAATTTAGTCTGTGTTAATGTTGAGTTTTGTTAGATGAAATGGTGCAGGACATACCGACGTCAAGAAATCATTTCATTGTTTGTTATTAATCCTACTAATTTTGTATTCTGGGAAAACATCCAATACACCGAAGATTGTTTGGGTCGGTAACTTGGCAATCATACTGTCAGTGAGTTTCGCATTTCTGTTATCGCTTCAGATTTTCGAAAAAATGCATCTGACATGTGTATTTATATTGTTTATGTTTTAATTAATATATGAAACCTTATTTATTGTATATTCACTTGATTAATGACCGGTATTCAATGTAAAATTAAGTGCGATATTGCGGCAAGTGCACGATACTACTAATTTATGCACACAACATCTGTCAAACCAATAATATTTTGCACTGCGTCTTAAAGCGTTGGTATTTGTCAAGTTCAGAGCATGGGTACAGATTTTTAATAATAATAATAATAATAATAATAATAATAATAATAATAATAATAATAATAATAATAATAATAATTATAGAACTGATGTTTCAAATATGCATAATAATAGGGCTATAATATACTTGAGGACTTTGAAAACGCATCACTCAGACTAAATAATGTACTGCTCAAAGACTAAGGATGGCATAGAGATACACCCCATTGCATACTAAAGTCTGACAAGATTTTAATGTGCCCTAAAACTCATGGCTGTAAAGTTTATTAAAAGTATTGAAATAACAGCTTTCATAAAGCAGGGGTAGACGATTTCGAAGGACACAAATTCAGCAGCAAACTTACACCCTTTAGTTTTGTTTCGGGACTCAACAGATATCTGCCCTATACGTCTTTGATGGTTATACATTCTTTATTGAACGATTCATAATGAAATGACAATACGTTATACTCAAATTATTGCCCATTTAAAGATTCCTCCATACCCCACCCACTCTGATTACTATAGTCTAGCGATAACATTCAACATTTTGAGTCTTTCAAAGTTTATTTTTTCGTCCGGGTTTGTTTGCAGGGGCAAAGCTCATTTACAAATGACAGATTCTGATTAAGTTACGCCGTGCATCACGTTTCTTCTGCATTGTGCAAGTGACGTTAAAGTAAGTTTTTAAGACGTTCTCAATCACGTGACAAAATATTTCCTGACATGCTTTACATTAAATCGTAATTGCCATATGATTGCAAGTGTAAAGGTCAATGTCAAAATTGTGAGAGTACATAAAAGTAACTTATGGAGAATTTCTCAAAGTGAGCTGTAAACTGATGTTTTAATTTGACGTTTATTTTCAAAATGTTGACGTTATCAATTACTGTTGAGTAGAGAAACTTAATAAACTGCATTAACGGTATTGGTATCATACATGCTACTGTGTAAATGATTAGTAACCTAAAAGTATCAGCTGGACTTTAAAGAATACCACTGGATGCTGTATGCTACCATGTGACGACACCAGTAACGTCGCGTTTCGATACAGTCAAATTAACGACTGATTCATACCAATTTAGAGTTGCACATTAAACGCTGCAAGTAGCTTTTCAATCGCATTAACCGTTTGTGAGAAAATAACAAAATTATTGTGATTCAAAGTGCTCTAGTATATTTTTATTGAAACAGGCAAATAACGGTAAATGTATTACTGCAGTTTAAGGTAGTTTAGGATATACCTGTATAAGTCACCAATTACCTGGATTCGTTCATATTTTTTGTTTACAGCGATTCTCATCTATCTTTGAATCATCAGTATGAAAAGATAATAATAATACTAGAAAAATAAAATAATAGTAAAAATAATAATATTTATAAAAAAGCTCATGATACCAGTATAACAATGATGTCAGTAGCAATGATGATGATGATGATGATGATGATGATGATGAAACAGTAAAACATAACCGAATATATACAACATGTACGTGCTATCGAGTGAACAGCTAACTAGTTAGGCTAGACCCATATAATATGATATAGGCCTTCATCCATGTCGCGAGCAGTGAATGTTCTTGCGAGATTGTGGCATGCACAGACTCGCATAGGCCATACATAACAAACTACCTGGTGCTGGCCCATATATGGCTATCGAATCGGGTTGTATTTGATTGAACTGCCTCATCGAGATAGTTCCCGTAAACAGTTCTAATGAATGTGTCCACAAATCATGTGTTGTTGTTTTTTTGCGTGCTAGCAGTGAAATTCTTGCCAGTCTGCGTGTTTTGTTTGCGCAACCCCGCCTGAGTCTTCACTGCCTTAATATGCGATAATTACTTAAATATATATCAAGTGTTAGTCCAGTTTGTGAACAGTTTTTTGAACTGTATCATCGAGATGGTTCAAATGAACGTTTTAACGCATACAATTTGGTCTGAGTCTTCTCTACTTTTGTGTGCGAGCAGTTGAAGGTTCTTGTCAGACTGTTCCTTTGAACAGTCTCATCTGGGTCTTTTCTGCTGACATATATAGGTTCGTTCTTATTGATCGCTTTACTTAGGAAAGAGCTGATTCGAATCACACCCGACCAAGTTTCTGACAAGTCCTCGCCTCGTCTTCATGCGCGGATCCAGAAAGTTTTGTTAGAGGGGGTCCAACTCTGACAACGTGTTTTTTGTGATGAGGGGAGAGAGGATCCAAAATACCACAAAACCAGCCTCCCTCGATTCAAATCATCCATGTCCACTCATACACTCCGTCCCCATCCCATCCTAAACAGTATAGATCTCATCATCGCGGCTAGCAAACTAGATTTCGGTATAATGTCGCTTACATGTTTGCTTTTCTCATGTATGTTCCATTTTTCAAACCACGCTTGTTCTCAGAGAAACTAACCTGTAGCTTTTCGAGATTTGGCGCTTAAACTTGACCAATGGGCTAATCAGAATTCAAAAATAAGACATATGAAACTTTTCCCGCGCTTTCTGTTATTTTACGATGTCAGGCTAGCTTGGTCTTTGCACAGCCACTGCTTATTGCTGATGCGTCTCTGGGGGTCATTTTTTATACATCCCGGTTCCATTCATTGTAAGTAGTTCTGCTATTCTAGATGTATCACCGTTTCGGCACTTTAAAAAATGGCCATTTCATACGAGAAGCCATTTTGTTCTTTAGTCAAGCGATGGAAACACACGGAGCACAAACCTTTCTAAGTTTTTACTACTGAGTCAAAATCTTATGAGCTGACCCCGATGATATGCCAAAACATTGAACAATATTTTTCACTTAAGTCTGATGTCTCGTTTAATCAGGCCTGCCACAACAGCAATATAACAAGCTTGGTTTTTGATTCGGTATTTCGGAACGTTTTGGTAAAATTTCCATGGACCCTCACATCTTGTTATTTCCATGTAACTCACAAGCTAAATCCCCTTTAAAAATTATCCAAGGAAGATAATTGATATAGGTAGTCATGTTGTTGGTCTTTTAGTGTTCCGCCGGTTATTTAACAACGTACCGTCGATAAGACGTTGATTTCTTAGCTAAAATTCTGGGTTTCTGATGTCTGCTGAAATTGGCTCTGTATAATTTAGATTAAGACTTTGAAACCGCGAGGCTCTGTTGTTTCTCATCAGCGGACAAGAGTTTGTTTCGAGTTTGATGAAGAGTAGACTGGCTCCAGTCCTTAAAACAATTTTTCATCAATGTGTCATATCATATACTTGTAGCCAGTCTTACTCTGATGGCTCTGTTTTAAAACAGAGCCATCAGAGTAAGACTGGCTACAAATATATGATATGACACATTGATGATAAATTGTTTTAAGGACTGGAGCCAGTCTAGATGAAGAGCTATAAACTTCAATTGAGTCAATTATATTCTTGTATGTATCTCGGACCCAGTTTACTGGGTCCAAGTTTGTAAAGAACACAATTGGGTCAAGTAAAAACTGTCGAATGGGGGGGGGTGTAATATCTAGACGACTTGGGTCCACAATGTGTTGAATCCTGGTATAGAATTTCTGTCGAACGTGCTGTAGAGTTCAGCCAAGAAATGTTGTCTGGTTTCAGGAATCTTCTCGCAGAGTATGCAAGGGGTCAACTGCGAACTGGTTAAAACTGCACGGTTGCTCTGTATGGTATATGTGCTCGTAAGGATACGTGATTTCAGCTTTGCTCTACGACTATCATGCAGATTATTGCGCACTGACGACCATATATGACGAGCTTTACCAACTTTGACACATTCTGGGTTAATATATTTTAAGGTTGAGCTGGAACTTACGTGTCACCGCTTATTTAAACTTGAGTGGTCCGGCGGAGGAAACCATCGAGTGTCGAAGGCACGAGAGGGGGAGAGCACATTCCCCCTCTTGCCAGGGGGGTTTGCGGGGCCTCCCCGAAAAAAAATTGAATTGTGCGTTTCTAATGGGTTTTTGGTCACAATCTTTTGCTAGACTTCATCAAGATTTTGGCTGCGCAACTTTCCTTGTCGAGTTCCCTTGTTCATAGGCATAAAGTGAGATCTTTGGCTTCATCGTAATGAAAAATAGTAAGTGAGTATGATCAGGGAATACCACAATCACAAACTGCAGACTACCCCGTGGCACCGCGAGGAAGAGCCGCTCAACCATCATGAGACACCAGGAAGACAAATTAAGCAAAGCAATCAGCTCTCTCTTCCCCATCAAGATGATTGCAATACTAGAATGGACATAAAGTAACTTACAACAAAACATAGAACAATTACAGACTCCCACAATGGGAGTAACACTAAACAAAAAGTCAACAACAACAGAACCACCACCTTAGAACGGACAGCAGCCTAAACCACCGCTGGGCTTAAATGCATTTTACTGGTACCAAATCTTCGCCCTAGATTCTGCTGTTGTTGAAGTACAAGAAATGTTCAGCTCGCATGGAGGCCATCTAACTAATGCAATGTATCATCATGGAAAACACTCTAATCAATTAACACTCCATGATGAAACAAAGAAAAGGGCTCATGACTCACAGATAGTCAGAGCTAAAGAAAACCTCAAGTTGAGCCACGGTGGGTCCAGCTACAGATAAGCATCAGGCACCAACCCACCGATTAAAGCTTTACGTCAGAGCCGTCATAGAGTCTGAGGCCTGACCCACCGTCATGCAATTAAAGAGGAAACCATAGCTATAAACCGTGATTGGGTTCAAAACTAGGCATGCAGACTGTCGCATGATATCCAAATTATATCCAACCCTTATATAACGTTTTACTATCTTTTTGAATTGATCACTAAAATTAGGTTTTCCAACAATTCGTTTGAATTTATAGACTAAATCACCATAAAATATAGGTTCTGATATGCTTTGTTGCAGAAGAGTTTTTAACCCAATGTTGTATTTAACAATTAACTCTGAGTGTCTGTAGTAGAATTTAGAAAATGCTTTTCGAATTTTATGATATCTATAACCTTGTTTCAATAATTTAGCAGTTAAAAGTAAGTTTCTGTTGTTGAAGTCATCAACATTAGAGCACACTCTAGCAAAACGAATAAGCTGAGAAATATACACACCATAGGAAGGAGAGCGAGGATCATCTCCATCAAGAAATGGAAAATTTACTATTTCAAAATTAAAATCATCCCGTTTGTCATAAATTTTAGAAGAAACTATGCCATTTGTTATTGACAAGCTCAAGCCTACGATGAAGTCAGGGCCTGCTGTCGAACCACGACGGCAAAACACTTCTCTGAACAGGATACTTAAATTCAATGAACGTTGGGGAACCGAAAAGTCTTGGGCTGAATTGGAACAGGCGGGACTTGTATATCCGTAACGGAATGCATTGTGACAACACAGGCTCACGATGCTCATATATGTAAATTCAAAACGTTTTAATCATACTTTGTCGCTCGACATGTTATTTGATTAAGAAGAAGAAAAAATGTCAATTCTGGGTCATAGAAATTATCTGGGCCTCAACGCAAGAAGACCTTCTTTGGGGTTCCCGACCATGCAAGACTAAAACCAACCTACTCAGTTACAAAGAATAGCTAGAATGCAGAAATTTTGCGTGTTGCAAATTTCGAGAGAGAGAACAACAAAGACGTTGATCAGACTGTGCGGATGTGTAGGCTGGTCTGCGCCTTTGATGTTGGCATACAGTTACGTCAGGTTTTCTCTCAACATGGTCCATAAGTATTATAATGTCCATTAAGACCATCCGATAATGAAAATTAATCAAGCAGGTGTCATTTTTCACACCTTGGCTAGGTCGGTCAATTGATGACACGCGCAACGAGCGTTATTGATAATTGTATCAATAAATTGTGGTAGACTGAATAAATCAGAGATAAGCAAAACGTAAATGAGCTGAAACGAGAAAAAAGGGATACGGTGGTAAGCACACTCGGCCAAAAAAGTGGACCTGCCAGACAGGCGACGACGGCCTTGTGACCCGCCAAGCTTGCACACAACAACAATAAAATATTTAAGTAATAATAATAATAATACTAATAATAATAATAATAATAAAAGGAGATCATTATCCTCAATCCGAAACGTTTATGATCATGCGCAACCACAATTTAAAGTTGTCCTTTTAAACTGGCTACCTGCATTTCACGTACCCGCCAAAGTATTATACCGCTTTATTATTTGAAGCAGAGAACCAGATACAGAGCGACGTGTGCGACATGGCGAAAATCTCAGTGACGATTTTTTTATATGTGCTTTCTATTGCAGTTTGCAATGGAGATCAAATGTGTCAATCCATACACGGTGGCCAGGTTTATCCACAAGAAACTTGCGGACCACAAGAAGGTCAAAGAACGCTGGGACACACCATTCAATGGAGCCAGGCAATCAGTAAGAAAACATATTGATAAACAAGTATTGATTTTAACAAAAATTGTCCTAGAAATATTGTATTTGAAGAGCAATCAGTCCTGGTGTAGTTATCAACTGCCAGAATGCCTTTGAGATTGAACCCTTTCAATAGCCTTTGCATGGAATTCTAGCTACGAAGATTGGCTGTAAATTGAAATATTGGGAGAAGGCTATCCGAGTTTGTTGTATATGAAAGGCAGTGGCTAGAGGTACGGATCCTTACTCCTAGCATATTCTGCCATGTCAGGTAGCACTGAATTCAGGGCGATATGATGGATTTTTATTTTATGTTATCATATCTAGCCCTGATTTTTTAAGCCGCTATCTTTTCCCTTACTGTTATCGTGGACGTAAACCCAGTTGAAAACATATTTCCAAACAGTGTCTTCCTCAAACACTACTCATTTCTGTAAGTTTATAGGCTTATCTATATTTTGCTATTTAGTTTGCCGCTGATGCATACCTGATTAGTTCTAAAAAGATAAAATACTCCTATCCACACAGAATGTTTACTTTTTTATTTTCAAAACATGGCGTCATTTTTGTCTTCTGAGCTGAAGAGCACGTTTTTTTTTGTGGGGAACTAAAATCAAGCACGAATTTGTTTTGGTAATTTATGTACCGACAGTGACCCGTTCACTCTCCGTTTTCTGAATACACATATGTTTTAACAACTTTGAATACCAAAATCAGACTTATATTTACATCTTCAATGTGTATTAATATCTAAATACAACCGCATAGTGACAAAATTGAAATAGGGCAAAATACCTTTTACATGAAATTGATCATAACGGGTCTGTTGAGATTAAAAGAATCCAATACCATCTCACCAAACATTTGTTACATGTAGATATGACCAATTACTGATCTAACTGGGGCCGCCTTTTACCAATTTGTTGACATCGAGAACTGTACAAACTGTGTCCTAGGAGTTCTTAATGGCAATGGATGGGATCATTTTTGTGCATACAGGTTGATTTTTATGGTGACCTCTCTCACCATTTGTAATAGGTTTTCTTTTAATATCTTGATGAATGTCAACGAATATAGGTCAATCCTCAACATAGTATGCAAATTTTGACACCCTGGTTCTGTATTCTGACGGATGCCACTGGATAGAAAATTGACTATTTTCAGATAAGGAATTCCCCCACTTCCGCTAACAGGAAATACATAGGAAAAAAAAGCCAAATGATTTTGCATATTCAAACAATTGCATCATTCTACAATTCTAATCTTAAACCATTGCGCACATGTTCAAAAAGAAGGCCAAAACACCCAAATGTCTCTATATAAGATTCACATGGCGCCTTAAAAACGATCGGTACCAACTGTGTGTATTGACTGATAGCCTATTTGAACATACGCGTGTGATAGTAAAGTTATTCAGCTTGCAGCAAGGTTAGCCATGATATAACAAATATTTTCCATCACTAATATCTTACTGATCACTGTGCAAAAGTAATTTGATTCTGATCTTTCCAATCCATCGCTTCTTGTCGTAAACAAGCCGACCCCCTCTCGGTTCAGAGGTCAATGTACTCTTGCATTAGCTTGCTACTTTTGGCGGGAAACTTGTCATGTGAGCACATGATCAGAATAACAATTGTCCACCAAGTTGGAAAAGTCCTTTTTCGGTCTGATTATGACATTTTGGGACATGACAAAGCTTCCTTTCCGAAAATTGTATTTATATGGGTGGGGTATGTGATTGTTTAGGATTTCTGTCAAGTAAGTATCTCATTTTCTTTGGCATGCTATATTAAATTGAAATCAAGCCATTCTTGGAAATCTACTTTCATTTTCTGAAATAGGTCATTTCTCGTTATAAATTAAATAGAAAATAGGGGGCGCTACAATGCAGAAACAAGACTGCTGCGAGTGTACCAACATTGAGTAAGTTAACAGAATCAATAACTTTAACAATTTTGCGCTGATTTTCAAAATTCAAACACCAACTCGTTTCTTATAATGTCCAAAATCAACTGTTAATCTTATTCTAATAATGTACTGAGTTTTTGAAAAAGCGCTGACATCCCTTTCCTAGTCATTGGGAGTATAACCAGTACCGGGTTTTATTATAATATTTCTCAACGTTTTAGTAAGTTCATCTCATCAATTCAACATCCGAAATTTAGGATTACAGTCAAAACGTCCCCAAGTCAAAATGTCCCCTAGTCAAAACGTCCCCAAATTGGTCAAAACGTCCCCAAAAATTGGTCAAAACGTCCCCATGGTAAAAAATGTTGGTCAAAACGTCCCCAAAATGAATTTTTATTCAATATTTTATGAAATTTTAGGCATAATCTGGGATTTTTGAATGAAAATGTTTTAGATAAAGTGTTTTATGTAGATTCCATTCTGTTTTTTCAGTAAGTGCAGTTTTTACGACAGTCCTTCTAGGCTTCTATACACAGTCCTTCAAATATTATATAATATATTCACTGGCTTTTGATGATTTGTTTTGTGGTAATTATCAGACAAGTAAGTTTGGAGAAGTTATTTTTTAAATTGGCGCAAACATATGCATAAAGTTTAAATCTAAATCGTAAGTCTACGCAGTATAAAAATCTCCTTTCCTACAGGCGCAAAATTTGCCTAGGGGAAATGCTTTTTGATAAATAAAAAAAATTGATATACTCTATTAAAACAGGTGTCTACTACGTGTATAATTGAACTGTTTGATAAAGAGGTGTGAAAAACATACCGCTCAGAAATGATGACAGTGACTCCTCAAATAAGAAACTTCCATAAGCGATATCAGATACATCGGATGCATTTACATATCGCATGCAAGAAAACACTATGCTTCTGTTGTGTATTGTTGTGCATTGTGCATCAGTGTTATATTCGCAGTCGTCCGTCCGTACATCGGACGGGTTGGGGCTTGCATTTACTTATCGATGGATAAAAGTCTATAAACCTTTATTTAGTACTTACATACGTACACATGCATATATGTCTTTCTGGTTGGATACACAGGTTATGGATGTAGTATCTTGTATGAATCTACACAGTACAGTATGTCAGGTAGGTGATAATAAAAAAAGGATAACGTTAAATTAGGTTCTGATATGCGGGGGCTAAATCTTACAATGTCATGTCTTTAAAAAAAATTAAAGTGGAAATATCATCCCTTACCCGCAGATCACCAAGTGACGCGACCTTATGATCGGGATACTCCATATGTACAAACTATAGTGCTGTAGTGAGTCACATGTAAAGTGCCGGCACGACGCTACTCGTCTGCACACTACATAGATTCTTTTCATCAAGACTTTAAATGACATTTTCAATGAAACAAGCACCCTAAATGCAAAAGAGCGTTTTCTGTGTGGTACAATTTTATTTGTTACTCTTGTCGTAAAGTGATTATTAGTTGCACCTATCAGATTGCACGGATGCACAGTTTTGGCTGGGCCTTCCTGCAATTTTTTATGAAGCCAAATGGATATTATATACGTTTGTATTGAGCGAATAACAACGCTGAGGATCAGACTGCATGAATGCTCAGCCTGGTCTGTGCCTTTGTTGTTCGCATGCAACTAAGTCAGGTTTTCTCGCAACATCCCCCCCCCCCCCCTTGTTACGAGTAAATGTATATATTGTTATAAATGTGTATCTGATAAAAAAGTGAACTTTAAAAAGTAAAGTATGTTTATATTCATGATATACTTGTGTTGTAATATGTCAGTTCACCTCGTCCTAGTAATGTTGGGTCTACCGTGACTAATTGCTTTTGCACTTTATTAATTATCTATCACACGGAACCAAACTCGGTGTATAGTATTAACTCTTTACATGCTGGTGTCTTCTGCTGATAACATTTACAAGGGGCTTATATCCAGATAAGACCTGACATAACATGGAAATATCTGGACATTATGATGGTATCCCAAACGAGTCCTTTAAAAACCTTATTTTGAAAAAAATATAGCGGACAACAAAACACGAGAAAAACTCTTTTAATGCTTCAAATAACGTTGATCAATAGCAGCATGGACATAAAATGCCCATCAAAACATCATTTCAAACTTCATACATTAGTACTAGACACTAAAACAAGGTTTATCTTTGTTAGAAACCCATATTTCTTCGAAAGATCTTCTTTGAAAAATGGGGACGTTTTATGGGGACGTTTTGACCAATCTTTTTTTGTGTTTGGGGAAGTTTTGACCAATTCGGGGACGTTTTGACTAGGGGACGTTTTGACTTGCACCCGAAATTTATTGCAAAAACGTCATCACCCCTAGCTCGTGAAAAGCATGCAAAATGGCTGCGATGAGCCGAAAAACAACAACAAGAACATAATATTACAGATTGCATTGATCGTGTCACAAAAACGAAGCAAATGGTAACATTTTTATAACTTTGGTTGTGTATGTAAAACACATGAAGAAGTCTGAATGGTTGGATTGTCAAAGAAACGAGTTTTTCCCAAAACAAAAGGGGATTCCATCACTGGTCAAGATAGAGCACAAAAACACTGCGACTTTAGATTCAGCCAGATCAAAAAAAAAAATCTAAAGTCGCAGTTCTGCAACTACCATGTCAGGCTACAGGTACAGACCTATAACCCTGATGAGAAATTTTAAATTGTCATGATGATAAGTTTTAGAAAATACCTTGTACACACCCGGGAAGTTGGGATGTGTCGGCAGTGATTTCATCAACAGCTGATTGCCGATCTAAAACATCTGTTGAAATCAGCTTTGGATCGGTTGTTTTTGTCAAAACTTTGAAAAATCGATCGCACTGTTTACACGTGGATGTTATTCGCGTTAGCTGAAATACCGCAACACGGTTTGGCTTTTTATTTACATACGGTAGGGTAAAGTCGGGCAATCACGGACATCGGCTACTTCGGACATCTTCTAAAACACTGAAAATTGATTTTTGCAGTCAGAGCTACCCCATAAAAGGTGGTAGTGCTGCAAAGAACCGTAATACTTCTGTAGAACGGTGTACAACGAGTTGATATATCGGTTACACCCGCATCCCGTTCACGCCAAATTTCAAGGTACCCTAGTGACACCAAGAAAGTTTGGGAGCCGCGAAAATACAAAAGATTTTCACAAGTGAAGAAAACTGCCAAAATGAATGAACTGATTCATTTATGAAACATGAAATACGTTATTCTACTTTTGGAAGGGTTAAAACATGACCTATATAAAGATTTATGAGCAAATTCCAGTAAAACAAACCAAATTTTACGATTTTCAGATGTCCGACTTTACACCGATGGTGAAATATTCGTTGAGTGCAAACTCGGACAATCAATTTTTTATTTGTATTTCATCATCATGCACGGTTTAAAAGTGATTTTCTAGTCTGTTCCACCTGAATAAAAACTCCTCAAAGGCAGTAGAATTAATTCAGAGACGAATTGTCATGCCTCGTCATGAAGTTTCTTTTGGCCGCTGCAGATATGGCACGTAAAATTTCCTGCGCCACATGTGCCACATGTAACGTCTAAAGATTTTTCCCGCCAACTGTCAATACCTGCTGAATCTTAGTGATCCTATTTAACCACAATTTCCTGTTCTTGTGCTCACACCTGTTAGGCAAATAAATAAAAGTTGTTCTTGAAAGGTGCCTCTGTTTTCGCAAGGGAGCCTGCAAATTACAGAGGCCCTGCAAGGGGTTTGGGGGAACATGGGGAAAAGGACATTTATTTAAGGGGAAGAGGGGAACAGAGGCCAAGTTTTGAGGGGAACAAAGACAATAGTGGGGACCAGGGAACATAAGAAAATTACGAAAGAGGGCAAAGATCAGGAATCGATACAATCAAGTTCCACACCTGACCCAGGATACCAATGGGAAAGTAACAAACTCACAATAGGACAAGTTTCTGATTTTTAAGGAACAGGGGAACAAGCCAATTTATTTTAGGAAAACAAGGGAACAGGTACCCTACTTTTGTTTCTTTGTAAAGTTGATGCTTTACGTCCATGGTAAACATGTAGCTAAGGTCATGTTAGGACGGTCAATTACTTTTAAAACCACTTAGTTCCCGAGCAAGCCTCCCGGAGTTTATCAAAATAATTTTAGAAGGCCTAGGGAGTGTCACAATCTGTTTTAAGTCATCCAAAGCATAAGTCTAATAATGAGCCAGTATTCAGGCAGCGCAAAAAACAAATTGGCATGTGAGACCATCGACGTCTCGTATCAGCCTGTACATCAGTACCCTACATGTATGTGTAGCCAACAGTCCAACATTGTTTCAGGGAGGAAACTAAGACTTGAATCAGACGGTGTGGATGCACATACTGATTTAAATCCTCTTCATTATTCAAATGACCATTCTTATGCTTAAATAGCATGAAAAAGAGACAACAGTGCACCTAGTATTTATCTAGTCATATTATATCAAGTATGTCCGATTTTGCACCCTCACTCATAATTCGGTGTCCGACTTTAGCCTTTTATGTCCGGGTTTACCCATATTGACAGTACTGTCAAAAAATCATATTTTTGGCACCGCAAGGCTAGCTACCAATCAAAATCGTTATTTAAAAAGCTCATTTGGCACCCCTTTAGACTATACATATGCACACTGACAAATACTGGACGAGATTAGACTCTGTTAAAAGAAGAACATCGCCGGTTACTTTTCTGTCCGAAATATGACGGTTTTACTCTAACCAGTCATTTAGATATTGTTAAACGGCCAATTATTGGATACTTTAATATAGTCATCCAATCGAATGGGGCGAAACAACGTTACCTCTGATTGTCGAGAAACATGGAGGGCAAAGACAAAATTAAGACGATAGGAAAAGTAAAAAGAAGCTTTCTGGAAGTCAAAGTCTGTTCTGGAAGTCAAAGTCTGTTTGACTTCGGGTTCAAAAGGGCCAAACAAGACCATGATACTGGTAATTAATCAGTGAAGATGTCCGACGGATAAACGTTTTCCGGATTGTAAGAATGAACCAGGCTCTCGCTGAAGCAAGTATTGCCTTTTTTTAAATTTCCAAACAAAATCTATCAAAATGCAGCGCAAGAAAGATTTCTTTAGGATAAGGGAAATCTATCAAAACTTGCCCGTTCTCTGTCTTACCCAACACTTTACAGGCCCCTAGATAAAAAATCTGAAAGTGCTGTGGCTAGGGGAACCTATGCCCAATTTTTTTCACAAATCCAGAAACAGCCCACCCCTTCAAAAGAGCCCAAAATATATCCATACTTCCCAGTTTTCTGTCTTACCCAACCTTTTTACAGGACCCCAAATAAAATCTGAAAGTGCTCTGGCTAGGGAAACCTATGCTCATTTTTTTCACAAATACGGAGACAGTGATTTAGATTTGAGAACAACAAGCTGCTCTGAAGCAAACCAATGTCAGTTTTAAAAAAACACCAAAAAACAATACTAACAAGTATTGTTTTTTGTTTGTTTTTTTCTACTCCTGGCATGTTTTTTTTTGAATCAACAGCAAAATATGGGTAAAAAATTGTTTAGAAAGGTGCAAGGAGAGCTCTCCAAAAGGGTTTTAAAAAGCTTAATTTCGTTTTCGGTCGGGGAACTTCGCAACCCCTGGCCCCACTACCAGGGCCTTGCCCAGGACCCAGAGGGGGCCTAGGCAGGCCCCTTCACCCCTGGCCTAATCTGTTGTTTTCACTTTTTAATCTGTTGCTCATTTCCTTCATGAAAACTCTGGTGTCGATCATTTTTTTTTTAGCTGCTCTTCAAAATTCTAAATTTTTTAGTAAATTGGGTTATTTTTTTATACTCTTTTTAACGGGAAATGCACTGGAGATGTTGTGTGTAAACCGCTTCTTATTTAGGAAAGATAACATATCCATATTTTTGTAAAATGTCATCATGGAACTTTTCTGCCACGTGGGCCTTCATTATGTTGTTAAGTGTTTCCGACATGTGGTTTTAGTGTCTGGCTTTTATTTAATTTTAATGTTTTTATCCGTGAGTGGCATTCAAACAAATAACCTTTGTGTTATTATTATAGTGTAAAAGAAGCCGATTCGATTAATCTTGGTGCCCTATTTCAAAAGTAACTTTTTTTCGGACATTCTTTTTAATGGGTGGGGGGTTTTCTGACCACGTTCGAAAGTTAGGGGGTATTTGCTGAGAACAGTGTTGTTCTATGAGGCATTATGCTGAGGCTTCTCCTATCAGTGGAGCCTGTGATGCAGTGTACCCCTCCATCTCCCTGAAGGCGGCTTGTAATGTCAGGACTTGCGAAAGCTAGTTCATGACAGCAGACCTATAGCATGTGCTATGTCTGTTTCGGTTTTGTCTGTTCCAAGCAAGCCTGCTGTGGTTCTTTTCTCCGGGCACCCCGGCTTCTTTCTACATTTTTAAAAACAGACTCCAACCGCTATGCTGGCATGACCTCTTTGTGTCCAGTGTACAGTTCGGAAACTCACATTAAACCCCACCAGTTTTTTGGAGTTTTTTGACCGTACAATGGTCTCGGGGTGTCAGTTGCCAGTAGTGGTGGGCCTCTCCCAGGTTATATGGGAGTTTAGCCTTTCATAGGCTGGTTACAGATACAACAACAACAACAACTTGTTGTTGTGTTATGAAATACCAATCCAGTAAGTCGCCATTTGCAATGTGGGATAACTCTGTATAGTAAATATAAAAACGAAACACGAATTTTGGTTTGTGTCATTAGCGAGGGTGGGAACAACATTCTGTGATTAATTGGTCGACATAACGCACCACAAAGACATCTTTAAACCTAAAAGAACAAATTACAATGATTGGCGGAATGCTTTAATGTCCAACCTCAAAGTTATCAGAAGAACTTAAGAACGTCCTTAATTAGCCTAATCCATACAAACAGTATCTAGACCTATAATTATACCTATAATAATAATAACAACTATTTGATGTAATCGCCTAATTCTCGCTGCTCATTTATGAAACTCCAAGAAAATTATGGTCAGTCTCACTTTGTCAGAATGGCCCAAATGCTGAACATAGGGAAAACATTTGAGGACTTTTCCTCTTTAGAAATTGCAATCCAGCAGTATCAGAAGGAAGAAAATGTTCAATTCTTTAGGCGCACTTCGCGAACCATTGAAAAGGCACAGCCACGGATGCCAGACCAAAAACTTAATGAACCTCTGATTTTTTTTTGAGATATCATTTCATTGTATAGGCGATGGCAAGAACTTTAAATCCAGGAGTACAGGAATGAGAGAACAGAGGTAATCTATCTATCTATCTATCTATCTATCTATCTATCTATCTATCTATCTATCTATCTATCTATCTATCTATCTATCTATCTATCTATCTATCTATCTATCTATCTATCTATCCATCCATCCATCCATCCATCCATCCATCCATCCATCCATCCATCCATCCATCCATCCATCCATCCATCCATCTATCTTTTCGTTTTGCAGGTCATGACAAGTAAACCCAGCCAGCATACTATGTCGGACCCACATTGGTCCGCCCACAAAATGCCATTTAAATGGCATTTCGCTGGCCGGCCGACCCTGGCCCGCTTTTTTATGTTTAGTTATGATGATAGTTTTGATATATTGCGTAAATCAACTATTATATTTTTAGATAAACATTTTTGGTGCTCAAAAGAGTCTTCACGATGAGACGGTTCTTTTAAGCACCAAAAACGTACGTCAAAAGTGATAGAAAATGCAATTTTACACACCACCAGTCCGTCTGTCCGTTCATCAGTCTGTACAATTTTATTATTTGTTTTCGTGCTTAGAAGTAACATAAGTACCTTAAGGATCTAAAAATATTAAGTTTGTCCATACGTCTAAAGGTCCTAACAAATAAACCCAGCCAGCACACAATGTCGGACCAATAATGGTTCGCTAGCAAAACACCAATCAAATGGCATTTCGTCGACGGGCCAACCCTGGCCTCCGTTTTTATGTTTAGTGGGATATATAATGCGTAGATCAATTATTCTCTAGTCATCAATATGGTTGATCATGTTCGACACTCTTCTTCCTGAAAAATCTATTCTTCCAGCTCATCCATGGGCTAACATGGCAGGTCAACGTAATAAAAAATGCTTTTACATTTGTTCTGAAGTTATTCACTAAGTTATTGATAGTATCACAGATGCAAATTCTGGATATTTAGGACGTGGTTTGGGGTTGTTTAGATGTGGTTTGCGGTGGTTTGGTGGTGGTTTGGGGCTATCATGGCAGGTCATTGTAATAAAGATGCTTTTAAATTTCTTCAATTATTGATACTATCACAAAAAAAATATTCTGGGTGTTAAGAAAGTGGTTTGGGATGGTTTAGAGGTGGTTCGGGGTGGTTTGAAGGTGGTTTGGGGTGTTTTGGGGGTGGTTTGGGTGTTTACACAGACCCTTACAGGTCATATTATTTCACAAAACAATATTTCCTTTCGCGGTTAATCTTCCTACAATAATAATAATAATAGTAGAAATAATAATAATAACACAACATAAATCCCGCGCCACTTGTCCCATTTCGGAATTGGTGTTTCGTTTTTATAGTTATCCCCCATTGCAAATGGCCACTTGCTGGATTTGTATTTCATAAAACGACAACAAGGTATTTTCGAACACTTATACTCATGATAACTTCTCATCAGGGTTATCTGTACCTGTAGCCTGACATGGTAGAATATACTAGGGGTGGATCCGTATTCCTAGCCACCTAGGCTAGGGGTACGGATCCCTACCTCTAGCCACTGCCTATATGAAATACACAGGCCAGAAATTTCTGCCGATGCATTGCGTATGCCATGGTGGGGAATATCAAAATCAATAAAAGCCACTAAAATGTCAGAGAAGACTCAGACTAGTTTTGACTGTGCATAGGGTCAGTCGCAAAATAAAACTAGACTTCAGTTAATGGTACACCATAGCAAATACCCGCTTTTGAGCTAACCAAAGCATCTGCAAAGTTTGAAGTTGCTACGTCCAACCTATTAGGTGGAGAGACATTTACAAGAAAGTACATTATTACACTTTTGACATTGACCTTAGGTCAAGGACAAACACGAAACGTTGCCCAATATCCTCTACATCATATGACCTATGCACCTGCAAAAGTTGAAGCTGCTATATATGTCCAATGGTTTAGGAGGAAATGCATTTACAAGAAATATTTGATTTGACCAAGGTGACATGAAGCATTGCCCTCTACATCATGTGACCTATGTACCTGCAAAGTTTGAAGTTGCTAAGGCCAATGGTTAAGGAGCTGCATTACCAAGAAAATACATTATTTGACCTTGACTCCAAGGTTAAAGGGGTCAAGGTTACACAAAATGTTGCCCAGTAACCTGGACTTCATATGACATATGCACCAGCATAGTTTGATGTTGCTACATCCCATGATTAAGGAGTACATATAGATGCATTTACAAGAAAATACATTATTTGACCTTGACCTCGGGTCAAAGTCACACAAAATATTGCCCAGTACCCTCAACATCATGTGACCAATGCACCAGCAAAGTTTGATATTGCTACATCCCACGGATAAGGAGAAGATGCATTTACAAGAAAAAACATTATTTGACCTTGACCTTCGGGTCAAGGTCACACAAAGTGTTGCCCAGTGCCCTCTACATCATGTGATCTATGCACCTACAGAGTTTGAAGTTACTACGTCAAAAGCTTTAGGAGGAGAAGCATTTACAAGAAAATTCAATATTTGACCTTTGACCTTGGGGGTCAAGGTCACACAAAATGTTGCCCAGTACCATCTACATCATGTGACTTATCCAGCTACAAAGTTTGAAGTTTCTACATCTAATCGTTTAGGAGGAGAAACATTTACAAGAAAATACATTATTTGACCTTGACCTTGGGGTCAAGGTCACACAAAATGTGCCCAGTACCCACTACATCAGTACCCTCTACATCAAGTGACCTGTTTAACTACAAAGTTTGAAGTTGCTACCTCTAACGGTTTAGGAGAAGATACATTTACAAGAAATGTGACGGATGGACAGACGGACGGATGACAGACCGACTTTGACACGAAATTATTATACCCTTTTTAAAAGGGAAGCTCTGTGCACTTGGAGTCTCCATACCTTTTAAACCCTTAGAGATACTTTATTGATATTTGGTTGCCTTTGTTTTAAATATGTCAGATTATTAAAGATTGGTTACTCACAGGAACTCTCTCAATGACACGGTTGTTATATGTGAAAACTGATGGGTAAGAAAATATTTACAATTAAATGCTCAAACATTTTGATTATCTAAAATTGTGATCTTGTGTTTCCTTGTTTCAGTATCCAAGCCTGCCCCAGATTGGAATGGAACTGCGGTAGTAGATGGGGTCTTCAAGGATATTAAGCTATCAGACTACAAAGGGAAATATCTGGTTTTCTTCTTCTATCCATTAGACTTGTAAGTTAAAACAGGGATCTGAGAATGGTAGAATCTGAGAATGGTAGTATTTGAAACATGAGTGAGAGGGAAGGATAGAATAATCTGTTCTGAAGATCACAGTTCGGAATCAGGTGGTTTGCCAAGGATGACAAACAGTGATACAGAGGGACAGCCTTTTCTATCTACTTCTTGCACAAATGTTCTTTTCGGTGCGGATCCTTTCGGTGTCAGTGTTGGCGTCGGCGTCCACTTTGTCACAAAAGAAATAATATGAGTACAGGATGCAGGATGCACAGGTAAAAAAATCACTGCACATGTCTTGCAAAAGCCACTTATGCAAATATTTTTAGTGTAAAATTTTATATACCCTATAGACTATACCAACCCTCGACTCATATCAGCTCTCGGGCAGATATGGGTGTCTCGGGTAACGTTCGTATAGGGTATGATTATACTATGATACATGTATATGGGTGATTTAAAAAAAAATGCATCCAAAGTGTGACATTGGGGTCAAATTTCAAAATTGCTCTATCATTATCTTTTTACATCATCCTAACCAGGGAACATCAAAATTTCAGAAACAAATACTGGTTTAAGAATAAAATTTATGACAATGCTTTAAATTTAATACTTTAATCATTTTTTCATTATTTTTTTACAATTCTATAAGCTACTTTTAGCTTGATTATAAACAACACAGGTATGCAGAATTGTAAATATTTTCTTATGAACTGATGAAGATCTTATGTATACACATTTTCAAAGTAAAATTTAATCTTTCGCACAAAATTTGTACTTGTAATAAAATTTTATGTGAAAATACACCCCTGGATTTTGACTGTGTAGAGGAAAAAGTTTTTTTTAATTAAAATAATAAGCATGATTTTTTGTTAAAAAATGTTTTTAGATAACAAGTAGGGTATATGAAAAACATAGAACAAATTTTATTTGAATATATAGGATATAAAACATATTAAACACAATGACATTTGTTGGTAATGGAATGTGTTACACTTGTGACAAAATGAGAAGAGGGAGTTTCTCCTCTCATAGATTTTATATAGGATGAAGTGAACTGGCTTCATGGAAATTGATTAAAATGTATCAAAACATAAATCAATTCCCTTTTTAAGCACAAAACTTTAAAAAAATGAACTATTCAGATTTGTTTATTAAGCATAGTAAGTAGTTATAAAATGTTAATGATCAGAAAACAGTTGACAGCACTCATTGTGGGATAAGTTATCAATTGAATGATTTGAATGATACCATTTCTTGCAATTCTAAAGAATATGTAACAAATTTAAGGCTTGAATAGAAAGAAATTATTGTGTTACACTTGTGACAAGCAAACAAGGGAACTGATTATGTCACTTTCGTCTTTTCTTATCACTTATACTTTATATAATCTACTATAGTATGTACAACTGAGCATCTTTTTTGGTTTTCTTCAATAAATTCCTGTAAATATTTTTTGAATTGTGAAAAAATACCTATCCCTCCTTGCGAGTGCATAATGGTATCCTTTTTGTTTACATCATTTTGTGTTTTCTTGTATAGAAAGAGTGAAGAACTACCCTAAAATAAATACCAAAAAGTATCAAATTAATTGTTGAATTGATCATCCTTTGACCAAACACGAGAAAAAGTAAGATGAAGTCAATCCATAATATATGTTACACTTGTGACACAAATCACATTTAAAAGTCTACCTGTCTAAATCAAGCTATAGTCTTGTTTTAGACTGTCTGATTTCTTCAGTGTTGAATTTAGCATGATTCCTATCCCAGAATGTAGCTAAAGGATGGCCAGCTTCATAATGAAACTAGTATATGGGCTTAAGGAAGTGTCATTCCTGCTGGACCGTAACTAGTATTGACTACACATTTGGTGAAGTTGTTGACTTCTTGCTGTGTTGAAATTATTTTTATGCATTCAAGAATTATCAAAAAGACCAAAGAAGTAATATTTCATTTAAAATTTGCCATGAATATGCATTTATCACATATTCCTAAAATGTGTTACACTTGTGACATCAGTTAAAATCATGCCACAAAGTCAGCAGCTTAAGGATTTCACCACAATTCCTCATAATGTTTTTTTGGGGCTCCCTTGACAAGAAAAACAGCAAAAAAGCTATGAAATGCAAAACAAATTGAAATGCTGAAGATTGAAACCTTAAATGTTACACTTGTGACATATCTGGATGGTTTTATTCCGTACTGGCTACATAAAATCATACTTGGTGTTTTATAGGCAAGTTGGTTCCTTTAGATAGCTAAAAGACTGCTAGTCATTAAAACGGCATTCCTTATGAATAAAGCTCTGTATATTTTATGAGGCAATTCACTTTACTCCAATCATATGAAATTCTGTATGATAAAAATTTGAAAGGGTGTGTTTATAAAAGGTTACAAATATCCGATTTATCTGGTTTAAAAAAGATGAAAAGATTATTTTCCTACAGCTTTTATGCTATATTTCAACTGCAATTCACCATTTGACTATACATGAATATTTTTTAATACAATTTACAGTTGAATCAAAGGTAAGAGAAAAAATGTCACAAAAAAAGTGTTACCCTTGTGACAATTTTGATGACATTTTTCCATGTAATTTTTGAACGGAACATTCTAAAGTGATGAAACCTGACATGATCCAAGAAAAACATTAATTACATATCTTAAAATTAATTTTAACAATACATCTGCTTTAGATAGTCTATAAACATTGATTAAAGAAATGGATGCATTATTTTTGAAATCACCCATATGGAAATTTCCATAAAATAATCTCTATCTACCCTGCGATATAGTATTTTCATAATTGGCGTCAACTCTTATTAGTTTATATCACTTTACCGATACCTTCAATAACGAACTGACAGCATGTTTAAAGAATGGAGTGCTAAAAATGCATGTAAAATCAGGGATTTTCTTACCTTTCTGAAGTCGGGGACAGGGGCCTGTTGAATTAGGACAAAAAGCATTTTTCTATCAAAATTGGGAAAATTTAAATGGACTAAAAACCATAAGAAATTAGCTGTGTAAAGTTGTAACATATCTGTTGCTTTAACTGCCTATTATGAATAATCATGAATATTTGCATAAAAATGTGAATGAAAACTTGTTTTCATTCACATTTTTATGCAAATTTTCATGCATCTCTAACTTTGCTATGTTTGTTCGGAATTTCATGAAATTTTCACCGAACTGTCAAACTAAGAAATTGAAAATGATATACACCATTTTGGGAGTTTTTGCTCAATTTTGAATTGGGAAGGGACTGAATATGGGCTGAATATTCGGCCCCATACCATGCCTAGGAAAATCCCTGAAAATTTCTGTTTCGTTGTCATGACATAACAGCAGGAAATGTATGAAATATGAAACCGGTGCAAAATTGCACTGATTTTATTGGCGGAGCGCAGTGGCTCATTTTGTAGAGTGCTAGAGTGGGGACTCTCGGGGAGCAAAGGGTTGCTGGTTCCCGCCTCACCGCTGGTAGAGTCGCTGTGTTATGTCCTTGAGCAAGCCACTTAATGCACTTGGGAAGATCTGTCCTGACATGTTTGAAAAATTGTTGACTGGGATGTAAAAAATCAAGTAAACAGATTTAAAATTTATACTTTAAAAAGCTTTGATTGTTTTATATGTTTTGTATGTTTTGATACTTTATGTCCCAGTCAACCATTCTTCAGTCGTGTCAGGATGATTTCCTGTCTTCCTGGGTTGAACCAATACTAAGCAGCAGATAAAGTGTCTTGCTCAAGGACACAAGACAGTGACCCCAGACAGCCGTGAGTCTGGATGTACATGTAGCAACCCTTCAACCCCTAGTTTAATGCTCTTCCAACTGAGCCACTGTGCTCCCCACTTTAAAAAGTGCATTGCACCCATTTGTACACCTATAACCTACAGCATATGTTTTGGTTGAGAAGTAGGAAAAATATTTTTTTTAATTACACACTTTTACCTATGGTTTGTATTTGTTACTAATTTCTTACTGAATTATCTCTTTTTAGCACATTTGTATGTCCTACAGAGATTGTAGCCTTCCATGACAGGATTGAAGAATTTAAGAAGATAGATACAGAAATTGTAGGATGCTCTGTAGATTCACCACATACTCATTTAGCATGGTAAGATATGGGCCTTGTCGAGAGAAAACCTGTCTATTGGGTTTGTGACCTGCACTACCTTAATTAATTTTTCGAGCAATTGGATATGCTTAATCTCACACCTTTTTCTTTCATTTGGGTATTTCAAATTTTAATTGTGTATTCAAAATTTTTAAGAAATGCTTATTTGCGGATTTGGCTTTTTTCAATTGGGTATTTTTGTAGTTGTTAAAACTTTTACAGTTTGTTTTAGACACATTTACTCCTAAATGGAAGCTACTTTCAGTTTCGATTTCAAGGATGTCTATTCTTGGTGAAAATTGAGAATACAATTCTGAATCCTGGTCTGACACACTTATCAAGCAGTTTAATAACGGTATCAAAACTACCTGAGCGAAGGCCAACCTAAATAACCATTATTCTGTTGCTTTGCTGCACAAAATTAGCCTTTTTCCCTCTTTCCCTTTGACTCACTGATTCTCTGCGATCATTCAATTAGTGTATAATTATAAGATAAATGCTGAAAAGCAGTCAGTTGACTGTGTTCTTTTAGCCACTCTGAAATAAAACCAAACCATGAACGGTGAAAACTCCCCAATAGTGTCAAACATACATCCAGTCCATCTTGTACTTGAAAATTGGGGAGTTTACAGATGGCAAAGTGATAAAAGACGGTACACACTGTTTTTTATTTGCATTGTGTATTCAAAATTTTTCTTGCATTTTGTTACCCTACCAATCCAGTTCTAATTGCTTTTTGGGATAATTAATTTTGGTAAATATGCATATACGCTTACTAATTCAGGTCAGCTGAACTGCAAAGACTAGCTAGAATGTTGAAATTTTACCTGCGGCAAGATTTGATATTATTCTTTCCAGATAGAAAATTTTGGTCTGAGCTTTATCTAGGTCCGAACTTTGCGAACAGCAAAGGATTGATTGATCGATGGAAGACTATGTTGGCAGGATATCTCATAAAACATAAGGGCTACAGTCTTGAAACTTAGGGCCCTGATAATTGATTATGAGGCGATTACCTGAGTAATTATTGAAGGAAGTCAAAAACATATTACCAGAGATATGGGCCTTGTTGAAAAAAAATGTAACATCCATATTGACAACCATATGGTTGAGTAGCAGTGTTTCACAAGCACAATATCTAGTTTTGAACCTCTCATATGTCCAGATGGGAGCGCAGTGGCTCAGTGGAAGAGTGCTTGACTCGAGACCGAGGGGCTATGGGTTCGAGCCTCACCGGCGTCACTGCGTTGTGGTCCTTGAGCAAGACACATTTATCCTAGCTTAGTACTGGTTTAAACCAGGAAGACCCGTCTTAAATGAAATCAAACAAACATATGTCCAGATAAACAAACTTTTATAGCATAAAAATTGTAAATTTTTTTTACCAACCAGTTTTATGTTTTTGACCCATCAGTTTAAACATGTGTTTTGGATACTCAAAAGAAATGTCTCATTGAGAGGGTTCTTTATAGTATGCACAACATGAGTTTTGGTTGAGAAATGAGAAAAATAATTTTCAAATATGGGGATCACACATGTTTTTTCATGCATTAACATTTGCCGAGTCTCGAGAAAGGTGAACATGAGGCTGATAGGCCAAGTGATCAAACATCTTCAGAAGGACCCTGCAAGTATTAATTTGTTATTCTTGCATATTTTACCATATTCCGACCAAATTCCCACTGATAACACTGTTAAAACATTCAAATATCCATTTTCTTATGCTGAATTTCTCTAAACAAAATGGCGTCGACTAAACTTTCGAACATCATAACGCCCTCAGAAGGTCAAAGTCGCGTGCAACGTTTGCGTGAACAAAAGCATCAGCAAAATGTTCAGTCTGGTCCGCAGCGCTTTCTGCATATAATGTCGTGTAGATACTCGAGGATTATTTGAAGTATTTTAAAGTTTAAACCCATGTTCAAACAGCATGTGAATCTCCTGATTTGAACATGGATTTTCGCTCATTTGACAATGGGATTAAACAGCTATACGAATAGGTTTCTATGCAAGAATACCCATTCTTATTGTCCGTCTATTTCGGGATAAGGGAGCGCAGTGGCTCAGTGGTAGTCTAGAGTGCTTGACTCGAGACCGAAGGGCCGCGGGTTCGAGCCTCACCAGCGTCACTGCGTTGTGGTCCTTGAGCAAGACACATTTATCCTAGCTTAGTACTGGTTTAACCCAGGAAGACCCATCCCTTTATAACTGAAAGATTGTTGATGGGACGTAAAGAATCAAATCAAACAAATCTATTTTGGGATAAATAAGATAAGGGAGGACTTTGAGAACTGTCTTATCCACTCTTATCCAGATATTAAGAGAACTTTTTGAGAGTAATATTATAATTATTGTTTAAACCCATCAGTTTAAAACATGTGTTTTGGGTGCTCAAAAGAACCGTCTCATTGAGACGGTTCTTTTGAGTAAACACAACATATGTTTTGGTTGAAAAATGAGAAAAATAATTTTCAAATACACTCTAACTGTCCCTCTGTCTTTTTCAGGATAAATACACCCAAAGATAAGGGGGGACTTGGAGAACTGTCTTATCCACTCTTATCAGATCTGACACATTACATCTCAAAAGCTTACGGAGTATATCTAGAACAGTTGGGCCATACTCTTAGGTGGGTGAATTTATTTGGGCCTCTTCGCGGGTAAACTTTTTTTCAGGTTTTCGGATAAAGTCAGGCCTTCAGATTCATGGTGGGCCCGAATCATGGTCCCATGATTTCAAAATATGGCCCATCACTTTCCAAGGCAGTGGGTCCAGTGGACCCATCCTTTTTAGTTAACAGTAAACAAAGCTCATTTTGATAAAAATATTCATCTTACAACAAGTCTACGAACTCCACAAAACAGAAAGTACATATAGGTAGTCAATACAGTAAAACATGTGAGAGTTGTTCCACTTTATTAATATGCATGGGCAGACCCAATTAAACTTGAGTCTGCTGTTTTCAAGTTTTTTAGGTTCTCTTTTTCTGAAGGGTCTGTTTCTGCATGACAACAGTATTTCTGTGTAGCTTAAGTTCAGCAAGCTTCAGCAGAAGCTGATTTAGAGTTACACTGCACAAAAGAGACTAAATAAATGTTCATTCTGACAGAAAGGCAAGAAAAATATTTGAAATCTAATGCCTGGCAGTGGGTTACATTAAGACAGACAGTAGGCCGACTCAATTTTTTCACGTTGATCGGCCAAAAAATATGGTTTTAGTCGGCCAGCTTGAGTAAGTACATTAAAAACAAACCTCACCGATTAACTCTATCAACTGCAAAGTTTTCCAATCGGCTGACCATCGCCTCATCGTCGGCCGATGGTATTTACCTGTCAAGCAGCATACAATTAGTTGGGCAATGAGCGGCCGGCTGTCCAACGACTTAACAAATGATAATATGATATTTTGGCTTCAGTACACATGCATATCTTGTATAAAATAGTGGAATGGACAATTTGTACTATAGTCCTACCGCAATAATAAGAAACGTGAAAATCTGGAATATTATTTTATTACTTGCATTTTTCCCAACATTAAGCTCAAATCTGGATTTAAAATTTCCTGCAGTGTCAGAAGAAAATTGTTTGAAGAATCTACTACCACTGCCCTGATCCCTAATCTCTTGAAAATTTCGACATTTTTAGGCTTTCTGAAAAGCGGGGGGAATTTAAACGGCGTAACAGCCATGTGATGGCCTATATATCTGTGCTTAAATTTCTACAGGTAAGTGTCAAAAGCATCACACATTTTTAAATCGTGATTGCTTTGTACATGCCAGTTTTATATTTAGCACTGCATACAGTTGATAGAATCGATTCAATCAGCGTAGACACAGATCAAACTGATCCAATATGATCAGTTTGATTCTGGTAAATACTGTTTGCTATTTTTGTAAGGTCATTTTCTGCTTAAATAGCATGATATTGCTATTAAAAACTTTTAAAGTGGTAAACGGCCTAAATTTTATCAAGTACATATGTAATTTTACAGTCAACCATTCATTTTCTGTAATTAGTTAATTTGCACTGTTTACATACATGTACATTCTTTCAATGGTAACACTCAAGTCAGGGATAATCCTGGACCAAAATGATGACGGGCCCTTAAAATGAGCCGATGACCCATAACACATTCTCATACATGCAAATTACATGATTTTAACGGGCCTTTGGAAATTTCTATGGACCCTTTGCAAAATTTGATAGGCCCAAGAATCCTTAATAACTATATTAGAGCATAATTGACATGCGATTTGAATAGCTTATATATATGGGGCCCAGCCAAAAATAAAGTCCATTTTAGCAGAACAATAATAGTTTTGTCACAAAATGGATTAGGCCTACCCCAGGGTTATCTCTGTCAAGCGTCAAGTAAGTGGAATAAAATGCCCAAATTCTACCATCAGAATTATTAGAGCAAAAATTAGCCGTAATACCAGGTAATATCTTTTGTCAAAATACTGCCTGAAATGAATCACGATTATTGAATGCCTAATGTGATATAAATTGAAAACGTACATCTAAAGTCATTTATTCGTGATTCTAATTTTTGCAGCATTACTTTATATGTACGATACACTTTATGCTATACTGAACAAAAATGAAAACGCTACTCTACAATTTGTCATATTTTGTGAGAAAGTATTTACTGATATAAAAGCTTAATAATGTTTTCCAGACATCCAGCAAGCGATTTGTCGAAACTCCACCAATTTGTCTCTTTTGAGTTCAGAGTTATGTTCCTCTTTGTGTTTAAAGCTTTATGCATTGAATTTTGCAATTGCGCATGCGCAAAAAACAATTTTTATGCTAATCAGAATTTGTCATACTTGTGTTGCATTAATACTCTAGAAAACTGTCTTATCACGGGAAACAAGTTCAGAAATTAATTTCGAATTTTTCATGTCTGTAAAAATGAAAAAGGTCTCCATTTGAAAAAACAAAAATAGGGAAGATAAAATATTTAGTAATCTTCGATATATCACGATTTTCGATGACGTTCTTTCTTTGGCCAAAGCAGGTAGACCTATTAGCACATTGTTCCTACCGTTTCTTGACCAGTAATGTGCTCAGGCTAAGATGCAGCAACACATTGATTTTCTTATGGAGATTTCAGTGATAAAATTTCAAGCTTTGTCAATTTGATGAAAACCCCACTTTCTAAGGTTGTTTCTCTAAACGATCAAAACACATTTCTGGTTGTCACATGTCTAAGACAACAATTTTTTTCAATCAGATCTGGTTGGCAGTGGATTTTTGAAGGCCTAAACTGTGTGAGATGTCTGTTCAAATCTGTAGCCTGAAAAATTGGACCCCTGTCTTATTTAAATGACTTTCGCTTGTTTTATCGTGACAACATCCGTAAACCTTTCACGTTTTGCATAACTCAGATATACTTTCATTTGCTTTACTGGTTTGCATCATTTTGCATATAAATGGCAAACAATTCAGGTGTAGCGTTTTCACTTTTGTTCAGAATATAACCTATACCGCGATCACTGACCTGAAACGCGTCGAATGATTTATTCAACAGTTGCATATTATTAATAAACTGGGTCAGTTTATGTCCATTCTACCAACAGTAATACTCCCCCGTTGAAAAAAACCAAAATTATGCCAAAATTGCATCTAATTACAGAAAAACACAGCAAAAACATCATGTCGAAAATTTTGTCAAAAAATACTGCCGCTTTTTCTAACCGCATATCGAAAAGTTCAAGAGAAAATAACGTGAAAAGATGTACATAAAGTCGATTTTTTGCGTTTCTTATTAATGCGGCAGTACTTTAAGTCACTTTCTGACTAAAGGAGAACATTCAGAGAAAGCAGAAAGTTCAAAATAAGTTGTACATGAACACTATAAAAATTTGGGGTGTGGTTTATAAGGGCCAACAAGCAGGTGATCCTCAGCCCACAATCAGTACAGTCTGGCGACTGTCTGCCAACGATTGGCCAATAACAAAGATCATCAGCCATCACACGGCTGACTGTTGCCTGATGATCAACCAACTTAATTACAAATGAAGGTAGGTAAAGTAAGAAAGAGGGCAAAGATCAGGAATCAATACAATCAAGCACCACACCTGACCCAGGATACCAATGGGAAAGTGACGTCACAATCAGACATCACAAACAAGAGCCAAGAGGCCAGCCCTTTCCCAGCAGGTGACCACAAGGCATTAATAAACAAGGCGGCAGATCAAAAAAATATAACTTGCTAGTTACTTTTTTTTGCAGTCATTTGACTAAAAAAAAACACATCTAAAATCGCACACAAAATCGGCCGACTGTTTTCGCATCACCAACAGCCGGCTGACCCTTGGGGTCAATGTAACCGCCGTTTTAAATTTTGCAATGTGACATAGATTGGGCCAAACACCAGGCCTCTAGCCCAATTTTTTAGCTGCATATGCATGTTTAAGCCTTTGTATTCGGGAAACCCCTAAACGAATACTTTTGCAAACAGTGAAGATCCAGATGAAATGCAGCATTATGCTGCATTTCATCAGGGTCTACACTGTTAAGGTAAAAAAAGATCTTAAAAAAAGCATTATTATTTTAAAAATTATAACCTGACACCCCTAGGTACAATTGACTACCCCAAGCCTTTTGTATCAACCCAGAAGAAGAATTCATTAGTACACAAAGAGTCAATAAGTTCCAGTTTGGACTGGCTCAAATGACTTGTTTTCTGTTTTTAGAGGTCTGTTTATAATAGATACCAAGGGCATTCTAAGACAGATCACAATGAACGATTTACCCGTCGGTAGGTCGGTCGACGAAACATTGCGGCTTGTTCAAGCATTCCAGTACACCGATACTCATGGGGAGGTCTGTCCTGCAGGCTGGAAACCAGGCGCAGACACAGTAAGTTAACATTGTTATAAAATTTCTGTTCGTTTACCTTTTTCATTCTGATGGATTATCCCATACATATTGATACAATTAATATGGAATTGTCCATTGTGTATTTTAAGGGGTTGCCACTCAAAATTTCTATAAAATGATGGATTTCTGTCCCTGAAGATTGATTTTATCTTAGCAAACAGTGGCACTGCAGATCCAGATGAAATGCCGCCTTACGCGGCATTTCATCTGGGTCTTCACTGTTTGCCAAAGTACCTGTTTACGAGTATGCAGAATGAAAAGGGTTGAGTTTTAATTTGTGAGAAATATCTTGCTGTGAAACTTACTCATCTTGTTAAAACTAATAGGGCTATTGCTATAAACAGGTTAACATGTGGATATTTTGTAGAATCTTTGTGGTACAGCCTTTGGATTTCCCAACATGTCAATGAAAGCCATAAAATATTTTTATAGAAATCAAATGAATTCACTATTATAATTCAATGTGAGCTATTTGCTGTCATGGTTACCACTGGCCAACCTAATGCAGCCTTTCTCCAGACACAATGGTGCTACAAATGAATGAAGTTTTAGTCTTTTTTGCCAACTGGCATATGGGTAGGTTGCTAATATTTTTCCTACGTTTTACGTTTATAGTAAGTTGGTAGAAAGACAAGAAAGTCAAGAAGAAAATGCTTTGTTAATTACTACGTATCATGCACCTGAACTAAAAATTTCAATGCAGGGTGCCAAATAGCCGAGATCAAGGTAAACTACTCCTACCAGACAAAACTGTTCTCTGATATGATCTCCCTTCTTGTTTAACAGGGTTCGCACAGGCTTGAAAAGAACTTGAATTTAGAGGGCTTTCTTGAAAATCCTTGAAAATTAAATATGCCTTGAAAAATACTGGAAAATCACTCAAAGGCCTTGAAAAGTCCTTGAATTCTTCTATTTTCTGTAGGACATCACTGTTGATAGAGATCTAAATCAGTATAAAATTGTTGTGCCTTTATTTGGTGGGTGCAGCATTTGCTGCACCAAATAAAGACACAACAATTTTATACTAGTTTTCTAGTACTAATTTCTCCGTTATCTCAGTTTCTAGTAGTTTCATTTCTAGTAGAATTTTAACACTTTAATCAGGATTTTTCATAAACCTTTTGTCCTTGAAAACTATAGGGGAGTCTTTAGAAGTCCTTGAAAACTCCTTGAATTTTACTCAAACTTGCCTGTATGAACCCTGTTTAACTGATAGCCTTGTCAGTGAGATAGAACATTAGAAAATAGGACTCCAGTTAAGTTGCAGATTTTTTTGTTTTGTAAAATGATAAAATTATCAGTTAGACAGGGCCAGTCTAGGGACAAAAATTCACTGAATTTGCTTACAAGTTACAAGTGTTTTTTGTTTTTTTGCTTCAGATTGTTCCTGACCAAAAAGAAAAGCTCAAATATTTTAGTAAACATCCTTGAAGTAGTGACAGACAGTATTTTATCATCTAGAGGTCCAGAGAAGATGACAGCTGAGATATTACCATTATCACCCTTCTTAGTGCCCAGTACACTTATACACTTCCTTTAATTAAAAAAGTTAACCTTAATGAAATAAAGTTCTTTAAAACAAACTGTTAGAATCTAAGGCCTCATGACTAAATTGTGTTCTTTTAACCCTATCAGGGATCAACTTTAGGACTTGGTAAATGCTAGTAGTTTTCTCCAAAAAGCAAATAAAATTTGCCTTCAGTTGTTTTTTTTTCACCAAGAGAATATGGGTTTTAGGTGTACTATGGCAAACAATGTGGATCCAGATCAGCCAGCTTCTGAAGAAACTGGCTAATCTAGATCTACACTGCTTGTAAGATAGCCTTAATGTGGGTTCAGTAGGACAGGCATTTAGTTAAGAGTGTGTACCAAAAAAATATTTTCTTATTTATCTACCAAAATATATGTTGTGGGTACTCAAAAGAACCATCTCAATGAGATGGTTCTTTTGAGCACCCAAAACATATGTTAAAACTGATGGGTAAGAATATATTTACAATTTTACACTCAAACATTTTGTTTATCTAAACCTATGGTAGAAAGATAATAATGAAAGAAGTAATATTTTGATATGCAAGGTTTGCAATACATTATTCTTTTATAATTTTTTTCAATTTGATAGCGATATAACAGAAAAGATAAAGAGTTCATTTTCAGAGAATAAGCAAGTTTAACAACACCTTTAGCAAGGGAGAAACATAGTCACTTGATATTTTTAGCAAGTGGTTAAAAACTTTAGATTTGGTCCTTTTCCAATGCACCCAGAATAGCCAAAATTCTGTAGAGTTTTACCATTCTGAGTGCAATAGGGTTATAAGAGCTATTACAATGTACAGTTGAACCTGTCTTAAGTGGCCACTCAAAAAGAACAAAAAATTGTTTTTTAAGATTATCGCTTAATGCAGGTCCAAGGGAAGCATTCTGCAATACTTTAGACCTTCATTAATATAAGCTACCATTTGTCATTAAGACCTTTGTATATTTTTGAGTGGCCACTCTGTACTAAACTCTGTTCAGAAAGTCTCTGGCACCCTATTTTTGCATTTCTTGTTTTTTATATTTCAATTTAGCCTTTCCATCAAAAAGGGAAAGTTAAGGTAGTTGAAATCCAAATGCATGTTACCAATACTTTAGACGATGAGGTGACAACATGCTTGAAATTTAAAATGCTTTTAAAAATGCATGTGAAAGGTCTATTATATAATAACAATTGTAAACAACAGGAAATGTTCAAAATATGAAACCTTTGAAAAATGCACAGGTTTTAAATTTTGTACATTTCACAAGGTTGAATGCCTTTAGTAACAATAGCAGGACTTTAGTTAAAGCTGCATACTCTGTAACTATGAACATTTTTCGAAAACTTTATTTTCTTTTTAAATCATTTGTAAAAGTAGAATTAAGCTATGTTTTCACAATAAAAATGTTCAATACAGCTGAAAACTGCATGGAAAAGTGAAATATCAAATAGGTGTATATTTCTCTTGTTGGTAATTATTTGCGTCCCTCCAATAATTATAGACTGTTGATTATTAACATAAATGCAGTTGTTTTGATAGTGATAATTTGTTAAGATTTACGAAAATGGTAAAATGTTTACCTGAATTTGAGTATTTTTACTGTGTTCTTGAAAAATAAAAACATTATTTTTTAAAATTAGAAGATCAACAGTTACAGACTATGCAGCTTTAAGAGTATGTAACGAAAATTTAATTTTCTTATTTCTCAACCAAAACATATGTTCTGGGTACTCAAAAGAACCGTCTCAGTGAGACGGTTCTTTTGAGCACCCAAAACATTTGTTAAAACTGATGGGAAAGAAAATATTTACAATTTTACGCTGAAAATGTTTGTTTATCTAAACCTATGAATAGGTTCATTATAGCATTTATTTTGCAAGCATACTTTTCATATACTTGTACATTTCAGCTTTATCATTTCTATAAATAGAAACAAATAAATATTTATTTATAGCTTGTTGTCATGCTCATCTCCCACTATATACCAAGCCCCACGGCACAGTTGGTAGCGAGTCTGACTGCAGATCCTGGGGTTGTGAGTTTGATCTCTGCCAGGTCCCATGCTTTGGTGGAGGTTGATTAAGGTCATTCTCCTCCTTCCACTTATTCAAGAAAGGTTGTTGTCAGTTACAAGTGAAAGTATGTGCACAAAGTACTGGTTAGCTGCTTAGACAAGCTTGCCCAGGAAAAAAGTGTGGTTAGGTGAACTGACCATCTCGACATGACCATAGCTGTTGGCTGGGATGTAAACCTCAAACCAAACCAAAAAAATCTTGCGCTATACAATGCTTGTCATACCATAGTTACCCTTAAAAGTCAGAGATAAGCCCAAAACAAAGATAGGCACAAGGGAACTGTTAACCCTGATTAGACAACTCCTAGAGGAGCAGCCTGATCAGTGTTTATTCATTGTTTCTTTCCAAGTCTGTATTTCAAGCACCTGATCAGATATTCATATCTACTTGCTCAAATTTGAGTTTAAAATTGGCAGGAGTGGAGGTGTCCTGATTTGTGGGGTAAGTTAGGTATTATAGCATTTTGTAGGTGACATCTTTTCTGGACCTTCTTGCATTAATTGAGATGCCACCATGACTATGCAAAGTGTGAGATTTAAGGAGTTTGTGGTTATCACTATCACATCAGAGGACAAATTCCATAAATTCAATTTTTACGCTTCCAACTTTGAAAAAGTTAAGTCGGCATATTGCTTTGTCTGTCTGATGCATGCCTTGTGGGCAGAAAATCTCATTGACTGTTAGAGCTACAGCCTTGAAACTTGGTCAGCTGATATGAGATGATAGTAGAATATTTGATTATCATTTGGAGGAATTCCGAAAAATATTAAATATCAAACTTTTGTTTACATATGGACTTGTGATCACATCATTAACTTTTTGTTGAAATCCATAACTGTTTTTCCCACACACCAGCTCGGCATTTCTGTTGTTTTCACCCATGTGAGATAATGCATAATCTCACATCCCCGTACCAGCCCGTGGGAAAGATAAAAAATGAACAGAAGCACGTCTGCCGCACACTGGCTGCACGTCGATCCGCTGTTTCATTATAATATTAAAATGATGTCACATCTCGGCGTTTTCAGGATTTTCCAAAAGCCTTTTTCATGTTTTTTCGATTATAAAATGAGATATTTAGTGGTGAGCAAGATAAAGAATCCATTATTCCTGTGAGGATGGATAGAAAAATCCGTCCCTCCCGAACACTGTCATCATTTGTGATGCCAATTGGTGATCTTCGGGACAGATTTTTCTATCCCACCCTCACACTCATGATGTATTCTTATACTTTCATATATGGACCTAGTTGCGAGTATATCTGATTTTGTTGCTTGCAAAATCAATACAGTGCAGTTCCTTTATAATTCTATGTTTTGAGTCCATAGAAATAAACTGTATTTTGTTTGTTTGATTTGATTCTTTACGTTCCAGTAAACAATCTTTCAGTTACATCGGGACGGGTCTTCCTGGGTTGAACCAGTACTAAGCTATGATTATTGTGTCTTGCTCAAGGACACAATGCAGTGACACGGGTGATGCTTGAAGAGGCGGTCCTTTGGTCTCGAGTCTAGCACTCTACATGTACCACTAAGCCACTGTGCTCGCATAGAAATAGACTGTTATAAGTGAATCATATTATAACAGGACAGTTTTACGACGGAATCCTAGGAAAATGACCATTTCATGGTCATTTTCCTATAATTCCTTTGTAAAATGGTATGGTAGAAAAAAATGGAGGTCACAACATGACAGTGTTTTATCCAAATCTGTATTATAACGAGGCTTGTTAATAAGGAAATGCACTGTTTATGTTTTTTATTTGTGATTTTATTATTAACAGCTGATTTGTCCTTTTTTGGTTAAGGTATTTTTCTAATGTTTATAGCATAATCATTTTTAGTATTTTTGATGGATTCTTTGTCTAAGAGGTAAATTTTTATTCTAATCAAGTCCAGGCCTCAAGGTTATAAAACTTGAGTTCATTCTCAAACTCAAAATAAATCGAAAGGATAGGTTGCTTGCGGACACATGTCCACAAGCAACGAATCATTGTGCTTTATTTTGAGTTTGAGACTGTACTCAAGTTTTATAACCTCGAGGCCAGAGCATTGTCACACTGTGCTAAATCTATACAGGGGTCTTGAGTTTGATCCCGGACTGGCCCCACACTTTCCCGGAGATCGATCGTGAAATATTTCTTGTGAACCCTAAATAAATGCTTTGTCTTCATCTATCTATTTGGGGCAATGAAGTGGGTGGAGCTTGGTTTCTGTGAATATTTTTTTTTAGATCTAGCCTCGAGGTTATATAATATTTCATGTTTAACTGAACTGAGGATTAAGTTTCAGTTGCTTGTAAATCTAATATGCTTAATCAAATAAAGCATTCTGGCTTCCAAAGTCTCAGATGCATTTATAATAATTTATGTTAATCAATGTTAAAATGTCAAATGAGTTGAGAATGAAAGAAGTTTTATAACTGCAGGGCCACTGGCACATGGTGGACTCAGACTTTGCACAGTTCCATCCTGACCCCAATCAAAACCATTTGGGTTGAAAGCTAAGGGTGAATGTGTTGCTATGTTTTGTGTGTTTTGTTTAGTATAATATATATAGTATATTACATATATAGATGTACTTTTATTTATCCATCTTTTTCCTGAATGCTCAAAGTGACGAAAAAGTAGTGATGTTGTGGAAGGGTATTATGATAAATGGTGATACTTTTCTATTTATCTGAAGTCAAAGTTTTTCTTATTCAGGGTTTGCACAGGCTTGAAAAGTACTTGTATATACAGGACTTTCTGGAAAAGTCCTTGAAAATTAAATTTGCCTTGAAAAGTACTTGAAAAACACTCAAATGCCATGAAAAGTCCTTGAATTTTACCATTTACAGGAGGATTCAACACTGTTTTTGGAGACCTAAATCAGTATACAATTGTGGTGCACCAAATAAAGGCACCACAATTTTATACTAATTTTCTAAAACTAATATCTTTAGTAATGGACTCTAGTATTTCCGAAGTAGAATTTTAACATGTAAATCACTATTTTTCATAAGTTTTCAGTCCTTGAAAACAGTTGGAAAGTCTTTTAGAAGTCCTTGAAAATTCATTGAATTTTACACAACCTTGCCTGTATGAACCTTGTGATTGATTATTTATTAGAACAATAGTCTAAGAGTAAATGGCTGGTATTGAATCAAATTTTAACAGTTGCTTTGGTACTGGCGTGCCAACCAAGAGTAACAGTGACATATGTTTTGTTTACAATTGTTTAGTAAAACATTAACTTGTACACATCACTTGAGCTAAGGTGAATTGATAGATCACTTATGTATTAATCCTATCCTGCGGATAGGATTAATACACAAGTGATCTATTGATTATAGTCCCTGATAACTTTATAAACAAAACATGACCTCACTGTTACTCTTGGGTGGCAGGACAGTAGATGTGTAACAGAACATGGTTGCCAAAAAATGCTAAAAATTGACCTATGGTCATTTTGGATCAACTTTGAGACAAAGAAGATGGTTTAGTTGAGAATTAGATTTCAGCACAGCCAAATACATAAAAAAACTGTTAATATGTTGTGTGTTTGGGTAATACTTATCACCTTTTAAAATATTTTTTGGTATTTCCTTGTTCCCTATGTAAATTTCTCTGTCAAAAGTCTCACATTTGTTCAGAATGACCATTTTCTTATTTTAACCCATTGTGAAGGCCATTTTCTGCTACCATAGCAACGTTAAAGGTTTGATAAATACCAGATTTTACACTTTAGGCTGTAACTTCTAATAGAGGTACCAAAAATGTATCAAGTTCATTACTGAGTAATGTGGGAATTTCTGAAGAGAAAACATTTTCAACTACTTCCAGGGATATGGGATGCTCATTTCTACTCCTTCCAGGTCCTCATGTAGTTTAAACATTGTGTTTTACTGAATCCAATGTGCTAATTAAAGACATTTTCATATTAGTTTCACTTCATTATTTCTCACATCAACTTTAAGTCTTTCATTCTGGATACCGGTAAAACAGGTAGTACTTCGGCAAATATTGAAGACCCAGATGAAATGCTGCATAAGGCAGCATTTCATTAGGGTCTGCACTGTTTGCTAAGATAAAAACCATCTTTAGGGACATAAATACATGTACATCATAATTCAAAAATTTCCCGACACAAAATGGACTATCCAATACTTTTCCTGAAAATCCATGACTGAAAAGAGAAAAACAGTCAGCTTATCCCATACAGAGTCATATTAATAATCTGCTTTCTACGGACTTAGTGACGTCGTGAGTTCAAGCCCCAGTGCTGTCACATACTTTCTAAGAGATTTAACAACTTATTGTCGATGGATTCAAGCAGGGCTGCGCATGCCTTCAAAATTACTTTTCTTGTTTCTCGACCCAAACTGTATGTTGCGGCTTCTCACAAGAACCGTCTTAATTGAACACCCAAAACACATGACTTTGTTTAAACGGATGGTTTTGTTTGGTTTGAGGTTTTGTGTCCCAGTCAACAGCTATGGTCATGTTGAGACGGTCAGTTCACTTAAACACACATTTTCCCCTGGGCAAGCTTGACTAAGTGGTTAACCAGTACTTCGTGCAGATATCCGTAGGAGAATGACCGTAGAAATTATTCCATGATCTCCACAAAAGTATGGGATCAGGCCAGTATCGAACTTGCAATCCCTGGATTTACCGACTCTGTTACGTGGCCCGGTGTTTAAAATGATGGTTAAGAAAATAAGTACAATTTTACGTTTATTTGTTTTTGCTTACCTGGACAATCATATGATGGCAAAACTTAGTTTCTGAAGTACTAGTTAACCGATGAGGAGCCTGTCTAATATAACTGACCATCGTGATATAGCTCAAATGGTGTTGAAAGCGCCGTTAACCACACCACGGTCTTTCTAAAGACCCTGACCTGCTCAACACAATCAAAAACTACGTTTACGAACAAACAGATCTCGCGGTATATAATAAACTATGAGAAACAACAGAGACACCAATTTCTTGAAACGCAGTGTCTCGGGGTCCGGTACCCGACTCCTAGACAACGAGGCTAGGGATCCGGTACCGGACCCCTAGACACTCATTCTAGGGGTCCGGTACCGGACCCCGAGCCGCGCCTATGAGGAATGTCTCGGGGTCCGGTATATTGTAAAACAACTACTGACAAGCCTAGGGATACGGGTCCGTACATGCACGTGGTCTGGTAGTTTGCTTAAACAATTTCTGACAAGTCTAGGGAGACGGGTCCGTACCTGCACAATTTATGTAGTGACTATATAACCAACAAAACTCGCGTTGTTAATTTCACTTTGTTCAGTCCACCATCTTTGATCCTCAAAGGGAAGCTAATCTTATTTACTGTCAAACAAGTATAAGCTTATACAAAAGGTATAAAAATCGATAAAGCGGTATATAGCGGTAAAGTTAGAAAGAACATTATTCTAAGCATATATTTTTTTCTTATCCTTGATTTTTTAAACATACCATGATTAAAGGAAATTATTCACCTGTAACAAATCAATTATCTTCTCACCAGCAATTATCTCACATCTTCAATTAAACAAACCAATTATCTACTCGTTGGCAGCTGATGAGTGAGATGAGCGAGCAGTGTTTGTTTGTTTGTTTGATTTGATTCTTTACGTCCACTCAACAATCTTTCAGTTATGCGGGACGGTTCTTCCTGGGTTTAACCAGTACTAAGCTAGGATAAATGTGTCTTGCTCAAGGACCACAACGCAGTGACGCCGGTGAGGCTCGAACCCGCTACCCTTCGGTCTCGAGTCAAGCACTCTACCACTGAGCCACTGCGCTCCCTAGAGCGAGCAGTGTCAAATAAGCTCACCTGTACTTAACAAAATAATCTACAGTGTAGATTCATTATTCAACTATGGCTTTCAAAGAGACTAACTACTGGGACAACGGCAGTGGACCTTACTGTGGCATCTTCGGACATAGCTTTATAAGAAGACTTTGCGTCAGATGGAATAAACGATTCCGGGACATCTCGGCCCCTAACAAACTCGGCCCCTGACAAACTCGGCCCCTAACAAACTCGGCCCCCGTATATTCGGGGACCAAATTCGACCCCTACAAACTAGGCCCCCAACCGAAATATGCCGGTTCAGGAGGCTGGCTTAATTCATTATACATGCGAATCATTGGTTAAAACATTAGTGCCCATGGATTAAAAACGTATGCAGACAATGCATACTCGAGTATGTTTACTCAAACGTGCATGAGCGTTCTACATGAAACCCGGGACAGTCTCGATGTTGAGAATTCGACGCGAGATCGATCGCCATTCTGTAAATAAGGCTTGCATATGCGGAAATCGAAAATGCAAAGACTCGAGAAAGTTTTGGACCGCTCCTCGGATAAAAAAAATGTTGTGGCCAGAGCATCATACATAACATGTGAAAACCAAAGGAGTGATACCGTTCATTTATCGCACTTGTTTAAGCTCAATCGAGCCTGATTAAATGCACAGACTCGACAGAGCTTTCGAATAAAGCATACATTCGCGGAAATCGAATGGGTGATACCAGTCTTGGATAATTTTAGACATTTTAATATACAGTCGAATCTCGAAAATTCGAAGTCATAGGGACTAGAGATTTTATTTTGAAATATCGAGAGTTCGAATTATTTCGAATTAGGGGATATTTCGAAAAATCGGAGTTCAATTTTCCGATGTTTTACTGTACACAAATCGATTTCTTTAACGAATATTGCCAAATATTTCCGTTTCGCAAAAGACCTAGCATTATATCAGAACGATAATTATGTGAGAAGTAATGAAAATGCGTTAATATATAATGGATACAGCACACAATACTAAACCCAACGCAGGCAGTGATAAAGTTGTCGCTTCTGACAAAAGATGTAACATCTATAGCCCCACTTTAGACACCAGTTACAATGCTTCCCGTGCAAAAAACTGTACATTATTTAGATAATATAGGGGCCGAGTTAGTTAGGGGCCGAGTTTGTGGGGGCCGAGTTTGTTAAGGGCCGAGTTTGTCAGGGGCCGAGTTTATTAGGGGCCGAGAAGTCCAGAAACCGAATAAACGTAACCACACAGATCTTCCCTACGCCCTGACTGTGATGTGTGCCTTGCATCCTATCCTAAATGTGCTGGAAGAGAAGGCAATGGAATAGACGACAGACAGTCACAAAAAGCCCGCAGCTTGCATAAATTGTTGGTGCTCAAAAGAACGTATCAATGAGACGGTTCTTTTCAGTACCTACACAATATGTGTAACTAATAAACATTTTCACTTACGGTCTGTGGCGTCTTGTCTGTGCTTGCAGGTTATAAATACCACGCGCGTATCAAGAAAGTTTTTTTCCGATGGGGTCCAATTTTTTTTCTGTACATAGTTGATAAGGGGATCAAATATCTTCTCTAGTTGATAAGGGGATCAAATATCACTAAAATCGGGCCGATGCGGGCCATCATCGTCCCGACAGCGAAACGCCATTTCAATGGCGTTTCACTGGCGTACCAATGATGGCTCAACATTGCTTAGTAGCTTTGTAATTTTTCAGGAGATCATATATAGCTGTTTTGCTGAGAATAACTTCCCGTGCCAGAAAGCTACATCGGGCCACCATCGGCCCATGCATGTTATATCGGGCCAAAACGGCCCGCGTTTAAGCTGATGTATTGTGAATAACTTTGGACCACCATCGGCCTTGCATCCTATCCTAAATGAGCTGGAAGAGGAGGCTATGGAATAGACGACAGACAGACACAAAAAGCCCCTAGCATGCATAAATTGTTGGTGCTCAAAAGAACGTATCAATGAGGCGGTTCTTTTCAGTACCTACACAATATGTGAAACTAATAAACATTTACGCTTATGGTCTGTGGCGTCTGGTCTGTGCTTGCAGGTTATAAATACCATGCGCGGATCAATAAAGTTTTTTTCCGAGGGGGTCCAATTTTTTCTCTTTATATAGCTGATAAGGGGATCAAATATCACTAAAATCGGGCCGATGCGGGCCATCATCGTCCCGACAGCGAAACGCCATTTCAATGGCGTTTCACTGGCGTACCAATGATGGCTCAACATTGCTTGGTAGCTTTGTAATTTTTCAGGGGATCATGTATAGCTGTTTCGTACTGAACCTTTAGGATTATCCTTGTCGGTGACCAATTAGAGGGTATGAAAGCAATTAAACAATGCACCTGTAATCGCCGTTTGCTTACTTCAATGAAGGTGCAAATTGGCATTAACCTTACGGACAATAATCAAATAGACAGATAACAATTATTATGAAATGTTTTTTTAATGAAACGTAATAAAAACACTGAGAAAAACATCAATTAAAGAACCGCAAACCCCGCGCAAATTCACTGATGCGATAGTAAGTTCCCCCTGACATTAATTACCTTTATTCATGGCTTTTGAAATTGAAAAATAAGGATCAGAAAAAAAAACTAATAAGAATAAAGTATGCGAAATTATATAGTTATTTTTTTTACTATTGTCCGTTAAAAATCTTTTACCTTTTGTTTATACTTGTTTGAAAATGTAATACATAATAGCTTCCCTTCGCGGATCAAAGATGGCGGACGATCACGATGCAAAGTGAAAACTTCAACACATAAGACAATTGTTTTTTTAAAGTCGGAGAGTATAAACGAGTTTTTGTTGGTAAAATAACTTTTAGTACATATGGTATACGTGTTGATACGGACCCGTATCCCTAGACTTATCAGAAGCCATATCACACACTACCGGACTCCGAGACAGTCCTCACAGGCGTGGCTCGGAGTCCGGTACCGGATCCCTAGCCTCGTAGTCTAGGAGTCGGGTACCGGACCCCGAGACACTGCGTTCTTGAAAAGACCAGCTCCAGGTTAAATTCAGTCATGGCACTCTTTTATCAAGATTTCATTGTTTGCACAATTGGTTCCCGTATACAGTAATACCTGTGTGAAACGGCAACTCTCAAAAAGTCCAAATAATGGTTTACAAGACCGATTATTGCCATACTTTCGACGTTCATAAAGCCGCCAGTTGTCATTAAGACCTTTGTTCTGTCTATATTTTGAGCGTCCCTTTTACACAGGTTTTTCTGTACAAATAAAAGCGTAGATATGATTTATTACATGTAACGTGTTGCTACCGACACTGTTAGCCTCGGTATGATGCTTTTAAAATGTGTGGAGGAGCACAGTGGCTCAGCGTAGAGCGTGTGACTTGAGATTGAGGGGTCAGTACACATATAATCAATGACCATAATATCACTGCATCAAACATTGTAATTATGATAATACGAGGGATGATCCTAAAGTTCTGATCGTTACCTTGTAGCTTTGTCCAGAGATATTTTTGAGAGGCATATTATGCACTATTCGAAAGAACAAGTTTCTACCTTTATAATGATGCTAATATTCTCTCGCTGTAAGGTTTTGTTTAACAAATAATTTAGCACATTATATATGGTCCACTCCATACCACTGGCCTGTTTTCAAGTTATAGAATTATAATAATATTTGAATCTCAATCTTTCAAGCCTGGCATCTTTAATACTACAAAATAAAACTGCTCTGCATTTTTACTTTTTCTTACTAATGATGTTCAATCAAATGTTAGAATGGCGACTGATTGTTTTGATTCAATATTTAAAGCACAATGCCGAATTCTTATGACGTCATTTAAATTGACAACTACGTCATTTTAAATGCATTGTGGAATTTTCATTTCCGTGAATATTCTTTTTTTGTCCACCAATTTGGACTTAAAACATGCCAAACCTAATATCGGCAAAATATTTAATGCCAATATTATTTTGATAACAAGATATCTTAATCTTAATTGGAATATTGTAAAAAGTGTTATTTTTTTACCAAAAAATGATGGATTTTAGATAACAATTTTCAAAATTGCTATTGGTTTCAGAGGGATGCTTTGTGCTCAGTTTAACCCCATAATGCACAATTTTTTACGATATAGCGCACCTTTGGACAATTTATTGTGTTTTATTTTTAGATATACATATGCAAATTTGTGTTTACGAATATTTACCTATTTTGTGGACTCGTTTTGATATTCTTATGTGGGTAAATATCACTCTCCGGCGATACTAACTAATTCATAATTGCTTCAGATAAAAGTCAGTTCATCTTCGTTTGCATAAATTTGTTTTTAGCTTAAATACATATGTTGTTACGACAGTATGGGCCGGGCAAAACTTCAAATGGTCCATAATTTGATTATAGCTGACTGTTTCATAGCCATACATTCAAGGGCCTAGGAAACCCAATTCATATAGAAAATTCGCCATATGTGCAGAACATATTGGCTTACGGATGAACATTAAGCAGACATTAACACGAATTGCTGAGACTGCTTTTGTCTAAACTGTGAGGCATCTTATATGCACAGTCTGCTTGATAGCTCAGTGCATTGAGGGTATGGGTGTTTCGGGGTAGATTTCCGGTCACTCGTTCAAGTTACATAAAACTTGCCAGAGTGGTGTATAGAAAAAGACTATATTATTATTTGGTACAATTTTCAGGCATGTTGCATTGCTGGTTACAGAGATATCACGCCAGGATCAAAACTTTAGGATCATCCTTCGCACAGCATGTATTGCATACGAACGTCATTCGCTTCCAGGTTAATCTAGGGGCTAATATTGGCAACCTCCACAGGATAATTATGCAAGCCATATTATGCAGTCTTTGGATAGTATGTCCCAGGAATGTATGGGTGTGCTGGCATTAGCATGACTGCGTGATATTTCAAGAACCAGTTTGCAGCTTTTTACCAAAAGTTGTCTTTGATATAACATTGATGCATGATAAAAAGTTGAAAATGTTTTGGTGATGTTGACTCGATTCAATGTCACTGTTACAGATTAACTGTCATTTTAATTTGTGCATCGGATCTTCCGAACTACTGGGTAGATTTCTACAAAATTGCATGGACATGGTTTCTCGGTGGATAATTGGATGTAGTTTGGTTACCTTTTACCACATTCAAGGTCACTGTTGGACTAAACTCCCACATAATTTAGCTAAAGATCATGATAAACTGTTTAGATGGTGAGGGCATCTGTTTGCTCTGACAACACAGAGTCTGTTCGAATTGCCATGTGCGTTTGCATACACAGTTTTGAACGCCCCTTTGATTTAAACTGCCATTGTCGTCTGCTGATGACCTCTACAAACAGTTTGGCCCTAGATCAAGACGGAGAAAATGTCGGGCCTGATCTGGATCCAAACTGTTTGACACTGATGGTATTCCAGAAATACATTCGAAAAAAAGACCCATGAAAAAAAATCAGCAGACGACAAAAACATGCAAAATTTGGCAGCATGCAAACAGCTAAAACATTACAAATTGAAATTTGTTGAATTGGTCTTGATAATCACTACGATTATGGGTCACAGATAATCTATCTTGTCTTTTGTTAGTATGTCAACTGTTTGCCTACTAGTGTCGTCTGCTGATAACTTTGACAAGCAGTTTGGACCCAGATCATGCCCGACAAATCGTCGGACCTGATCTGGATCGAAGCTGTTTGACACTCTGATGGTATTTTTGAAAGAATTTTTCGAAAAAGTTGATTTTGAAAAAAATCAGCAGACGACAAAAAAGCATGAAAAATTACCCAGTATGCAAAGAGTTCAAACTTTTGAAATAAATGTACATTTGAACACGACAAAGCAGGTATGTATAACATAGGCAACCAGTGAATGCTCAGACGAGGTTGCGCGCAGCCTCGTCAGAGCTTTCGCAGTTCGAATGCCACAAATTATATCCGGATTCAGATCAAAACTAGAAATCTGGCCTTGGTATAAAAGTTCAAAGAACGACGTGTTATGCCTTTGATAAGAACCCATTTCATATGGTTTGGCACATTGGTAATAACGTTTTGCATGCTGGGTATTTTTCATATTTTTTTGTCGTCTAAGCTGACTTATTTCAAATTTAATTTCAAAAAATCTTTCAGGAACACTATCAGAGTGTCAAATGGTTTAGATCCAGGTCCTGATCTGGGTCCAATCGGTTTGCAACGGTTATCAGCAGACGACAAATGTCGCCGCTAGCAAGCTAAGATTTAAAGCCAATCTATGAAAAGTAGAGCATTGGTTTAGCGCGGTGTTTACGCGTCCGTACGATACTTAATATCAGGTCGGAGAGGAATTCAGATGCTTACAGCACATATTAGAACCGCTTTAATTCTGAGTTTTTATCTCATGTGCCACAATAACAATAGCGTTACCCCGCTTTTTTAATTCGATGGAGGGACAACATTACTATAGAAAACAGTGAATCGGGTATGTTGTCTTTGCATTTTCATTGCAATCGTTTACGATATTTTATTAATGCTGTTGAACTTTTCATGTAAAGATCAATCGGCCTATGCAATACAAGCTATTATTGTTCGGTTTTGTGAATTTTACGAGTGTTAAAATTTATGCGCATGTACACTGTAAAAAATAAATAAACTTTGCACCAAATTTGGTAGCAACTGAACTGTCACTGGAGATCGGGTGTAACCATTCACCTGCTCTAAAAACTATGTTTTGTTCGATTGTGTTGATAAGGAGACAAGGCCGTCGTCGGCGGTCCGGCCGGTCCGGCTATGGCCGGACCACTTTTTTGACCCGAAATGGTTTTAGTTGGACCACGTTTTAAGCCAAATATGCTTTTTGCAGGGCTATTTTCTCACGTTTCTTAATGATTTAAGACCGTCTTTAATGATTTATTTTGCGATGATCAAGGATTAATTCTTAAATGATATCTGAAGCGTGCGCTGGTCAATGTTTCGGTTGCCTCAGGGTGTGAAAGACAGTGGTTCAACGTACACAATTAAGAAAATGACACCTGTTTTAAAAATGACACCTGTTTTAAAACAGTAATTATAATTGGGCCGCGACGCAACAAAACCTGTCTTCGGGGTGTTCGGCAAAGCGAGGCTCAAACCAGTCTCCTTAGCTACAGAGACTAGCTAGAGAATTGCAATTTCGCTCATAAGAATTCTAGATATGGTACTTTATAATAAGTGAATAACAAATGAGCTGATCAGACTGCGCGGATGCGCAGGCTGGTCTGCACCTTTGTTGTTCGCAAACCCCTGAAGACAGATTTTCTCACGTCGAGGCGCAATTGAAGGAGTGTCATTTGAAGGGAGTCTTTAATTATAGTCAATACGACCGACCTCTATGATCTGTGAAGGAACAGAATTTTCACAGTATATTATTTCAACAAAACATGATTTCTTGTGTGCCCAATTAATGTTTATGATTACATTAAACCAAAACAACATGCCGACCATCCGTTTTCGAAAACTGCTTTTCTTAATACCTTAAAATTTTCAAAAAAACGTGAATGTTTAATCCATATGTCATGGATATACCACCGCGTTTAATTTTGATGCCACCGCCTGATGAGACCCACCGAGGGGTCGAAATAGGTGTTGATATTTTGGTGGTTGTGGGAGGGGGTGGCAGTCGAAAGAGGCTGTGGTAGGCATTTAAAATATAGGTACAACGCCTGTAAAATAAGCTGAGTTTCACAAGCAATATTGGCCTCAAAGTGCAACAGAATCGCTTCTTTAGTCATCTTGAATCACAAAATTTTCTTGGAGGAGGTCCCCGAAACCCCCTAACGAAAGGGGTATCGGCCCCCTCTCGTTGTCTTCCTCAACTCGTGCCTTCGGCACTCGATGAAACAAGAGGTGTTCAATGGCCGTACCACTTTCTAAAAGCCGACGACGGCCCTGGGAGACTAACAAAAACAATAATAGGTAGAAATGTCTTAAATTTAATCTTGGCCTCGAATTGTTTTTATGGGAAAACACATGAAAGTGTAAGTCTACACCTAAAGGGCTGCAGCAGCTCAGCTGCCACCTCTTTTGGTGTAAACTTACACTTATGTTTAAAAGTGGTAGAATTTTTAAACGTCGCAAATATGTTTATAACGCTATATGCTAAAGCCCCTGCGTGGCGTTTCCATTGCGTTGGTAGGCCTACGGAGCTGTTGAAATCAGTAAACCCTGATATTTGTCGCCGGTGAAAAAGGGCCTGTCGCGGCTCCCTACATGTACATGTAACAGCGACCAAGGCGTTGCTACGAAGCTACATGTAGCATGGCGTTCTATCGCGTTTCTACGGAGTTCTTGTTAGCGATTCTCTGCGCTCTCGCGGTGCTTTCACTGCGCTTTCACGGCGCTTACAATGCATGCACAGCGCTTTCACGGCGTTCGCACTGCGCTGATGCGCGTTGAAGATGCAGTTGTATCCAAAAGAACGCCGTACAATCTTCGTGCAAATATCACTGACGACCACGGCGTTTGCACAGCGACCCATGTGCGCCCGCGGAGCTCCTATTTCGTTGCAGGTGACCGTACTGCGTGGCTATGGTGACCTTACAGCGACCCCACTGCGCTCTTATTTGAACGCTGAGCGACGGCTGCTCAAAGTGCGCGCCGTCGTTAGGAGTTCTATGCGAGGGCCCACAACTGGCGATGCCACTGCATTGCTGCGGTGATGTTTGCGATCGTAATTTGCGCACCTCGGCGTTCGGTATTTTTCTTCGACGCCATGGGATCGCCGTGAGAACGCTGTTCTGGTGTGACGGGTTTTAATCGCGAAAACTTTTGAATTTACAGTATATGTCGCCGCTGTGTTATATTTTGTGGTCATTGCGCCTATGGGAGTTTATTTTTGAGCCATGTCTTGTGATTTCCAACAATGTGGCATTTTGACAAGTGTAGACTCAGATGAACCTGTGCAGTCTCCTTTTAAGTTTAGAAACTCCAAATGATGTTCAGTCAGTAGCTTAACAGTCATAGAAATTTCAAGCGACCAGCAAAGGCTCTGATCAGACTGCGCGTAGGCACAGGCTGATCTGAGGCTGTGCTGGTCGCACATACCACATTGTTGGAAATCTCATGCACTGGCTCTTATGGTTTTCCATATCTTGTTTCACATACAATGATGAATAAAAGTGATTTATTTGAAATGTATGTAATGATGATACATAATTCCCACCCTAAAAACCCGGTGACCCACTGGCGTACTGACTGTATGACTTGTTTAGCTCAAAATGGGCCTATTCGCGAGAAAATCTGACTTCGTTGCATGGTAACATCAAAAGTGCACATAGGCCTGCGCATCAGCATAGTCTAATAAGCGCGATTCCTGATAGATATATAGAATGCATAATGGCCTAAATTGCTACATGTCAGCTCGTGACGAGGCCAGAATAAGCCAGTACATGCACGAATCCAGAAAGTTTTGTCTGAGTGGGTGTTTTTATTTGATGAGGGAGAGGGGATCCAAATCCACTAAAAGTGGGCTATCATCGGCCCACCAGCGACACCCCTGCCCTCCTTTCTGGATCCGCGCATACAGTGCATTGGATTTTGTTACTTATCGCATCGGCACAAGCGTAAAGTCGTTCACGGCTTTAGTTATCTAGTGGGGTCAGAGACATTCTTTTTGACCCCCACCCTAGCTGTTGTGTGCGCGCAGCGAATGCTTTCGTGAGACTGCGTAAATTCTCAGACTCTTCTGGGCCTCCACTTTTGGCATATGCGATAAGTACCAAAATCGAACTGGCTATAATAGTCTTTATCATATCTACGACCAGCCAGAACTGAAGTACACATGTGGATATGATTAGGTCCGGGTGAATAGTATTTCTTCATAACGAGATGCTTCTAAATTTCTACTCTCATCCTGCTCGTTTGCATAATATATTCTGATATCAATTACCGCAGTGGTACGTCACTAGGTATAGAAACTTTTAACCATATGATTATCATCGGATATATCCGATGATAATCACATGGTTGAAGTTTCTACAGAAATAACCTCTGACTTGTTTCTTTTACATCTCTTTCAGTTTCGCTGTTGGTCAATGGAGAATGCTATTGCTGAATAGAGAAAAGTTTCATTACAAGTAATAACCCGATGGCGGCGTTCTGATTGAAATGAAAGCACACAGGATTAAAACAAAGTATACAGCTACAGTGACTAGCGACCAAGATCAAACTACAAAATACATGTACGACCAGTCTGCCTGAAAAAAAGTTGACACTATTTTTGTTGTTTTCTCGAGTGCAGTATTAAAAAACACGGATGTATTTAAATTAAATATAGCATTAACAAGATTATGTGACTTGATAGATCTGTGTTAGAGTAAATCAAGCGGAAAGAAATCCGGAGTTTGTAATAAAACGCAGCCATTTATGACAAGCTGCTGCATTGGATACTACTTGTTGCATTTGGAATAACACAATCTATGACAAATATGTCATAGACTTTGTGAAATTAGTTTATGATATTTATAATGCTATACTTTTTTTACTGTTGTAAGATTTGGAGTTACTGCAACAATTCGATTAACAACTGAAATCATTTAACTCTTTTCATGCTATCGATGACTTGTCGCCTGCAAACAGTTTGGACCCAGATCTGGACCTACATAACGTCGGTCCTGATCTGAATCCAAACTGTATGACTCTCTAATAGTATTCCTGACAGATTTTTTGAAAACGTTAGTTTTGAAAAAAAAGTCAGCAGACGAGAACGAAAACAAGAAAAAGAAAAATTACCCAGCATGCAAACGAGTTAAGCTTCGGATGAGAGAAAGGAAATGTTTTCTATTGTCATTGATATTGAACCAGGCTTTGTCACCATAACAATGGCTGTTCATTAGGAAGAAATATTGAACATCACTGCATGTATTAGGCAGAAATTAAATGATGACAGTGCACACAGACTTCATCAGGTTGCCGTCTCTGATTTGTACTGGAGTGTTCCTCCTTTTAACACTTCTCTTAATCATAAGGGGCATTACGCCCGTTCATCATATAGAGATAAGCAACTTAAAAATCATCGATCTTAGACGTCCTGTGCTAGGAATGGGTCAAAGTGGTAACAAGACGATGTTCGTGTCGCGAAAAAACATATCTAAGCATGAGTCACCTGAATATAAAATAACAAACACTCAGTCTGATGATATTCGCAAAATTGGAGTTGGTCTTAGTCGGGTTCCATCTCACAAGAGAGTTGAACTATCTGGAAAACTGTTGAATAGAGGATTGTACCAAAATAGAGTTAGCATGGCGCACAATGTATTGAAGAGCACTAATAAAAAGACTGTGACATCGAAAGCAAGTGTCTCTCAAAATTCAGGTCTAACGAACGTCAGAGAAGCACCTGATTTAGAGAAAATGAAGATAAAATCAAAACTTGGACTGCTTAACCATAAGAAGAAAGATCTTAAAAAGAAGGTGGTACCTGTAGTTGACAAGCAAAGTAAAGGAGGTGTTGTGACTCACTGTGTTCAACATTTACCATCTTGTGTTATCATAGGTATACAGAAGTGTGGTACAAAAGCGCTAGCGGAGTTTCTAAAGATTCATCCAAATATTTCAGTTGACTCAAGACAAACCTACTTCTTCTCACAATATTACCAACGGGGCTTAGCGTGGTATAAGAGTCAGATGCCGTGTAGTAGCAAACACACATTAACGCTGGAGAGAACGCCACAGTATTTCTACTTTAAAGACGTTCCCAAACGGATATATGACATGAACAAATCTGTGAAACTGTTAATAATTGTTAGAGACCCAGTAACTCGAGCTGTTTCAAATTTTGCAATGGCTAAAGATCGGAAAAGGGCTGAAGATACTAAAACATTTGAAGAATGTGTACTAAAGAAAGAAGGTGGTGAAAACAGAGTAAACTCTTCTTGCAAATACGTACAGAAGTCTAATTATCCCAAGTATATGAAACATTGGTTGGAAGTATTCTCCTTAGAGCAGATACATGTAGCAAACGGAGACCGTCTGGTAACGGATCCAGTTACAGAACTTGCTAAAATTGAAACATTCCTTAAGATCCCACATTTTATCAGTTCTGACAATTTTGTCATCAATACAAAAACGGGATTTAACTGCCTTAGAAATGTCAGTTCCACCGACATGAACTGTTTATCGAGAAAGAAAGGACGAGCACACCCAGCCATTAATCACAAGGTTATTTTAAAACTAGAAGAGTACTTCAAACCACTCAATCAGATATTCTATAGGATGATTGGACAAACGTTTGAATAGTGAAGACAGACGCATTTAGAGATATTTTATTTGGGTGTTGTTTTTATTTAATGTTATTTGTGCTAACACTGCCATGATATATAATAATACAGACGTAACCGCTTATGGGGCCAGGGGTTATGGGAAGCTGGAGAGAAGAGCTATTTATTTTGAGGGAGCTGGGGAGCACTGATTATTATTTTAGGGGAGCAAGCTCATAGTTTTGGGAAATTAGAGAGCCCTGACAAAAAGTAAAAAGTAAATCTAAAATGTCTTTTAAAGGAAAAGCCTCCATTTTGTTTGAATTTTTAAAATTGCTTTGGCTTAATAGTTTTTAAGTATGTGAATTTAATTATCCTACGGAAAGAAAAAAACATAGATAATAGGGAGAAGTTGCTAATATTGTTTGGAATTTTGGGAGAAGCTAAATTAATTTTACGGATTCGGGGAGCAAATGCAAAATATATTCAGGGAGCTGAGGATTTTCTTTCAGGGATTGGGGAGATCAATGCATTATTATCTGCAGTCTGTGATTGCAGCATTTCCTGGTCATACTCCCGTTTTGAACTTTTTTCAATGAAAACCTGAACTCCATAAATTTATGTGACAGCTACATTTCTTTTGGGTTGGTGTCTCAGATTTGGTAACACTTCAGAGTTGAATACCAGTCAATACGGATATAAAAACAAAATAGAAAGTGAGTATAAACCTCGATGTGACGCTCGTCTAGAAGGATTGTTGTCAGTTACAAGCGAAAGTATGTGCACAAAGTACGAGGGGCGTTCAATATGTAATGAAAACAGCCCAGTATAGCCCAAAGTTTTATATTTACACACTTCATAATAACTTTCATTAAAATGTCTGTTTCTTGATTAAATAAATGTAAAATTGCAGTTGTCCAGTTTACACAAGCCACTTTCAAGATAGGGTACTGAAGTACATGTCGATATTAAATAAAACAATGTTTTCAAAAGCAGATAACTACATGACGATGGGTGTTTTCAGTCTGCTCCTGCGTGTGGTAAATATCCATATATTGGTGAGTTATACCTGCAAAATTTTTTGATATTGCTTTATATTCTTTGAAATACTGAGGCTGCCATATTGGTTAAAGTCCTCCCTTATACTACATTTTCTGGCATTCCATTGACAGCGTCGTTTTTGTGTAAACGAATACATAGCGAAAATCTATACGAAAATTTGTATTTTTTTCTGGTCGCTTTGATGCTCATTTGTATGTAACACAACCGATTTGAAATTTCCATATTTAATCTCACCCACAAAGTACCCCCAAATACGTCATTCGAAATAAGAAATCACTTAAAAGAATGCCATCTCTGGCTTACACTGAAATGGATCAGACAAAGTACCGTATTTCATCGATGTTTGCATTCGGATGCATTATTTGGACATTGTCACACGTATTTACATGTACATACTCTGGCTGGCTAATTTCAGACAATGAAATTGTAGGAAATGAAAATGGTATACCACTCAGGAGATACCCCTAGATGTTTTAGTTTAGCTGGTCTGCTGCCTATGCACTATGTGTATTGAAACTTCGATACAATCAAAATTGTCCTTACCTGGTACAAAGCCACAACTCCGATTTCCAAGAACCGTGTGTATTTTAGTGATACGTCCATTGCTTAAAACGACGTCAACGTAAGAGGGGGAAACGTAATAAAACCGTTTGCACGAGAAATCGGTACCAGTCTAAAGTTTGTATTGCTATAGCAGATTAAGGGGAAATGTGTCAAAAAACTATTGATATGTGATTCATGCATGTTAAATGTTTGTTTTAGAAAATACAGCATGCCTTTCTACCTTTGTTAAAATGAGTCTTTACAATTCTGAGGAAAATATATGCAGTGTATATTAGTTTGTTTTTAAAAAGTCTGTAGCTTATTTAATTTGGAAAGATAAAATAATGTTTCTTGCACCATTATAACGGCAATGCTTTGATCCTTCGTTTGGCATATGACATAAAATCCTAACGCGTTTGTGGATGGAGTTATGAATGGGTTTTCATTACATATTGAACCCCCCTCGTACTGGTTAACCGCTAAGTCAATCGTGTGTTTAGGTGAACTGACCGTCTCGACATGACCAAAGTTGTTGACTGGGACGTAAAACAGACAGACAAGTAGACAAAACAAGGCATAAAAGTGTAGCGAGAGGACATAGAGCAGTCATCCTATTGAGACAGTGGATATAAGATAATGTTTAATGTCACGGTTGCACCAACAGTGCTTACAGCGAGTCTTCAAAAGTTATTGCTGAATCCATTTGACCTCTGGGTGGGATGTTATTTGTGGAGGATGTCTAGTATGCACACCTTTGCCTCTCTGCAAATACAGAGAGGGACATATTGACTAAATATCTGATCAATGTTTAGCGCATGAAATGTAGCAAGCCATCTCATGATTATTAATTCTTAGCCATGTTGGCGCAACCACACCGACGCACAAAATTATCTCATAGCTCTAGACGTTTTTTGAATACCCACAACATATGTTTTGGTTAGTAAATAAGAAATACATTTTTAATTTAAACGCCTGTAAAATAACGAGTATGCATTTTCAATTAAGAAATGGGAATTCTTTCTGAGGAAGATTTTTTTTATTTTTCGAAGTTTTATGAAGTAAAGAATGCCAAGTGTTCAGTTCAAAGTAAGTGGTGCCCGAATGGCGTCACGGTAACTTTGAACTGAACACATGACGTTCTTTACATAATGAACACCCATCTTTTATATGTGCAGTTTTTATTATATCTAATATATAGAAATTGCATTGTATATACTTTAGAATACAAAACCATTTTGTATTTAATATTATCCATATACACTGAACCGAAGTTCTAAGTAGACACTTTTCAATTTCTTTTTTTCTGACTAAGCCCAATGATATTGAAATGAATGTTTGCCCAAATATGTGCACTGTAATGGACTTAAGTTAAGCGGTTTCTATCACTTCACGATTTTTGGGTTTAAACATGCAAAAATCAACTTTTTGAAGACAATAAGCGTTTTGAGTGCAGTTTTATCGAATTCAAGTACAGGTGCTTGCAAACATAGCTAGTCGACTTGAAAAACACCAAACCCTTGACATTTTGCTTGTGACAGACTTTTTTATGAATTTTTAAAAATTGATAATTTTCCGAATTTTCCGAAATTTTCGGAAATCATCAGCTGCACAAGTCATACTAAAATCATTGTATGGGTTTTATTTTATGTTAATATGTTAGACAAAACATCCTGCAACTTGATGAGGCCATTTTCAAACGATATTTTTTACTAACTTGATATCCACTTCCCATTTTAATGTGAAACTTTAAAGGTCATTTAAATGGCATTTGTTAAAGATTTCTTTTAATTTGTAAGCAGAACAGTGACGCCAATTCATAATGAAGAACCCATGAAAATTGCACTGCTGTGCCGTAGATAATAAAGTGTACGGAGCAATGCAAAGTGAGTATGCAAACTGCATGGTTAAGCTAAAAATCCTTGATTAAGTTGTTGACCGTAATTGAGTGTTCAGTTGTCAAAAAAAACTTTTGTTTCTTTTCATCTTATATCACAGCTGTTATAAACATCTTCAAACTAATTAAAATATAAATGGATAACGTATCTGATGAATAGTTTATATCGCACTAAAAAGTGTGACTTTTTGAAATGATGGTACCTTTAATCCGACCTCGTCTGTGCAAGGTCTACCAGTCACTTTGAAATGACATAATTTGCAGAGTCTCGACAAAGTCTATGACTTTTTTTTATAGAGTTTAAATTTTGCGAGAGCGATTTTTACTTTCTGAACGGGAGCAGAAATTGTATGGTGGCTACTTATAACTTCGGTTCAGAACAGTCATTGAGATGTGCGAACACGGCAAGTCTCGAACCAACGGCCTCAGCTATTTAGACTAGCTTGGATAATAAAATATGGCAAATTTAGCTAGTACATTATAACCTGTCATAAGCGGTCGCACAAAATAAGACCAAAATTGGTTTTTAAGACCGATTATCCCTTAATACAGGTCAAAATTATTGAGAGCATTCTGCAATACTTTTGACCTTCATTAAACTACCAATTGTCCTTAAGACCTTTGTTTTGTCTATTTTTGAGTGGCCGCTTAAGACAGATTTTACTGTATTCGTACAAGAGAGTGAATAATAGGGTCAGGTCGGGTAACTTCGGACATCAGGTTAATTCGGACATACCTTTGCAAACAGTGGAAATCCAGATGAAACGGCTCCTTATGAGCCGTCTCATCAGGATTTTCACTGTTTGCTTAGTTTTATGTATTTTTCTATTCCAATAATTAAAATAGGAAACGAACAAGGTCGCTGTCCGAATTCACCTGGTATCCGAAGTTACCTGACTTTACCCAAGAAGTGTTTACCAGACTACATGGATACGCAGACTGATGTTCCTTAGTTCAATACATGTAGCGATAAGGACAAAAGTAAAAAGAAACAAGTATGTATCCTCAATTATCTTTTATTTTTCTTGTCAGTCATTATTCAATTATATAACATTCATACATGTGTACAATTTTATATCTTGATCGTTTCTCAAAAGAAAGGTCTAAGTTACTAGATATGGTAAGTCGGGTATATTCGATCAGACAGCTAATTTCGGACAGCGGCCTTGTTTGTTTCATATTTTAATTACTGGAATGAAAAATAAACTAAGCAAACAATGGGAGCCCTGATGAGACGGCTTATATAAGAGCCGTCTCATCTGGATTTCCACAGTTTGCAGAAGTATGCCCGAATTTACCTGATGTCCGAAGTTACCGGACTTTACCCTAATGCCTAGATCGATATGCTCTGCTGCACTGTCCTACCAAGTCCCAAGCAAACAGTGAAAATCCTGATGAGACGGCTCCTTATGAGCCGTCTCATCAGGATTTTCACTGTTTGCTTAGTTATTGTTTTTTTCTCCAATATTTGAAATATGAAACAAACATGGTCGCTGTCCCAATTAAGCTGTATGTCCGAATATACCTGACTTTACCCTATATTACATGTAGGCATATGGGCAAGCACCTAAGAATTTGGTACTGATCGCATCGGCGAGTAGCCAAAGCTCAGACAAGCTTGCACATCCGTGCTGCCTCGCCAGAGCATTCGCTGCTCGCATACAAATAAGCATCGTCGTGAGAAATCTTGACATAGACTAGTTCAAAGAATCATTTACACGAAGACCATGTTCGTTTAGCCCTTTGTATACTGGAAATCCCTAAATGGGGTACAAATTGTACTTTGGCAAACAGTAAAGATGCAGAACGCGACATTTCATCAGGGCCTGTACAGACATGGCGGTTTAAACTTAACTCTCGTAAATGGCTATGTAAATTTTGCAATCCTCAATCAACCAAATCAGATTCAAAGCACAGACTGTAGCTCTAACTCTAGATGAGCGCTCACATTGGCAATTGGGGTAACTAGGTACTACGTATATATTAGGTAATATAAGGTACCTTTCCACGAGGTCGAACAGACATCGCACTGAGTTAAAAGTTTGAAATCAGTGTCAAAATAGTCCTTGGCATTTATTTTTAAACATGTCCCATCAATGAACTTGATATGTTTGCACTTTTTGTAATACATTTTTTCTATCATGCATTTTCAGCTTCATGAAACAAATGTACGCTACTATAATGCAAACTTATCATATATGATACCTGATTGCTTATTATTATTTTATTTATTTATCAAGTTGGAGCAAAAAGATACGATGTGAGGCTTTTCCGAGCATCTACTCTTTTTCAAACGAATGCAATACGATTTGAGCATGAACGTTAGTTCTGTTTATCTTATAGAACTATCATTACTTTGAAATCGCGTTTTTGGCGTGAAACCGTCAATATCTTGCCTCTCTAACTGTACCATGCGCGGATCCAGAGGAGGGGACAGGGGGTCCGGACACCCTGAAGAATCGCAAAAATATAGGGTTTCTTAGCAATACTTGTCCGGGACCCTTGGAAAATCGAAAAACTACCTAGCCAGCAGCAATGCTGGGCCATCATTGGTATAGTCCGTGCTTGATAAGAGTAGGGTGACGAAACAAGTATGAATGAAAAACCTATATTTGTCCAATCAGGTGAGTAAAGTACCATAACGTGACCAACTAGGTAACTCTACTCTTATTGAGCACGGACTCTAGATTCATTTTAACTGAGGCTACCGACAAACAAAATCAAAAACAAGGTAAACTCACCAATGTTTGTTTACAACGATTCTCTTTGAAACATCAGTAGTTCTGTCTTTACATGGAAATAATAGTATTGTTTTATATGAGCCAGTGCATGGGATTTCCAACAATGTGGCATTTTGACATGTGTAGACTCAGATGAGCCTCTGCAGCCTCCTTTTAAGCTTAGAAACTCTAAATGATGTTCAGTCAGTAGCTAAACAATCATAGAATACTCAAGCGACTAGCAAAGGCTCTGATCAGACTGCGCGTATGCGCAGGCTGATCTCAGGCTTTGCTGGTCGCACATACCACATTGTTGGAAATCTCATGCACTGGCTCATATAATGCTTTCAAGGTTGATAGGCATTGGGAGGTTTGGTAGGCATGATGCCCGCTATTAACACAAGGCGCCTCGATATAGTATTCGACTCTGCTGATATTGTGATAAATTGATATGAAGATAACATTCAAATCACATACACATCTTCAGATGATATCGAGACATATTAACATTAAATATGCCTAGCTTAAAGGAGGAAAAGTTGCTTAGACACAATGTATCTACAGTCAGAACAGGAGAGTATTTCCGAAAAAAAAAATCAAATACAATTGCACTAATCTTTTTTTCAATCCATTTTGTATCTAAACTTTTCACAATGTGCATCAGTGTTGCTACCATGCTAAATATGTCATATATAATGGCTAACTGGATGAAGCAGTGCATTCAGTAACTAAAAGTTAACAGGGACGTAGCTAGTCTAAAACTAAAAGTACGCACAAGTTTGTGGAATTCTCTGGATGCTTTCGAAAAGGGAATATATAAAAACAGAGTAGACCCAGATGAGACGCCGCAAAAGGGGGTCTGCGCTGTTTGCCAAGATAAGCACACTCTTGGTAAGGGTAGATACTAAAACTCATATATAGGGGTTTGATCAGGCTCTCATTCACTTTGCGTTGTTTGGTGATAAATCCTCAAAGGGTGCCTATGAGGAGTTGAATTCATCACAAATTCTGTCAAAATTGGATATCGAGAGATTATTCAGTTCCAGTGGAATTTAAGATGTACGACCTTTACACAATGTGGTTTCATACAGTGCAATTAAAGCACACATTTTTCATAGCTGCATATGGACAAAATTTGTACATGAATCGGTTTTGATCAGCCTGATTTTACCCAAACTAGTCACAGCAATTGGCGTAGCTCCAATTACGCAGTTACGCACGTGTATATAAAAAAAGCAACATTCAAGCGAGGTCACCTAATGTGGTTAAAGTGATTTCCCATGCCATAGGGAACTGCTTTTAAATGAAAGAATTCGCTCCCTCTGGGAGCAAATTCTTCCTTTAAGAGAAGTTTGCTCCCTCTTGGAGCAAATTCTTTCCTTTAAGAGAAGTTCCCATTATGAAAATGGACACACTTGAAGAGAATCACCTTTTGGTCCAGAAGTCTCCCTTTGATATGCGTATTTTTTCAGCGTTCTGACTACGCCAATGACAGTTTTTGGTGGACACAGTTGTACAAGAATGGTTTCGTTTCATAACACGAATTATTCATAGCTGCATGTGGACAAAATTGTACAAGAATCGGCTTTGATCAGCCTGATTAAACCCAAAACTAGTCACTTTTTTCAGTAGACATAGTTGTACAAGAATGGTTTTGTTTCATAACACGAATTATTCATAGCTGCATATGGACAAAAATGTACAAGAATCGGTTTCGATCAGTCTGATTAAAACCAAAACTAGTCAAAGCTTTGGGTGGACAAAGTTGTACCATAATCGGTGTTGATCAGCTGGATGATACCACAAACTAGTCACAGCTTTTGTTGGACTTAGTTGGACAAGAATGGTTTCATACAGTGCAATTAAAACACGAATTATTTATTGCAGCATGTGGACAAAGTTGTACAAGATTCCGTGTCGAAAAGGATGATTAAAACCAAATCTATTCAAAACTTTGTATGGACAAATTTGTACAAAAATCGGTTTTAATCAGCCTGATCAAAATTCAAAACAGTTACAGCTTTGGGTGGACATAGTTGGACAAGAATGGTTTCATACAGTGCAATTTAAACACAAATTATTCATTGCTGCATGTGGACAAAATTGTACAAGAATGGTTTCATACAATGCAACTGAAACGCAGATTATTGACAATTTGAGCCACAACAAACAATGAATCAACAGCAGCCTATGCCACTTGGCGTTCAAATACAGTTTACTGTTACAAAATCTTTGCCCTAGATTTTGTTATTGTTTAAACAGCAAAACATGTTGATAAACCTTAATAAGTAATAGACGCTGGTGGACAAAATGGTACAGGAATCGGTTTGAATCAGTCTGACAAACACATGAATTAATCATACCTGCAGGAGGATAAAATGGTACAAGAATTTGTTTTAACCAGTCTGATAAAAGATGAATTAATCAAACCTTTAGGTAGACAAAGAAGTACTAGAATTGATTTTAACCAATCAGATAAAATCACAATTAATCATAGCTGCAGATGGACAAAGTTATACAAGAATGGGTTTTGAGCAGTGTGATAAAATCCCGAAATTATTCATAGAGTCAGTTACCATTTTGTACAAGATTGGTTTCAGTCAGACCAATAAACCCCAAACAGCATAAAGCGGACATAGATGAAAAAAAATATTTTTTTTTTATTAGCCTGATAAAAACACACCAAAGTAAGTAAAGGTGCAAAGATCAGGAATCGATACAATCAAGTACCACACCTGACCCAGAATACCAATGGGAAAGTGACAAACTCACAGTTAGACACCACAAACCAGAGCCAAGAGGTCAGCCCTTTTCAAGCAGGTGACTACAAAGCACATATAAACATACGCGCACAAAGACATAGCAAACACAAGACAGAAAAAAAACCCATAAAAGATCCACAAAAGAAGTACCGCCTTGGAACGGTCAGTAAAACATTTTAATGGAGGGCATGTGAACATGTGAACATACAGGGGCCACTCAATAAGTAACCAGCCTAACGTATTTCCGATTGAAATAGGTCACCTTTTCTTTTATGAAATAAATCTCTATCTTCGACCTAATGTTTGAAAAAATATTATCTAATAATTTAACAAAATTATAGTTCCATTGCAAGTGTGCTAACATGGAAATGTGCAACAATTCTATGTTTGAGTCATTTTCATAAGGCAAATTGCATTTCTTTTACTTGTAACTAAGCTATAATTGAAGCCAATAGAATATTTTTTTCAAAAAAATGAAAATAAGTTTCAGTGCTCTTGATAATATTCAAAGTGTACAGACTTAATAGTTACAATTTTCCTTAGAAGGAATGGAAATTTCATTTGTGAACATTTGAGAATTCAGACATTTTACTCCTTTCTATTTTTATAAATGTTAATTGATACATTACATAAAAAGTTGTTAGAAGTTTTACTTTCTGAGAGCTTCCAACATGTCTGAAAAGAGTTATGTTCCAGTGTCCTTTACCATGGGTCACTTAAGTTAGTATTGTGATTGATCAAATAATGCAATCTTGTCGTTTTTATGCCACTATTTAGGCGACGAATTTCTGTTCCATTTATATATTACACATGTACACATCATGTTGTATACTAAAGATATCAATCAAATAGTAACATTTACGTAACAACCAAAATCGATGAAAGCAAATGATTTGACTGTCTGGCCATGCTTGAAGAAGCAAATAAACTACCAAGTAATGAACCAATAACGCTTAAATTTTGTACATATGTCTAAATATGGGGATCAAATACACAGTAAAAATCATGACTGTTTTTTGTTATTAATTATTTCATTTCAGAAACAACATCATATAACATATATAGGCATCATACATTTTACTATACACAAGTTTTAAGTAGTCATACTGTAAAATAAGGATAATATGATACCACAAAATGCGTAAAACATGAGAAAATGCCTTTTAGTATCTATGCTTATACTCAATCAGAATCCCTAATACTGACGAAACTTCAGTACTCAGTGTATCAGCTGGGGTGGATATCCAGACTCTGGCATCGGTTCTACATAGGCATTGTTTGCAATGGTACAGAAAAACATTTTGTCACGTTTTGTTAAGCATGATGTATGACTAGTTGACATTCATATACTATCATCCCTTAATATGTTTTACAAGGTGGCTTCAGAAACTATTTATGAGAAGAAGGAGGGGGTGGGTAGAAAAAAGGAGAGGGAATATAGGGCATTAGAAAGAACCAAGTGCGTGGCGTTATGACTGTTACTGTCAGTTAAAAATAGGTCAAGCTGGTTACTTATTGAATCACCCTCGTAGATTAAATCAGCCAAAGGCAGACAAAGTATCCTAGCTGTATGTCTATCAGTAATAAACTAGTGTGGTTCCAAGAGTTCTACACCCTATGTGTTTATGTATAACATAATAAGTGTCTTTACATAATGATTTTAAACAATATAGTGATTTATCTATAACAATGATAAAACATTCATGTGATATGTCATTTAAGAAATATGGTAAACCTAAATTTAAAAACAGATATACAATGACGCTATCTATATCATTTTCGCAGATAATGCCACATTGCTACTGGTTTTCTAAGCGATGTCATCATTTGATTCCAGTGTGAAAGCTCTGTACCGGAAGTACTAGCACCAACAATCACGTGGCCTAATGATGGTGTCCTGTTATCAGGTAATAATTCTGCCACTGTTATGCGTAATTGAACATTCTGAAAGAAAGAAAAACATATTGTAATCATTGTTTTTGAGTCACAATATGATAATTTGGTACTTAACGCACTGTCGAGCAATGAAGGCCCTGGGGAGCTTGCGTTGCTTGCATACCGAAAGTTAGCCTGGGTCTAGCATTTGCCAATATTTCCTTAAGCTAATATTCTAAAAATTAAGATAACAAAAAGAAAACACATCAAAAGTATCGGTAGTCTGTTATAAATTTTGGTAGATATTTGACCAAGAAACGGAAAAATAAAAACAAATGAAAACAAATGATAAGACTAGAGCCCAGGCTAACCCAAAGTATGGATGTATTAGAAACATTTGTCCTTAACCATTTTTATTCTGAATTCATTCTTATGTGAGTTCTCCGTTTCCTTTTTGAGTATTGACGCATTAATGGCGGCTTGAAAATCAGCAGCGCATGTTGTATGTCTTTAGAGAATGACTCTACGCATTAGCATTAAGTACAATTCTCTCCAAAACAATTATGCAATTTTACAGAACAATATTCAAAATGCTATCAATATGGCAATTATTTCTACAATATAGTTTTATTATTTCTAACGCTGTATTTGATCTTTTGCAGCCAGGTAAATCTGTTATAATATTTTGTCGTCTACTGTTCTTTGTTTGATTGGGTTTTTTTTTCAAAAAACTTTTTCTTTTGAAAAAATCATTTCCCAAATATATGTACCAACAGAGTGTCATAATATTTGTATCCACATCATGTCAGACCTTCTGTCGGGGTTTCAATCTAGGTACAAACTGTTTGCAAGGGTTATCATCAGGTGTGGTACTTAATTGTATTGATTCCTACTCTTTGCCCTCTATCTTACTTTTATCATCAGGCGACAAAATGTGTCACTGAGCAGTAAACGATTGGATTTAGAGTAAATAATATAATTGTCAAGCCCTCTTGCAACAACCTGAATCCTTTTCACACAGGGTCACTTAGTTGTATTAGTAAGGGGAAAAGCTTTTGAAATGACCCTTTCCATTGTACATAATGTGCGGCAGCAACATGCGTCGTCTATGAAACTATAGTCAATGGCCATATGCGAGTATATTCATCAAAATGAAAAATCGAACAAAAGATTTAGCAAAATGGTCAATGCCAACGAGTCAAATAATGTTAAAATAATACATATTGTACCACTTTACATATGTCAAGCAAATAGAACCAATGTCTGGTGATGATTAAAATTACTTTGGCTTGCATTACAACAATTAATCATGGTTGCTAGTAAGTGATTTTGGACCACCACTAAAATCAACAACCTCTTTTTCAAATATCTTTGCTATGGAAACGAAATGTGGTACACATATCAATTTAATTCTTTTAGTCAAATAAGGATATCAAGTAAACGGTATCTAATGCCAGTTTAAAGAGGCTAGGTCTGCAACTATGACCATTGTTGTGTAATGACAGCTTATTACAGTAAAGACTGTAACAAACTCTTGATGGCCTAAAACAATAGCACACCCTGCTTATCATAATTGCCTCGTATAATATTCTGCTGTTTGTAGAAATAAATTAGTTCAGAGCTAGAACCCACTTTGTTAAGTTGTGTATCGAGTACATAACAAGTTGTTTGGCGACGAGATTTTTTGTGCCTGAACTCAAATTTTGGATTTAGAATTTTTGGATTAACATCACTAAAATGGCTAATTTTGCAATAGGAAATATTGGTGAATTCAGTGAATTAACAGAAACGTGGAAATCTTATACGGAACGCGTAAAACAATACTTTATGGCAAACGAAATATCTGATGACAGGAAAGTTCCAGCTTTGCTAGCTTTGATGGGAGGAAAAACATATAGTCTCCTACGGAATTTGACATCGCCAGATGATCCAGCATCCAAAGGATTCAATGCCATAGTAAAACTGTTGGATGATCACCTTTCACCTAAGCCGTTAGTGATTGCAGAACGTTTTCGCTTCCACAAACGTGACCAGCAAGACGGTGAATCGATTCCCGTGTATGTGGCCGAATTGAGAAAGCTTTCGGAACATTGCGATTTCAAAGCTAACTTAAATGACGCTCTGCGGGACAGATTAGTTTGCGGAATTAAACATGGAAACATTCAGAAAAAGCTTCTCTCAGAGTCAGACTTGACATTGCAAAAAGCAATAGACATTGCAACAGCCATGGAAACAGCGGCAAAGGACGCTGTGGAGCTGCAGCAACAACACAGACCAGATTCTGTACACCAGCTTAGCAAGAAGCCTACTTCAAACACTAAGCCAAAGGAGAGAAATAAGGCATGTTTTCGCTGTGACCGGTTCAATCACACGCCTGATGAGTGCCGTTTCAAGGAAGACACATGTCGTTTTTGCTCCAAGAAAGGACACATCGAGAGAGCTTGTTTGAGCAAGAAAGCTCAGCAGAAAAATCAATCCAAGAAAAAGAAATTCAAACCTGTGAAAACTGTTGACGAGGAAACTCTTTTAACTGTTAGCATAAATACGGTAAACAGATCTGACATTATCAGTGTTACACCCAAGATAGAAGGAAAGTACTTGAAAATGGAACTAGATACTGGCTCTGCTATCTCTGTTATCCCAATTAGGATTTACAAGAAACTGTTTCATCACAAACCGCTATCAGTGACAAAAACCAGACTTAAGACATATTCAGGACAAACAATTACACCAGCAGGAATAATTAATGTTAATGTGAACTATGAAGGTCAAGAACATAATCTGGATTTATTTGTTGTGAAAAATGATAGCCCTTCATTATTTGGCAGAGCATGGTTAAAGTACATTAAACTTGACTGGAACTCCATTAAGTTTTTGCAAACGGGCAAAACTACAGATGAAAATCTTCAAGATATTTTGAAAAAGTACAAGTCAGTTTTCACAGAACAATCAGGAAAGGTTAAAGGTGTGCAAGCTACCTTAAATTTGAAAGAAAATGCACAACCCAAATTCTGCAAAGCAAGGCCAGTACCTTACGCTTTAAAGGACAAGGTTGAAAAGGAATTAGAACGTCTTGAAAATGAAGGGATTATACAGAAAGTAGACCACAGCGACTGGGCTACCCCGATTGTAGCTGTTCCAAAGGGAGACAACACAGTAAGAATATGCGGTGACTACAAGACAACTGTGAACCCTCAACTTCAAGTGGATCAATATCCATTGCCGAAAATTCAAGACATATTCGCATCTCTAGCAGGCGGACAGCGATTCACGAAAATAGATTTGCGCCAAGCTTATAATCAACTGGAAATGAATGATAATTCCAAGAGTTATCTCACCATTAATACGCACAAAGGCCTATATTCATACAACCAGCTTGTATTCGGAATTTCAGCCTCGCCTAGTATTTGGCAACGTACAATGGATCAGGTATTGAAAGGAATACCAAACACCAGTTGTATTCTGGATGACATCATCATCACAGGGAAAACGGACGATGAACATTTAAAAACTCTTGAAGCAGTACTTCAGAGACTTATGGACTATAACTTGCGCGTAAATGAAACTAAATGTAAATTTTTCCAGGAAGAAATTACATACTGCGGACACAAAATAGACGCAAATGGATTACACAAAACGCAAGACAAGATTGAAGCGGTAATCAACGCGCCAAAGCCTGAAAACGTGACACAACTACGTGCTTTTCTGGGACTAGTTAACTACTATTCTCACTTTCTACCAAATTTGGCAAGTGTGTTACATCCCCTGTATCAGCTCTTAAAGCAAAATGTAAAGTTTATCTGGACAGAAACAGCTCAGAAAGCATTTCAGAATGTAAAGGAAATGATAACATCTGACATTGTTTTGACACATTACGATCCAGATTTACCAGTAAAGCTAGCTTGTGATTCATCATCATATGGATTGGGAGCCGTGATTTCCCACGTCATGGAAAATGGTGAAGAAAGGCCAATTGCATTTGCTTCACGAACGCTAAACTCTGCAGAGAAAAACTATGCACAAATTCAGAAAGAGGCCTTAGCTATCGTGTGGGGAGTAAAGAAATTCTACTGCTATCTTTTTGGACGAAAATTCACACTTTTGACGGATCATCAGCCACTGATATCTATCTTCGGTCCAAAGAAAGGGATACCAGCAACAGCAGCATCACGTATGCAACGTTACGCATTATTCCTACAAGGATATGATTACGATATTGAGTATAAAAGCTCAAAATCGCATGCAAATTGCGATGGACTTTCGCGACTTCCGTATTCACACGGCGAGGAACTACCAGATAGTGACTCAGCGGAGATATATAACTTGTCACAATTAGACAGCCTGCCTGTATGTGCCAATGACGTTAAACGTGAAACGCGTCGCGACCCTACCCTGTCAAAAGTCCTTGACTTTACAATGAATGGGTGGACTTACAAACCTCAAGACGAGATACTGAAACCATTCTACATGCGTAGACATGAACTCTCAGTTCAAAATGGATGTCTTATGTGGGGAATACGCGTCATAATTCCTGTCAAGCTACGGAATAAAATGCTTGATGAACTACATGTTGGACACATAGGTATCGTGAAAATGAAAGAACTTAGCAGAAGTTTCTTCTGGTGGCCAAAACTAGATAGTGACATTGAACAATTAGCTAGAAAATGTTCAGGATGCCAGATCCATCAAAAGGCACCACCAAAAGCTTCACTTCATCCTTGGGAATGGCCCTCCGCACCCTGGGAACGGATACACATTGATTTCGCTGGCCCATTCTTGGGACATATGTTTCTCATCGCGGTAGACGCACATTCGAAATGGCCAGAAGTACACGTAATGAATACCATAACTGCTTCAAAAACAATTGATGTTTTACGACAAATATTTGCACAGTTTGGAGTAGTAAAGCAGATCATTTCAGATAATGGTAGGACATTTACAAGTGCGGAATTCCAGAACTTTGTGAAAAACAATGGAATTATTCACAAAACTTCAGCACCGTGGCACCCTGCTACTCAAGGACTAGTTGAACGTTTCGTACAAACATTCAAACAAGCTATGAAATCAGCAGTAACTGATGGTGGTTCATTAAATCAGAAAATTACATGTTTCTTACTACAATATCGCAATGCAGTGCACGCGACTACAAATGAAAGTCCTGCAAAACTTTTACTTGGTAGACAGTTGCGCTCTCGCTTAGATTTAATCAAACCAAACACCAGGGACATTGTTGAGAAAAAGCAATTTGAATCATTCACAGAACCTAAACGCTCTAAATTTTCTGAAGGGGAAAAGGTAATGGTGCGAGACTACAGAGAAAATACGAACAAATGGACAGACGCTAAAATTACTGAGAAATCCGGACCGCTTTCATACAAGGTTACCACTGGAGATCAGGGAACATGGCGTCGACATGCAGATCAGATGGTTCGAACATCGGTTGAAACTACACAACCGTCGGAGAACACATCAGACGTTAATTTGGATATAAGTGCTCCAATTATTTCAAGTGAATCCTCGGATAATAGCAGCCAGCAACCCGCGGACACACAACCTGTTAGGCGATACCCACTACGCAACAGGAAGCCTCCGGACAGGCTCACTTATTAGTCTTCGGATTATTAGTGAATAAACGTGTAAATATTGTGCTTAATGCTCATTGCAGTGAACAAGGGCATAATAATCCCTTACTGTAATGATATGATGAGTTAAGAAGTAATGATCACATTCTTATCTCGGATGCATTTGTGTAAAGTCTGGTTTCTTTCAGGCAAGCGACTTTCATGAATGGGGCTTATCAGCTTGGGGAATGTATTGTTTTCATTAATGGCTTTTTATCAGAAATTCATTAATGAATATTATGTTTAGCTTGAATGAAATAGTTTTCAAGTGATAACGGCTTGTCTCATTGAGTCCAGGCTAAAGAAAGTGAATGTATTGTTTATCGTACATGTTTTTACGTATTGCAATGAAATCTTATGTTCCACATGCTATGGTTAATGGAAATACTATTCCAAAGACACTTGGATTTAATAACATGCGTCTAACACACGTAGACATTTTGACTTGGATTAAATAACGTACGTGACACTCACAGACATACTACAAGCAAAGTCAATAACATGATGGACTAGCAAAGTCAATAACAGTGAGAACTTCCAATCTAGAGGAGGGGAAATGTTGTGTACTGACAGCTTATTACAGTAAAGACTGTAACAAACTCTTGATGGCCTAAAACAATAGCACACCCTGCTTATCATAATTGCCTCGTATAATATTCTGCTGTTTGTAGAAATAAATTAGTTCAGAGCTAGAACCCACTTTGTTAAGTTGTGTATCGAGTACATAACAACCATTTTTCTAAATTTTTATGTTCTTTTTAAATCATTTGTAAAAGTAGAATTAAGTTATGTTTTCACAATAAATCTGTTCACTATAGCTGAAAACTGCACGGAAAAGTAAAGTATCTTATAAAAACAGGTGTTTTTTCTCTTGTTGGTAATTATTTGCGTCCCTCCAATAATTATGGATAACATGAATACCGTTGTTTTGACACTGATAAGTTGTTAAGATTTACGGAATTGGTGAAATGTATGCCTGAATTTTAGTTTTTTAACTATGTTCTTGAAAAATAGAAACATTAGTTCTAAAACTAAAAGATCAAAAGTTACAGACTATGCAGCTTTAAATTCCAAGAAATAGTATTTTCTAATTTTCAAAATACACTTTTGACATAGTTTACATGCATTTCAATGGAAACAACGTCTAAATGCAAATTTGATACTCAAAGTTAAAGGCATGTAATTTTGTAGTGTGATGTGTTATTTATTAACTTTGAATAGATAAATTATTAAGTATTGATATATCCTCCTTTATTTTAATGACGTCTAGTCGGAATATATGATTGTGTGTTACCATACCAACCATATTCATAAGATATCTAAGTGGTTTTCACTAGTGTTCTAGTACATGCAAATTATTTCGGTATATCTGAGATTCAAGTCTGCTCACCAGAGGATTTAAATGGAGACACAATTATTTTGCAATGGTCACTTAAACGTTTGATTTATGTTTAAAACTTTGCTATATTCTCATTTTGATGAAATATGTATGGCTATACCACTGACTGTATGGTTTAACATTATAATCGTTTGTAGGCAAATTTGCATTTCTGTAAAATTTGATACAGTTCAGTAAGGATTGTCCATTGTGTATTTAAGAGATCACGACATATAATTGCCAAACACTTATTGCATGTATTTCTCTGGTGATCGATTTGGTATTAGCAAACAGAGCAGACCCAGCTGAAATGCCGCGTTCTGTGGCATTTTATCTGGGTATTCACTGTTTGCAAAAGTATCCGTTTAAGGTTTTCCAGTCTACAAAGGATGAAAAGTACTTTTGAATAAATAATCAATGTAACTGTCATCATCTGACTCGGAACAGTTTACCCAAGGGAGATGTAAATCAATCTGCTTTAATTTTCAGCTTGGAATATTCAATATTCAACATTCTTCTTGAAATGAAATTTGTCTAGGAAATAAGATATTTTGCCCCTAGAGCTGGTGTGTGAATCTGGAACTTTGAATTATACTACACGTTTTCAAGGAAGCTTTTGCATTCGTGCTTTGAATTTCATAAAGTTTTATATATTTCACCTACACAGCCTTCAACCTAAACATCTGACAAAAAGTCAATGAAAATGACTAAAAGTTAATTGACGTCCCAGCAAAGGGAATTTCTTACAAGTCTTATCTTACGAGCCACATCCTTTCCACCATTTTAAGGATATTTAACCATTTCATCACTGGTGGATACCTTAACCTGTCAAAAAGACAAAATTAAAGCAGTGGCTCAGTGGTAGAGTGCTTGACTCGAGATCGAAGGTCAGCAGGCTCGAGCCTCACCGGCGTCACTGCGTTGTTTCATTGAGCAAGACACATTAATCCTAGCTTAGTAATGGTTCAACCGAGGAAGACCCGTCCCTATCTAACTGAAATATTGCTGATGGAACGTTAAAAATCAAATAAAAAAATATTTGGCACTCTCCTGGTGATGCTGAAAGGTTTTTTCGTACTCTTAATCTAGTGCTAAACGTACTTATATCACGAGGCTCAATCAATACTTCCATTGTCTAAATATGCTGTTAAAACTGTTCCATATGTCTTGGCCTGGAATGTAACGTGTTCTATATGGCACTAATCAATAGAAATATTTTCACAAACGAACACTTTTAAAGATTCCCATACTAAATCAGATTATATCCTGAAACCGATTAGGATCTATAATTGGACTCTGTCAGGGCGAACTTGTTAATCAGGTTTCTCAATCAACTGATGATTGTATTAGATAGCATGGTAATGGTTGGTACCGCCACATTACGGAAGCAACTCAACAACAACAACTACCTCGCTGTCTCATTACACGTTTTCCCATATGTATTTGGGAAACAAAAAAAACTTCCATTCTGTCTCATAGCATGTTTTCCCATTATGTATGAAGAGTTTCCTTTTCAACCAATCAGTGGGCAAAGCAATGAGTCGGTTACCCTTTCATTCTGATGGATTATCCCATATATATATATATATTGAAACAGTACGTATGGAATAGTCCGTGGGTGACTGTCAATATACATGCTTCGTTAAAATTATGATTTTCTGTCCCGAAGATTGATTCGTGCAAACCCTGATGAAATGGCGGCATTTCATCAGAGTTTTCACTGTTTGCCAAAGTACCTGTTTGTCCGTATCCGGAAGGAAAAGGGTTAAAATGACACAGAATGGGAGTCGACATATGGGTACTATGATGACGGGGTCCATTATACTTACTGACAAAACTGAAGAGGGGACAGAGAAGATCATTGCTTCATTGAAGATAGGACACTTCTCTCCTCGCTTTACTGTCGTCTTTTTCTTACTCACTTTCTTCCCATTCTGTAAGAGGTACACTTTCACGAACGGATCTGTAAATAGAGGATCTTACATGAGTGCTCATATTTTATTGAATTTATTAAACGAGTTGGGGAAAAGAGATAAAATGCGAGGCTTTCCGAGCATTTTATCTCTTTTTCGTAACGAGTTAAATAAATTCAATAACTCAAGAGCACGAATGTTAGATTCTATTTATCATATGACAAATACTTTGAAATCTCATTTCTGGCGTAAAAACGTTAGATTTTTTCATTATGTGCGCAACGTTGTTATGGACGTCATAACGTTTCCCGTAAATCTATAAACCACTAGTGGTTTATCGATTTTATTGCATGGCGTTATTTCACTCCCAGACGCGACGTCATATGATAAAAGAAAGTAAAACATGTTTTTTTTTTGCTCCTCCATATACTTCAGACCTCGAACAATTTTGAAATTGGCACTTGCCCTGCATCACAAAAATATTGGCATACATGGGAAGAAATAATTTTCACTCGAGATATCAAAGTTTTCACTTTTCCAGCAGCCTGAGGCACTCGTAGATACGAGCGGACGAGTTTTATTTTCGAGCCCTGTCTTTATATCACCGTTTGGCATCACGAAGCGTGCTGGGTGTTAGCAAACGGTGATCGGGCCAGGGCTGGGAGATTTTCGTTCAATCACCATATCACCATAGGTCCTGTTCAGCAAACCGGAAGTGAGTATGGCCAAAAATGCAACAATCGCAGACCACATAGCCCAACCCATGGCATCGCGTGAAGTAGACACAAAACAATAAATGCCACACGACAGCAAGAACACAATGAAAGTAGAGCAACCAAGTCTCTCTTCCTCAGCAAGGTGACTGCAAAACTTGTATGTCCTGCATTATAAACAAGGACCAAACACAAAACCCTCACAAACAATGGGAGCAACAATCAATATTGAATCAACAACAAAAGAACCAGAACAAACATCAGCTGATAACATCGGGGGTGGGGGTGAGGGCTTAAATAGTAATTTACTGACCGAATCTTCGCCTTTGATTCTGTTGTTGTTAAAACCAAGCCGTAGTTTTAAAATCGTAATCTTCATTATTTTTTTATCCTCTAGTATAATATATAGTTTGTTATATGACTAGAGAGAATCCTGTCTCCTGATTGGCCCCATTTCTCTATGCCTACCGAAAAACTTATCTAAACGGGACTACACGTTGATATAGGATGAAAACCAGCTCAAACTAGTTTCCCAAAGTTAAAAGTTTGACACTTTTCTAATATCACCTGCTAGAGAGCTAAACTAGCATGATAAGTATGAAACTAGCGTGTGCTGTTTGAAATTGATATAATTTTCTGTTTCACCTTCCAACGGGTAAATGAAAGTTAACAACAGTTTTTGTTTCGTTTTGTTTGTTAATTTTTCTTTGTATGCATAAACAAAATGTAAAAAAGTGTTTTATAATTAAATTTTACTTTCTTCATTCAGAAAATATATATACATTTAAATATGCAAAATACTACATTGAAACATTTATTGACAGTTGGTAAACTTGTGAGAAATTATAAGGTTGATTTCAACTAGGAAATGTTCATTCATAGTTGAAAAGTCATATAACAAAACAGTTATTGACTTCAACTTCTGTAGACATAGATATTTATCGACCCTTAAATGTGATTTTCACTTTGGCCTTGCGGCCTTGGTGAATATCACTTGTTCGTGTAGATCCTCATGTCTACCTCATTGAAGTCAATGATTGTATAATATATAGTGAGCTGACCAAAACACCTGCCTTATTGAGTTCTAAGATGGGCTGTTTTCTAATGTATAGCTCCGTATATTGATTCCTGCAATTTAAGAATTAACAGAAACATTTTATTGTATTAGCTGTTGAACAATAATGGATAGTCTGAAGGTTAACTAAGTTTCTAAGCGAAATCTTAGACTGCGTTCGATTTGCATTGTGACAAGTTATACCAAACAGCTATAAATGGCATTTAAAGGCTGAGTGCAGTGAAGGAAACTGCATCATGAATAAATGTTATGTTATATAAATATAAAGTTTGGGACAAATAGTTTGAAAACGGAACTTATCAACTAGGCGAAAAACGAAGACTCTGGTGAGTCTGCGTGGATGCGCAGCCTCGCCAGAGCCTTCATTATTCATGCTTACAAACACACATGTCGATTTAAGGTGAAAAAGGAAAGTAACATTCTAACCCCACAATATAATACTGTTCATACACGTTATAAAAATGACTTGCATTTTGTAGCAGAGGCTGAAAACCAGAAAGGGTTTGTCTATATAAAGGCACGTAACGTTACTAACCTTTTCAATATACAAATGAAATTTAATCCCTGTCTCAAAGTTGTACAAATTTGTCGTGATGTTATATAAATCGAAAATTGCAAACAGTAGGTCGCTGTTCCATGTTTTACGGTCAAATGTCAATATACTGACTGAAATTTCTAAAATATTCCATTTTCTTATATTTTAGAGAATATATTTCAATCACAATCGAAAGTTTCTTATAGGATTCTGCCTTGGGCTCAATGACGATCCTGACCTAAATCTTTCATGATGACGAGTGTCTTTGGCTGGGCCCACCTTGGCTCCAATACTGGTTTTCTTAAGAGTGTCTATGTGTAAAAAGCCCTCTTCTTTGTTTCATCACAGTAAGTTAATCTGTATTATACTAATATTGACTTCAATGAGGTAGACATGAGGATTTATCTACCCGAAAAAGTGATATTCACCGAGGCCGCAAGGATGAGGTGAATAATACTGTAGGTAAATCCTTATGTCTACAGAAATTAAATTCAATGACTGTTTTGTAATATGACTTTTCAACTGTAAATGAAAATTGTCTACTTTAACTTTTGTAACTGGATATTTATTGTTGAATTCCTGTTTAGGGAGCGCTGTGGCTCAGTGGTAGAGTGCTTGACTCAAGACCGAAGGGCCGCGGGTTCGAGCTTAGTAATGGTTCAACCCAAGAAGACCTGTCCCGACATAACTGAAAGATTGGTGACTGGGACGTAAAGAATCAAATCAAACAAACAAAACAAAAAGTCCTGTTTAACCTTAGGACTTTCTCACAATTTTAGCAACTGTTTTTAAAATATCTAATTTAGTATGTATATACATTCTCTGAATGCAGAATGTAAAAAATAAACACATTTTTACGTTTTGTTTATTCAAACAATGAAAAATGAACTAACGAAACTAAACTGTTGTTAAAATTCATTAAATAGTCTTTAATTTACCTGTTGGAATCATGTCAACTTCATGCAGCCCATGCTAATTTCATACTCTTCATGCTATTTTTACCTTTCACGAGAGTGATATAAGAAAAGTGTCAAAATATCAACCTGGAGCTGGTTTTCATCCTGTATTAACCTGCATGCCAGTTTAGACCAGTTTTCAGATAGACAGAGAGATTTATGAAGACAAATTGGGCCAATCAGGAGACAGGATTCTCTCCAGTCATATAACAATTAGTTTTATTGTTTCTCTGTTATGATATATTGGAAAAAGTAGAAAGCCTCCATGTCAGCTAACCAATTTATATATTTTAACAACAGCAGAATCTAGTGCGAAGATTCATTGACCTCTCATATATAAACTGCATTGTTACACGTTAACCTGATAAACGTTGTCTATCTCACGGTATGTGTCTTTATCAGGTCATCATGACGTTGCACCTTTTGAATGACGTCGTCAATGACGTTAAATCGACACGAAAATAGATAATTACGTCATATTCGCTTATTTGAAGAGTGAACAAACTTGTAAACTGATAAATAAAATAACAGGTTTCTGTCTTTTGATATCGAGTTTACCAGGCTCGGCTTCGAGAATGCATGTTGAATAGCGAGGCAAGATATCAAGTTTACCTGGCTGGCCCCGCGGTTCAACATGTGTTCTCCAAGCCGAGCCTGTTGGAATGGCATGGGTGGATCCAGAGGGGGACAGGGTGTTCAAACCCTTCCTCCCCCCGGGAAATCACAAGTTGCTATAAGTTTCCTTAGATATTCCGGTCCAATTGCTTCTCGAAGGAGGTCCGTACGGCCCTCTGTGATATACGTTGATGACTAAAAAAAGTTGTCAGGATGGACATATACAAAAGTGGATTATTGTCATTGTCTATCTGACGTTTCAAAAGTAAGAATTGAGTGAGACGATTATCACTAAGAACTAACAACATATAATTCGGTATGAAATAAGGAATAAATTCAACTGATGCTACATGTATACAGATAGGTCCAGATAGGCAAAAGTTTCCAGCTTAAAATTGTAAATGTTTTCTTATCAATTAGTTTTAACATCTGTTTTGGGTGCTCAAAAGAACCGTTTCATTGAGGCGATTCTTGTGTGTACCCACAACATATATTTTGGTTTATAAATACGATTTTGTTTTCAAACTCTTACCTAGAAGCCAATTATGCTGCACGGCACACCCTATTCATTATAGTATGTATTGAAACTTAGCTAAAAACGAATAAGTAAGCATATACATGAACCATACATGTATATTTTTTGAATATCATACGATAATATTTACTGTTTAACTGTTGTTTCCTCTATGTACAATATTATCTTGATGGGAAATGTGCATGTTAACATATACATATTTTGTGGCCAAAAGCTAATTACCTTATAATATCATTGCAAACCAAATACATAGAATAGTCAAAATAGTTTCGTAAATGTTATCGAGAAGCTTTTATTAATCAAAATGCCTATTTAATTATTTTGCATCATCAAATGAAGTTTTAATCTGACTAAGGAGGTGAAACAAAATGTGCAGTGGAAGAACGATTGTATATTGTAAAGGCAATGTTGGTTACATGTATACCTCCGGCATCTTTGCTGTCTGTCCACTTGAGGTTACGAGCTTTCACGATGACGATGGTCAATCTTTCTGCTGTTGGAAGGTAGCTTAGCGAGAACATGATATCACCAAATTCCGTAGGTTTCTGAAAAAATACAATAAAATACCATACATAGGTCCAGACAAGCAAGTTTGTTAAGCTTGAAATTGGTATTATTTTCCTATCCACCAGGTTAAACATGTGTTTTGTGTGCTCAAAAGAACCGTCTCAATGAGACGGTTCTTTTGAGTATCCACAACATATATTTTGGTTGAGAAATAAGGAAAATTACTTTCAAATACGCACTCTTATCTTGAGGCCTCAATACAGCAAATAAAATCGCAATGTTCGAAATATGCTAAATCGCTGGGACCCGTTGTCCAAGTCATTTACGTTTCTGTCCCAAATCAATGTGAAAACTCAGTTGCACTTTATTAATATTTAAAAAAAATGAAAACATTGCCTACATTTTATATCATTATACAGTTACAAAATTACAACGTCCATTCAAGGGAGCTGCGAAAGATAGTTAAGAGACTTACCAAGTACAGGCAATTTCGTTTCATGTTTCATATAATTATATTTTCCTCAGGAAATTGCATAACTTCCATTAGAGTCTGGTCTAATGTTTCCACACGCAATTTGTTACTATATGTAAACTTGTTGGCATACAGTTTCAGATACAAAGATAAAACGATACACATAAATAAAATGCATATAATGACAGAACTGGTTCGTGCATTCGAACGGAACCTACCACATATACACTTGCCCAAAGTTCTAAGCGGTCTCCTTAAAATCACCATGTATTTGTCATATTAACACGGGCATTTGGTTCTTCATTAATTTCACGTGAAACATCATGGAATGATTTTTGTATGACATCTCTCAATACAATATGTCAAAACATGAATTATAACTAGTTAAAAATGATTAAAAATTTTTGTCAAAATTTTGGAATTGCTAGGTGACCGCTTAGAAGTTTGTGTGAGTGTAAATTTTATACCTCCGTCTACTCGTATGCGAATCCATCTTCGGGTTTTGCAACAAGGCCACGAGGTTATAAAACCTTTTTCATGCTCAACTCAGCTGAGCAGGAAATTTATCATGCTCATAAATGTTAAAATGCCAACAATTGTTGGCATTTTAACATTTATCAGCATAATAAATACAACATTTGAGAGACTTAAAGCACGAAACTGCTTCATTTGTCAGTACTTTAGTTTTTATGAGCAGTTGAAATATCGTGGTCAGTTGAGTTGAGCATGAAAAAAGTTTTATAACCTCAGGGCCAGGCCAGGCTCAATACAGCCTGTTCAGCTACTAAGATTGGCTAGAATATCGAACTCGTGCATGCAGCAAGATCAGCCAGAGATAGTATAACAATGGCGCTGCTCTGACTGTGTGTGCATGCACATGCGTATCTGTGCATTTCTTGTTCGCATGAACAAAAAATAACCTTTCTTGTGATACCCGATTGGTTTGGTTTGCAAACCACGATCTCGGTACCAGTCCAATATTTACAGTATGCCGCGCATGCCGAGATGGCATACTGTCAAGACTGGACTGGTCCTTGTAATAGAACGATCATAGGTATCCACTATTTAATTTCAAGTAGAGAATCCTACTCATGCGACTGCGCATGCTCCAGCAAATACTTTTCTCACACAAACTGCAGGTTTTTTTTCAGTTGTTTTAATTTGATAATTTAGTAAAAGAAAAAAAATATATGAACAAACTTAATAAAACGGCTTGTTTGAAAATGCACTTGGTGTCACGGGTATCCAATATCATGTCACTCGTGACGTCAGTGTGTATGCTATACGTAGGTGTAATGGCTAATACTCTTTACTTGTCTTAATATGCTGAACAAGCTATTAAAGGGAGACCAGTCTAATAATACAAGTCTTTTATGACCAACCTAGGCCACGTTTACCAAAATTTTACTATTGGTGGCGATTTTCGCTGATTTGCGAATGCCTACTATGTTTCTAAGTCCATAACATGTACCAATAGGACACACATGGGCTGAATTCTAAAACGACAAGCTCTCATTTCATACTTACGTCATCGATATCTCTCAGGTTGAGCCACATTTTGATTGGAAGGCGGAGGTCTACGTCACCAACTCGGATCTCGGATTCTCCGATCACTTTATGACGTTGATACTTGTCTATAGAAAACAACTGGAACTGTAGAGTTCGCATTTCTAGATCTTCTACTTCTATGTTGAACAAAAATCGCTCCTTGAAAATAGGGTCTGTTGTGTTACGTTGAATCTGAAAAATATAAATAACTCTTTGAAAATAGGGTCTGCTGTGTTACGTTGAATCTGAAAAATAAAAATCACTCTTTGAAAATAGGGTCTGTTGTGTTACGTTGAATCTGAAAAATGATAACCACTCTTTGAAAATAGGGTCTGCTGTGTTACATTGAACTTTGCGACGCATTTGTCACGTAGAGCGTGTGCTAGACATAGATGACAATCATGCGCACGGTCATTACCGATTACCCTTGGGCGGAGTAATAAAAAATGAATGCTTTTAACTCTCAACCAAAGCATATGTTGAAGGTACCCAAAAGAATCGTCTCGTTGAACACCAAAAGCAAATGTTTAAACTGATGGGTAAGAAAACATTAAAAAATATTTTCCAAAATAATTTGTTTATACAGACCAATGAATTTGTCTTGTAACATGTATACATGTACCTCAGCGAACAGTTCATTTTGTAGATAAATAATTTGATTGATATTTGAAGAAAATAATCCAAACGATCGCCATACCATGGCTTCAAGTTGAATTAATTCAAATGTACATGTTTGATAAAACATATTCTGGCGTCTTAATATTCGTATTTTATTTAGTACCTTAGTTTGGAACCGCGATTCCGAATCTGGAAGCAGAATTCCTCGTATGTATGTATCTAATGAACCACTATACTGATTGGCAGTGAGGTCACGTGCCTGGATTATACTGACAACCAACTCGGATACTTCCCTGAAAGTAGAAAAATTGAGAAATGATAGGAGAATATTGTCATTCTGCAATGAATTAAAAAAAATATCAAGGTACCAGATATCTAGCTCCCTACTGTTCTTATGAAATACACTATCGGTCATACGTGTTAGAGTAGGCACTATGCATGAAATACCAAGCCTCAATATGAGAAGAGATAATCCAAGTACAGTATTGATATCTCTAACATATATGTTTTTGATACTCAAAAGAACGGTCTCAGTGAGCCGGTTCTTTTGAGTATCAAAACATATGTTTAGCTTGATGGCTAAGGAAATTAAAGTAAAGAAGAATGCAACGATCAGGAATAGAAACAATCAAGTACCACACCTGACCCGGGACACCGCATATGGAAAAGTGACAAAAGCACAAGAAAACATCACACACAAGAGAGCCAAGAGGTCAGCACTTCCCAATTTTGCGCTAAAATATTTACTTACCTGTACCTATAATCTTTACCTAGTGGAGTTAGCTTTACGCATATACCAAAATTGTCCTTGTCCTTTGAGCTACTTTTGAAAATACTGTGAAATGTGTACATGTAATTATGTATAGGGGGACATTCGTTTTTCATAAACATATCTTGCATTGTAAGGCGATACATGTGCGGATCCAGAGGTAGGGACAGGGTGTCCGGATGACAAAAATATAGGGTTCCTTAGCATTGCTGGTCCGGATCCCCTTAAAAAATAGTAAGTGAGTATGACCAATAAGCTACCAAGCCAGCATTCAATATTGGGCCATCATCGGCCCGCCGGCCCGCTAATAGTGGTATTTGGATCCCTTCTCAAGCTTAAAAAAACAACAACAAAAAAAACGTTGTCAAAGTTGGACCCCCTCTGACAAAACTTTCTGGATCCGCGCATGCATCGCGTAGTATGTCATTATTCTTGTACCCGAAAACTGCTTACACAAAATTGTGAAGACACTGATATGCCTGTTTCTTTATTGTGTGATATTTGTCCTTTTAGAGACAGTAAAACAGTTCCGAGTCAAGTTGCCCTCAATTACAATTCGAGAAATGTAGACTAAGTATAGTTCAGCATTGAACAGCAATGCGAAACCAATCTGAAATCCTGAGAGGGAGAAAAAAAGTTTCATGTTTAGCGAAATAAAGAGCTGTTGGCAGAAATGGTGCAAATGATAGCGGCACCAGGCTACATCTTGCTAAACTGTCATACTGATTTACTTCAGGCTTTGCAGATTAATGACATATGTGGTCTTCTAGGCGTAACACTTCAAACAGTCTTTACATATTTAAATGGAGTTCGTGCATTTAGGTATTTTAAGACTAATGTTTGAACCTATGTAACCTAGAGATTCCAAAATCATGGTATGTTGTAGCCGTTTACTGTCCTGCCAGCCAATAGGGACAGTGACGTCATGTTTTGTTTACAAAGTTATCAGGGACTTATAATCGATAGATCACTTGTGTAAAAATACTCAAGTGATCTATCGATTCCTATTGGTTCAAGTTGAGTGCACACGTTAATGTTGTACTTACAATTATATACAAAACATGATATCACTGTCACTCTTGCCTGACAGGACAGTAGTTTGCTGCAATTGAACAAAAACAATGACCTATGTAATTGTGTTGGCATGGTTCCTATAGTGATATTACCACGTGATCAGAGTAGTCCCATGTTGTACAACCGAGGTCTGATTCAACGGAATTGGCCACAGAGTTAACCCCTTGTACACGTGGACCGGAAACCCTCAACTGGGCACTTTGGCAAACAGTGTAGACCCAGATGAAATGCCGCATCATGCAGCACTTCATCGGATATTCAGAGAAAGAAATACAATATTTGTATGCAAATTATAACATGTGATCCCTCAATAAATACAATGGACCTTACTGACTTTATTGTATGTAGCTTTATTGAAATTCCTGTGGTCTGAAATGGGTAAATATTGAAAATATTCCATACTGTGAAATATATCTGGCCCTGGGGTTATAAATCTTTTTTCACGCTCAACTCAGCTGAACACGAAATTTCAATTGCTCATAAAAACTAAAATACCGATAAATAAAGAAGTATCTTGCTTTAACGTAAGAAAGCCAACACGTATCAGGGATCGATACAATCAAGTACCACACCTGTCCTAAGATAACAAATAGGAAAGTAACAAAATCACAATAAATATCACAAACAAGAGCCAAGAGGTCAGCACTTTCCCTTCAGGTGACCACAAGGCAGCAATGAACAGACGCGAAAGTATTACAAACACATGACATAGATAACACAAATGATCAACAAAAGAAGAACCGCCTTGGAACGGTCAGTAAAGATTTTTACTCGAGGGCTAAAACCGGTTTCACGGCGCACCAACCTCACCCTTAGTTCAGATGTGGACCAAGACACATAGATGTTTAGTTTGCATGAAAGACCCTAACTTATCCATGCATCATCTAGAACATATAAATTAAGTTTCTCAGATGTCGTATTTATCATGCTTATAAATGTTAAAATGCCAACAATTGTTGGCATTTAAACATTTATGAGCAGGATGTATTTCGTGCTCAGCTGAGTGGAGCATGGAAAAAAGGTTTATAACCTCGGGGCCAGGCATCATAATTAGAACACTGTGTATACCTAACGGGAAATGAAAATATATATCCAGTATGGGGGTTCTGGAATATAATATACATGTACAGCCTGTGGAGACTGAGGCCCATATTTTTTACAGAAAATTGTAATTTGTTGTACAAAAATACAGGGTCCAGTCTTCCGGGGCTGTGTTTGTGTCTATATTCCAGAACCCCCATATTGGATATATATTGAAATGATTCCTATTTCGCATGAGCCTGCCTGTAAACTAGAAAGCGCATTAGCAGCTTTGCTGAACCTTACAATTCCTAGCAAATTTGATTATATCACACAATATATGACACATTGAGACACTTTTTTAAGTCCCATATTGCTCAGCAGCGCATGAAAATGTCGACAATGCTGGAAAATGAGAGAAGCTACATTTTACTGTAACTTATTGATGGGGAATAGAGAGCTAGTTGCTTTGCTTAGTTTGTCTTCTTGGTGTCTCGTGATTGCTGTGTGGCTCTTCCTCGCGGTGCCATGGGTTTGTCTGCAGTTGTTGATTGTGGTATTTCCTGATCATACTCATTTACTATTTTTGTATAAAGCTGAAGCAGAAATCATACTGCAATGATAGAAAATGAATACATTATTAAACCACAAGTGTCCGACATGCCTTTCCCGTGCCAGTGACGCGTGGGTCCGTATAGAGCCACTTCCATTATCTCCACATTACATAGACCAACACACCAAGAGAAATTAAACTGTTCAAGTTTCTCACCATGCCAAGAATCAGAGCACTCTTTCCAAAAATCTTTATCGTTGAACAAACAGAAAATGAGCAAAAACAAAATCCGCGGTAGTATGGATCTTATTAAATAAAAACATTTGGCCGTTGCATGGTAGAGAATCTCGTAGGCGGGGGGGGGGGGGGGGGGGGGGGGGGGTAACTACCTATATATGACATAGTACGGATGTGCGTGCCGAATAGCCCCATTTTCTACGATAAGCCCCCTTTATAAACTGACTAAGTTTTTAATCATTGATAAATTAATGGCCCCGTTTTCTGAAATTCCTGTCTGAAAAAAACTCGTAGTTTTGCTCAGATATTCAGCTCAGAAACCAAAATTGTAATATTTATTTGTAAACTTTGTTTACAGACAGCAAAGAGGGTATATATAAAAACATTATATGAATAGGTAAACATTTTGTTAAATTAAGTATATGAATAGTTCATTTTTTCGAAGACCATGTATATGATCGGGGTAAGTTTTAAAATACTGGTTCGCACACCCGTACGAGAATTACCCAAAAGTTACCCCCCATATATGACACAGTACGAATGTGCGTGCCGATTAACGCCTTTTTCAGCGCTGCCAGGTATACGATAAGCCCCCTTTATTGACTGACTTAGTTTTTCATCATTGATAAATGAATGGTCCCGTTTGCTGAAATCCCTGTTTGAAAATACTAGTATTGTTGCTCAGATATTCAGCTCAGAAACCAAAATTGTAATATTTATTTGTATACTTTGTTTACAGAGAGCAAAGAGGGTATATAAAAATCAAAGAACATTATATGAATAGGTAAACATTTTGTTATATCACGTATATGAATAAGTCTTTTCTTTCGAGGACCAAGTATATGATCGGGGTAGGTTTTAAAATACTGGCTCGCACACCCGCACGAGAATTACCTCCAAGTTACCCCCTCCCCCGAGTAGAGATTACTAGGTGAGTGTCTTTTGATATCAAGTTTACCAGGCAAGGCTTCGAGAATGCTTGTTGACACCCCAAGGCTTGCCAAGCGATTCATCATGGGTTCTCGAAGCCGAGCCTGGTAAACTTGATATCATAAGACGCGAACCTGGTTTCACTCTTCAAAACTAGCGATTGTGAAGTCATTATCGAGTTTCGTGTCGATTCAATGCCATTGACGACGTCAATCAAAAAGTGCAACGTCATGACGACCTGATAAAGGCACATGCAGTGTGATAGGCAATGTTTATCAGGTCAACATGCAACAATGCGATTAGTATGAGAGGTGACAGATAAATCTGCTTTTGCGAATAACCAAAATGCAGACCAGAATAGGCATCTGCACAGTCTGATCACTGCTCTTGTTATTCGCTTCCTGTGGGGTATAATACTAATATAGCAGCATAAAAACATCACACAACTTGCTAGTCTCTGCACGTTGACCTGATAAACGATTTCCACTACATCACTGCAGTTATCTCTACTTTATAGATGACGTCGATGACATTGAATCGACGTGGACATTGACATCTAGGTAATAATCGCCAGTTTGAAGATAAACCAATTGATAAAATGAATACCAGGTTCGTGTCGTCTACCAAGCTCGGCTTCGAGAACACATGTTGAATCGCTCCGAGGAGCCTCACAATTCAACAAGAGCCTCACGATTAAACAAGCGTTCTCAAAACTTGATATCAAAAGACACTCTCCAAGTATTTTCTATTTATTGCAAACCCCAAAGATAAGGTTTCTCGTGAAAAGACTGATTGATTTATTTATCACGTGATTATTCTTTTTTTTTCTTTTGTGAGATTCATTAAGAGGACATTAGCCTCTAATAGCCACTACTTACGTCCTCGAAGTTGCATTAATTGAAAAGTCTGTCGATATCGGCGTTTTGCATACTGAAGTCAAGGTACAGCATAGTGGGACGCAAAGGTCAACAACCACTAGAGAAGAACAAAATATTAAGTCTAAGCATGTACAGTTTTACATATGTTCCATGTTATATTCAGCGCCGACGATATTGAAATAGAAACAATAGATCTGTCACACGCATTTCATATGAGGGTATTTGATCTTTGATGAAACGAAATACAATTCAGGTCGTTTATCTATAATATTCTTTGGGATTCTTTTTCGTCATCTTCATACTAGGTGTTCTTAATTATAATTCGGAAGCTTTCGTTGCCTCAATTTTAGAATAAAAGTGGTAGTAGTTATTGATTAAAACATCGTCGCCATTATCACCTCGGCACAGGAGATTCCCATTATCTAATCAACTGAGACTAGATCAACACAATCAGGTCGTATAAGATATTGTATTCATGATTCAGAAAAAAATGGAAGCGAAATAGTTTCCTGTGCTTCTCTAATCGACCTTATAATGGGAACAAAGCACATCCTTCTTTGACTGCTGCATTTCAGTGCATTGGAATAGTCCAGGTTGTAATTGAGTCAGTGCATGATATTTCCAACAATGTGGTATGTGCGACCGGCAAAGCCTCCAATCAGCCTGCGCATACGCGCAGTCTGATCAGAGCCTTTGCTAGTCGCTTGAGTATTCTAGGATTGTTAAGCTACTGACTGAACACCATTTGGAGTTTCTAAGCTTAGCAGGAGTCTGCACAGACTCGTCTGAGACTACACTTGCCAAAATGCCACATTGTTGAAAATCTCATGCCGGGGCTCAATTTTGACTAACCCGCCCAAGTAGAAAGCAAACAAATAGTCACAGGTCAGACTACTCGCAGAGCAGTCTGACCTGGGACTATTTTGTCTGTATATTCTATTTCTGATTGAGTAATATGGTTTCACCGCCTAGAGTTAATACCGCGAGATATAGTAGTGTGCCTGTTCAAGAGATCGAAACAGCCACTAGTTCTATTTTGCTACACCAGTATTTGGCAAAATCACATCATTTTTCTAGTGGTGCAAAAGACTAAAAACAACTTAAATACATAAATACAGACATAAATAAGTAAAACATACATCTACTGATCTACCAAAAGCTTTGAAGCGTGAGTCTATTTACAATATCGATGTGTTGTTCTAGAAAAAAGGGCTTCAGGCATTTATTTACATTTATTATAAAAGCTTTGACATACACATATGTTCCATCCAGACTGGCTAATTTTACGCATTCTGCATCAATCGTTTGAAATAGAAATACCCAAAGGTCATTGGTCAGAGGTCGTGGTACATCTATAGACTTGGAACCAAATATGCCATTATGGTGAAAACAATGGTCTAAGTAAAAAAGGTGTTTTTTCTTCTAAAAACCCACTAGGGGTTTAAAAGTACTGCTTGATTTTTAAAGCCCTGTGCAGGTACCCCCCCCCCCCCCATTTTTAAATAGGGGAAAACCCTGCAGTTTTTTTTTAAATAAATGTAAAAAAATCAATAAAGAAATAAGTTAGTGTGATTGTAATAAGTGCAGAAAATGATTGATAGGCTTAATTCCAAACTTTGATTTGCCCTACAGGTCTTTCTTCACATTTCAGATTGTGGGGGAAACCCTCACAGGTTTGTTTTAAAAAATAAAAGCGTGTTTTTTCTATTGTATTGTTTTGTAAAACAGTATAGAAGTTTGATGAAGAATTTTTCATCCTTTGAAGCCTGTTAAGTACAAACAGAAAACCTGTCGGGGAAACCCTGTGGATTTTTTCTCCGGAGAAAACCCCTGTGGGGTTTTAATCAAAAATTAATAATCCACTTGATTGATAAATGAGATCAGTTTTACAGCTAGAGATTATAAAATATAAGTTTTATCAGTAATTAAAGACCATATAAGAATCAATCCCCCCTGACCACCCCTCCTCCCCCACTGACCTTTTTTGTGCTTTTTTATTAAGAAATTATTATTACTTTTACATACCTAATTTTATCTGAAGTAAAAATATATTTTGCTACAGACTTACAGTTAATTTAAGATTCATACAAGATAAGACAACAAATGTTTTATAGTCGCCTAACCAAAAATTTTATTTCCCATGACCCAAATGCTCTCCCTGAGTTCTTGACCGTTTTTTAATTATTCCAAAAGGGAAAACATGTCATATCACCAGAACCTTCATCAGCAAATAATTTGTTATATTTAAAAAAATCTTAATTTTGGTAATTGATATAAATACACGAGGGTGCAGGTCCCCGAGTGGGTTTATATCATTTATGAGTACAGAGTAAGAAAAGGGCAAAGATCAGGAAATGATACAATCAAGCACCATACATGATCCAGGATACCAATAGGTGACAACTTTCCAATTAGACATCACAAACGAGAACCAAGAGGTAAGCTCTTTCCCAGCAGGTGACCTCAAGGCATAAATAAACAGATGTGCACAAAGGCATAGCAAACACAAGACAGAAATAACATTAATAAATGATGCACAAAAGAAGCACCACCTTGGAATGGTCAGTTAAAATATTTTACTGGAGGGCTTAAACAGGTTTCACGGTGCGCCATCCTGACCCTTAGTTCAGATGTGGATTAAGACACATAAATTTTTGGTTTGCATGAAATATCCCTAACTTATCAATGCATCATCCCCTAGAATATGTTAATCAAGATATAAAAAGGAGATAAAGCAAAGATAAGGATTCAACAGTAAAAAAATGAATACCAGAGCAAAAGAAATCCAACTGGTAAACCCCGGTGGGCCTGACAACAGCCAAAAACTCAGACCCCTACCATCTTGTCAATAGATAAGGCTTTAATTCTGAACTGTCATAGAGTCTAACGTCTGACCCACCAGCGTGCAATTAAAGAGGAGAGCAAAGTTAACATCGATGATTGGGTTGACCACCAAGCATGCAGTCTGTTGCAATACATTAATGTTATAGACAAGCCGTTTTCTAAATATTTTGTATCATGGCCAATCAGAAACAAGTTTTTAAAATTCCAAATTTAATTTTTCCACCTTATCAGTTAATTTACGAGGACTGACAGATCTATTTTAGCCAACTTCCTGCTGAAGAACTAGCCATATAAGCAACGCAAAATGTTCAAATGAAAATGGCATCTGATGGCTGCATATATGACAAATGTAGGTATACACAAACAGTGTGGACCCAATCAGACTGCCCATGACTTTGATCCGCACTGTTTGTGCTCTACACCTTCATGTCAATACTGTCAGCAAATATTTGCAACAGGAGGTTTCAGTAGATGTAATTTTTCCTGGCGCTATATGGGTTAACATTAATAGTATTTATCACAAGCGTAAGAATACATGGCTATCTAGTGTGGTTACATGTAGATGCTGTGATAAAGTCTGAACATTTTATAGATCGAGCTGGGAATGTTCTGACATGACCTTCTACTAATTGGCAGACTCGCAGAGGCTCGCTGAAGACTTTTATGGTAGTCTATACACTCTATGGTCCAAAGCCTGAGCCAGATCAATTAGAAAACAAAATGATCTTAGCCAGACGCTTGGGCCATTAAATCCCAGAAAAAATAGAAGCAATTCTAGAACTTATGATATTAGATACACCATAAAAAGTTCCCTACTTTACAACATACCATTCTGTTAATTTTTACTGGTTTTACCACCTCTAGACAGGATATCCAATGATATATTACCGCATCTCTTGAAAGTCAGAACTCAATCTCATAGGGGAGCAGAAGTTGGAAACTTCTGGTCAGCACAAAACATTATACTTTGAAAAAGAAATAACTATTTTAAAGTCTCTATTAACAGTTTCATTTTCTATATTTCAAATATCAATTTCATTCTGAAAATATGTTGTTTAGCTGCGCCCAAATCGTTCACCATGGCGAATACAATCCTCACCAATTCCTATTGATAGAATAGGATGTCCTTGCAAAGACCTCGAGTCATCACATTCGATAATGAATTTGAAATCAAAATCTTTTTCAGGATTTTCAGCTTATCACTACAATGCAGAGAACTGGTAGTATGCTACTATAATACCGTTGGAATTTTCTAAAGCATTCAATAAAGTAACACATCTGTGGTTGCTGCATAAACTGGATTTCTACGGAGTGAGAGGTGACACCCTAGGATGGATCCAATCATTTCTAAGCTACAGGAAACAACAAGCTGTGCATCGTCATGGACCAGTGTTTTATCTGGAGTTCCTCAGGGTACTGTCTTGGGACTGTTTGTCTTGTCTTCGTCAACGACCTGCCTGAGTGTAATTCATCACACACCAGATTATATGCTGATGACTCACTATTATACAGACATATTAGAAGCAGCTGTGATACCGGGTCACTTCAGCGTGAACTAAATGCACTTGAAGAATGGGAAACCTGATGGCAGATACAATTCCATCCTGAGAAATGCCAGGTAATCAACATATTCTCATCCAGGAGGCACCTACGTAAAGCAGTATACAAGTTGCGTGGGCACACTTTGGAAACAGTTGACAGTGAAAAGAGCTAGTATCTTGTGGCTAAAATCAGACAGGACCTTATTTGGAAGGACCCTGTTGACAGTGTTGAAAGCTTCAATAACACTTGGTTTTCTCAGACGTTACCTCTACAACTGCAACAGTGATGTCAGAGAAAGGACATACAAATCCTTACTGCCAACCCATAAATACGCTGCATCAGTCTGGATCCCACACACCAGTGCAAAAGACAACAGACTTGATCATGCTTTCTTGTCTTTTTATTGCAACCTTGTGACCACCTGCTGGGAAAGGGATGGCCTCTTGGCCCTCTTGTGTGTGATGTTTATTGTGTTAATGTCACTTTCCCATGTGGTGTCCTGGGTAAGGTTTGGTACTTGATTGTATCGATTCCTGATCTTTGTCTTCTTACTTACTTTGAACAGGTACAGAGAAGAGGCACTAAGTTCACTATAAACAACTACTTTGAGAAGACACCCGGCTGTGTGACTAGGGTGGTCTATGATCTTTGTTGGCAGACCTTAGAAGAAAGACGATGCAGACATAGACTGACAATGCTCTTCAAGTTTCAAAAAGGGTTGACAAATGTTGTACCAGGTCACATACTGCGCTCAAATGACAGTAGAACGAAAGGAGGTAACTAATTGTACCAATCATCTGCAACACTTAATGTCTACATGTTTTCCTTCTTCCCCTGCACCATACGTGATTGGAATGGTCTACCAACAACAGTCACCGACATCAGGGTTGCGTTGGACTGTATACCAGCACTATAGTGTAGATTTTATTTTCTTGTCCTTTGGGATTATGGGTTTCATTGTGGAACTTTGAAACTATTAGAGGGTCACTGATGACGCCTAATGGCAGAAACTAGCTAGTCTGGCCCAGGAAATATGCACACTCTAGTTTCAGTTGTTTAGTGCAGTCTTTGCTTCCAAATGATACCCTTTTAAGAACATATTCTTCTTCTATCCGTGATCAGCCAACCAACACGTACATAGTTAAACATTTGAATACGATATTTTTACAAACTGTAAGGAATGGTTGTTTCATCTCCTCAGTTAGGTCACACTTTACAGTCATTGATGACTCCTGACCTCATATTGGAAAAAAATGCATTTTCTTTTATGCATGTCCAAAGTTTTCATACGATATGTCCATGCAATTTAGATATGAGCCACGACATGAGATTTCCAATAATGTGGTTAACGTGACCGGCAAAACCTCAGATCAGCCTGCACATACGTGCAGTCTGATCAGAGCCTTTGCTAGTCGTTTGAATTATTATATGAGTGTTAAGCTACTGACTGAATATCAATTGAAGTTTCTAAGTTTAAAACGAGGCTGCACAGGCTCGTCTGAGTCTAAACTTGTCAAAATGCCACATTGTTGGAAATCACATGTTGCGGCTCAATTATTATTGACATGGTTCTACTTGTTATTCCCTTTGTTCGTATGCTAGCTTTCGAGAAACGTTTCTTGTATCCAGAATATTTCAATGTCCATATATGATTGCATGTCTGTGAGAAGGCTAGAAGTTACAATATACATGGCATATACAGTCGCTAGAAATGAACAAAGTATGAAACCTTGCATCTGGGTTCCCCGTGTGCTATGGTAATGAAACATTAAGTAGACCATCAAGACCGATACCAGCGATTTGGCAATGGCACAGTGGCTAAGTGGTAGAGTGTTAAACTAAGGACCAAAGGAGCGTCAGTTAGAGGCTCACCGGAGTCACTGTGTTGTGTCCTTGACCAAGACACTTTATCCTCTGCTTAGTACTGGTTCAACCCAGGAAGTCGTCCCTAAAGGATTGGAAAATTGTAGACAGGGATGTAAAGCATCAACACAAACAAGCAATTATGAACATTGTATTTTTAATATATCTTTAAAACAATCGTTCTCTATTTTGATAATTTTAAGCGCTGGTGTCGTTCATGATGGTCCGCTTAATGTAATATTTTTATTTCTCTATTATGACGATTTTAAGTATTAGGCCAATGAACTTCTTCATTGAAATAAAAATTATACGAGCACATCGTCAACCATCTGCTTGCTTCTATGTAAACACTTTTTCAGCTCTGAAGATGTTTACCAATGTTTGGATTGGACAGAACAATTATTGTATCAACAGCCCAGGAGAACAGTGTAATTTTCTAGAGCACAGTTTTCCTATCAAAAGTACTACTGCGTGTGGCATTTAACTCTTTGCATGCTGGGTAAATTTTCACAACTTTTGTTGCTGTCTGATGACGTTTTCAAAATAAACTTTCAAAACATGTCTTTCAGGAACACTACCAGAGTGTCAAAAAGTTTTGGTCCAGATCAGGACTGACGTTATGTCGGGACTGATCTGCGTCCAAACCTTTTTCAAAGGTCATCTGCAGACGATTAAAGTCACTGCTATGAAGAGAAGCGTTTAGTTACAGAAGCATTTTAGTAATTTATCGACCAATGAATATCAAATTTCTTGTATATAATGAATCCAGCACCTGCGCTTCTTTCAGTTATTACTGAAATGACATTTTAGAAATTTCACATCATTAACCCATTTTAGCCTGGCGTCCTTTTTGTGGGACATCGGCAAACAGTGCATAACCAGACCAGACGCCCAACTTTTTATCGAAATATCTGAAAGGGTATAATCGTTATTGAATGCACAATGTTTATCAATTAAAATCACTTCAGGGAGATAAACCGAACAGCAAGTGATGGTGAGTGACCATTCTTGCACGTGAAACACCGCCTTGACAGAAACATGTCGCTACTAAATATAGGCCACTGGCTGGATATGGTTTACCTCCCCCCCCCGCAGGGGAAATTTTGTAGACCATATTTTTATGAAGCTCAATGTCTTGCAAGGATTTTGCAATATGTTAGCCCTCTGACAATGGCAGCGTTAAGCTGTAACAGCCTGTTACATACGTTACCCTACAAAATATTTGATAATTAAAACTCTTTTTAAGACTTAAGAAAAGTGCAAAAGATAAGGTAAGATTTCCAAATTGGTTATATTTTCTAAGTAAACTATTACTGGACCACAGATATTGACATTTAAAAACAAATATAGCCACCCCCAATGTAATGTATGTTACATTTTTTAATTGAACCCCCTTTTAAATGATAATTGCATCTAATATAGTTTGTCTTTTTGTTTTTGAAACCAGTTTATGTTCATTAATTTGGTACTATATTAAAGAATTTTTATTTACCTTTACAAAACTGCAACGATTACGTATATATCTTATATACTTTTTTAGTTATTAGATGTTGAACATGGTGCCCCTATATCACACAATAATGTAAAATGCAATTCTCTAGTCCTTGCGCTGGCTATAGACCCCACCTCCTTTAGGAGAATTTCGTACATTATGATTTTCAAATACTGCATTATATAAGCCACAAAATGAAATATGTTAGCCTTCTGAGAGTGGTAGCGTTAGCGGGTAACATTATGTTACATACGTTACCTGCAAAATAACATTAAATTTTCCTGATAATGTCTTCAACATGACATAATTATACTTTTTTGAAGTCTGGCACAGGTTAAAGAACTTCTTATAACACAGTTACATAAATTTAGCATTTATCTTATAAATGTCTTGAGTTTTTGCCGTTGTATATGTTACTTTGAGTGTTTCATATGTTATTTCCAAGTATCAGTAGGACATTTGTTGACTGTACATGTATTACATCCGTCAGTGTATATAGTAAATCTATAAGGCTGCTATTCAAGTGAATTTAAGTTTCTCATAATGGTGTCTTACACTACTTTTCAGCCCAGGTTACATACGTTACTCTCTGAACACCATTAAACATTCAAGATATGGTCTCCAACACGACCTGCTTATACTTATTTGCATGCTGGCACAGGTCCATGTACTTCTTTTTACTCTGGCTCATTTGCTGAGGAAGTAACTCAAAATATAAACTACCATAAACTCTCTTTTCTTCTATAGAGACATCAAATATAGTTAACATAATACTCATAGAGAGTTTGTAACGTACAGAGCAATGTGCGAGTAACAACTTAAAAGATCAAAGAAAACCCATCAGGTAGAAGTTATAGAGCAAATCTTCGTAATTTATCCAAGGGTTTAAAGAATTTTCCTATACACAATATTAATCCTCTATCAGATTCATCTTGCAAGGACTTTGCAATATGCTAGAGTTCTGGTAATGGCACCATTATCTTGTAACAGCCAATTATATATATATCCCAACAACATCTTTGATAATTTTACTTTAACTTCTGAAAGGTGCAAACCATAAGGTAAGATTTCCAAATTGGCTATATCATCCAAGTAAGCTTTTTTGCATCACAGATATGGACCTTTGAAAACAAATATGCACCCTAAAGTGTTACGTATGTTACTTTTTTTCATTATTCCTAGATTAATGATTTATGAAACTAATGTAGTTTGATATTGTTTTAATGTGAATGTGCTTACTAACTCATTTTGTATTAAAGAATGTTTATGTACCTTTTGGAAACTGCGAATATTATGTTTATATCTTTTATAAAGTTTGAGTTGTTGAGTTTTGAACATGGTAACCCCATATTACACAAAATGTGAAATATAACTCTGTGGCTCTTTTGTTATGGTTCAATCAAGTTTTCTTTCACCCAGAGGTACTCGATTTCCTTCCTATCTATTTTCATCAAATCGGTTCCTATCTGGAAAGCCTCACTTGTTTTCATGGGAAAGACTTTTAAAATATTTCAATCTTTGTATGTACTTCTTAAGGATAGAAAAGCAGGGTGGAGGTAAGCTCATGTTCATGCCATTTGAAATAGTCAGTATATGTGTATGGCTTTGGTACACTGATGAGTGCTTAGAGCAATTCTTTATTTGTTTTCCTACCCTGCTTAGAATGTTGATGAAATAGTGGGGGAGGGGTTCTCTATCAGTTTGATAGGAATACCCTTTCCATGGTACTAACACATCAGCACATTGGTAGTGTCACAATGTGTTAAACAGTGATTTACTGTAGATCTCTTCCCCCATATTCTGGCCAATGCTGTTGACATTCAGAAGGTGCACGTTTTGTTGCATACACCATTGTTGAACAAAACACCCAGGTTATCCTCTGCGAGAACGTTTGTTTGACTGCTGCTTATACATTGTATAATATGTATCAGTGACAAAACCAACATGCCCTGCCTTTAGTGCCGGGTTGAATACTGGTGCCATCAGATCCTTGAAGGTGACAGGAAAAGCTATTACGCTCTGTAGTTACGGCATGAATATCAAAGTTATGTGCAGCCCTACATGGCCAATCTAATGTTGGTTCAATGTGTGATTGCAAGCCATGCTGAATTTTGGACATGTCTGTCTTGATGGAAATTCTATCAGGAGTTGACAATGACCATCGTACAGGTCCTAGAAGGAACATCAGTGTCAACTCAAGGTCAACATTATGTCCAATAGGAAGTAGGTCATGCTGACCAAAGACGCTCCAATTTAAAACCTTTAATCTGGCTGTTTACGTTTTGTAAATTGGACAATTTATTCTTGCTTGACCTCGCAAGCCTCCAAACTTTATTAGCTTGTAGCATTTTATGGGTTGTGAAAGACAGATTTTTTAGCTAAAAGTGAGTCAATGAAGTCTGAAACAGCCTTCCTGCCAATGTCATCCGCCTCAATAAGATCCTTAGCTATGCAAGGCTTAGCAGGAACACGGAAAGACAAAAAGTACAGTCCATTGTCTTCAAAACTAGAACTTAAATGAATGGTGAAGCCTGAAACTGACTCTAGTACTTGTTCTACTTTGCATCTGAGCAGATTGAATATTTCATTTCAGTGCATTGAAGAGCTGTTTCAATATATTGAGCTCTGATAATATCATGTGATGAGTAATACACTATTCCATCTGTAGTACGAAGAGTAGTTCTAGTTGCTGAAGCCTATAATACCTCTTTATTGTTTGCCTGATAGTTATGTCAAAAGCATTTCTCAAGGAAAGAACCAATGGTTGTGACACACTAAACCCATTTTTTTCAAGAAGTTCTTTGCATCTGCGATGTGTATCAGACAAATTTATGAGTGTTATCAGCAACACAGGTACATATTGTGCGTAGTTGTTGTGATCGTTTGCAATGAACATTGGGAACAAGGCAAACAGATAGAGCTGACATGCAATTCAAAGTTGTTTTCTTTGTAGCCCTAATCAGTGTCAACACCATCTGAATTATAGCCATATACCCTGCCCAGAACTGAGCTTTTTTCACAGTGACTGTCTTTCAAAACTTCCTGTTTGAATACATGGTATCTACTGTTTATGTGAGCAAACAGCGAAGGTTGATAGATCACATTATATTATTAGTTTATGTCACCATAAATTAATAAGGAACTTCAATTTATTTAAGCCTTATAAATTTTCTAAATTCTCTGACAGACTTTATACATGTATAGTCAACAACTGCTATACAGATACTCAGAATAACTAATGTATCATTTGGTAACACACATAACAGTTAAAGCTCAAGGCATTTATTAAATGAATACTTAAAAAAGGTAAACCTTGTTAAAATAAGTACATAAACCTGTACCAGCATCCAAATAAGTATAAACAGGGCTTGTTAGAGACATTAACTTGAATGTTTAAGGCAATTTTGAAGGTAACATACATAACATGGGCCTGAAAAAAGTGTAAGCGACCATGATAAAGAACTTTAAATCATTTAAGTAGCAGCCTTATAGATTTACTATATTCTATGACAGATGTAATACACGTATAGTCAATAAATACCATACTGATACTCGGAAATAATGCAGGAAACACTAAGAAACGTATACAATGGTAATAACTCAAGACATTTATAAAATTAATACTAAAAAATGTAACTGTGTTATAAGGAGTTCATAAAGTAGAGTCAGCATGCAAATATGTACGAACGTTTCATGGTTGAGACATTATCAGGGACGTTTAATGCTATTTTGGGGGGTAACGTATATAACGTGATGTTACACGTTAAGGCTCCCACTCTCAGATGGCTAACATCTTTTATTTTGTGTCTTATATGATGAAGAGTTAGAAAATCATAGTGTACAAAATTCCCACTAGGGGGGGGGGGGAGGGGGTCTATAGCCAGCTCAAGGCCTAATAGTATCAAATATCTTAAAGTTCAAGTGTGCGCAATATTTTGCAAGGGAGAGCAACCTTTCATACAAACGACAGACAACCGTCACCTGATATTTAAAACCTACCCAATATTACCAAACTATCTGGGAGCGCAGTGGCTCAGTGGTGGAGAGCTTGACTCGAGACCGAGGGGCCGCGAGTTCGAGCCTCACCGGCGTCACTGCGTTGTGGTCCTTGAGCAAGACACATTACTAGCTTAGTACTGGTTCAACCCAGGAAGACTCGTCCCTGTTTAACTGCATAATTGTTGATGGGACGTAAAGAATCAAATCAAATAAACAAACAAAACAAAACTATCTAAAAGTGTATAATAACTATGAAGCGCAAAATGCCCCCCCCACCCCTTTATGCTCAGTAAAAGGCAATTACTCAAACAGGAAGCAAGGGAGAGCAAACATTCTGACATGAAACATACCGTCTTGACTATATACAGATATCTCGAAGTGTAACGGAGTTTTCGAGCGCACAAGCTATCACCGTTAACTTTCATGTAAGGGAGATAACTCAAACGGAAAGCAGAGGAGGACAACCATTCTCGCACGCCACACAGCAACTTGACCTGATACATATGCAACCATAACTCATATATCGTAAACATGTTATTATTTTAAAGAATACTAAAGTTATTGAGCGCACAAGCTACCGTCTACATATTTTGATACATATTTTGTTATCACTTGCTACCTTTGAGTGGCAGCGTATTAAGTAAATGAGCACCGCATAATAATATTGTCCAGTTCAGGATCGCGATGGGCATGGCAGACAGGTCGATCTGCAAAGAACATGACATGTACAGACAATGATATGTATAGCGATGTCCAAAAAAATGAAGATCTATGCACAGGGGCTTGAAGTTATGATTTTGGGTGATTTTAGGCCTTGATAAGCTTGATATATGCTTTAAGATGCTTTAAGATGTCGGAACATCGACTAGTTAAAGATTTGGAAAAGATTTGGAAAAAAAAATCTTCAAATCGAGTCTTTGCATTTTCTATGAATCGCTCTGGTCAAAACTTTCTATTTTATTGGCTGTTATTTTCTTCTGTTATTTTCTCGAAATTCTTGGATGGAATTAAAAAGAAGGCTCCTACGCAATAGACAAGGTAGCACATTTTCATAAATTCAAGCACCTGTGGATCCATGCTCAGTAGGCCCTGTTGTGGACTGTCCAAGATTAGTTTAATACATATTGGACAGAAACCTATGAAACGTCAATATACTAAAATGAGTGTATTCACTGCTTATTGTCATATATTATCAAAATCGGTGTCTGGGTGACCACGTGCAATGATACTTACCTAAAATGTCTGAAATAAGCATACCTACTGTCGTTGGTGTTCAAAGCTGTTTAGTTTTCGGAGTCTTAGAAAAAAAAGTGAAATTAACAACATTTCCATGCATGATGTTAGCTAAGATATTTTCCTACGACTAACACAAAGTCTTATGAATTGTATTGATTGCAGTAATGAACATTTGAATGACAATGGTTAGAGTGTTACCAACTGTATTTCTGTTTTTGTAGGGTACAGTATATATCATTCAGTGTGGGCGATAGAAGCAATTCCTTTATAGTGCTTTATCATTAGCTGCCTCTACTGGGAAGTGTTAAAACCCGAGCTGTTATGCAAGAATTTTAATAACACTCGAGGGATTAAGGGAGTGCTAATACGCGAATTTCGTGCTTGATTGCTTCTAATAATGTTATTGCACCAATTCAATATTAAGCGAACAGCAAATTGAAATTGAGAACAAAATGCTTAAGCCATATTAGAAAAACGCAGGCACAGATCATCCTGCACATACGCATGCTGACCTGTATCTTTGATATTTGAATATGGCTCAAGATAATATACACCATGAATCTAAGCTGCAACTGAAAAATATAATGCCTTAATGGCAAATTGTAGCTTGATGAAGGTCGAAAGCATTGCAGAATGCTCCAAGAGGAGCATTCTGCAATACTTTTGACCAGCATTAAGCGATAATTAATCGGTCTTGAAAACCACCTTTTGGTCTTCTTTTTGAAAGACCACTTCAGACAGGTTTTACTGTACCACTTGTTACAGAATAACGCCTAATGTGCAATGCAACTCCAGATGCAGTTTACCAACACTTTCAGGAGTGAGCTGACAACAAGTTTTTTTTAAAAAAAACTGCTCAAATCTATGTGCTAGTTCTATTTTTGTAATAGTCGCAGAAAATAAACAACATTATGATATTTGTGCACAATAGCATAGGTTGCTTATATCGCGCTATAAAAAGAACAAAGTAACACGAAGACTATGTGACAGCTGAGATGCCATCCCTTTTGGTCCCACTTGAAAATTACACTTACTTTCCTATTAAACATTTTAATGCCAACACTTTCCAGTGACCGTTGATAAACATTTCTACCCGCTATTATTGTTGTAGTCATTCTCTGGAGCAATACAATCAAACAGAACATAGCTTGTAACCCAAATAAGCCTAGCGTCCTTTTTGTGGGACATCGACAAACAGTGCAAAACCAGATCAGACGCCGCAACATGCGGCGTCTGATCTGGTTCTCCACTGTTTGCTTACATAAGTTTAATTTTGAAATTTGAATGAAAATGAAAAATACCACCCAACAACCCTAAAATTGGAAATGGACTTGTTCAATTGATAAAGATGGGAAAATACATTCGTCATAAATGGGTTAAAGTGGTTGAAAGGTTATATCGAAATCAGTGGCAGTTCATCTGTCACACAGTTTGGTGCAAATTCACACTTGTTTTTACAGTTTTTATAGTTCGGTTGTATCAGTTTATAGTCTGATCGATCGGATTGATACGATGCCTCGTTCATTTGGCAACCTGGTTTGGAACTACAATGTTCTAAACAAGACAACGACCAATGCTAGAGATGGTCACACTTAATATCGCCGAGAACATTGCTACTGGAAATAGTGTGCTTGGCAGGAAACAAAGATAATCCATTAAAGGCATTCACCTTGAATATACTAATGGAGTAATTCAAAATACAGGTCTTATCATAAATAAAGGGACGTTTTGGTTCACGGAAGAAGGACATGTTTGTGTGAATTTACATGTGCGTAGCCAACACGCTGAAATAGTTACGCACATCAAAGGGAGACTACTGAGCTGAGCAGTGATTCTCTTCAATTGTGTCCCTTTTCAAAATCAAGACTTCCCTTTAAGAGCAGTCCCTAGTGGTATGAGAAAACAATGTTTCCATAAAAGGTGATTTCTCTCTAATGTGCACAAATTTCATTACGTACGGTCGTAACTGTGTAATGGGAGCAACACCTATACTTTATGTCATCAGATAGGATGTTTCTGGCATTTTACTGATTCAGAATACCATTAAAACACGTAGGGTGTCTGCTGACGATATCAAAATGTAACTTAAAACGGAATTCGGCTCTGGTACTATTGAGTAACATTCGGCAACCCTATCCTTGGACCAGCAAGTCAATTGACACTTTTTCACACGTCCTTTTTCATTCGTTTTATATGCAGATATTTTACCAGGTGGTTTATGTCACGAGTAACAGAATTATATTTATAGGGGTGTTACCAACATGTTACCAGCTCATTATTAAAGGTGTTTGTAATGTACAGTAACACCTTGTAAAACGGCCACTCAAAATAGACAAATTAAAGATCCCAAATGACAAATGGTAGCTAAATGAAGGTCGAAAGTATTGCAAAAGCTCCCATTGGAGCATTCTGCAATACTTTTGACCTACATTAATTAAAGCGATACTTTGTTTTGAAAATATATTTGTGGTCTTTTTGAGAGTGGCCGTTTTAGACTAGTTTTACTGAACATCTGGCAACCCATTATCGTTCTGCTTTATCGAGATGGACAGGTCTCCTTATTGACACCTAAAACTTAACATTTGGTCTCCTCCCCCCCCCCCCCCCCCCCCCACGCACACACAAACACACTTCTTACTGACCAATTGATTTGCTATTCCTTGATGTGCGATATCATCACTTTGATTTTCTTGAAAAAGAGAAAATAGTTCTGGTAAATACTTTCTCATGGCGTGGTTGATTTCTTTGTTGTTGCCTTAGCAACAAATGTGAATTATTCGTCTTCACTCTTAAAAGAAATATCAAAAGGAAACAAGAAAATTGGCATCGTCTGATGTACAAATACGACTTGAAGATTATAGACAAAGATAATTCACTATATGTGTTTCTCCAACGTTTGTTTACAACTACGTGATAAGTACAATAGTTATATATTATGCTTTATCTATACTACGTGCTAGACTATGAACTTTAAATAAAAGATTTTATCAACACTTCGCAGTGTCTGGCCCTTCAGTATATGTGCATTGATATCATCAAAGCTACATTTTTCGGTGTAAAATCTATTGAGTTTAGTTGTCATCATTTTTCGATTTTTATCAAATAAAATTTATAGGAAGGGGTATTGTCATATATGACCTTGTGCGCGATGTGGAGACTGCGTTTTGCTATGCTATGCTGCTTACATGCTTACATCATCTTGAAATCTCAACTGAATTATGACTGATGCCCAGAAAACTGCAAAATGCAGTTTTCCAGGCATCAGTCATATTTCAGACTCCATTTCCAAATGTGGTTAGCTGTTTACAAAGGCAAGATACAGCTGTACGATTCAAAGGCATTTGATATAAAAATTCAACACTGAATCACAATACAGTGCACCCCGTTTGCTCTGGCAAACTATTCAGTTCATATTTAAGGTATTTGTTGAAAACAAGTATGGTTTCAATGAATATACCAGCTGAATGTATATGTTGTTTCGTAAAAATGTGTGTAGGGCACTGATTAGTAATGATTGGTAAGGTTATTCTATGAAATATAAGCAACATGTTGTGAAGTCCCTAGAAACACCCATGATCTGTCTGTCTGAGATTGACAACCCACTGGCCCATAAACAAGATAAGAAATATTTATAGACCGCTTATTTTCGCCACTTGAGAAATGGTTATTGTTACACTCTTTATTGAAAGCTTTCATGTTTATATTCCTGAATTCAAGACATTAGTGTCGAAAGTTAGCATGGAAATCTTGAGCTGGGTAGTCAATAATATCTTCTCTGATTTACGACCATTTAAACTTGATTTTGTTTTTACTTTTTGTAGACATACTGAAAGTTTGAGGCTTTAAATTCTTTAAGTTCAGGATTTCTGAATTTCAAGCTTTAACTCATTAAAATGCATATGCTGCTTGTCGAAATGTTAATCTCTTAAAAGACAAATGTGGCTTATTCCCATGCGCACCATTACTGCATTCATAAATGGTCAGCCCATGCATACAACAAACCGTGTGCAAAGTATTTGACATATTTCAACGGAGGAAGTATTTATATAGAAGCATATGTATTTAATACGGAATTCGACTGTTTTATTACCACGGCGGGACTTTGATGGTTTTCCAATTTGTTGCTGTATCTTTCATCGCCGAATTTTCCTCTGATTTCGCTGTTTTGTGTTTATTAAAAGTTAAATTTGTGCTGTTTATTATGTAATGACAAAAATGGTTGCTAATGAATTAATTCATTGCGTAATAATTAATAAATATAGCGCATTATTTTAGTAAAACAATTAGAATGTGTATTTTCAGGTAATATTTTCGGATTTGAAGGCATTGTTTGGTTGTGTCTAAAATCTGTAACTGAAACCTACGACAATAGCCTATTGGCTCTGGGAGTAATGAAAGCCGGGACCAATGCCCGGTACCAAAATTCATTGGCATCAAAATATTATGTAGCATGCAAATATTAAGATAAAAATTGGATCACTTGTTCATTATAGTGTCTTATTAAAATTGCATAAACAGTTTTTTTTTAAACAAACATTTTGTTAAAATTATTAACACAAATACTAACAATGTCAAGCATTTTAGAAGCACGACTAGTTTTCTAGGTATTCACGATATCAAGCAAGTATAGGCTCAACAGAAACATTTCTATTATAACTTTTTTATCCTTTTTTTCATTTCGTTATATGTAAAGGCCCCGCAGGTTTTGGAAAAAACATGAATCCACCGAAATTCTTCGACAAATTCAGCCAGGGATCAGCTTGGGACCAAGGTTGCCATAAATATTTTAGGGCGATGTTAACAATGATAAGAAACTTTTTATTAATCGCTACGGAGACTTTAAAAATACCACTTTTTATCTTGTGTCATCTGATTGGATGTCTGAGCAGTTGTAAATATTTAAGGGAAATCTGCCTTAGACCAAACCAGATCAAAATCTCCATTTGTTTATGGTCACATGACTAAGCTGGCCACCACATCCATACAAGGTAAAAGCCCTTTAAATCATCTCTGAAATACAAAAAGGCCAATGGGTTTGGGACATGGTATGCAACATTGGAAATGTAGGCTCTATCAAGTTCTACCAAATGATGATTCTGGGTTTACCTAGACCTACTTTACAATGACCACCATGTCCATATATGGTAAAATACTTAAAATAATTTCTGGAACCTAAAGGTCAATGACCTTGGGACTTGGTTTGTAGCATTATGTTGTTGGGTCGGTATATCTCATATGAATATTCGACCTTGCAAAATATGTTAAAAATAAAAGTAAGAAAGAGGGCAAAGATCAGGAATAGATCCAATCAAGTACCACACCTGATCCTGGATACCAATGGGAAAGTAATAAACTCACAATAAGACATCACATAAGCCTAGATTGACCATGACCTGGTCAAACATTGTTAAAGAGAACTTGTGACTCAATATCAGACCCAGGTTAGCACTTCATGTGGTCTAGTTTTTATTTTCTCTTCTGTTCTGTGTTGCCTTTTAAACCATATGGGTAACATAACATAGGTATATTTGTGTATGCACCAATTTTGCATAATCTGCTAGTTTCCAGTCTGAAAATAATCAATACTTAAAAACACAGGTAACCAGAACCCCTTTCAAAATTTTGATTTTTTTAAAAATCAATAATTGGAAAGGATTTTGCTCACCTGTTTTTCATATATCGACAATGTTTATGCTCGAAAGCAAACAATAATGCAATTCTGGCCAAAAACCAATTACTGAAACGATGTGAAAGAAACGAAGGTGAAAATAGGTTTGGTACTTGATTGTATCGATTCCTGATCTTTGCACCCTTACTTACTTTTATACAAAGCGAGTAGATGTGTGTTTTTCGTCGTGATTCATTTTTGCTGCATCTTGCAGTAAGTTTGTACTTGTCCATAAGACCCATTAATGCTTAGGTATAGGAATGTGACCACATTTCCGAGTATGGCCATTTTCACCGGTTAATTTTGACTTATTGCCATTAGACACCAAATCTCAAGATAGTTACAGAGCGGAAACCAATAAATGGATTCCAACGAAGTCTGGATATTTTGAGAAAACCTCAAAAACACCATCAGTTTTCTATTTCCACCTACATGGCTATAAAGTGGCATTTAAACCATGTCATGCTGAATAGTTTGTATGTTCCACACTCATAACCATTATTTTATATTGTTAACATGTAGCATTTCATTCGGAAGCACGTGTTACAAGCATTCTGGGAAACAGTGTATATCCTGATCAGATGGCTTCTGATGAAGCAATATGATCTGGATCTACGATGTTTACTACACAAGCTGTATGGGGCTCAGCAGGGCAATTGTTAGCATCCTTTAGATGTGGCCATTATTAGGTCAATCAATGTAGAAAAACTCAATTTAAGGCCAAAGTCATGCGAAAATCCAATGCCATATCAGTAGGTTCTCAGAGGGGTTACTTGGTGGAGATTTGGTTAAGGCTTATGACTCAACATATCACAACCAACCATAAAAACAAGCGTTAGACTCTAGAAGAAAGGCCTCTCTAGTTAAAGGTCGTAAAATGGGCATTTCTCAACAACAAAAAATAACCATCAAAACAATTGATATTATCACAAGCTGGGAAAAATTTGCTAGAAAAATAGAAACTTATTTAGAAACGTTAAGCTATTCTTCTAACAGATATTTTTCCACCATTGTATTTTTATTGAAGGATCATTGTTTGCATCTTTTCGACAATATCATTTAATTTTACCCTGTTTGGCAGGTCTCCACAATGGCTTCAACTCTCTATTGATTTATCCCTTCTATTAATAAATGAATTCGCTCTTCTGCGATATACGAGTATTCATATTGAATATTTTTTTTAAAAAAATGTCAGATTTTGCATCAATGCTTTCAACACTACAGACTTGAAAAATTTCTGTACAAACAGTGTCGATGCATATGAGTTGGCTCATATGAGCCATTGTGAAGAGGAGAAAATATCCAGTTGGTATCATTATAAATACAACCTTTAACATTCAGTTGCGAAGGATCTGTAGGCCAAAATATTTCAGTTGTGCTTCGCTTACCCAAACCCATACCAAATGTGGCCTGCCTTATTTCTCTATTCATGATTTATTCATAATAACATGTATATAAAAACAAAAACGTACATATGACCTTAAAGTCGTTCACCTGAGGTTTCATTATCCCTTTCAAGAATCATAACATGAAGCTACAAACCAAACTCAAAAGCTCTGAGCGCAACATATAAGAGATGATTTTTTTGTTTTCCTTTTATGAGCCTGCTACAAATGTATATGAACATTCATATCATACATATGGTGGGCATATCACAATGGTATAATTTGAACGGTATTAACAGAGGTCCCATATCAACTATTGAAGCATTTGGCTTAATGGTTTAAGAAAAGAAGAATAATATATCTTTTTATTTTCCCTAAACTAGCGTACCATTACGGGGTGGGACCAACGTGCGGCCATGTTGTGGCAGATCAGGGCGATTGGAATAATCGTGGTAGAACGTCACCAAAGGACCATACATGCCAACTTTTTACGCCAGGTATTTACCTATTTTTATTTTGTTCATGCGCGGATCCAGAAAGTTTTGCCAGAGGAGGTCCAACTCTGACAATGTTTGATTGTTTTTATATTTTTTAATGAGGGAAAGATGATCCAAATAGCACTGAAAGCAGGCCATTATCGGCCAATGATGGCTAAACATTGAATGCTGGCTTGGGAGCTTTTTGATATTTAGGGGATCCAAACGTGTATTGCTAAGGAACCCTATATTTTGTGATTTTTCAAGGGGGGGGGGGTCTGGTCTGAAAAATAATTTGAATATTGTGACTAAATCCACTTAGCTAAATGTGAAAGCCGTCAACTAGTTTTATCGTCGAAATACATGTACTAACAAAATGTGTCTGGGTATGAATCTCTTTCCTTATTTATTCCAAATATTGGATATACACTCATGCCTAACCAGATGTCAATTAAGTTTTAGGGGACAAAGATATTTCAATATTGCACCTGTCCTACAGGACTTACTTACAAGTTTCACTCTTCCTGCAAACACATGCACTTGTGTTTTAAAGCGTATGCACTAACGAACATAAGGGAGTAATATGTAATATGACTTTCTCGAGTAACTCTTCCCAAAGCACTCATCATACAGGACGAGTGCTTTGAGAAGAAAAACTCGTCCTTTCTAGATTTCACTCGTAATTACGAGCAGAAGAGTAAAACTTTTGTCCCCTGCAGTTTTATTTCAGTTATTAAAGTGTAGTTTGACCATTCCTTACCTGATTTTAGCAACGAAATTAATGAAAATCGATATTTTCAGGCCCTTGATCGCAAATCTCAAGCGTCTGTGTGCTATTTTACTATCAAATAGAATTGGTCTGCATAATGTTATTTCAATTTGCATTTTAGATCAGACAATTCTTAAAAGCATAGACTCGCCCAATTATTAGAATAACCCATTTGTGTGACGCCAAAAATAGTATAAAAACCACCCAACCCCTCCTATTCAGTGCATTGCTTGTAAATAAACAAGAATAAAATCTTATATGATGAATTTTGCAAACGTTTTAGTCTGTCTACAAATGATTTCTCTACTCTCTATACTGCATTTCCTTATAATCTAATCAAAATACAACTTACTGAATTAATCTTGCACATTTTAATAGAGAGGGCTTTCTTTATTTGCCTTGTAATGAGAAAAAAAAGCTTTCTTTTCATTTCTGAACAATCTAAACGATATACTTTATGGTCATATCAGCGAGTTTGTGATGCTCTTCATTTTATTTTGGACACTATATTTATTAGGTTTGTTTCTAAACTATGTATAGGATATTGAATGTTTTGTGTAACCAACACAAACCATTGTATAACCTATTTAGTCCTGATCTAGCTGTTTCCTGTGTTGGTGACAAGCATGTTTCACATCGTGGAATACATACCTTATATAGCATTTTGCTACATTTCATTTAGGAGTTTGTCATATCTTTTAAGCCATGGATGCGTTCACATGGGACATATGAATTTTATTAGCAGCATTTTTGTTAGACTTTTTTTTATTTATTCGGGAAGCATTTCACTGATCACATTCGTTACAGATGTATAGGCTGATCAGTCCCCACTGTTTGTGCATTCTACCCCGATTCGCAAGCAGTGGAGACACACTCAGATCAGCGTATATCAGATCATACTGTCTTTATCAAATAGCATTTTGAGACAAGTAGTGTAATTTCTTACCAGGCTCCAATGTACATGTAAAGCCTGTTTAGTGTTTTCTGCAGTCGCCACTTTTCTGTGAAACAGCTAAAATTTGAAATTTACATCATTTTGAGTGATTATTTTTAAATAAAACTAAAGGTGAAAGTATCATTTTGGACTGCAATTTCCTCTCAAGATTGGGGTATGAAAAATATACCACGCTAAATATGGTCCTTTTCTTGCAACTGATTGTCTGAAAACAAAAGGAAGTGGGCGGGTCATAGGCAAAATAGACAAATTTTTGGTTGTGTCATGGGTACTAATTGTGCCCCACTTGTTGCAGATTTGTTTTTGTTTTGTTACGTGAGAGATTCTGACATGAATCAGGCTTATGTTATTGAAGCGTTCAACTCTACTTTAAGATACCAAGATGGCTTACTGAATATTGATACTCCTTATTTTGAACAAATAGCAAGTCAGATATATCCAGCTGAACTCCGGTTAAATAAAGCAAATTTGACCGATGCCAAACTCCTTTTTGGACTTTTTCGCAAATCTCTATCTTATTGAAACGATTAAAGATTAGAGATGACACTGTTTTACATCTTTGATGGGTGGGTCGGTGCCTGATGTTTGTCTGAGGCTGGGCCCACCATGGCTCAACTAGGTTTCTTTAGCTCTGACAGTCTGTTTGTTGAGAGTCCTTTTTGTTTAATGACAGTTTGGTAACTGATTTTGTTGTTTCCCTGTGATGATACATTGCATAAGCCAGGAAACCTCCATGCCAGCTAAACTAAATTTGTGTTTTTACAACAGCCAAATCAAGGGTGAAGGTTTGGCCAGTTAAATTAATGGAAGTCCCTCCCCAAGTGGCTTCGGCTGTGGTTCTGCAGTTGTTTTATCCATTGATTAATGTTGCTCCCATTGTTTGTGGGGTTTAATGTTTGTTAGGCGTTTGTTTTGTTTTGATGTGCTTTATGTCCCTTCTAGTTTTGCAAATCATCTAGCTGGGAAGAGAGAGCTTGTTGCTTTACGTTTGTTGTGATCTTAATGCCATGTCTTTGACTCTTCCTCGCGGTGCCCTGGCTTAGTCTGTAGTATGTGATTGTGGAATTTCCTTGCCATTCTCACTTACTTTTTGGCTCAAAGTGACGAACAGTGGATTTCGCAGTAGCAATAGAGCTTAGAGCAATAGAGACGAACAGTGGATTCAGTACATCCTTTTAGCATTAGAGTAAATACATATAGCTTAGTCTTAGGCGATAAGGGTGGGTTTATTTGGCTGAAATGAGGCATATGGTAGTAGTATATGCTGGTCACTTTGAGCTTATTTTATAGTATAGCATCAACTTCATCAGTGTCTATAGTTTATAGGCTCAGCAAGATGTAGTAGTATTCTGGTCACTTTGATTTGATATTAACTGTAAGCTTATCGCGTATATCATCATCTTATTTGTTTTATATCAGCTATTTCCAAAGAGCCAGTCATTGTTTAATCATTGGTGGCAAAGTTTGGTCATAGCTTGTATGATCTTTTATGTACAAAGGCAAAATAATAACCAAAGCCCACTTCCATTTAATCTGATTCGATAACATTTTAAAGATATTTCTTGTTTCAAATCCAGCCAGTTGTTTGTTGGCAATAAATTGTTAAAAATATTCATAATACACAAAAAGGAAAACACAACCCTGCACCCTGGTGGCCATGTTTATCGACAAATCAGAATAGCTTTCATAACTTTAATGTCACCCAAAACATTTGCGGCAATACCTTTTTAAATAGGCCATTAGTTTTGAAAAGAATGTTTTCATAAAGTGTGCTTTATGTACAGTAAAAACTAACCACGCCATCTGGTGGTCACATTTGTACACCCAAAATAGAATGAACAATATTGGAGTGTGGAATTGTTTTCAAATCAGACGAATAATTTTTTACATGATTTTTATTAAAACTTTCTCATTATATGGTACAGAATAAACTCACCACGCCCTCTGGTGGCCAACCATTTTGACTGATCCTATATCATCTAAATTATTGCGGCGTTTTACCAGTGTCAGCACTAATTGCTAAGATTTTCAGAAACTGAAATAAATCATTTTATAGCAATGTTGACTGGAGACCCCTTAAAATACAAAATGGACAATTCCGTACTAATTGCATCTATATGCATGGACTAATCCACCAAAATGAAATTGGTTCTTTGTTTTATATTCAAATTAACAAGTTGTCTGTCATTTTGTATTACTAATATGTTACATTCGATATTGCTGCAGTCCTGTTGTACATTTTTGTTTGCAAATATCAAGAAAACTGCATATTTTCTATTTTATTTCCTTTCAATTATGGGCGAATTGAGACTCAAGCTTCAGCGGATGTGATGAGGCCAAATCAATGAGATCATCTATAAGATAGAGGAACAAAATTGAATTTCCAGTTTCTAAATATGGAAGAGAATATTGAGTTATTGAACATGCTTAATGATTCGGAATATTGCTCCTTGAAAAGGTCTTGTAGCGGAAACTTCAAGGATATTTGGCCACCCTGAGCTGGTAAAAACGATAGATTGCTAGTTTGTGGACACATTATGCCTGTTCATTTAAATGCAAAACAAATCTTATATAAATTTAAAATATAACTAGAATAGTTCCATGGTTTATGTTCATCAAAACAGTAAGTGAGTTTGAACAGGAAATGCCACAATGTCACAATGCATACAGACCCACGGCACCATGAGGAAGTGGCAAATAACAATAACAGCCACATAACATCTAGAAGACCATAAAAGTAAATCAAGCAGCGCTCTCTTCCTCCGCGAGATAATTGCAAAACTAATAAGGACACAAAGTACTGCATAACAATACAAGGACCTAACACACAGCCCCACAATGGGAGCAACATTAAACAATGACTAAACAACAACAAAGCCACCACCTAGAAACCTTCTCTGGGGTCTGTCGTAAAAACATAATATCGCTATTGTCCATGCCCACTCATCCTGCATCCGAAAATGCCTCGAGAAGTTAACTCCTGTCTTCTGACCATTTACGAATTCTGATCATACTGTTTTCTGATACTCTAATGATCGAAGTTCTGACATTTAGTGACAAAACAAAAACAAATCGGGCTTTGGAAATGTATTGTTACAGTAAAGTTGTAGTTACATTGTACATGTGCTTATGAATGTAATATGAACGTAATGACCAAATTGTCTTACCATGTACTGAGCAGAGGATGATTAGTTTCTTTAATTAATTTTTATTCACGCTATTCTCGGCCCTCGGGGACACGGCTTACAAATATTGGTGCTTTGTATAAGGCATAATGTTTGCTTTAAACAGTCAACCGAAACACAGATAGGCCTGCGTATCTGCAGTTTGTTTTGAGTGGCATATGAACATTGACTCAAGTTGATTCTCCAATGCAAAGTAATTAGATGGGAATAAAAGTTGCCTGCACTTAACGTCTATGTCGATTTCTTGGTGTGTTGCAGGATTATTCATCTTCGTTTAGATAAGGGAATGGCAGTCGCAGTGTGTTATAATGGCAGTGTGTAATCAACAGATATTTGTAATATTTATTCTCAAATGAAATGATCCGAGATGCTGTATTGTTAAAGTATCCCTTTATAAAAAAAGTCCCTTATTCTTTATAAGATACTGTTTGTGTCTCGCCTCGATAAATATTCGTGACAGGATTATACATCCAGGCAAATCCAGAAACTAGCTAGAATATTTAACATATTTAAATAAAAGTAATAAATAAGATAAAGTTCAGGAATCGATACAATCAAGTACCACACCTTACCCGAGACACCATTATGGGAAAGTGACAAAAACACAAGGAAACATCACACACTAGAAATCAAAGAGGCCAGCCCACCTCCACCCCCTACCCCAACCCCACACACAGGCGACTACAAGGTCGCAAGGAACAGACAAGATAGTATAATAAACACAACCGTGAAACATAAATAACAAAAAGGATCCACAAAAGAAGTGTCCCGCAACGGCGGCCAGCAAAATTGACGAATGGAAATTCTCCCTCTCTTATCATTTTGACCAGTCCATTTCCATGTTCATGGTTGTTCAGTGGTATTTTTTATTTTTATTCAATTTTCGATAGTTTTTTTCTGTAAGCAAACAGTGGAGACCCTGATCATACGCTGCGTTCTGTGGCGTCTGGTGGGTTTCCACGTGTTTGTCTACGTCCCGCTTAACGGACGCTAGGCTTATATTGGTTAAATGTTGTATTACTTTAAAGCTAGTATACTTTCAAGAAAGACGTTAATATGTAACAAAGTCCGATTATCTCACAAGGCCCATCGCCTTACGACACTTAAGCAGTCTGTAATACTTCCCCAGCCTGCATACACTATTGAGCTATCAACGGTCCGCCAGCGAAACGCCATTTGTATGGCGTTTCGCTTGCAGGCCAATGAAGGCTCGTTTTTGTATGCTTAATTCGACGTCGGCAGTTCTGTTTGACTCACATTACATGTAGTTAACACTGCAAAACCTGATCAATATGCATGGCTATGAGTCTGGTCTGAGTTTAACCCTTTACTCCATAATACCGCCTTTTGACGCCTTTGAAATATCATGTATTTGAAAATATTAGGGAAAATGGAGCATTCGCTCTTTTAGAGCAAATGCCCAATTTTCCATAATATTTTCAAAAGTACTCAAAACTTAATTTAAAATTTTCTTGATATTTTCAATGTTGTCTACAATATAAAATGATGTCATGACCTAAAATAGCCTATTGAGTAAAGGGTTTAGTCGAGTAGTATCTGCTGCAACTGATTTGTATATGTTGTAATGGCTCTTTATACATGTTACAGTGTCTATATTATAGTCCATTGGGATGAATAATATTTCTGCTTTTATGATTTCAATACATAAAGAAGTCACGTAAGAATTGGAAAACTTTCCTGGAATATGACAGAAAGAAAATACCAAGCTTGCTATCGAAAATAGAATCTGACATTTGTGCTCCTGTATTATGTTTTTTTTTTTTTAAATAAAAATCGTTGCGAAAAATAGAAAAAAAATGCTTGGCATACCTCGCAGCTCATCTGTTTTGTTCAATTCGTTTAATACATTCGATAATACATGAGCACTCATGTAAGATCCTCTAACGATTCCGTTATTAAACAGCATGGCATTCCGATCTGTTACATAGGTTTAGTATATTCCCCCAAGCTAATGAGCCAATCCCAACCCCAACTATTCTGTGTTTTTACATCGGCATTTACTAGTAATTATCACTCAAGCACTGGCATCCACATGCGTGACCTCTCGCCCTGGAAACTCACAATTGGCAATAGTGGTACGTATGTCCATCGAGAAGCAATTGAACTACTCTGTAAAAATAAGTTGATAACAAAAGGTCAGAGCCCCTGACGAATTCGCTGGATCAGGCAATAAAAAGATACTCTAATTATCAGTATTTGAGCCAGTGCATGAGATTTCCAACAATTTGGTATGTGCGACCAGCAAAGCCTCAGAAAAGCCTGCGCATACGCGCAGTCTGATCAGAGCCTTTGCTAGTCGCTTGAGTATTCTATGATAGTTGAGCTACTGACTGAACACCATTTGGAGTTTCTAAGCTTAACAGGAGGCTGCGGAGGCTCGACCAAGTCTACACTTGTCAAAATCTCAAATTGTTGGGAATCTCATGCCGCGGCTCATTTCTCAACACTTTTGATTGCTCCTAGGGGTTCGCAGTACAAATATATCCACAGTCTACGGATGTACCAGTGAGGGAACACAGGAAGCCGGTTTCCATGCACTATATGCGTAAGAGTTGTGTTGGCGTAAGAGTTGTTGGTTTGTAATAAATACTTTCCATTTACTCTGAGGCTCATGAATAAACTCATTAAAACTGAGTTTGCTGTTTTCAAATTTTGAAGTTTATCTATTTCCAGTGATTCCTTTTCAGATTATTTAACCTAATTTAAATCTCTATTAGAAAATTGCGAATGTTTTTGTAACCAAAATTTGTTGTTGACTTTTTGTTTATTGTTACTCCCATTGTGGGAGTCTGTAATTGTTCTATGTTTTGTTGTACGTTACTTTATGTCCATTCTAGTATTGCAATCATCTTGATGGGGAAGAGAGAGCTGATTGCTTTGCTTAATTTGTCTTCCTGGTGTCTCGTGATGGATGAGCGGCTCTTCCTCGCGGTGCCACGGGGTTGTCTGCAGTTTGTGATTGTGGTATTTCCTGATCATACTCACTTACTATTTTTTATTTTGCAAAAAGTCAATATTTTGTCAGGTAAGCATCTAAATACATGGAAATATAATGTTTGCAGCATCAAAGCCTGTTGTGTTTGAATAAAATTCGGGTCTAGAATATTTCATTGTTTTTTTAGAGAATAGGTATGTTGTTCATACATTGTTACTTTTGACTGTTACCTGTAAGTATTATACCTAACAGTCCGAACTATTCACTGAGGTGTATAATAAATACAAAACATGCTATTGTAAATGGATATTAAGCTACAGGTTTGTACAATATTAGTGACCAATGCGCTTGTAAAATATTTCTTTTTCGAGCAATTTGACAGCCTTCACCCCTTTAATCAAGCATGATATTTGTATATAAAGTGTATAGTGTAAACCTACAACTCATTGCAAAAGGAATAGCTTGATATATGAGGGGAAAACACCTCAAAAAGTTTTCCTATTTCCCATATGTTTAATTGCAGAAACAGAGTTTTCTACCAACAGGGCAAAGCATGCAAAATACACAGCATGCAAAATGTTATATTCTTGTTTTATCTTAAAGGAGTATTTCTCTTGGAAATGGAGCTTCCAATTGCCAGTATTTTCTAAGGCATCAATTATTTAGAAACTTACATGGCTTCTGTCTATAAGGCAAGCAGAACTCAATTAGACTTCTGATTCTTGGCACATTTTCTACAAATATGGAAGCATATATCTTTCTTGCAGGGACAAACGGGATTATTGCTAGGAAACACACAATGAACATTCATCCTGGGAGGTATTCAAGTAAATGATGAAGAATCTCAGACAAGTACTCTTAGCACAAGTTAAGTAGTACTCTTATAGTGTATCAAGACACTGGCGGTTTGTCTTCCCAAGTTAGTTCACATACTTATAAATATCTTCCTGAATCAAAGCCAAATTGTAAATTGATATTGTTGAGTAAGTAACAGAGCATGTCATCTTTAGTATATAAAGGGGAATCATCTATGTCTGATGTTGCCAAATCCGGGGAAAATGGAAATAATTCAAAAAATACTAAAGTTAGAGCTATAGAATTACACATTGCACTTTCATGCTCTTCTGTCTGCATGTGAAGTTACTGAACAGATTTAAACAGATGAATGGGTAGATAGAGGGATAGACAGACGAACTGACTTAATTTAAGAAGGAATAAACACACATATAATTTAAATAAAAGAACTCTCCGATAAACCAAACAACAAACAATATATATTTCACTGACGAATTTTGCTTTAAAGAAATTGGTGTCATCTTATTCTGGAAAGCTAGACCAGGGAAGCCTCCAGATAAGAGTGCGTAATCGGAAATTAATTTTATTGTTTCTGAACCAAGCCATATGTTGTGGGTACTCAAAAGAACCGTCTCCACATGTTGTGGGTACTCAAAAGAACCGTCTCAATAAGACGGTTTTTGAGCACCAAAAAACACATGTTTAAACTGTTGGATAAGAAAATAATCATATTTTATGGTCAAACATTTTGCTTATCAGGACCCATGAAGACCTGCAAGATCCATATTATCACTCGCAGACAAATAATTCATAAAATAACAGTCCCATATAGACCTGATTTACCATCGTTTTATTATAGTTGGGCTGGGTTTTTTTTGTCTGAGACCAGCTGTGATTTTGGTAGCACGTATTTCTGACAGATTTTGAATGGACTGAGCCATTTTATGAGGCCTTTAACTCGGACTATCTGTGAGCCGTGAACCATTTTTCATTGTTTCATCATAGTGTGTTAATTTGTTAAGATTGTTTCTCTGTAATGATACATTGCTATAGTTCTGAAGCCTCCTTCCGAGCTTAACATTTTTTGTGCTTTATCATCTAGCTGAGGACGAGACAGCTGGTTGCTTTACTTTATTTCTTGCATTCCTGATGTCTTGTGATTGTTAGAAGTCTGTGTTTCTTCCTCGCGGTGGTCTGTGGTGTGTTATTGTGGTATTTCCTACGTTTAGAAGACCGCCCCTTCTTCATGCATGTCCACCGATTCTTATTAATTTCAACTGGTCTAATGCAGATAATTCATAACAATACAATGTTGGATCCAAGCAAATACTTATAGTCAGTGCATCGTTATAAAGGCTCAAGCATTGACAAGTTGCGACTAGCTGACTTCCGATTAAGCTTATATGCAATCAGCGAGGACGGAAGCTTTATGATATGAAAATCTTTCTGGCGCAAAGCTTATTAACTTAAAACACAACATGAAAAGACGTTTTATTGAATAAAGATTACCATATTGATCCTTTACAGACCAACAAAGTCTTTATGACAGTTCAATAAAATAATGTTAATGGTTAAGTTTCAATTATATAAATATTGACGGGGTTAGAAGATATTTTTGCTAAAAAGTGTTTTATTCCATTCCATTAAGATTTATTTTATCGTGGCAAAAAGTAAGTGCGTATACCAGGAAATAGCGCAAACACTCACTGCAGACCAACCCGCGGCACCGTGCGTGAGGAAGAGCCACATAAATTTAACAGTATCAAGACCTCAGGCAGCCAATTAAAGTAAACCAAACAGCTCACTCTTGCTCAGCAAGATGATTGCTGAACTAGAAAGGCACAACAAAACAAGGGCATAAAACAAAATAACCAAAAACAATGGGAGCAATAATAAATAGCGAATCACCAACAACAGAACCACATTCTTAGAATAAATTGAGGACATTTTGTTTTTTGTTGCTTTACGTCCCATGTCAACAGCTATGGTCATTGCGGGACGGTCAGTTCACTTAACCACACTTTTTTCCTGGGCAGGCTTGAGCAAGCGGTTAACCAGTAATTTGTGCACATACTTTCGCTTGTAACTGACAACAACCCTTCTTGAATAAATCAGCGGAAGGGAGGAGAATGACCGTAGAAATTATTTCATGATCAATCTCCACGAAAGTATGGTACCGGGCCGGGATCGAACTCGCGACCCCTGGATCTGCAGTCAGACACGCATCTGTAGCCAGACACGTTACCGACTGCGCCACGCGGCTAAATTGAGGACATGTCACTCTGAGTTTACATTGGCTGTCGAATATAACCATTCATAGTAGCAGACAGACAGACAGACAAATCTTTTATTCTCTTAGGTCATTTACATGACATATAAGGAACAACATATTAACATAGACGGTAGCTGAGGTGTGAAACAGTATCAAATATCAAAATGAACGCTAAACATTTTAGCAGCATCACGTTTGCCTTTTTGGGAGAATATGGAATTATGTAGCACCAATAAAATGCGTTTCATGCTACAACACTTCATATTTCATTAAAAGCTATCGGTGTATTAGTCTTATTTTTCTGAGACAATTGCGTGATGCCACTTATAACCTTTATTCTTGCATAGATAGATTCGTGAAGCTGCTTAAACCCATTGTCAACTGAACGAAAATCCATGCTCAAATCAGGAGATCTTTGCTTGAACATGGTTATGAACTTGAACATATTTAAAATGGGCCCTGCATTATTTGCAAGACATTTTATACGGGAAGCGTTGCGGACCAGACTGATCATTTCGCCGATGCTTAAGTTCGTGAAAAAGTTGCGTATGGTTATAACGTCGTGATGACGTTATGACAATCGAAATCCATTGTAAGAAAATGGTCAGTTTAATGTTTTAGCAGCGTTTTCACTGCAAATTGGGTTGGAAAAGGGTAAAATATGCAAGAATAACGATCACACGTGTTTGTTTCATTGCATCAACACCTGCCAGATTCCTCGGGAGGTCTTTGAACACTCGGCCCATCGGCCTCGTGTTCAAACAGCTTCCTCGGGACCCGGCAGATGTTAATGCATGAAAAAAAAAAAAAAAAAAAAAAAAAAATGTGTGATCCCTATAATAATAGCAGGACGGCATATTTTGCCGAGATGCCCCGCACTCTAGTATACTGCAACATGTACATGATGCTTTAGAAATACAATACAGTAAATATAATACAATACAATACAGTATAGTACAATAAATACAATACAGCGTGGAAACGCCATGAAATCGACCGCCAGGTTATCTGAGGTTTTAATTTGGACACATTAGGAATTACCGTATGATCCACTGAAATGCTTCAACCATTTCCGTAGCATGAGATCTATTAAAATATTTGGGATTAAACTTTTAATACTGTATTTTGGGGTTAATAGGTCATTGCCAGCACTGCAGTTTACATAACTGGGTATTTACGGTAATGATATTCACTATCTCATTCATAAACAATTTACGACAGCTGTGCTCAATCAAGCGGATATACCTCGTGCGTGCACGGGTATTTTAATCCATATTGTCTGGGAATTTGTGTTGACGGGGACATTTTGACAATAACATCATCTTAAGAGAACTTTTAGAAAGGACAGTGTTGTTTGGATTAAGTTATCTTTTTTTAGCCGTGTAAGTAAATATTTTATTGCAAAAATTTTTTGATGTTGACCACGCAACTCTGGGGCAACACGTGTTGACACGTTGCTCCAGTGTCGCGGGTCAAGCACTTTAATACAATCTAATGTGTAGTGGCAGTTAAATAGTCGAACTAGTAAACCCTAGAGTCAGCTTTGTGTGTGTGTGTGTGTGTGTGTGTGTGTGCGTGCGTGCGTGCGTGTATTTGTGTGTATGGAGGTAATAACATTCATAGAAGGAATAATACAAAATGTTGAACAATTAAACATAATATTTACATTTCTTGTAATAGCTCCCGCTTTTAAGCTCGCCCACTAATCGAATTTGATGGACTGATGCATTGGTTCATTTTTTGCCATGCAGTCTTCTCGGGCGGTTGCTATACGTTAACGTAGTTTTAGTATTATTAGAAGTCAAGTATCTAATGCTGAAAGCATTTAAGGCATGTTGACCAGGATATATCTAGGATGATGTCATCAGATATTTTGAACATTTACAGATCCCGGCGGGACTGCTCTAATGAGAAGCCCCACTAGGACATGCATTACCTGTATTTTGTTAACTCCCTTCCTGCTGGATAATTTTTAATAGTCTCCGCCGTCTGCCGACCTTTATCAAAATCAGCCCTTCCAAAATATTCGCACAGGAACACGGTCAGAGTGCCAAACGGCTTGGAACCAGATCAGGTCCGACATTCTGTCGTCGGTCCCAGTCCGGGTCCAAACCGTTTGTAAAGGCCACCAACAGACGGCAACAACTGCCACAAGCAAGGAAATAGCTACTGTCCCGCAAGCCAAGAGTGACAGTGACCTCGCGCCATGTACACAAAGTTATCAGCGACTTGTAATCGATGGACCACTTGTGTATTAATCCTATCCTCAGGATATGATCAATACACAAATGATCAATCGACCCCCCCCCCAGCTCAAGTGACATGTACGCGTAAGTGTTTTACTGAGCAACTGTAAACAAAGCACGACGTCACTGTCACTATTGGCCGGCACGACAGCACTGGGTGTCAAACTAGAAGTTTCGATTGATAGATTGATTGTACTCATCTCTGCCTAACAAATACATATACGACACATATAACGGACAATGCTGGCCCTGACCAGATGCCTCATGGCAAGGCACCCAATCAGGGCCATCATCATGAGCATGCGCTCATTAACTCTTTAGGTCTACTGACCAAATAACAAATACTCGACGGCCAAATAATTAATTTTGGCACACATGTAGTCTGATTTTGGTAAAGGGATATAACCCCATTTGTGAATGTGATAGAACGGCATAACATAGGTTCTCCCATCGATGCCCCTCCACACAATCCTCGCTGATGCAGGGGTAGTGTGGATGAGCAAAAAGGAGACCGTCGGGCCAACTACAGCTGGGCATGCATGTACAAAGTCTATCCATGTTCCAGTCCGTCACCATTACCGAAACGAAATGCAATGGTGACGGATGTGGAATTATGATTGTTTGCCCAAAGATTAACTGCTTATACATGTATAGAAACAATATATAAAGACAATATCGTTTCCCATTGTGTGAATAATACATTTTTAACTAAGGTAATTGTATTTGGTATCTATGAGCTATAATGTAAGGGGACAAACAAATGGGTAATCTTACGTACGGATTATCTTACATGTTTTTTTCGTAATTTAACAGACGAGTTGAGGAAAATCGATTAAGTGCTAGGCTTGCCTAGCATTTTATCGTTTTTCGCAACGAGTTTAGACGGGTTCATGTCGTCAACATACACTTCCAGAAGCGTATTGAAAAACAAGTACATTTAGTTGTTTACAAAATAAAAGCAACAGTTCGGACCATGTGACAATTGGCGGGACCGCTAAAAGACTTCAATAATTCTTGATAAGGTGCTCATTGGAAACGTTCCGATGGTGCGCCCAAATTTACATCTAAACAAGAAAAAAAAACCAAAGATAAACAATATTTCATAAACGTTTGGTAAGCCTTGCGCACTACACATTTTACAAACTGTAATAAAGTTATTTGAATGAATGCATGATAATTTTCATTTAACAAACGAGTTGAGGAAAATCGATAAAGTGCTAGGCTTGCCTAGCATTTTATCGCTTTTCCGCAACGAGTTTAGACGGGTTCATGTCGTCTACATACAATTCCAGAAGCGTATTGAAAAAACAAGTACATTTAGTTGTTAACGAAATAAAAGCAACAGTTCGGGGCGAGACCGCTAAAAGACTTCAATAACTCTTGATTAGGTGCTCATTGGAAACGTTCCGATGGTGCGCCCAAATTTACATCTAAACAAGGAAAAATCATAGATAAGCAATATTTCTTAAACGTTTGGTAAGCCTTGCGCACTACACATTTTACAAACTGTAACAAAATTATTTGAATGAATGCATGATAATTTTCATGAATTTACTCAGACTTATTAACTTTTCTGTATCGGCTGTCTGTAGAAGCTGCTTAAATTTTAGTACATTAGGTGAACGATAAAATTGCTGATCAATGTAACGGCGTCTCTCGTTTCGAAAAAATGTACATTCTAGAAGATAATGGAATTCATCACCTATATGGTTTCTTTCACAAAGCTGACATTTTCTTTCGGACAGTTCAACATTATTCCATCTACCAGTTTCGACATAGGGTTTCATTCGGATAAGTATCAAATCTATGTATGAACTAGAAATTGTTTTTATGAAACACTATGCCCCAAACCATTAGTTGGTCCACCATCCTTTCAGTCGGTAATCTATTAATCATCCTCTTTCAGTTGACCAAATCTGAGGCTACTAGCTGTAATAGTTTTCGAGATATTTTTATTGGAAGTTTTCGATGTCCAAATTCGCAAAGGGCATTAACTCAAAAGAATGCAAGGGGCGATAATAAAAAAAATGTTTTAGATTTTCACCAGGTAATCTTATCATTACCCTCTATCAGCTGTCTAACGCTGAAGCCCCTAGCTGTAACGGTTTTTGAGGTATCAAGTTTTCCATGACAAAATTTGCAAAGGGCGATAGATAAAATGATATTTTTTTTTAATTTTCACCAGGTAATCTACTCCTTATCCTCTATAAGCTGAGCAAGTTTGAAGCTCCAAGTTGTAATAGTTTTTGAGATATCATGTTTATATGTCCAAATTTGCAAAGGGCAATAACTCAAAAATAAAATGGTTCTTTTAAAATTTTGACCAGGTAATCTACTCATTATCAGATTTAAGCTGAGCAAGATTGAAGCTCCTGATTATAGTTTTTGAAATATCCTGAATACAAAATTTCATTATGACCCTTTTAAAGCTGCTAGCTGTAATGTTTTTTTTTTTGAGATATTATGTTTTCTATGTCCATATTTGCAAAATGCAACAACTATTATCAGCTATATGCTGAGCGAGTTTGAAGTAATTTTTTTAAAATCCTGATTACAAAATTTCATTATGATCCTTTAAAAGGGGCATAGCTCAACAAAGGGAGATACTCCAGATTAAGAAATATATGGTTCAGTTATTTTTTTATTAGGAATCCATCTCTGAAATTACAAAATCCTATCTTAAATTTGTAACGGAAGGACGACCCGACGCAAAATCTAATGTAAAACAATAGCTTGACATACGAGTATGTATGGCCCGTAAGTATAGTATTTGTGTTGCCATCTTAAAATAGGCTAATTACTCTTTGTTATCGTAGGCGCAATTTCAGCTCTTGATAAAACATAAACAGGTCATATCACCTGCTGGGGAAGGGCTGACCTCTTAGCTCTCGTTTGTAGTGTCTAACTGTGAGTTTGTCACTTTCCCATTGGTATTCTGGGTCAGGCGTGGTATTTGATTGTATCGATTCCTGATCTTTGCTCTCTTACTTACTTAAGTTAAGAGTGTGTAACAAAAATATTTTTCTTATTTTCTCAACCAAAACAAATGTTGTGGGTGCTCAAAAGAACCGTCAATGAGTCGGCTTTTATGGGCACTCAAAACATGTCTTAAAAATGATGGGTAAAACATATTAACAATTATACGCTGGAACTGTTTGCTTATCTAAATAATCTGAAAAAAAAAACCCGGATCGTTCAGAAAAAGAGAGAACCTACAATAAACGAAAACAGTAGACTCGGTTGTATTCAGTCTGTTCATGAGAACTAATGGCAGGTGAAACAATTATCACGCGCCCTAGCGCCGGCTAAAGCGGTGTTCTGCTTTCCGTCAGAATTCAATATTCCTGAAGGACCAGAATATGAAATAATATCAACACTATATTGGTGTACGGGGATAAATTATTGGAAGAGTTTCTCTTTAATAAATAGGTTAACCCATATAAGCCTAACGTCCTTTTTGTGGGACAAAGGCAAACAGTGCAGACCCAGACCAGACGCCACAGAACGCGGCGTCTGATTAGGGTCTCCACTGTTTGCTTGCAGAATGTTTAATTAAAATTTGAATAAAAATGAAAAATACCACCCAACATTCCTTAAAACAGAAATGGACTGTTCCAATTGATAATGGTGGGAAATTCCATTCGGCATAAATGGGTTAATATGTGTGCAGACAATTTATCATGATGCTGTTCATTTATCACAGGAGCAATATACATCGGAGAAGCTTATTAGCTCATCAAATTCCAAGTCACACACAGGGGCTTTATCTGAAAATCAATGGAAATAGATGCTATGATATACCATTGCATGCACAGATCCAGAGGGTGGGCAGTGGGTTCAGACCCCCCACTTCTCTGTAAAATCTAAAAGAATATAGGGTTTCTTAGCAAAACTGGTCCGGATCCCCTTAAACATAACAAATCAATGTCGGACCATCATCGGCACGCCAGCGTCGTCAAAGTTATACCCCCTTCTGACAAAATTTTCTGGATCCACGCATGAGAAGTATTATTGTGTTATCCTAAAATGGTCTTATTGTTTGCTGATCTTGATCCAAATTCTAACCAATGACATTAAGTGATTTTTTGCCTATATTTACCAAATGTGTGCTTGTATTTCTTCTACTATAAACACATGTTTAACTTTGGAAAAATAACAATAAAAATTTTTTTGTTTTTTTATCTTTTTCCTTGGTGTTAATATTAGCAATATCAAAACCTGTAGACCTTGATGCTACATGTACGCTACTAGATAAGTGTGTGTAATTAATTTCTCAAAAAGAACATAATTATGGGCCTCGTCGCGAGAAAACCTGTCTTCGGGGTTTCCGACAAAGCGAGTTTCAAACCCGTCTCCTCAGCTACAGTGACTAGCTAGAAAAAGGACATTTCGCTCATAGCATGTCTAGATATGAAACTCTCTAATAAGCGAATAACAAAGGCGCTGATCAGACTGCGCGGATGCGCAGGCTGATCTGCGTCTATGTTGATCGCAGACCCCCGAAGACAGGTTTTCTCGCGTCGAGGCCCATATGTTGGGTATGCTCAAACGAACCGCCTCTATACATGGGAGGGTTTTTTAGCATCCACAACATAATTATTATATATGTTACAATTAATGGATAGGAACAAAGTAATAATTTTACCCTGAACAAAACATATATCTTAACTGATGTAAGATGAGAAACTGGACTACTTTTTCACATAAATGCTCTATATAACATGCAAAACAATTTGGTTTCCATTCCTTTACAATTGGTGTAGTCCCTTTCAATTTTAAGGTTGATAGGTGGTATTTTTTTTATAAAAAATGAATTGGACATTCTTTTAGCAAACCCTTAGATACCCTAATCATACATCACGTTATGTGGCATCTGATCAGGGTTTGTACTGTGTGCCTATGCATAGGCTTACGCGGGTTTATGGATTTAAATGTTGTTGTTTTTGCACAAGCATCAATGCCCAACATATAGGAGTTCATCATCCAAAAGCAGCCTAGCTTGCCTCTGTTTCTGTTTTTGATTTGTTTTGTATTCTCTTTATGTTACAGAAGCATGCGAGGATCCAAAGTGGGTGGGCAGGGGGTCAAGAACTCCCCCCCCTGTAAAATCTAAAAGAATATAGGGTTTCTTAGCAATACTGGTCCGGATCCACTTAAACATCACAAAGCTACCAAGTCAGCATTCAATGTTCATTGTTGGTTGTCCAATAAAATTTGGACAGCGCAACAAGAAAAAATACCTCTATTCCCCATTTGGGTACCTAAAATAAAGTAGTTATTCAAACCAACACCCGCTTAAAGTAGAGAGGAAGGCAAAGATCAGGAATCGATACAATCAAGTACCACACCTGATCCAGCATAACAAAGACAAACATGAAACATAAATGACAAAATAAATCCACAAAATAAGCACCGCCTTGGAACAGTCGGCAAAGAATCACTTGATTGCTAAAACATGTTTAATGGTACCAAATCCACTTAGTTCCGATGTGGATCAAGACACATAGATGTTAGGTTAGCATGAAAGATCCATTATTTATCGATGTATCATCTCCAAGTACATATAAATCAATATATAAAAAGGAGATAAAACAAAGATAAGGACTCAACAGTACATACAACTAATTACTGGAGCAAAAGAAATCCAATAATTAAGCCGAATTGACTTTCATGTACTTATCAGTTGGACGAGTCCATTTCTTTTCTAAGGGCCGTTGGGAGGTAGTTTTCAATTATGTTAAAACTCTAGTAGAACCTTCTGTAAATGAACAGTGAATACCCTGATTAGACTCCACGTTCTGATTTGGATCTGAATTGTTTGCCTATTTCCTATACACAGGACGCTAGTCTAAATGGATAATCTCATAGATATTGACGTTCTTAGGAGTTATGCCATGACTAAATCAAGCTTTGTGTCTTTTACCATTTATGTAAAACATAACATTAAAAGTGTTTGAAGTTCAAAATGAGTGGGAGCATTTTTGTACTCATCGCAATGGCGATAATTAATGTTCATACGAGCATGTGCATCCACGTAGAGCGCCTTATCCGAGGATTCGGTTTTCGCATACTAAGTTAGCAAGCTTTAAAGGTACGAACTCTAGCGCCAAAGAAAAGCCACGCCTGTATGATTATGCGATAATACCAAACTCGCACGTGTTGACTACGAGGGCTGTTCAAATATGAATGCAAGTGGCTTCATAACTTTCTTCACATATATGCTACGACAAAATGGTAAACGTTTCTATAAAGGACTGTATGTCACCTTTAAAGTGGCACCAGACCAAAAGAAAAATACAGTATATTTATCGAGTTATAGCCCTTTGAATGAGGGTCACGTGTGTATACTAACAAACTCAATGCTTCGAACAACTACCAGTGATAGAGACGAGCGTATAATTCTTAGTAGAACAGGTGAAATTTCTTGAAATTTTGAAGGAAGTATCCCCATACTCTTACATAATGATTCTGTGAAAGTTGCGAAAATCCGACATGCTTTTGTTAAATTACAACGAATCGTTTTCACTAAAGTCTCTTTATGCTTGCAAATAAATGGTACACAAAACATCACCTTTCAGTTTTCAGTTAAACTTTTCTATAACAAAATGCACGAAACATCATTTAAACTAGTTTTAACTCAAAGACAATATGTTGATCGCTCATACTGAGTTGTTGCTACAAATTATTGATGGATAGTGGGTAATTTTTAACCGCTGAAAAGCATTTTTATCAAATTAAAATTACCTTAAGTGAAAGGGGTTATAGAATTTATACTTATTTTTTTATCATAACATTGCGGCTTTGTTCTAAATTTGAACGTAGACTTTAAGTTTGACCACTTTAGGCATTATTTACAATAAAATTACTTACCTGGTCTTGAGAACTAGACAGATGAACATATTTTAATTAATGTAAACACGTCATTAAGAAGCAGAAACATGCTTGAAATTTTTTTATAAAGTTGGATAACTCTGTAAATAGAGGACAATTTATTTTGAAAACTTCCTTATGACATATTTAGCATGTTTTCGGCAAAACGCAAAGAAAACGACACAGCGATATTTATTATTCCATCACCAGTAGATAACTCAAAATGCCGTTTATCATAAAATTAATGACGTCACAAACGTGCCCGTTTACTCGAGATTGAAACAGGTTTATATATACTTTTTCCTGCAAGCAACTTTAAGATTGTTACTTAAACTTGCATTTAGAATTTGGTGCCATTTTGTCCAAAACTTACAGAGATATGACACTATATCATAGATGTACAAAAACGTGCATTGCAATTTGCTTCAGAAAATCTTCAGTATACAGGAATGGCCTTTATATAAGGGTCTGTTACTCGAGAAATATAGTTAGTGTTTCTTTATGTTTGGTGCCATTTTAAAGGCGACAAATAGAGCTTTCCAGAAAGGTATAACATTTTGTCGTAGCATATATGTGAAGAAAGTTATGAAGCTACTTGCATTCATATTTGAACAGCCCTCGTAAAATTCAAATTGAGAGATTACATCAATTAACCCTAATCGTTATTTTGCAAATGCTGACCTTTTTGTGTAAATTCTGAACATTTGGTGCTATTACTGATTATTTAGTGCTTATATTGATTCAAATGTGCAAATACTAATATGTTTGTACAAAACTGATCTCCAAGAGAACAAAATTGCTTAAGAACACAGAAGTCAACATAATCGTTTCCAAGGATTGCCTGGGAATGGAATGGAAACTGTCTAATGAGCGGTTTATTGACATTTCGTATTATTCAACTTAAGGAAAACAAACGCAGCTGATAGTCTGTCAAGCAAAATCTCATTAAGACAATGGAACACTTGTTGTTAGTAGCAACCAAGTGTTAAAATGACAGAAAATCCAACGTCTTACGTTTAAAGGAAACAAAAAGATATTTAGAATTTTATGAAATAGTGTAAAATGTATCTCACACTGATTACGAATGATAACGTTCGGTATAAGCTCCCGGATAAGTTAGGGCAATTACATGAAACCCTCTAAAAACCATAAACCTCAAAACATGTGCTTTTGGCAAACGATGAAGAGCCAGATAAAATGCCGCATAATGCGGCATTTCATTAGGGTCTGCACTATTTACTATGACAAAATCGATCTTCACGAAAAGAAATATAATATTTTTGGAAGGTATATCCTGCGGCTCCTCAACATATACAATGGAGCTTCGATTTTTAAATGCATTAAGCTTTATGTGAAAGACAAGTTGTCCATAAAAGTTCAAAATATTTCTTTTAAATCTCAAACAAATCATACAGTGTGGCTAATCAAATCTGAAACCGTCTTATACATGTACCTATGTTGTGAGTTCTCAAAAGTACCGTCTTACTGATCATTTGAGTATATAAACACATGTATTTCCAAGCTTAAGAATAAGTAAACAATCACAAAATCACAAAAAAATGTTAACTATCTATACATATAGCACTATAGATCAGGTGAACTAATCATACAACAACATCACCAGGTATAAACGTCCTGGGACGAACATAGGAGCTTCAATATATTATATGTGTATTATTCAATTGGTTACCACAGCTGATATCAATTTAATACATGTAGATATCCAAATAAATCTATTGAACAAATTTAGATTCATAAAATAGCAACATAGATTTCAGAACGTTTGACTTCCCATCTTATTTTACCCTAGAGGGCAATAAATGGGACATATGCAAACAGTTCAGAGTCTGATGCTACTGGGGCATCTAATCAATGTCTTACCACAGCGAAAAACACTTTTAGCAAAAACAACCCCTAAATATAAACAATGGACTTTCCGAAAAAGAATACGTATTGAATCATCCAATCAGCAATCACCCTTAGCCCTAAACGGGTACTTTGACAAACCGTGAAGACCTAGATGAAATGCCGCATGTTGTGGTATTTCATCAGGGTCTACACTGATGTTAAAATAAAAGCAATCCTCAGGGGCAGACATACATAATATTTGGGAAATGGCGACATGTGACCCCTAAAAATACACTGAAGCAAACTTATAAACGAACACATTACATTTCTTATGCTAGTTCAGAAAGTAAAACTCTGTCATACCAATTTTTAATTCTTTAAATAAACCAAGGCTTTTCCAAGACCCTACAAGTCATTTCATTTCAAAATGTCTCGTTCGTCTTGCACAGGCGAAATCCGAGTAAAGGTACCCTCATTTCAAAATTTAACACTTTTCACATCAATATTAAATACTCCAACGAAACATTAACCATTTACATGTTTGACTTAATGAAGATGTTACTGACTGGCAGGATTTCAGACGAATATGAATCAAAAGTTTGACTCAATCGAGCTCGCCATTTCTTTTCAGTAATAACATAAAACCGCTAAGAGCAGCTTAATCTATAGAAATTCGGCTTTAAGCATGCACTTTAGGTACAGACTTTTTACTGCTCTGTACGCTTTATGAGGGTCTGGATGGGGGGTCTGGTATTCATTATTCATTAAAAATTTTGCCCATTATTCATCTCATTAAAATTTTGGTTTGTTCATTAAAATAAGACCAATTATTCATTATAGGTAAGGAAGGTGGCAAAGAAATCTAATTATTCACTATTCATTAATTTTTTCTTCAATTTATTAAAAAAATAGGATTATTCATTACTTTTTAGGATCTCATTATTCACTATTCACTATTTTTCTGTCTCATTATTCACTATTCATTATAAAAAGGGCCATTATTCACTAATCATTATATCCACTCCAGACCCTTCGTTATTATCTGCTGTTGGCATTGACATTTTCAGCGGTTATTCATTTCTACTAGACGTCACTGTTCTTTTGATAGTTAAAAAATCTTTGACAAATGCGTCAAATTAATTGTTGAAATTTCGCAATGAAACCGAAAGTGTGGACTTGTCGTGAAAGATTTACCGCAGCAGTATAGACTGATCAAGTTCAGTCGGGGATCGACTACTATGTTTAGATGAAATAAAACGCATACAATGATTTACCATGTGCGTGCTACTGACGATTTTCAGAAATCTCGAAAAGTGTGATTTCTTTTCAGTTTTTTAAAGATGCGTAAACTACCTGCCGTATATGATCAACTTTCAAATGTTTAATGTTTTTAAGTCACATTGGCTTCAATTTAATAAAAATGTACAGGCAAATATTTTTCACCAAAAACGTTGATTTTTTACATTTTTGAACTCCAAATATGTAATATGAATGAAAACTATCCCGAAACACTTATAAACTTTGCTCCATTGAAATGCTCACGATTAGGTTAAAAGTCATTTAATATTATTGGTGCCTTAGTCTGAAAAAAAATAACTTTGTAAAGTGTTCGTTTATAATAAGTCTGCTTAAATGTATATAATAATCAATCCCAGCCTTATTGCTTTTATCTGTATGGGGAAAACCATCAAAATACAAAGGATTAATGAGTTAAGAAGTATCCTTGTGCAATTGTGTCTTTCAAGATGGTTTGACAAGGTCTTTTCAACACAGACAAATACAATTATTAGACAGGAAATGAAAGCACCGTGCGTCTGTTGTGATTACAAACATGTAATTGTGATCAATGTTATTTGATTATCTTATCAAAAGAAAGTTAATGTGTTTTCTGTAATTTCACTTGCTCAATACATGTACATGTGGCAAATTGAATACAGTTTTCGTTGGAATAGGGGTGTGGAGTATATGGTACTTGCTAACATCAGTACAACCATCTTTCACAAATTAGATCAATTTTTGTCAGCCCAGTGTGAAATCTTGTGTTAACACGGCGAAAACAAACATGTGAGTATAATCAGGAAATGCCACAAATGCCAGGGGCGGATCCAGGATTTCTGGAAAGGGGGTGCATATATATAAAGGTGTGGGGTTCGCTTTGCTGATATCTTATTTTTCATAAATGTCCCATGAAAATGAAATAATTTGGTCTCACTGAGACCAAATTATTTAACTTTCATGGGATTTTTAAAAGTGGGTGGCGGGGAGGGAGGGTTTGAGCGAACTCCCTGAACCCTATCTGGATCCACCACTGAATGCATGCTAAAGGCCAGCCCATGACAACGAGAGGAAGAGACAAAACTACTTACTGTGAGCCACATGACAACAATAACGGTTACCATAGATTTAGGTAAACAATATTTTTGTGCATCAAATTGTAAATATTCTCTTATGCATCGGTTTTAACATACGTTTTGGGTGCTCAAAAGAACCTCATTGAGACGGATCTTTTGAGTACCCACAAAATTTTGGTTGGGAAAGAAAGAAATTATTTTAACTTAAGAATAGTAAGTGAGTATGATCTGGAAAAACCTCAATCACAAACTGCAGACAAACCCGTGGTATCGTGAGGAAGAGCCACAAAACAATCACGAGACACCAGGAAGACAAACAAAGTAAAGCAACCCATTATCTCTTCCCTATCAAGATAATTGCAAAACTAGAGTGGAAATACATAACGCACAACAAAACATAGAAAAATTACAAAGTCCCATAATGGGAGTAACAATCAACAACAACAAAACCACCACCTTAGAACGAACAGCAGCCAAAGCCACCAGGTGGCTTAAATGCATTTTACTGGTACCAAATTTTTACCCTAGATTCTGCCGTTGTTGAAGCACAAAAAAGTATCATCGTAGAGAAACAATTTAACCAACTTAACGCACTATGATGAAACAGAGAAAAGGGCTCACGACTCACTGATAGTCTAAGCTAAAGAAAGCCTCAAGTTGAGCCACGGTGGACCTGCAAAACACTATTGAAGTAAAACAATCAACTTTCCCTTCCTTATCAAATTAATTAATGGAAACCACACTAAGAACTACATCAGAAGAAGCCAAACCGAAATCAAAACAATAAATTTACCCCCCTCCCCCCACACACACAACGGGAGCAACAACAAGGCTGAAGCAACACATAAACAGAGCCACCTCATCTGAACGGACAGAAGACGATGCCAAATATATTTTAACCCTTAAAGCGCCAATCACAACAAAAGTCGTCTGCTGAAATGTTTAAGTAGCCTCTATGACAAACAGTGTGGACCCAGGTCAGACTGCTCCTATAGGAGCAGTCTGTTCTGGGTCCACGCTGTTTGCTTCTGTCCTTAATTTGTCAGTAATGTTAGGCAACTATTTGCAGCAGACGACTTCAGCAGACGACATTTTCAGATGCATTTTTTTTCTTTGCGCTTTAAGGATTAATGGCCTAATCTTTGCGCTAGATTCTGCTATTGTTAAAATTGTTTAGTTCGCGTAGGAGCTTCCTAACTTGAAAAATTCAAATCAAATTAACATACTGTGATAAAACAATGAAACTGGCTCTCAACTCACAGACAGTGAGAGCCGGGCCGCGTAGCGCAGTCGGTAACGTGTCTGGCTACAGATGCGTGTCTGACTGCAGATCCAGGGATCGCGAGTTCGATCCCGGTCCGGTCCCATACTTTCGTGGAGATTGATCATGAAATGATTTCTACGGTCATTCTCCTCCCTTCCGCTGTTTCATTCAAGAAGGGTTGTTGTCAGTTACAAGCGAAAGTATGTGCACGAATTACTGGTTAACCGCTTGTTCAAGCCTGCCCAGGAAAAAGTGTGGTTAGGTGAACTGACCGTCCCGCAATGACCATAGCTGTTGACTTGGGACGTAAAGCAACAAAACCAACCAACAGACAGTGAGAGCTAAAGAGAACACCTAGTTGAGCCACGGTAAGCCCAGTCAAAGACAAGCATCAGGCACTGTCCCACTGATGAAAGTGTAAGGTCAGATTCGTCATTGAGTCGGAGGCCAGGCCCCGCGGTTATAAATCTTTTTCATGCTCAACTCAACTGAGCACGATAATGTAACCGCTACAAAAACTAAAATACCGACAAATGAAGAAGTGTCTTGCTTTTAGTATCTCAGATGTGTTTTATAAGTCTCTCAGATGTGGTATTTATCTTGCTTATAAATGATAAAATGCCAACAATTTGATAAATTTTATGCTCAATTGAGTTTAGCAAGACACGAGTTTTATAACTTCGGGGCCAGCCCATTCTAAATCTCTTTCATGCTTTCGTCGAATCGCTTATGCCCAGGTCACACATTCACGGATCACCTCGCCGGTTCTACTACGGATTAAATCTCACGGATGACCGAGGAAATTCCAATTTCCGTAGTCCGATACGGATGCACTATATACGTATGATGAAGTACTACTCCGTATGATTACGGATGCAATACGGAAAGCCACGGACCAATACGGATTGCCACGAATGATGGCGGATTGTTTCCGTGGCTAATCCGGCGTCCAGTCCGTGAATGTGTGACCTGGGCATTAGTAAATAATCTGGAAGAACGGATCCTTCAGAAATAGACAGAACCTCCGATATAAGAAAACAGCAGACTCGGTTTTATTGAGTCTGTTCATGAGAACTAATGGAAAGTACAACAATTCTCACGCCCCCTAGCACCGGCTTAAGTGGTATTCTGCTTTCCGTCAGAACCGAATATTCCTGAAGGACCAGAATATGAAAAAAATTCAACACTATATCGATGTACGGGGAGAAGTTTTACCAACTCCAGATACCCTTTTAGCTGCATGTATATAATAAGTACTAATATTATCCCATACGCGGACCCAGAAAGTTTTGTCAGAGGGGGTCCAACTCTGACAAAGTGTTTTTCTTTTCTTTTTAGTTGATGAGGGGAGAGAGTATCCAAATACCACAAAAAGGGGGCTATCATTTAAATGGCGTTTCGCTGGCGGGCAGATGATGCCCCAGCATTCAATGCTGACTTTTTAACTTTGGTATTTCCGAGGGGATCTGGACCAGTATTACTAAGAAACACTATATTCTTGTGATTTTTCAGGGGGGTCCGGTCCGGACCCCCCCCCCCCTCTGGATCCACGAATGATGCTGTCGTCGAATCGCTTAGTAATACCCATGTAGCTATACTATACTTGTATATAATAAGTACTATTATTAATATATTGGAGATTTCCAACAATGAGGTATGTGCGACCAGCGAGGGCTCAGATTAGCCTGCGCATATGCGCAGTCTGATCAGAGCCTTTGCTCGTCGCTTGAATAGTCTATAATTGTTAAGCTACTGATCGAACATCTAATGGAGGTTCTAAGCTTAACGGGAGGATGCACAGGCTCGTCTGAGTCTACACTTGTCAAAATGCCACATTGTTGGAAATCACATGTCACGGCTCAAATACTATTGTTATCCTATTGGTTTGTTCTAATATGAGACTTACCTATCATACTCCAGGGCGAATTCTAGCTGTCCTATTTTAGGCATGTCAGGTTGCATGTCTAGCACAGAAGAATCGGATGCAACGCTATCACACGACTCAGCTCTACGTATACCTTGACCAAACTCGGCATCTGATGCTACAAAAAACGATCACAAGTGAATCAATGGCGTTGCCAGAATACTGAAACTCTTGACCAAACTCGGCATCTGATGCTACAAAACACGATAACAAGTGATTAATGGCGTATCCAGAATGCTGAAACTCTACGCACATCAAAGGGAGACTACAGGATCAAGCAGTGGCTCTCTTCAAATTCGTCCCTTCTCAAAATGGGAACTTTTCTGAAAGGAAAGAATTTGCTCCCAGAGGGAGCGAATTCTTTCCTTTTAAGAGAAGTTCTTTATGATATGGCAAATCCCTTTTACCCTAATAGGTAGCCTCTCTTGAATGTTATAATTTTTATTACGCACGTGCGTAACTGCGTAATGGGAGCTACGCCATGGGTACCGGTGAACATGACTAGGAAATGATGGGGCGGGCTAAGGGTCAATTATTGTTTTCAATCACCAGCTTCAACCTACTCACGATATTTAAATATCATAATTTGAGGGACAGGCATGATGGCTGGCACTTGTGCAGCAAAAGGTGCTCAATATTTCACGAGCACCATAGCCTGTTAATGATGTTTACGACATTGGGGCATATGTTTTGTTATTATGGTTTGTTATTTAAACAACTGAGTATGATCAGAAATGCTCCAATCACAGACCACAGATTAACACACGGCACCGAGAAGAATAGGCATAAAATAGACATTCCCGCGACATCGTAACACATTTAAAGCAAAGCAACCATTTCTTTCTTCTCTCTATCTCTCTCTGTAGGTGATGAAAAATGACAAAAACACCAAAAACTATACCTCAAAGCAAAGACCAAAGACCAAACCTTGCGAGTATACAACTACAATAAATTCTGTCTTAAGCGGCCACTCAAAAATTGACAACACAAAGATCTTAATGACAAATGGTAGCTTAATGTAGGTCGAAAGTATTGCAGAATGCTCCCCATGGAGCATTCTGCAATACTTTTGGCCTGCATCAAGCGATAATTGGTATTGAAAACCAGTTGTTTTTTGTCTTTTTAAGAGTGGCGGTTTAAGACAGGTTTTACTGTAAACATGTACAACTATTGCTTTAAATGGGGCTGACAGGTGGAATGGTCAATCACAGATAAAATGGGATATTTACTGATCAGTACGATGAAATAATAATACATCTCCTTAAACATTTATATTTGGATCACCCAGACCTTATTGTATTAAACCTGAGATAAGAAAGGCGAATGTTAAGGAGTTAAACCTACCCATAGAACCCGTCCCCATGGATGTGGGGCTGCTTCTAGCGCTCTCTTCTCGCGGTGGGGAATGGCTTTCAAGGTCGACGTATTTCGGATCAGTCTGAAGGGTATCATATTCTACAAACTTCCCTGTTCGGTCGAGCGTGAACTCTGAAGACTCCGATCCAACCTATTGAAAGAAAACACACTCTTAGACAATTTATATCGACACAGACCAAAGACATACATGTACATAGTCATGGGCTTTAAATGTTTACAGGCACGTGGAATGTACAAAAGATAAACACTTATTTAGAAACTGGGCTTAAAAATGTTTAAAAAATAATCTGCATTAATTTTATTGCTGTCACATTATCGCAAGAAATGTATACAATTAAACCTATGCAAAATTGCACCGATTTTATATTTTGTACATTCCTTGAGGTTGTAGATCTTTAGCATACAGAGAATTTCCGTATTCCTAATCATTTGTATATCTGTGTAGGATGGGTTGGGATTCTCTTCAACACATAAAAATAAAACAGAAATAGCTATCAAAGACTGGATTGGCTTTGGTGAAAATGCATTAATAGATTTGAACTGTATACAATTATTTTTGCCAAAATATAGCTTTGCATTATCACAAAAAAACCTCTAAACCCTCTCTTCGTTTCAATATGGAGCTCATGTATCCAGTCAGTAGCTCAAGTTTACGGCCCAACTCACTATGAAGCAGAACAATGCAGGGTAGTATTTTTTTATTTGCTTTTCAACTCTGCTTTCTGGCAAAATTTTCAACAGCATATCTCGTCTTATTTCCTGGTGGACATTATATTCATTTTGGATATGTATCAAATATTAAACTTGATTGTCAATTGTCTTGCTGTGAAACCAAATAAATTGTGAAGCCCATATTAAAGTACAGCCATAATATAATTGGAATCATGTTACACTGTACGTTGTGGAAAGACAATTGAGCCAGTGCATGTGATTTCCAACAATGTGGTATTTTGACATGTGTAGACTCGGACGAGCCTCTGCAGCCTCCTTTTAAGCTTAGAAACCCCAAATGGTGTTCAGTCAGTAGCTTGACAATAATAGAATACTCAAGCGACTAGCAAAGGCTCTGATCAGACTGCGCGTATGCGCAGGCTGGTCTGAGGCTTTGCTGGTCGCACATACCACATTGTTGGAAATCTCATGCACTGGCTCAATTAACTTCTTAAGTGATATCAATTATTCATACGTGTTTTGTAATCTAGGTCAGGTAAAAAGCGCTGATATAGAATGTAGCAACGCATTGTCTCGAAACATACATCACGGTAGGCTTTTCGATCAGTCGCTAGTACACCTATGGTTTTTTCCTCATAGTAAATGTTTAGCGTCACTTTGGCACCCACATCAGTGAGTTACAGTCCCAGCATTTAACGTCAGATTCTACAGTTGGACAACCTTCGACAATCACACAACTTTTATTATTTCATAAAAGATCTGTGTACCCTTTCCCGTGGCCCAGATATTGAACCCTTATCATGCCAAAATTTAATTGGTGTTGGTTTGTATGATAGGGAAGGTTGGCTGTTTTGATGTTGTTTTCATAATACTATTTTTTCGAAGTCAGAGCTAAAAACCCTAAATAATTTTCTTGCCAAACAAACAGAATTTGGAAAAAAATATTTTCATTGACAACATATCTATCACGAATATTTTCCAAGTAGAACACTAAAGATAAACCTGTGTACCAGTAGACGCACACAGCTGCAGCATAGTTTCGAGATAAGGGTCTCTTTTGTTATTTTGCGTTGATATTTTTCGTAGGTATTGATATTTTGCGTCACTGTCAACATTTTTTTCAGTCATGTCGCGAAGTTTCCCTGACAATCTAGGTTAAACCAGTACTTAGCAGAGAATAGGACATTACTGAGTTCCATCATTGAGCCTTCTCCAAATAGCAATCCTTTAAACACACGTCTAACACACTAACACTGAGCAACTGTTGACATCGATGATTCGAAGTTGAAACTTTACATCCCAGTCAAAAAAAATCGGTCTTGTCGGGACATTTCCTGGGTTGTACCAGTACTAAATAGAGTATAACGTGTCTTGCACAAGGAAATAACATGGTGCCTCCAGAGAGACTCAAACCAACGGCCCCTCAAGTCGAGCACTCTACCACTGGTAACTACAGATTTTGGAAGGCGTCATTCATATCAGCCTGTTTGTTGGGCTAGTTGATTAATGTGTAATCACTAAACCTATATTACATGTACGCCGTTTATCCGTATATCATTCATAAAACAGTTCGCTATTCCTACAAATGTATGGACTTTTTGCGTTTAACCTATATTATGGCTAGCATCCTTTTTGTGGTAAATTGGCAAACATTAGACCCAGATCAGATGCCGCAAAACAAGGCGTCTGATCAGGGTCTCCACTGTTTGCTTATAGATTGCCCTATCAAGATTGGAATAACAATGAAAAATACCACCCAAACCCTTAAAACGGAAATGGACAGGTCCAATTAATAACAGTGGGAAATTCCACTCTGCTTAAATGGGTTAAGGCGGTTCCTTGTGACATGGCAGTATAGTAAATACAATACTAAAGGAAATCACAGGTAAAAAGTACGCTACATGCAATCAAATCTTCATTACGCTGTGCAATCTGAGCAACGACAACCATTCTAACATGGACCAGTCTGCCTTGCTGATCTAACTAAAATTCACATACGTTCTAGGAGGCCCTGAACAGTGAGCAATAATATATACCAATGTGTCTGTAAACGAGTAAGACTGAATTTTTCTGTTTAGATGTGCTTGCGAGTGTTTACCAGGCATGCTAACCGTATAAAGCTGGCCACCTTTGTCGTCTGCGGCTTAGTCGTTTTGCACGATTAAAGCGTGCCTATGCTTTGATACCTAATTTGCTGTTGACCAGTCTAAATTGACAGTGAATGGCAGTGCTTTGTCTGACACGCCCAACGCCCGTTAGCTGGTCGCACTTGCATTGCAATCGTTGGACAAAGTAGAGAGGAGTCAAAATCAAGAATCGATACAATCAAATGCAAAACTTGACCCGGAACCAAAAAAACACCATTTGGGAAGTGACCAAAATAACACAACACAAAGAGAGCCAAGAGGTCAGTCCTTGCCCAGAAGGTGATCACAAGGCTGTAAAGAACAGACATGACAGCATAGCGAAGACAAAAAAGAAACTTTAAAAAAAAAAGGATCCACAAAAGAAACACCGCCTTAGAACGGTCAGTAAAAAAATCACTGGAGGGCTTATACATGTTTAACGGTACCAACCCCACCCTTAGTTCTGAGGTGGATCAAAACTCATAGATGTCTGGTTCGTGCTTATCAAAGTACATGTATCATATCCAAGTATATACAAATCAAGATATAAAAAGGAGATTAAACAAATATAAGGACTCAACAGTACATACAACTGAATACCGGAGCAACACAAATCCAACAGTTACACTCCTGTGCCTGACCGAAGACACAACATCAAACAAGTAAGTAAGTATGATCAGAAAATACCACAATCACAAACTGCAGACCAACCCACGGCACTGCAAGAAAGAGCCACAGAACACGTACATTCACAAGACACCAGAAACACAATTAAAGTAAAGCACCCAGCTCCCTCTTATCCATCAAGGTGATTGCAACAATAGAAGGACATACAGTACAAAATAACAAAGCCCGAATCCTCTAACCTATAGATAAGTCGGAACTGTCATAGAGTCTAAGGTCCAACCCACCGGTGTGCAACTAGAGAGGAAATCGAAGTTGTCAACTGTGATTGGGTTTATCACCAAGTATGCAATCTGTCGCAAACCATTTATGTTATAACCAATCTTTTTTATAATGAGAAATTATTTTACTGAACTGCGCTGAGAAAATATTAGTGCCAACGATTTCTTTGATTTATACACTAGTTTCACCATAAAATGCCAGCTCAGAAAATCCCTGTCGCAAGAGATATTTAAGTCTGACATGGAGTTTAGATATACTTTTTATAGTATAAGCGGTAATATTTCGGTAATGATTCGAAAAAGTTTTAAAAGCTTTTTAAGAGTGTTGAAGTCTTCAATATGGCTGAGGGTCTGGATGGGGTATAATGATAAGTGAATAATGGCCCTTTTTTATAATTCATAGTGATAAATGAGCCAAAAAATAATGTATAGTGAATAATGAGGGCCTAAAAATTAGTGAATAATCCTTTTTTTAATGAATTGAAGAAAAAAATAATGAATAGTCAGATAATCAGATTTCTTTGCCACCTTTCTAACTAAATATTTCTAAATAATTGGTCTTATTTTAATGAATAACCCAAAATTTTAATGAGATGAATAATGGCCTAAATTTTTAATGAATAGTGAATACTAGACCCCCATCGAGACCTTCATTGCTAGGTGCTCTTCAAATCTTATGAGTTGAGAAATATTAACTCCATTGGATGTAGAGCGAGGAATATTACCATCTAAAATTGCAAAATGGCAATTTCAAAATCATAATTGTCATGTCTCTCGTAAATTTTGATAGCAACAATATCATTAGAAACGAACGCATGCAAATCCAAAACTGAGGATTTGGCATCAGAGGTATTGGCTTTATAAAGTTGAAGCTCTAAAGGGAATATTTAACTCATTATATTGTCAAATTATATATAAGCTATGCTATAGAGTCATCCGATTATCTGGATGTAGTGTTAAAAGCACCAATGATGTCAGCTTGCCTATCATCAGAAAGAGACACCATAAAGAACTTCTGGAGCCTTTTGGATGAGCCATAGATCTACATAGTAACATAGTAAAAATAAATTCTTGTACTCTATTATTGTATTCCTTTGCAATAAACAAGATTATGATTAAGACTATTTCGACACTGAATAGAGAAACTTTATGAAACATATACAGCCATCTTTTTGTAACTGTGTGTAAATTAACATTTTCTTTATCCAATTAAAGGTAGTGCTATTATAACGAAAGGGTTGTCTCCTGAAAGCATCAAGCGCATATAGTATTTGTTTAAAAACATTATCGTCCCCAAATGATTGCTTTCTTAAAAAGAAAGCAATTATTAGCAGACGATAATGTTTTAACATTATGAGATATAACTTTCTTGGCAGCTGACCTTTTTTTTAAATTTCAAATCTACTAAAGAGAACTGACAAAAATAGAAACCAGTATGTGTAGGCCAGTCACAAAACACTAACTGTACACTTTTGATATTAAATCGCAGCTTAACTGCTGTCGCAACCAACAATAGTTGCTAATTTATGTTTGGAGAGAAATTCTCTCACATAAAAGAGTCTACGTCACCTGTCTGTATCCCTAGATTTTGCATTTATTTTAGTGCTTGTTTTTCTTCAGAATGAGATAGTATTGACTGTCTGGTTATTAATCAATAAACTCTTCATATTGTGTTTCTTTGCAATAATCAAGATTGTAATTAAGAATATTGCGACACTTATTGTACTTTCAAAGATAGATGAGAATCGATGTAAACAAACTCAGGCAAGTTTACCTTGATTTTGGGCGTGCAGGTAGTCTCAGTTTACAGTTATATTGAACCTACCACAGATTATTGTATATGCGCGTAGCAGTGAAAAATCAGACTTTACCTGTTTATAAGAAAAATAGAATAGCCTCATTACTATGCATCTTTGAAAGCACAATAATACAGAAACTTGATAAAACATAAACAGCCATCTTATTAAAACTGTGTGTAATTTAAAATTCTCCTTATCCCATTAAAGGTACTGCTATGATAACGAAAGCGTTGTCACCTGAAAGCATAAAGCGCATATAGTATAAGTTTGTTTCAAACCATTATCGTCTGATAATGATTGCTTTCTTTAAAAGGAAGCAATCATTAGCAGACGATAATGTTTTAAGTTTTTGAGATATAATTTTCTCTGCAGCCGACCGTTTTGAAATATTAAATCTACTACTGAGAACTGACAAAATTAGAAACCAGTTTGTGTAGGCTGGTCACAAAACAGTAACTGCATAACTGCATACTTTTGATATTAAATCACAGCTTATCCGCTCTGTCTCGGGTCAACAATAATTGCTAATTTATTCTACCACATGTAGGTGAGTGTATTTTGATATCAAGTTTACCAAGCAAGGCTTAGAACGCTTGTTGACATGGTGAGGCTTGCCGAGCGATTCAACAAGCGTTTTCAAAGCCAAGCCAGGTGAACTTGATATCAAAAGACGTGAACCTGGTATTCTATTTATCAGTTTACCCATTGTTTTACTCTTCAAACTAGCGATTATGACGTTATTTTGATTTTTTGTAGATTCAGCGTCATAGGTGACGTCATTTAAAAAGTGTAAAGTCATCATGACCTGATAAAGGCACATGCTGTGAGATAGACAACGTTTTTCAGGAAACGTGCAACAATGCATTTACATGTAATATGCGAGGTAACTGATAAAAGAGTCCACTACGTCACCTGTCTGTTTTCCTAGATTTTGCGTAGTTTGCATTGACAGTCTGCATGGTTTTAATCAATGAAATCTTCATATTTTAACAGGTACTCTAGAATATAAATTTCTGGCAATTCCTGATTGGTTTAAATTTGAAAAGGCGAAAATGAAAGCATAAGGCTGCAAGCAGCCGAAAAACAGGCCATACAAAACTGTAACCTGATGACATAAGTGTTGACAAACATACAAAATCATTCCCTGTTAACCATCATCCCACCAAGATTTTTGAGCTAAATATTTCTTCTCTTTTTACATCTGCTGCACATATTCAACTGCACGCCAGACTCGATTTTTATCACGGAAGCAACCACTATGAACCCTGATCAGATTGCCAATATTTCTGTTCTAAAATCTCTTCTGATTTTTACATCTGCTGTCTATATTCAAGTGCTCTGCAGAAAAATGCTTAATTCCAGAAGCAAACACTATGAACCCTGATCTGGGTCCATATTGTTTGTAATATAGGCTATTAAAAACATAAGCAGATGAGAGGGCAGTCGACAAAATGTCTAGAGTGGCGGGTAAATGGTTAAGGACCATGACCTGATACTAATTGTATCAATCAGAACTACCTCGGCCAATTCCGCGAAATTCCTGTGGAATCAGACCACGGATGTACATCAAGGATCTATTTTGATATTTTGATAACGCTGGTACTAACGTGACGCTGACGTTATATAACGTGACGCTGACGTCACAGAAACCATGTTAACGATTGCAGCAAAACAAACGGTTATAAATGAAGTTATGTTTTTTTCAATAAAATATCACAAAAGCGATTTTATTGAAAAATACATAAACTTCATTTATTCTGCTGATTAATCAGAATAGCTGAACCCACATGCTACAGAACTAACATTCCATATGCCAGTTCCGGCTAACAAAATGGACCTTTTTTGTCCATAGTACTACGTGTGATGCTCCTTACATACACCCGAGGCATGATTCGATTCTCGAATTGTGACGGACTTTCCCGAATGTACTTGTATGTACTGCCAAAACTGAACAATAATTATGTTTTCATTATGCTCGTGTGTATTAATATGGTCTTTATTCACGCTTTCATGATTATCATTCTGTTGTAAGTGCTTCTGCCCACTGAATCGTTTTATTGATCATGAGCATCCCATGTTATTTAGACCTCGTTTCTCTCCATTGTTTAATGATAACGCACTGGGGTTTATTTGAACAAAGTATGCTAAATCAAACTAACCATTCTGGTGAAAAGGGAGGTAATCAAACTGAGCCAAGAAAATGGCGTTATTACCAAGCATGCACACCTCTTGGGTTCTATTGTACGACAGATATGTACTTTTATGGCGTTGCCTAGTTACACAGAAGACACATCAAACGACTGCCTTGCAAATGGTCTGTATCTTTGACTAGATCTAGGAAGGTTTATCCACGACTTCATTGCTTTGATATTTATATCTGGGCAAGTAAGAAGTAAGTAACTATTAAGTAAGTTAGTAAGTAAAGTAAACTAAGGTAATGTAAATTCTTCATTTTCGTCGGGTTGTCCACATTTGATTTAGGTCCCATCGCCATCATCCTTTTTCAGAATGGAATGCGTATTTTAACATTTTTCACATGGCCAGACTAAGTAAATAGAGAATACTAGGTGAGTTTCTTTTGATATCAAGCTTACCGGGCAAGGCTTTGAGAACGCTTGTGGAACGCGAGGTTTGCCAAGTGATTTGACATGCAGTCTCGAAGCCTAGCCTTGTAAACTTAATATCAAAAGACGCAAACCTGGTATTTTATTTATCAGTTTATTGATTGGTTCACTCTTCAAACTAGCGAGTATGTCGTAATTATCGATTTTGGTGTCGATTCAGCGTCATTGGCGACATCATTCAAAAAGTGCAACGTCATCACGACCTGATTAAGACACATGCTGTGAGATAGCCAACGTTTATGAGGTCAGCATGCAACAATGTAGTTACATGTAATATGAGAGGTAACTGATAACATTGAACACATCATTGTACGTTGCCTCTATTTCAAAAGAATCAACCCGTACGAATATTCATAATAGTACTGCAGATCTCAAGGCTGTCAGAGGGGTCTACTGGTCAGATCTTTGCAACATCTAGTGTTATATACCAAATGAAAGTGTGGGGTCTCTAGTTTTTAAAAGTAGTTGATGACACCTCTGATTCTGAGTACTAACCGAGTTATCTCCCCTTGAATTACCCCACCCATTTTGATCATATTATAAGAGGTTGTGATCATTAGCCTGTTAAATAATTGAGTTGAAGCATCCAGGAAGAAAAATACACCCATCATTACTCAAAACGGTACTAGAAAAAGTAGAAAAGTTAAGTTTTGATCAGAGAAATGGGCTTTTGAACTGTTTTGTTGGTCTTTTAAAGTTAAATTATGTGTTAAAACTCCATTGAATAAAAATATATTAGAAACTTTCAATCTAAGAATCTGCCCATTAGTGGTATGTCCTTAGAAATGACTAAAAATTTAAAGAACACTTATTTATCTATCTTATCAGGGTTTCTAGATTCCAATTTCTGTATACGGAATGCTCTATGAGCAATAATAAGCATGTAAATACCCCACCCACCTATTACTACTGCAGATCTCATGACTGTTTGAGGGTGACCTTGGTCATATTTTGCTAACATCTGGTGTAATGTACATGTACATATACCAAGCAAAAATGTAGAGTCTCTAGTAAATAGAAATAGTTGATGACACCGCTGATTCTGAGTACTAATCGAGTTATCTCCCCTTGAATTACCCCACCCATTTTGATCATATTATAAGAGGTTATGATCATTAGTTTGTTAAATAACTGAGGTGAAACATCCAGTAAGAAAAAAATGCCCATCATTGCTCATAACGGTACTTGAAAAAGTAGAAAAGTTAAGTTTTAGTCAGAGAAATGTGCTTTCAAACTTTTTTGTTCATCTTTAAAAGTAAATTTGGTGTCAAAACTCCTCTGAATAAAAATATATTTGAAACTTTAAATTTAAGAATCTGCCCATTAGTGTTATGTCCTTAGAAATGACTAAGAATTTAAAGAATACTTTTTTATCTATGTTATCAGGGTTTCTAGATTCCAATTTCTGTATACGGATATGCTTTGGAGACAATACTAAGCATGTAAATACCCCACCCACCTATTACTACTGAAGATCTCAGGGCTGTTTGAGGGTGAACTTGGTCAAATTTTGCTAACATCTAGTGTCATATACATGTACATGTACCAAAGAAAAATGTAGAGTCTCTAGTAAATAGAAGCAGTTGATGACACCGCTGATTTTGAGTACTGACCAAATTTAGTCCCCTTGATATACCCCCACCCATTTTGATCATATTATGAGAAATTATGGGTGTCAGTTTTGGAATATAATCAAAATCATGCATTCAGGAAATAATATAGCCATCACTATTCATGACAGCACTTGAAGAAGTAAATAAATTAAGTTTTAGTCAGAGAAAAGGGGTTTGGAACTATTTTCTTCGTATATTATAGTTATATCCTATTTCAAAACCCAGCTGCTTTGAATAAACATATATTAGAAACTTTCAACTAAAGAAACTGCTCGCTAGATTTATGTCTTTAAAAATGAATAATAATTTAAAGATCAGTGCCTCATTTATGTCAACAGGGTTTCTAGATTCTAATTTCTACAAATAGAATGCTCTGGGGCAACTACTAGCATGTAAATACCCCACCCACATATAAGATGAGGTGAAAACGCTAACATTGATAAAAGTCTTATAATACGCAATCACCCAATTTTTTTATAGCCTAAATACAAAGAGAATAATTTCTGACAGTGTAGCTGTATTGCAAGTGCATTTACACGATCTTTATTAAGATTGTCAAGCACACCCAAGAAAATCATTTTAGGTCACTAGTGGCACCAATAACCATAACTCTTGCAAGGCCTAACACAATTTACCTTATAACTTGAATATTTGATACCATTTATACCTTCGAGCCTCACCTGCGTCACTGCGTTGTGGTCCTTGAGCAAGACACATTTATCCTAGCTTAGTACTGGTTCAACCCAGGAAGACCCGTCCCGCATAACTGAAAGATTGTTGAGTGGACGCAAAGAATCAAATCAAACAAAAACAAAAACCATTTATACCTGAAACTTACTGGGGCTAATATACTAAGTACGCCAAACACAATTATAATGCATTAAACTATCTAGATATTCTAGGAAGAGTTACTGCCCTTGATTATTTTTACCATTGTTTTGTATGGAAAAATGCAGTAAAATAATAATAGCTCAATAAGCTAAATTTGAAAACTTATTTTCTAAATAGGATTCTAACACACCTCGCCTATATAGAGCCAACGGTAACAAACTGTGATATATCGCACAATAATTCACTGCTAAAGTGTGTGATAGCTGACGTCACTAGAAAATGACGTCATTTATGGCGTTAGACAGTGTAACGTCGTTTTTACGCTTGAAAAACGTTACAATTACCTGTAAAGGTATGCGACGTAGTCTAAGAATTGGCGGGAGTTCTTCAGTGCAATGGCGGAAAGTTGGAAGAAGCTGAAGACTTCGAATGTGTTTTCGTCGTTTACTGTGTGTTAGAATCGAAATAAATCAGCTCCAGTGCTTGAAATGTTGAATAATAATTCACTGTTTGTTGGTCAGTTGTACGACGATAAATCACTCGCGCTGCGCGCTCGTGATTTGATCTTCTTTACAACTGACCTCCAAACAGTGAATTATTACTCAACAATTCACTGCTGGAGCTGATATATTTCTTAATTAAATCTATCCTGAACCAATATGCCAAGCTGCAGATCAAAAGGGGTACGTGCATTAAGAGGCTATTTTGGCCCCCCTATGAGGTCAAAAAATAAAATTGCTCTTCACAAGTTTCTTCTTATTAGTTTATTAGAACAATAGCCAAAGTGTAAAGTGTCTCGTATTGATTCGACTTTTACGGTTGCTATGGTAACAAAAATGGCCGCCAAAATAGGCTGAAAATAGAAAAATGACCATTTTGGAGCTAATTTGAGACATGTAACAGATGAATTAATATAGAGCACGAGCAAGTACCAGAAAAAAACAACAGATGATTAGAATTATAACGGCACATAATATGTTTAAAGGTTGTTTTTTTTTTGGTATTTGCTTGTGCTGATATCTTATTCTTAAAAAATCGGTCTCAAAAAGCCACAAATTTGGCCTAAAATAGCAATTTCTCTATTTTAAGCCTTTTTTTAGCCATTTTGGTTACCATAGCAACCGGTAAAAGGAAAATAAAGGCCAGAATTTTACACTTGGGCTATTCTTCTAACAAAACACTAGCATGAAATTGGTGAAAAGCAACTTTCAGTTTTTTGCTCTAGAGGGGGCCAAAAAAGCCCCTTAATGCATGTACCCCTTTGTTTCTGCTACATATTTCTATTTTTGAAACACGAGTTGTTGTCCCTTAATGGCAAGACTCACACATAGAAAATGGATCTATAATCGAATTTTCCTCCAATAACTTGCTTACTGAGGATCTGATTGCAATAAAATATACGAGACATTTGGTTTTACACATCTTTACAGCATCTTTTGTATTGCTTTAGCGATATAAAATACTGCATGGAACCCCAGGGGGGGGGGGGGGTACTCTGATATTTTCATACATACGTAGGCTCGGACCATTTTTTTGGGTTCAAAATTTTGAATTTCAATATTTTTTTGGGTTTTCAGAAAAATAAATATTTTTTTGGGTATGAAGATTTTGTGGATATTTTTTGGGGGTCATCACAAAATTGGACTATATTTAGGGGTAATTTCTATGCATTTTAGGGTCGATTCTTAAGGTCATGGTACAGAATGGGGATATTTTTTGGGGTTGCTAAAATTTCTAATATTTTTTTTGGGGTGCTTGAAATTCCTGATATTTTTTGGGGGTTAAGGGTAGATGCTGGGTCCGAGCCTACGTATGCAGAAAAATTGAGAGTACCCCCCTGGGCATGGAACATGCATTATTGCCCTTGATTTTGCGTCGTTTTAAGATTAAAAATCAATATAATAGGCCTTATAAATAAATGAATCAATGGTCCCAAAATATTGGTGAAATATTGAAATTTCCTTCATTTTATATAATTTGATGACGTTTGCATTTGTCTTCCTGTATCACCCAACATTAATGTGTATCTGCATTTTATTCTTTCATCAAATCGGAGTAATTGATCATTGACAGAGTGGGTGAGGTAAGAATATACTGACAATCTCAATGGCTTTATATTTCATCAGAAAGGATGACTATTCAAAATCTAAACAGTATGTAACTTTAAAGTTTTCTATATACAGATATTATGTATCATTTTCCTGCTTTGCTTAGATTTTCGTCTATGCTTTGGAAAACTCTAATGCTTTTTGTATCTTGTTAGTTTTAGGTACCCTAACACTTTAGATAAACCAAATTAATTTGCTAAACATCCTTTTCAGGACGACCCTGCAAGACAAACTGTAACCTACAGATTATTGCATTAACCTCAAATGATAACCTTACTAACTCACATTTTCTCGTCAAAAGTCCGCTCTATAAATTAACAATGAGCTGTTTTTAGTCTTTCTTACTCAGAAATAAATGTACTTTAATTTCATACCACTTTCAATTACCTTATTGCAATTGAAGTTATAAATTATTCATATTTTTCCAAGAACATGTTTCTAAAATACACCAAATAAACAGAGCCTGCAAATGGTTGACATTTTTTCTATCAGATCTAGATTATAACACACCAAGATGTAGACAAAATATAGTATGTGTTGAATCTGAAGTCATTGGTAGTGATGACAGTAAAATCAAAATTATGTTGAACCTGTCCAGTTCTCAGAAATTTAGCATTTACAGTATGTATGATGTTTCTCTAATGGCAACGTTTATATAATGGAAACCTCACAGTACTTTGATGCTATTTGCGTTTGTATTCCAAAAAGGTGACAACAATAAAGCATAATAAAAGAGAACCACTAGACGATACTACATTGTTCTAGAACTTAAGTGGTTCCAGAGAAGATTTTTTTATGTTTTAACTATACAAGCCAATGTAAAACATGTGATCCCCGTGGGTGGAGCCATTTTTGAATAAACTTGGCAGCTCCAGGCCTTGTGGGTCAAACAAGAAGGGTTTTGTGTTTTATTTAAATAAACCTATATAGCCTTTGTGGCTTGTTTTTGTTTGCACAGCCATTATTTGAACAGACTCAGTGGAGGTCTACTTTGTGATGCTACATACTAAATATAATGGCGTTGGGCCATGTGGTTTCAGACAATTTTTTTTATATTTGCTGTAAAAATAACTATATAAAACCAAGGGCCTTAATTTGAACAAACTTGGTAAAGTAGCACTAGGTGATGCTACAACTCTGTGAATATTGTTTTATGCTTTCCCTATTAAAGCCTATGTAAAACACGTGGCCCCCAGGATGGGTCCATCTTGGCAACATGGGCATAATTTTAACAAACCTGGTGGAGGGGTCTACTAGATGATACAAATACCAATTATCAAGGCTGTATGCCAAGTGGTTCCAGACAAGAAGATTTGTTATGTGTATCCTATATAAACCTATGGAAAACATGTGAATCTGGAGCGGGCCACAATTCTCCCTAGGACCATAAGTTTAACAAAATTAGTAGGAGTCTACTAGATGATGCTACATTTTTAATATCAAGGCTCAAATGGTTTCAGACAAAAACTTTTCATGTTTCCCATTTTAAAAAAAGCAAATGAGTATGGTCAGGAAATACCACAATCACACTCTGCAGACCAACCCACGGCCTATGTAAAACATGTGAATCCAGAGGCGGGACAATTTGTGGCCTCATGGGCATAATTTGAACTAAAAAAGAAAAATATCTACTAGATAATCCTACACAAAATATCAAGGCTATCAGCCTTGTGGTTTCAGACAAGAAGATTTTTAAAGTTTTCGAAAATCTATTCTTACCCATGTGATCTAGATATACTATTTCATCAATTATTTGAGAGGGCCACATAAGGACCATCCTGTCAGCCAAACTTGTTTAAATTGAAGCCATTATTTTAGTGTGAGATATCGTTTGAAGCAATTGTTGATAACGCACGACGGACAACAGACATCCAACGATCACAATAGCTCACTTTGATCTTATGACTCAGGTGGGCTAATAAAATATACTAAATATTGTGATTTTAAATATGTCTATTTGACCTTGACCCTTGACATTTAAATAGGTCATAACACAAATTTTAACTCCGACATACAAAGAGTGTAGACTATTACTTATTTTGATGAAACAAAATTGACGAAATATGGCAATTGAACTATTACAATATAGGTAAAGATTTTTTTTACGAAAAGTTTGCATTTTCCTCTTGCATTGAAACTATTTGCAAACAGACACACGGACAAACGCAGCTTTTGGTAAATGTATCATTGGTATTGATAATTTATCTTAAATGTTGTTTTCCAACCAATACCATACACGTCATAACAATATTGTATTAACGTGTCCTTATGAATAAATGCAATGCTCTAGACCAACTGTATACAGCATATGCATAATCCTATATAACGCGTGTGTACGGTTCAAGGGCCTTAACTGTGTAAGTACTCATCTTCGACGATGTCATTAACTGGATTCTGAAGTCGTACATACAGACAATATTTTGGTATATATGACGCTTGATGTTAGCACAATCTTACCAGCAAAGTTCATAAGGAGAGGAATTCTGGCCAGTCGTATGTGGTAGTATAAAGCGGTTGTCATCTTGACGTGATTCAAACTGGGGCCGTTACGGAATAGCTCACACCTCGCTTGATTGGGGGTATTTATTCCCCTTTGGTGGCAAAGAATATGTGGAATTTAAGTATGTAAGACTAGTACTTATAAGTTAAGCTTCAAACAGGCACAAACTATACTTTTACTAATAAACAGATACATAAAATACGCATTTTTGTGATTTAGGGGGTATGCCTATTTGACCTTGACCTTTGACCTTGAGAAAGGTCACAACTTGATTTGTAGCTTGACCTAAAACAAGTGTATGCTGTTGCTTTCCTTGATGAAAAAAAAGATGAAACTTGCATTTTGAACTAAGTTATGGTTAAAAATTGTGTTTATGAAATATTAGCATTGCCCTTTTACATTGACACTATTTACAAAAAGACACACGGACAAACACACCTTTAGGAATCGTACATGTTGAAACTATATTTCAATGTTGTTTTCTAATCCAATACCATATAAATCATAAAAATATTTCAATTATGTATGCTTATTAGAAATAAATGCAATGCTATCTGCCAACTGTATGCAAAATTCTAATAATCTGTTATAACGGGTATGTACGGTTCAAGGGCCGTAACTCTGTTAGTACTCATCAGCGACGATGTCATCAACCGGATTCTGAAGCTGGACATACAAACAAACATTTTGGTATATGTCACTAGATGTTGCACCGATCTGACCAGTAAAGTCCTTAAGGAGAGGACTTTTTGCCAGTCGTCTGCTCTACTATAAGTCTTACCATATATCCATTATATTGCTCATGTTTGGTTAGAACAGCTTTCTCCTCTGAGGTGGCGAAACATGATGTGAGGCGATAGATTCCAAATATTCTAAATAGCACGGCCAACACCACGGCAACAACAACAATGAGAGCTATCACCAGCAGTGCAATCCCCCAGTCACTCATTGTGGAAGAGCATCAGGTGGGTCTGAAATATAGAACGGTGGAATTCTATCAATACAAATAAATAGGAAAAGTACTGAAATTAACCACTTAGGATTCTTTTGCTCTGTCATTAACATACTGTAAATTCGGAATTTTCGCGAAGAATTTATTTTCGCGAAACCTCGCGAAATGGCGAAATCACTCTGTCGTTTACTGATCTAGGTACTTCATGCCCTAGTCAAGAAATTTTAACGTCGCAAATATGTCTCTTGACGCTATTCGCGAACATAAAATTATCGCGAAAATTTCCGGATTTTGCACAGCATGAAACCTGTGCATGTTTATGCTCATATAATAGAGAGCAATTTCTATAGTAGCAAACGCATCGCTTTAAATTATGGCACATCACTTGATATCATCCTAAATGTGTATACTGAGTTTTGCTACCATGAGGGAGAGGTGGGGACAGGGGAGTGTACAATATTGGTCTTCTTCGCACACAGCCAGTCCCGTTGTATGACGTATACTAATTTTGAAGGAACCAACATTTGCCACACAGATACAATACTTAGTGTAGTTGTGAATATAGGGATCACAAATGTTTTTTCATACATTAACATTTGCCGGAGCCCGAGGAAGCTGTTTGAACACGAGGCCTTGAGGCCGAGTTTTCAAACACCGCCAGAGGGACCAGGCAAGTGTTAATGCAATGAAACAAACATGTGTGATCGTTTTTCTTGCACATTTTACCTGATTTCAGCATAAACCGCGCTGAAAACGTCGCTTAAACATTAAATACCCCTTTCCTTACACTTGATTTCTCAAAACAAAATGGCGTCAGCGTCAAACTTTCGAACGTCATTACGTCGCCACAACGTTATATATAAGCCTGCAAAACGTTTTCGCGAACGAAAGGATCGGCGAAACGATCAGTCACGGCCGCATCGCTTTCCAATGTAACGTCGTGCATGTAAATCAGGGCCCAGTCTAGGCTTTTTCAAGTAAAAGCCATGTTCAAACAGCACGTGAATCTCATGATTTGAACATGGATTTTGCGGGTTCAAACAGCTTCGCGTAACGAATTCCAATGCAAGAATACTTAATTTACAGGAAGATTGCTAGTCATGGTCATAATTAAAACACGCACAGAATGATGAGCCACTTTAGCATAGATACCATTGAAGTAGACAACTAGGCAACGTTTTTGTATCAATATTTACATGTCACCCATTGAGTTGACGCTACGCATGTCAGTGGTTAGACAATATTGACATGCATACGTATACAAAATTTGATCAGAATATACCATGTGGTTCAAAAGTTATAAGCATTTTCACTAACTGGTCACGGTCGGACAGACTCACACAGTGATTAAAGTGCACACCTGCGGGTCGTGCAATCAAGACTAGAGCTTGAAAAATACAATCGCCTTATTCGAGGTAGATACATGTGCAATGTACTTGTTTGATAGAGATATACATTTTTCAGTGACTGACTCATAAAATAGCAATTATGTGTGCAATTTATCACCAAAGACACCAATGCATTAGACACGCTTTCGCTAATTGCACATGAGCGCGATTTGAATTATTAAATAATTGCAGAGATGTTCCTGTTCAGTCGTTATTGATAAACGTTAATTAGGTTTGACGTTGTAAATGACATGATAGCTATTGTTACCCCCCCCCCCCTCCCCCGACAAAGCCGGATGAATATAGAAGGTCTGGGTCTGATCCCCTGGGTTGCCTAAGGGGTGAGACCAAACCAATATATCAACTTTTTTTAGAATATTATTAGCAAACAACGAGAGTAGGTTGCTGTTTCGATTACTGTTCTGTTAAAGCTGCATACTCTGTAACTATGAATATTTTTCGAATTTTTTTATTTACTTTTTAAATCATTTGTAAAAGTAGAATTAAGCTATGCTTTCACAATAAAAATGTTCAATACAGCTGAAAACTGCATGGAAAAGTGAATTTTCTTATCAAATAGGTGCGTTTTTCTCTTGTTGGTAATTATTTGCGTCCCTCCAATAATTCTAGACCGTTGAATTTTAACATATATAAATGCAGCTGTTTTGATAGTGATAACTTGTTAAGATTTACGAAAATGGTAAAATGTTTACCTGAATTTGAGTATTTTTACTGTGTTCTTGAAAAAAAAAACATTATTTTTAAAATTAGAAGAACAAAAGTTACAGACTATGCAGCTTTAAGTTGCAGTATGGATGCAAGTTTTTCATTCAGTCGCCGGGTTCCAGTATATATACGGAGTCGATTCGATCGAAGTAACAACCTTATTCTTTTGTTGAACAATGTGCCGTGATCATTTTGACAATGAAAAAAAAGTTGATTCGCAAACATACCGTTTTTTAATAATTTAGCCATATTTTAGCCATAAAAATGAGGGGTTTGTTCGATCATCAATAGCTTCGACGTTAATGAAAACTCTTTCAAGCAAGCGGCTGTGTGATACCCCTGACGTGACCTCACAAACCTTATAGTTTACGTCACGAAGTGATAACGTCTTGTGCCAAACGCCAACTGTCGCGTGCATCGTCGCGCCTTTGAAAGAGGCAATCACAAGTTACATGTAGTTATAAGAACATGCCTAATGCTATCCAATGGGGATTTCAAGTGTTCTTGCGCCTTCCAAATAACTTGAAGCATTATTTTACAGCTAAATGTGATATACTCAGTGAGGTTTAAAGTCGGCTTTTACTCACTAGAGTACGAACTCACACGAATACCGTATAACTATGTAATAAATTGGTTGGTTGCCCATTAGGTGTGCATATTTCATATTATGTTGTATATCCATTTAAGGGATTGAAACGTATAGCAGCATGCAAACACATATTCTGCCCATATTACAAAAACCCTTGATCCATGGTAAAATTAATACAATTTTTGAAAGTGGCTTCGTTACATATCAAATAAATGGTAAAGAAGGATAGAACAACATGCAGGCAAATAGTTTACCCATACATACACTCTCTGTCCCAGGGTGGGGTCAAAGAGTCAACACAAAATTTTCTTCTGAAAGTGATCATGAAGGAAATGATGTGTGAACCAACATGCAAGCAAAAGGCTTGACCTTATACATATCACTGATATATGGGGTCGGATTAAAGGGTGGGATATTAAAAAGGTAACATTTTATTGGACTTAGCATGTTGAAACCAAAACAAAGCGTGAAACCAAAACAAAGCGTGTACAACATAATTGAAAGGTTTTAGTTTTTGACCATAATGATGTCCAAGATGGAGTTGAAAGTTGAAAAGAGTGTGATCTATATGTTGTGATTTGATTACTCTTTTCTCTAAAATAACTTTGTGTCTGTTTTTTAAAGAAATTCGACGATTTTGTCTTGGTTCCATGCAAGTATCATTTCTATATTTTAGATTAGCCTATGCATTCACCAATCTTGCCGGAGCTTTTCGTTGCTCTTTCATAGAAGGATGAACTTACATTTTTTAACTATCACACTAAGGAGAAATGGTGTTCCAGAAGATTGATGTTCAAGTTAATTTGGCAATGGTGACATTGAATAGAACCTAATCTTAATATGGCCTGGCCAACATATACAACACGATAGTTTATGTGCCCACAATCACAAATCATATCCAACATACGACACCAAGAGGGAGAGACACGAAAACACCGTTGAACAAACAAGACAAACATCCTAGCAAAATAATGAGACAGCTCTCTCTCTCTCTCTCTCTCTCTCTCTCTCTCTATATATATATATATATATATATATATATATATATATATATATATATATATATATATATATATATATATATATATATATATATATATATATATATATATATATATATATAGAGTGAGAAATAGGCTAATGCACCAAACGAGATATCTTTTCCTGTGGCACTGGATCCAGTAAAGGATGCTAAATTGATTTGAGAAATAAATATAAAAGGATATAAATCAAAAAACAGTGCTAAATTTATTTTGAAACTAAGCGCTTTCGGCTTTCGCCTTCATCAGAGTTTCAAGACACAATAGATTAGGTGAATAGTTAACAAAATATAACTATATACATGAATTATGTGATAATTTAAGCCCTAAAAAGGGCCCAGCAATTGTACGTGTATTTTCGCAAATATGACTGCACAATACTAATGAATTAAATATATAAAGGGCCCAGCAATTGTACGTGTATTTTCGCAAATATGACTGCACAATACTAATGAATTAAATACCTATTTAATTCATTAGTATTGTGCAGTCATATTTGCGAAAATACACGTACAATTGCTGGGCCCTTTTTAGGGCTTAAATTATCACATAATTCATGTATATAGTTATATTTTGTTAACTATTCACCTAATCTATTGTGTCTTGAAACTCTGATGAAGGCGAAAGCCGAAAGCGCTTAGTTTCAAAATAAATTTAGCACTGTTTTTTGATTTATATCCTTTTATATATATATATATATATATATATATATATATATATATATATATATATATATATATATATATATATATATATATATATATATATATATATATATATATATCTTAACCTCATAGAAATGAAAATCAGTCTAGAAAGAACACATGAACTCTATTTATTATGTTTTTACATATATGTTCCGGTATAATTTTTAGCAAAATGTGTTCGAGATGAAAATTGTACAGGAAGACAAGCGCCAATTTCTCCAAAAGGTGCCAAGCTTGTGGCGCAAATCAAATTTTTCTAATTATTTTATCACAAGCAGTATATTCAATGCATATCAAACGTGAGTAAAATTGGTATTTTTCTACAGTGAAAAAATATCGTATTTTTTCACTAGTGACTGATACGATTTATATTTTCAATGTAAAATAGAATAGAACTGTAGCAAAACAAGGCTTTCTTGGCAATTTTGCGGCTGGGATTTTTTAACATAAGGTTTTAAGTGAAGTATATTTGTCAAAAATAACGCTACGCATGTTGTGACGTCAACATCAAACATAACGACGTCACGGTTTGACACGGCGTAGTGCCAGTTTGCACGTGACGCCTACCATGAGGCACACTCAATAGACTTTCTTTAAATGCCGATTTCTTGCGTTTCATTCGTTAAAATATGATTCTAAGCCATTTTCTAGGTGCAAACTATGTTTACACCCAATGTTATACCCAATAAACACACTGCAAAAGTCAAATCGAACGAGAAACGACCAAGTAAAAAGTAAAGTTGTGATTGAGTATAAAATAAAAAGAAAATTTACTTATTTACGGCAAATACAAAATATATTTCATCTCGTGCGGTGAAAATATCAGCATTTTCACTCGTGCTACGCACTCGTGAAAAATACTGATTTTTTTCATCGCACTCGATGAAATATATTTGGTATTCACCTTAAAAAAGTAAATATCCTCTATGTATTTTATTGACAAATATAAGTTGTAGAGGCGTTAGAGAAAGGGTTGTAAATGGAAATGCTCCGTGGCTCTTCCTCACGGTTCCATGGGTTGGTCTGCAGTGTGTGATTGTGGTATTTTCTGATCATACTCGCTTACTTTTTGGTTACAGACAATATTCACGAGCGGTGAATGTACGAGGCCTGTTTCATGTTTATTTGAACAAATGCAAATTTCATTTTTCGATGTGCATGTAAATAAAACAAATAGCTTTTGGTTTCTCTTAATTAACGGACGTGTCCCTGGTATGACCAAATAGACAAATAGGCAATTTAAAGCATAACAATAACACGGCATCCCATATACTCGCCGATCCCCGCCCCTTTTAGTGATTTTAAGAGCAAAAACGGGTGCGTATAAAAGTGTTCAAATTTCTATTAAGTTTAGAATAGCGTTCAGTCTAATATTCAAATGAAAAACAGCTTCTGTGCACCTGCTTTTGCTTGACAACTGGGATTTTTAAGTTCTACCATACGAGTGCCCAAATGGGCATTCCATGTATAAAACGTGTCCTGGAAGAATTATGGAAAACAAATTCTCAGAACTCATAACCGACACAAGTTCTTAAATAGTTCAAGAATATATCGCTGATAAAACTGATCACCAAATGTTGCATCCATGTATTTTGCTTACAATTAAGTGTTGCTTTGGAAACTGTAAACCCCAAAATGTGATGTTTAAGATGCTTCAAAAAAGTAAATACCCTACGGAAATGCTTTATTTCTTAGCATAACACGCTTTAATTATTTATGTACAATTTAGAATAGGTTCCAAGAGAGAAAAAAAATACCCCTTTAAGAGAAATCATTCGTGAACGATTTCGAAAATTTTGTCTCACACAGCATTTTTAAACGCTTAAACTTTAACTACTCATCCTCAGAGACTGTTTTAATCCAGCGAATAAAGTTAAGAGCTATTTTCTTGGTAACTGCGTATTCCTGGAGATCAGATTAACCAATGTAAATATATTATTTCTAAATTTAATAAGAAATAAAAGAGATACGGCAATTTCAAAATTGTTCAAATAAACATGAAACACCTCTTGCACTGTTAACAAGGGTTATATATTACACATGACTTATAGGATGTGGACATACGGAAGTATCTACCGGTAAAGTGTAATTCAACGAGGCTGCATACAAGATAAATCCTTATGTCTACCGAAATTGAAGCCATAATTGTTTTGTTATCTGACTTTTCATCTGTTAAAGCAGGATCTCTGGATGCACTTTTGAAATTAGATTGTATTCAACTAAAGGTCTTTGTCGTACGTTTTAACTCGTTTTTTTTCAAAATACTATAGCCACATATAGTATTTTGTTAAGGAAAATGTGTTTGATGGGCTATGACAAAAGATCTAAAGCATTTAAAAACTTTTGAATTTCACAGCATTTAAATATATCCATCTTCTTTAGATGAATGCTTTATTTGGGTTTGTAGCACCTATAGCGGCTTTAAAAATCAATGTCAAAATTGTCTGGTCTTCACTCCACTTTTTCGCAAAATTTCAATATTCGGATCAGACATGGGTGTGCATGCATTAACGTTCGTCAGGTCACTCAGGAGATGTTTTGAAATCGATGGTGACAGATCTGGTGGTTATAGAGGGAATCTTGATCAGTCAATCGTACATGGATGAGGTGTTGAGGCCAGCAGTCTTGCCTTTCCTGTACCCGAACCAGTGCCAGTAACATGCTAAGGATGACAATACCAGAACACATCTAGCCAGAATCAGCAAAATTTCTTTCGTCAGAACAATGCTGTGCGCACTGACTGGCCAGCGAGCTCATCAGACATCTCAAATTGAACATGTGTATAGAGGGTCCAATGCATTATACTGGCACCAAGAAACCTCTAAGCTTTCGATGCGTCGTTACAGGAGGAATCAATGCTGATCCCTTGGCACCAATCACCAGTCGAGTATTATTCGGAGTATGTGAAGCAAGTGCAAGTCCTAATTTACCGCTGAAGGGGGACACACTCTAAACTGATATTTCCCATCTTCCAAAACGTTAAAGTTATGCCAAATTCAAAGGAATTGCATTTCAAGCTTTGAAAGCTTACAACTTTTTCATTTTTTTTTTGCTTTAAAAGAGGGAAAATTCTGCAGACACTTTATGCAAAAACAAATCTTTGACCACTACAGTAGGATACTTGACACAGTGCCACAACAAGGGTATTATTGCTAGCAAAATAAAGAAAACAGTTTTTTTCGTCCGATGAGATTTATCTAAACAAATAAAAAAAATGAATATTTTTTGTTTTCGTATTCTTCTGTACCATGGTTTTCTGAGATTTCCTTAACCATGTTAACGGTTTTGTTCAGTATATATAGTATACTCCTAATGCAGAATGTCAATTATGAAACCCTTTATCTTTCCATTCAAACAAAGAATAAAATGAAATAAAAAAAACAAGTGCCCAAAAAGAATAACAAAACAGTTGTTAAAAATAAAATTCTTAATTTACCGTTTGAAGGGTGAAACAGCAAATCATGTCAATTTGATGCAGATCATAATATTTTCATGCTTGTGCTCTTTTTAGCTGTCTAGAAGGTGGTGTAAGAATTGTTTCAAACCAATTAACCTCTAAAAACTGGTTTGAGCAGTTTTTAACCTGTTTGGACCAGTTCAGATACATTAAGATTGATCAAGGTAAATTTAACCAATTAGAGGATGTTTAAAGCCCACAATAACTATTATTAATTTCATATATGTTGGAGATGACATAAACTCTTTTACTCCTCTCACGCCTGCACATTTCTGGTCTCTAAACCCAAATGTAGGACTTCCGAATTACGCTCCAGATGATGATTATGACATTAGCTTCAACCCAAAAGTGAACTCAGCAGAGACTCGGAAGAAAGGACCGAAACACCTAGACAGATTTTGGCAGGCCTGGAGAGATGATTACCCTATTAAAGCTACGGTGATAACTCAAACCAAACTGAAATCATTGAAGGTGCAGACGCCCACTACTGCCAACATAGGACATAATTGAGCCGCGACATGAGATTTCCAACAATGTGGTATGTGCGACCAGCAAAGCCTCAGATCAGCCTGCGCATACACGCAGTCTGATCGGAGTCTTTGCTAGTCGCTTGAGTATTCTATGATTGTTTAGCGACTGACCAAACAGCATTTGGAGTTTCTAACTTAAAAGGAGGCTGCACATGCTAGTCTGGGTCTATTCATGTCAAACTGCCACATTGTTGGAAATCTCATGTCGCGGCTCATATAGTTCAAATTAAGAATAATCTACTGATGAGATGTTGGAGAATCGGAAGGATAACAAAAGAGATCATAGGTCCAGGTAAGGAAATCTTATGAGCGTAAAATTGTATTTTTTTTTTCTTACACATCAATTTTAACATGTGTTTTGGTGCTCAAAAGAACCGTCTCATTGAGACGGTTCTTTTGAGCACCCACAACATATGTTCTGACTGAGAAATAAAGAAAATAGTTTTCCAATACGCACTCTTATCTTGAGACCTGCAGAGATCAGCAAATTCGCTCAGCAATGGTACTACTACCATCAAAGAAAATAATAGATAGTCCACTGAACCTATATTCCTGATTGAATGCTCAGAGAAAGAAGATGTGGAGGATGAACAGAAGCGGAAAGATCCTCCAGTTACTAGTGCAGGTGGAAGAAGACAATCTAGAAGACAAACAACTGTAAGGGATTATCACCAGATTCAGCAGCAGTTAAATGGTGATATGACTGGCCAGGAACAACTTTAAAAAAATACACAAACTGTGAATACCAGACAATTCTTTGTGGGAGTTATGTGAAAACACACGATAACTATTATTAATTTCATATAAGTGAAACTGTGATCAATTGATCACTATTATGCTAATATCTTTTTTTTTGTTTAGAGTTAAATGACGTAACTTCACTTGAATTACGTCTTTTTGACGATGACGTCGTTGTTAAGTAAAACTGACGTTAGTTACAAAGTAAATCAGAAAGAAACAAGTACAAAAACAGAGATGAACTAAAACTACTATTTGCAAGCATGTTCAGGATTAATTTCTACAAGACATTACTATTTACAGAACAGGGACATCATAAGGTATATATATGCATCCAAATAGTGTAATTTGGTCAGCAGTGTGTGATTGTGGTATTTCATGATCATACTCACTTACATTTTAATAGAAATAAATAACAATGATTTATATTGTGACATAATAACACTACAGAATAATAGTTTACATTGTGTTTCTACATGCATATGAAGTTATCTACAGTGGACAGGATTCTCTAAAGTCATATAACAAATTATAATACTGCCGTTTGAATACTCAGGATTTATCGGGCACATTTAGAATCTATGTTGAGCATGTTCATTTGTAGGTATAGAAGCTGAGATTTTGCCAGACGTGCCATTTTTCTCAAAACAGACAGCGTTGAGATGACCCCACTAGCTTAACGCATGAGTGATTCATGCGCGATTTATATTTGACAAGCCATCCATCGCTTTAGTTAGTGAATTAGGGTGGTGTAATTTAACTTTTTGACTGTCATTTTGGTCTCTGGTTATTTGCTCTTTGCGCAATATGTTAAAAGAGTACATCTGACTGTATCATAATGAATGTTGAGACCGTTTGGAGAACTTTAATTTACCTCTACAATTTTCTTCGCAAACACATTTAGCTAAACTTAAAACTAAAAAAGGTATCCCAGGAAATCATGTAAAAAAACATAAAAAATCCAAACAGTTTGCTAAAATGAAAAATAAAAATCATTGCCGAAAATCAATGTAAAAACACAAAAAGTTTCGGGTTTAATTGGTTTTCATATTGGCACGAATTCTTTATGCATTTACTACATACCTATTAACGAATTACTTTGTAAATCTATGCTATATTCTCAAATATCGACCCGGTTAGGGATACTACATGTACTTACATATGAGTACATAATGTCTTTGGCCCTTACATGGTAAAACCATCATCATATTTTCTGGCTGGATTTCATTTTAACTAGTTATCTTGCAAAGCCATGAACTGGTTTCAAATTCCATCGAGTGTTCTCTTGTTGTGGACATTTGCTGCGTAGTTGTGCTCAACTGAAGCCATCGAACACGAATCAAATGATGGTAAGTATTTTAAACAAATTAGGAGCGTCTGGTTCCATCTGTATCTAATTAAGATTGAAATATCAGAACATTAGACGTATTTTGTGACCAATGAGTCCAGACATCTAGAACCTAATGATGCCATCTAGTTTAGGAGAAAGGTATATCGACACAGTTCTATGTATGTTGTTGTCTTATCCCATCATTCATGTCATTTTCGATTATGTAAACACGGTCCTGTCTGAGCCTCACCAGGGGTGCTTCGTTTTATCATTGTGCAAGACACATTGTCCTCTGCCTAGTACTGGTTCAGCCAAGGAAGATCCGTCCCAACATGACTCAAAAAAGTGTTGACTGAGATGTAAAGAATAAATAAAAAATAAAAAATAAACACGGTCGTCTGGAGAACATTAACATGATTAATTTGTGCATATTCTGTTGGTAAACTTTCTCGACTCAGTGTTATTTGTTTGTTTGGTTTGATGTTTAACGTCTCAGTCAACAGCTTTGGTCATGTCGAGACGGTAGTGAACAAGAAGGTAAGGGGTCAGGCTTGGATCAGCATTCTGACTCAATTCTGATTGAAATCTAGGACCCAGTGTCTCAGTTTTTTTGTTGTATTTTTTTTTTTTGGGGGGGGGGGGGGGGCGGGGGTGGTGGTATTTATTCAAAGATTGATGTACAAGTCGTGGCAGCAGACCATGTTTTTCCCAAATTATTAAAGATAATTTAAAAATTTCCCTTTAAAGACACTTGTATGGTTGAAATGAATATATGATGCCAATATATGATCTATAATTTTAATACTGGCCGTGAAAAATAATACAACTTTAGTTTAAACATATTCTATTTTATAGAACATACAAATAACCATTCGAATATGCATAGTTATGTTTAACATAAAACTGATAAGAACGAAAGCAAAGCTTATATAGTTCTTTTCCATGGATAATACATTTGTATATTAGCGAAAGTTGAATATTAGTTGAGCAAGTTGAGAAGCGTATATGCTTTAACAACAAGAATGCCTACAGGTACAGAAAAACACAAATCAAATATACAGTATTGGTAAAAAGGTAAAAGTAGAAAATATCAAAGTTTAGTCTAGAACTATTAATTGGATCGGGGCATGGGATGGGGATAAGAGTAGACACGACAGACCAATCAGAAGAAGGCACACTTATAGGTACATATGTATTTATATATCATCTAAGATTGATGCTTGATTACGTAAAATGGATGGAGGCAAGTATGTACTTGTGAACTTGCTAAAGCATTGCAAGGTTTGTTTCAAGAGATGACGTTGAGCTGTCGAATGGAAGATTTAGTGAAGGATTTTGGTAGGTTACACAGGCATTCAAAAGTGCGTTGCCGAGCCCCTGGTAGAATCTGCAGCAAAAAAAGTAGTGCTGTGTATCATCTATGCTTCCACAACGACATTTTTGTAAAAGAGGTCCGGATTTAAAGAACTGAATCCTGTATGTAATCGTACATGAAGGAAATGTGCTTTTCTAAATCCGTAGTAATAATACTTTGGAACACATGTACCCCGGCATCCAATTTAGGTTACCTTGCACCCCCCAGGACAATTTTTCATGGGTGCCAAATTGTTTATTGGGACCCCCTGGATGGGAAACGAAGGTGTCCTAAAAAAAATTGGTTTTGGCTATGTGAAATTGCATGGTTTCTATGCCAACCCATAGCGAATTTGAGAAGGGGGGTCTGCCTATAAAATTACTCATATCTCAGCTGTTACTTATCCTAGACTACTAAACTTAATGCCAAATAAAAGCTTAGACATATGCCAATTATCCCCTTGTTGCATATGGAAATTATCTAATTTGCATATTCATAGATATTTATGAAAACATTAAAAACGTGTTTCACGAATGGGGGTATACGTACAAGATCAATAATATCTCAGCTGCTTTTAGTTGTAGAGTACTAAAATTTGTACTAAAAAAAAGCTAAGACATAGGCCTTTCATTCCATGGTCAATTATGCAAAGTACCATATTTGCATAATTTGCATATTCATGAATATTAATAAAAACGCTAAAAAATAAGGGTAAATCATTACAAATATAAATAGGCTGATTTCATCCCAATATTGTCATTGTTGCATGTTTTGATATAATCAATGTCACAATTTGACAGGTCCAATCATCCAGTGGTCATATATGAATATTATCTCATTTGAATATTCATGAAAATGCATGAAAAAATGAGGGAAATCACGTAAAAACTATAAGCCAAGGGGAGGGGTTAAGGTAAGATCTATCCTGCACTCCTAGAGCCTTTTAAATTCATGCCAAATTGTTCAGTGGGATCTCTCAGAATGTGAATGAAGTTCTCCTCACAAGAAATTAGGTACGATCTACGTAAAAATGCATGGTTTCCGTGGCAACCACTTATATGATTCTCGAGATTGGGGGTAGGCCTACAAATTCAATCATATCTAGGATTCTACTTATCCTAGAGCACTAAAAGGGTGTCAAATTAAAGCTTAGACACATATCTTTCTTCCTGTGGTCAGATTTGTAAATCATCTGATTTGCATATTTATGAATATTAATGAAAACCTACAAAAATAAAGTAAAATCATAAAAAAACATAAATGAACATATTTCAGCACAAAAACATCATCAAACCACTATTGTTGCCAGTTTTTATATCCTCAGTGATTCAATTTGATAAGTTCTTTCATCCAGTGGTCCTATATGAAAATTATCTCATGGTCATATATGAAAATTATCTCATTTGCATATTCATGAATATTAATGAAATCTTAAAATGATGGAAAAAGCATGGGTAAACTATAGTAAGCAACTGGGGTAATCAGACCAAAATTGAACACATCAGACATTTTATTAAGGGCATGAATTTGTCCAATAGGACCACTTAAATGTAAAAAATATTGTCCGCAAAAATAAATGTTATTTGGGTTTCTGAAATTTCATGGTTTCCATGGCAACCCATTATGCTGACTGTAAAGAATGGGGGTATACGTACAAAAAATACTCATATCTTAACAACATCTCATCCTAGATTACTAAACATGGTACCAAACTAATCCCTGGACAAAACAGTTTAATTTGGTAGTTATATATGCAAATTATCTAATATCCATATTCATGAATATTAATGAAAACTTTAGAAATGAGAGATAAAATCTCAGAAAAATTAAGGGGTGTATGTATAAAATTACCAATGTCTCAACTGCTATGCGTCCGAGTGTATCAAACTTGGTGCTAAGTAAATGCTTAGACATAATACTTTTACCTTAAGTTCAGCTTTGAAAAATAGTTAACAAATAATTATGAATTTTAATTAAAACAGAAGAAACAAATGAAAAATCGCAGAAAAATCAAGGGAGTGTACTTAAAAATCTAATAATATCTCAATTGCTAAGTGCCCTAGAGTACCAAAATTGGTTTTAAACTAACGCTAAGACAATAGTTTGTTTAACAAATTATCAAATTTTAAAATGGTCATATTATAATATTCATGAATGTTGATGAAACCACGAGCATTTTTGAGAATAATACTTGAAAATGAAGGGGATACACCTACAAAATTACTCATATCTCAGCAACTTATAGCCCTTACGTAGCAAACAAGCTGCCAACTTAATGCTATGATACAGCCCTTTATCTCAATGGTAATATTTGTCAGTTGTCGCATTTACATATTCATGAAAATTAATATAAACATTAGAATAAAGAGAAAAATCGCCGAAAAATGAATTGGTTGTACCTACAAAATTACCATTATCTTAGCTGCTAATTGCCCTAGAGTAGCAAACAATATACTTAATTTAAGTCTATGCATCGTAGTTTTACCTAGTGGGAAGATATAAGAATAAACTAATTTGTTTAAGATCAATATTAATAAAAACTTTAAAAATACAAGTAAAAATGTATACAAATTGATAGCAGTGTACTTACAAAATTACTCATATCTCAGCTGTTATATATTTTATACTTTTTTCTTTTACTCAAAATTACTTAGGATTATGCTGTTTGATATGGTACCAAGCTTGCTACTATTGGGCAATTGGAAGCCAAGATATGAATCACCTTGTAGGTATACCCCCTTTAATTTTCCTGTATTTTCTCTTAATTTCTCATGTTTTCATCAATATTCATGAGAATTTAAATTTGATGTGTTATGAATTGGATCATTTTGGTAAACATGTCGTGTCTATGCATTGACTTAAAATCAGGTTTGGCACTATTGGGTACTTAACTATTGAGATATGAGTAATTTTGGAAGTGCACCCCCTTGATTTTTCCACAATTTTTCTTTCATTTCTACTGTTTACATTAAAAATTACGAATATTCATGATAAATATTTTTCATATTATACCTTAGAGTAAAAGTACAATGTCTAAGCATTTAATTGGCACTAGGTTTGATACACTGGAACACATGGTAGGCGAAATATTTGTCATTTTATATGTACATCTCTTAATTTTTCTAAGATTTTTTCTTTAATTACAAAACTTTTCATTAATATTCATGAATATGCAAATTAGATATATTCATATAGGACCACTGGATGAAAGTACTTATCAAATTGAATCACTGAGGATATAAAAACTGGCAACAATGGTGGTTTGATGATGTTTTTGTGCTGAAATATGTTCATTTATGTTTTGTTTTTTTATCATTTTACTTCATTTTTGTAGGTGTTCATTTATATTCATAAATATGCAAATTAGATGATTTACGAGGGTTAGTCAAAAATAACTGAGCCCTACCTCACCATATCTTAGCCTCACATTGTAGACAAGAAATGTGATCATCTTTTATACGTATAACATGTCATAGACGTTTTGATCAAAAATAATTACCCCGGTGAAGCTTCTGTTATGGTTGCTAGGCAACTAAAGATCGTCCGTCAGAGCGATGCGTTCATGTTCTCCGCCACCAGGAATATACAGTATGTCTTAAAAAAGCTTGTGGGCTTGATAGTATTTGAGTAAGACATATTTGACATTTATTTGAATAAAAAGTGTCATATTGTCTTTTCATTATACTTGGTTGATAAATTTTTTGGTGAACACTGATTGCATGCGTTGCCTAGCAACAAAATAAGTCAAAATTTCACTAATTTTCAAATACATAAGCATTGTGTTGCCATGGAAACAGAATCATTTACTCCAAACAAGGACTTTAATATTTCTGAGGGTTTGTTTGTGTATGCAGTACTGCAAAAGCATTATTATGCTATTATTTTATGTTTTTCTATTAAAATTGTGTTAATATGAATGTGGGTGGGGTAAAAAATAGGAATTGAGGCAAGTAAAAATTTGCTAAATTCTGAAATCAAACTACCACAGCATCTGTTATTTGGGGTCAGTTGTTTTCTTTACTGTGGCACTGAATAGGTACATGTAATAGGTATCAAACGATAGTGAATGCAGCATTACATTGACATTATCGTTTCCATGGCAACGCTTAGACATTGATGTATTACAGCGTGAACGCACCCGCTCGACATGTCATGTTCGGTTGCCTAGCAACCAGAATATAAAGCCTACCAACAGATATAAATTAGGTTATAAAATAGATGATATATAACTGCGATGAAATATTATCTAAATATGTGTCCATTTTACTTGAATTAAATGTTATAAGGTAGGGCTCAGTTATTTTTGACTAATCCTTGTACAAATCTAACCACAGGAAGAAAGATATGTGTCTAAGCTTTAATTTGACACCAATTTTAGTGCTCTAGGATAAGTAGAATCCTAGATATGATTGAATTTGTAGACCTACCCCCAATCTCGAGAATCATATAAGCGGTTGCCATGGAAACCATGCATTTTCGCATAGCCCATACCGAATTTCTTGTGAGGAGAACTTCATTTCACATTCTGAGAGATCCCACTGAACAATTTGGCATGAATTTAAGAGGCCCTAGGAGTGCAGGATAGATCGTACCTTAACCTTCCCTAGGCTTATAGTTTTTACGTGATTTTCCCTCATTTTTTTTTTAAAGTTTTCATGCATTTTCATGAATATTCAAATGAGATAATATTCATATAGGACCACTGGATGATCGGACCTGTAAAATTGTAACATTGATCATATTAAAACATGTAACAATGACAATATTGGGATGAAATCAGTCTATTTATATTTGTAATGATTTTCCCTTATTTTTAGCGTTTTTTGTATTTATTCATGAATATGCAAATTATGCAAATATGGTATGTTGCATATTTGACCATGAAATGAAAGGCCTATGTCATAGCTTTATTTTAGTACATTTTTGGTACTCTACGATTAAAGCAGCTGAGATATTATTGATATTGTACGTATACCCCCATTCGTGAAACACATTATTAATGTTTTCATAAATATTTATGAATATGCAAATTAGATAATTTCCATATGCAACAAGGGGATAATAGGCATATGTCTAAGCTTTAACTTGTTATTCAGTTTTGTAGTCTAGGATAAGTAACAGCTGAGATATGAGTAATTTTATAGGCAGACCCCCCTTCTTGTATTTGCTATAGGTTGGCATAGAAACTATGCGATTTCACATAGCCCAAACCAAATTTTTTGTGAGGACACCTTCGTTTCCCATCCAGGGGGTCCCAATGAACAATTTGGCACCCATGAAAAATTGTCCTGGGGTGCAAGGTAACCTAAATTGGATGCCGGGGTAATGCAGTATCTTTCTTAAGGAAAGCTTTAAATGAAAATAGTGCTTTTAATTGCCTAACCTCAAATGGCAGACTGATCATTTGTCATAAAAGTGATGGTAGAAAAGAGTTATGATACAATCTAGTGTTAAACCAGATCGTTTGAATGCCATTAGAGCTGCTGAGATTGTGACGAGAAGTATCGTTTACTTGCTGTGAGAATATCGAAAACAGTGAGTATGATCAGGAAATACCAAGATCACAAACTGCAGACAAACCCGTGACATTGTGAGGAAGAGCAGCACGACAATCACGAGACACCAGAAAGACATACACAGCAAAGCAACCAGCTCTCTATTCCCCATCAAGATGATTGCAAAACTGGAATGGACACAATGTACCGCACAAAAAACATAGAACTATTACAGAATTCCACACTGGGAGTAACTATCAACAACGTATCAACAGCCACAGAACCTCCGCCTTAGAACGGACAGCTGCCAAAGCCACTGGGGGCTTAAATGCATTTTATTGGTACTAAAATGACTGGTATGCAAGTGCAATTTGATTATTGATAAACATCTTAATTTATATATAAAGGGTATTTTTATGATATTGTTGTCGTATGTGCAGGGTCTCCCAATTTACCTATTTGTAAAAACTGTATAAGAAGACAAGGTTTGTTACACCAGTTATGATTCTCGCTGCTTCATTTCGGATCTTTTCTAGTTCATTCTTTTCATTCTTTACATCACCGTATTCAGTAGTGTCTGATTAATACTTCTGGAGACTTACGATCCAGCTTGAATTTCAAGTTGTGCATTATATGAATTCTTAACCAAGCCTTCTGCTTAATACTAAGCATGTTGATGACAACTGCAATCATCAAAAAAGTATAAGCCTAAGCGTTGGTGAGAAGAAACCTCTTGATGTACCTTTATCGCCAGAATTAAAGCATTTTAGTCGCTTATTTGTTTATTTGTTTGTTTGTTTGTTTGTTTTGATTCCTTACGTCCAAGTCAACACTTTCTTCAGTCACGTCGGGACGGGTCTTCATACGTTTAACCAGTACTAAGCAGAGGATAGCGTATCTTGCTCAAGGACACAACGCAAAGTCTCCAGTGAGGCTCGAACCCACAGCCCCTCGATAACGAGTCAAGCACTCTACCACTGTATTTTGTTGAACACCTTCCAATATTTAAACAAATCCGACTAATCGTCATAATTGGTGATAAATGTATTTCCCTTTATCTAATTATTGACCATAATAATGATATCAAAAATTTGATTATTTATGTAGGAAGACAATTGCCCAATATTAACGGATATAGCGCCTTTAAATAGGAGTTTCCCGTTATTGCGCTGTTAAAAACCATTGATTAGTTAATATCACTTTATACAATGTATGACATGTTTACAAGAGCATTGTTGTTCAGAAGCTAACTCACTTGTTCCAGCCAGCGAGAATATGGACCAATTGTATATGCAATGTGATCATTTAACCCTTCTTATACAAAGGGGTACGTGCATTAAGGGGCTATTTTGGCCCCCCTCTAGAGCCAAAAAACTAAAAATTGCTTTACACCTATTTCTTTTGATTGGTTTATTAGAAGAATAACTGAAGTGTAAAATTTCGGCATTTATTTAAATTTTGACCGTTGCTATGGTAACAAAAATGGCTGACAAAATGGGCTTAAAACAGAGAAAATGCCATTTTGGACAAAATTAAAGGCTAATGGAGACGCTTTTTATGAATTAGATATCAGCACAGCTAAATACCAAACCATCCTTTTAATATGTTGTGTGCTGTGGTAATTCTCATCTTCTGTTAAAATATCGTTTTGGTATTTGCTTGTGCTCTATGTTAATATTTCTGTCAAACCTCTCAATTTTGCTCAAAAATGGCCATATTCCTATTTTCAGCCTATTTTTGCGGCCATTTTTGTTACCATAGCAACGGTAAAAGTCAAAGTAATTTGAGACTTTTACACTTTGGCTACTGTTCTAATAAACTAATAAGAACAAATTGGTGATTTTTTATATTTTAGCCTTACAGGGGGGGGGGGGCAAAAAAGCGTCTTAATGCACGTAGCTCTTAGCTCTTCTATCTGGTTTGATATAAGCCTGTGTTGGTTACTAGAAAATATCAAGGGGTCACAGGTTAAGATGTACTTTTGAAGTCCTTGAAGAATGTTTCTATTGCAGCAAACAGTGTAGTCCCTGATGAAATGTCGTATTTTTCAGCTTTTCATCTGGGTCATCATTGTTTGTCCAAGTACCCGTTTAGGGGTTTCCATTATACAAAAGGTTAAACCTGCGCACGTACATGTGTAACTGTCCTGCTGAGACAAAACGTCTATCCATTATTTATCGCCGATAAAGCGTGTTATTGATGTCTCCACTGAGATTATTAGAATCGTCACATCATGGCGATTTCTAAAAATAATTTCATGTTTCATACATGTCTGTCGTTGGAAAAAAATAAAGATGCCTGTATAAGAAAGTGCCATAAAATTCCCATCTTTGACAAATGTATTTTTGTGCATAAATTAAAACCTGACATTTGGTTCACATGTTTGAAAAATATTGCATATTAATTCTTTGGGGGTATTTTTGTGACCATTTTTTCATAGAAAACCAAAGTTTTGTCAAGTATTCATCTAAATACATTGTAATATAATGTTTACAGCACAAAACTAGAGACAAAAGTGTTGCGTTTAAACAGAATTCGGGTCCGGAATATCTGATTGTTTTTGATAAGTAAGTATGTTGTCCATAACTTTTGACTATTACCTGATTATAAGTCATCCAGTTTAACATCTCACTGAGGTGTATCATAACTACATACAGTATACATGCCATTGTAAATTGTTATTAAGATACAGGTTTGTACAAAATTAGTGACTAATGAGCTTTTCGTCGCTTCCCCTCCTATGGTGTATACATTTCGCAACGTATTCGTTTTGCAAGAGTATGTTCTCATGTTGATGACTTCATCAATAGAAACATTTGTTTACTTCGAAGTTACAAAAACAAGGTTATCGATACCATAAACTCCGTAAAGCGTTTTCTAAATTCTATTACCGACATTAAAAGTTGATTGTTACATGTAAATACAATATTTGCTTAAATACACTTCTGAACAAGGCATATCAGAACCTGTATTTTATGGCGATTTAGTTTATAAATTTAAAAGAACTGTTGGAAAGCCTTATTTTAGTGATCAATTTAAAAAGAATATTAAACGTTATAAAAGAGTTGGATACAACATGGATATCATGCGACAGTTTGCATGTCTGGTTGTAAACCCAATCACGGTTGATAGCTATGGTTTCTTCTCTAATTGCACGACGGTGGGTCAGGCCTCAGACTTAATGACGGCCTGACGTAAAGCTTTATTCCGTTGGTTGTTGCCTGATGCTTGTCGATGGCTGGGCCCGCCGTTTCTCAACTGGAGGCTTTATTTAGCTCTGACTGTATGTGAGTCATGAGTCCTTTTCTTTGTATCATCATAGTGTGTTAGTTTGATTTGATTGTTTCTCTGTGCTGATACATTGCATTAGTTAGAGAGTCCCCATGCGAGCTAAACAACTATATTGTGTTTTAACGACAACAGAATCTAAGATGAAGATTTGGCGCCTTGAAAATGCATTTAAGCACCCCCCCCCCCCCCCCCCCCGGTGGCTAAGGCTGCTATCCGTTCTAAGGCGGTTGTTCTGTTGTTGTTGTGTTGTTGATTTTTTTGTTATATGCTCTCCATCAGACTCAATAGCGGCCTTGACTTAGAGCTTTTATCGGTCGGTTGGTGCCTGACGCTTGTCTTTGGCTGGGCCCAACGTGGCTCAATTCGAGGTTTTCATTAGCTCTGACTATCTGTGAGTCGTGAGCCCTTTTCTGTGTTTCATCATAGTTTGTTAATTTGATTATATTGTTTCTCTGTGATGATACATTGCAAAAGTTAGGAAGCATCCATGCGAGCTTAATATTCTTTGTACTTTAACAACAACAGAATCTAGGGCGAAGATTTAGGACCAGTAAAATGCATTTAAGCCCCTATAGTGGCTAAGGCTGCTAAACATTCTATTGTCGATGATTCATTGTAGTATATACCTTCCTTTTTTGTGGTGGTTTTGTGTTTGGTCTTTGTTTTGGTATGCGTTACTTTATGTCCTTTCTAGTTTTGCAATCATCTTGACGAGGAATAAAGAACTGGTTAGTTTTCTTGATGTATTTTTTTTCTGTTAAGGCTTTGGGGCTCTTCCTCACAGTGCCGTGGGTTGGTCTGCAGTGTGTGATTGTGGTATTTCCTGATCATACTCACTTTTTTCTACTATACTGCTTTCCAACGTGTTCGTTCTCACCTTTCTTTTCAGCTGATTCATTCTAATCACGAACGGTCCAGTGAAGTAGCCAGAACGCCGAAAAGGCTACGCACATCAAAGGGGGACTACTGGATCAAGCAGAGATTCTCTTCAATTGCGTCCCTTTTCGAAATGGGAACTTCTCTTTAAGGAAAGAATTTGCTCCCAGAGGGAGCGAATTCTTTCCTTTAAGAGCAGTTCCTTTTACTATGGAACATTAGGTGACCTCCCTCGAATGTTACTATTTTACGCACATGCGTAACTGCGTAATTGGAGCTACGCCAATGCGAACCCCTTCTGGGTAAGTCGTGTTATTAAATACGCATACCGAATGTCCTTTTTTCTCAGACTTCGTCCTGAAAGTCAACGAAAACACTCCGTAAAAATCAAAAGACTGTAACAAATTAATACTTACAGCGAAATTAGACTGGATTTCTTTTTGACATCATTCCCTGCCTCAAAGCCGTCTCTATTTGGAATCAATCTTTTGTGATAACACAGAACCAGACTAATTAACGACAGAAGATATCCACAATATAGTCCGCCAGTAAATTTGTAACTCCTAGAAAAACAAATTGCTTCTATCTATACTGCTTTGGAAGCGATGTCTCCTGAAAGTAGCGAATAAAGTCACAGAGCTGTTTTAACCCTTTGCCTGCTACGAACAAAAATGCATCTGAAAACGTCGTCTGCTGCATGTGAATGCTAACATTACAGACTAATTTCAACATGCAGACAATCAGTATGCACCCTGATCAGACTGTTCCCATGGAGCAGCCTGATCTGGGTCAACACTGTTTGCTACAGAGCCGTTGTTTTAAAAGGACCTGCAGACGACATTTAATCGCGATTAGTAGCCGATTGTTTAAGAACTTTTATGAGAAAAGTATATATATTTCTTTTACGGACTACAAAGTCGCAGATGATATTGCGTAGTATGACCCACACCTTTGTCATGGAGATAAGAAATCATTGATAAAAAGTTATTGTAATAGATAGTACATTAAGACGCAAAATAAATTGAAAATCATGACACAGAAAAAAATGCCAAAGGAACAAACAAAACAAAAACGGGACTGTTTCTCTAAATGTCCTTAATTCTTGAACTGTACATTGTGCCCAAAGCCTTGATGCTTAAACTGATTCACCACATGTAACATTTAGTACAATCCTTTATTTTGAAAGGTCCGGGGGGGGGGGGGCGGATCCTAGGTCTCTGGAAAGGGGGTTCTTTGCTGATATATCTCATTTTTCTTCAATATCCAATTTAAATGAAATAATTTATTACTATAAATCATTTCAACTTCATAGGATATTTAAAAAATGTGGGGGGGGCGGGGGGGCATGAGGGGGTTCCAGCGAATCCCCTCTGGATCCGCCACTGAGGTCACAAATGTCAGTGTACCTCGACATTTCCTTATCTGACAAACAGCGCAGAGCCGTAGAGATGCCGTATCGTATCAGTGTATACTCTAACCAATTAACTGAAGCGGACTATAACCTTTGTAACCTGGATAACCAAAGTGCGACATTTCACCAGAGTCTACACCGTTGGCGTAAGCGAGGACTTTGGCAAACTGTGGAGATCCAGATGAAATGCCGCAGAGTGCGACATTTCACCAGAGTATACACTGTTTGCTGGGACTAAACGCCTTCAGAGAAAGGAATGCACTATTATTTGGAAATTTTATCTATGACCCCGATAAATATACAATGGACTACCCCAAGTTCATTGTACCAAACAAGAAGAATCTATTAGTACACAAGGGACGTTACGGGACGTGAAATCATAACCGGTCAAAAGAGTCGCACTACAACACGTATTATAACAGATGGATTCTTATGAGAAGGCTTATCACATATGGCAAATATTTATTTTTACTAGCTAAGCTAACACACGTGACACCGCTTTAAACAGATGTATAGACACAGAGCAACCAATGACGCGATAACTTGTTCTATAATCCATTTACCTTTCACGAAATAAACACCAAAAGAGTCGAAAATTCCAATTTACAGATTCCTTGTACGTAAAATATGTTTCAAATGACCGTAAAACGGCTGCTTTCAGGTCTATATATTGAATATATTGCGGTAACAATTATCGTTAGGTGGTATTGGGAATTGGAAAACCAGGAAAAAATCGATCACTGGAGTCGCAGAGTTATAGCACTCAAGCGTATATATTATGTTGATGCGTATCATTTCCCGTCATGTAGTGCAAACGCCGTTTTGGATCGATGAATATAGACTGGAAATCGAAGTGAAGACAAAAATGTACAAAGAACAGGGGCGTAGCTAGTCTAAAATTCAAAGTACGCACTTGTGGAACAGGCTGAATGCATGCGAAAAAGGAACATATACAAACAGCGTAGACCCAGATGAGACGCCGCAACACGCGGCGTCTCATCAGGTTCTACGATGTTTGTCAAGATAAACACACTCTTGGTAATGGTAGATTATAAACATTGTTTATGATCAGGCCCTCATTCACTTTGCGTTGATTGGTGGGTGTCTATGAAGAGGTGATACAAACATCATCACAGAGGCTGTCAAAATTGGATATATTGAGAGATTAATATTGGTTCAACGCACACGTTTTGTACACATAACATCAAGAATCCATCAGAATTGCGATACGATCTTCCCATATTTTGGTCCAAATGTGTACGCAAATGCGTTTTTGCGTATACGTAGCTACGCCCCTGAGTCAAAAAGCAAATATTCAGTCTGTGATACATATGAGCACTGCCCATCAGGATGCATCCCATATGGCAAATTATGCGAATCAAGTCGGCCTTGAAATTTGTACAACCGCGAGAAATATACAAAATAGAAAACCTGTACGAGGGTCATCCAATAAAGAATGAGACTTTTCTATAGCGCAGTGAATTTAAATGGTAGGCTTATGAAATTTCTTTCAAAGCTAGCTCGTCTTTTTGACTGTTCACATGTACCATATTCGACGTTTTACATAGTTCCAACTTCTTTTGCTAGGCAACACTAGAAGACTGGGAAAACATGCGAGGACGGCTCACTATAAGTGGTTGCCATAGCAACAGACTAAGATGTATAGTTTATTTTTCATCTAGTCCTTATATATGCTCATGCAATCTGTCTATAGCCAATAGGGGCAAGTAATGTTTCAGACTCTTGAGCCGTTATCATGGAAACAAAGCTTCAAAAAGCAAGTTTTCAAGAAATATCTGGTATTTTCCCTGACCTCTTGACTTTAAAAGTAAATATCAAATAGTCGAAGGCAATTCACATAGTTTTGTTCATGTATAATTAATAACACTAAGCTGCAGATAACGAAGCATTTTGTGGGATATCCTTCACCTACATAGTTACCATAGCAACACAAAGTAGTGTGTTTATAAAAAAATCAAGTAAATCGGTTGCTAGGCAACCAAAATAAAGGATATGCATATTTGGTTCATCTTTTATAGCATTTTATGTAACAAGAGGTTATATTCTATCTATGAGTGAAAATAAAAGACTTTCAATAACTGTGGATATTCAAAAAATAATGTAAACGTGGCCATGCGTCTTCAAGTCCTTCCACAAAACATCCTGTTACTATGGCAATTAATCAATCATAAACATATTCAATTTGTTTATATTCCTGAATTAATAAGATGTTATACTATCATTATGGTGAATTTTAACTAAATGCACACACAGGTTTTCATACGATGAAGAAAGTCTCATTCTTTATAGGAGCTTTTATCGTGACGTACTTCCGGTGCTATAAATAGATTTGGGATATACTGGCCGTCAACCATGTATTGTCTAGATAGGGAAAGCCATAGAATTTTCAATATTTTTCACCGATTCTAAGTTCCTTTGCTATATATTTTTATAAAAATGCGAACTGTAATGTATCTACAAACACTTCGTCAGATAATATTAACATTTATTGAGATAATTTGTCTGTCGTTATTGTTTGAAGTGAATAAAACGGGTGCCATTAAAACATATTTCTAGATATTTAAATTCAATTTAACACAACAAGAATTAAAAGGCCAGCTGATACGCATCATACGAGACTGCACATGCACGCTTTACCGCAAGAACATTTTATCAGGTTTGAACTGTTTTCAACGATTATCAGCAGACGATACTCGTACAGTTGATTGTGGACATAAACTGGACGCTTAAAGATATAATGTTCACTTTATTGAGTAGCGATCCAACGGCTCATGAGTGCAGTCTCGCATATACAATAACCAATAAAAGCGAGCACACGATTGGGCGGATCTGGGCCCTAAAACGTAATAACATTTTCCCCTCGAACAACGAAGGCTCATTCGAGACTGCACGATGTCATGCTATTTTTCTGCCTGTTGTTTTGCCTCAGGTGAGCCTGCGCGGATTCACGGCAGCATAAATAAGATAAAGATGGAGATTCAGAGAAATAAACTTTTTTGCTCTGCTTTTAAAACCCCTCTTAACAGTTCGGTGTCTAGATTGAGACTGAGGCTTTTTGCGTTTTTGAGTTGAATTTATAGCCAACTGATTTATAGTAGACTGACCAAAAGATTTCAAAGCTGTTTTTCCTCTTTGTTTTAAAACTTTTTTTACATTTTCACCACCCACAATGTCTTTTAGAGCTTGAACCCCTTGATCTTTAGCTACTTTTTTCACGCTTTTTAAACTTGCTTTTGCGACAGGTTTTAAAATAGGAATCACTGTTCTCAATGCAGCTTTAAAACTGGATCCTAAACCATTGCCATATTGTCTTGAAACGCCTCTGTACACGGGAAAGTCTCCTTTCCCAGATTGAAGAGGCATAATGCTTCTGGATTGTTCCAACATTATTCTTTCTGTCGAAACTGTAGTTTCACTAACGTTTTCCCAGAGATAAATGGCACATTTTCACCTGTATCACCTTTTATACTAATGTGCACCTATTCTATGAAAGATTTTGCCACTGGTACATAGTGTACATTGACAAATTCTTGATGTAAATGATTGTTTTCTCTTTTACTTTCAAATGGCAACACTCTCAAAATAGGTGCAGTAACATCACCAATAAATGTATAGCTTGCTAAATCAGAGTAAATGTAAAGTTGATGAATTTTTGTATTCAAATCCACACCATATCTGAAAATGCATTTTTCATTTGCTATTGGTTTATCAAAATAATTTCTATCTACACCTATTATTTCTGCAATTGCCTTTGGAAAAATAATTTTGACTTTCGTAGGATCTTGAACATCAAGTTTGACTCGAGCACTGTTTTCACCATAAGTGATTGAAATGGTAGCATTGCTATTTTTCAGTGTCAGTCCATATCGAAAATTGATACTTTTTTGAATTTCTTCAACTAAATGGCGTGGAGAAGCATAATAACCATTTTGGATATAGATTTTTTGGTCTACATATGGTACATAGTTTGTACAGTTATCAATGTCTTCACACATTTTTCTATCAGTAAATCTTAAAATCACATAATTGTTTTCCTTAGTAATATTATTTACTTCAGTTGGAGTTATGACTTCTACCAAAGGTAAGTAATGGTGCAAAGATCAGGAATCGATACAATCAAGTACCACACCTGACCCAGGATACCAATGGGAAAGTGACAAACTCACAGAAGACACCACAAACGAGAGCCAAGAGGTCAGCCCTTTCCCAGCAGGTGACCACAAAGCACATATAAACAGACGTGCACAAAACATAGCAAACACAAGACAGAACAAAAACATAAAAGATCCACAAAAGAAGTACCGCCTTGGAACGGTCAGTAAAATATTTTACTGGAGGGCTTAAACCGGTTTAACGGCGCCAACCTCACCCTTAATTCAGATGTGGATCAAGACACATAGATATTTGGTTTGCATGAAAGACCCCTAACTTATCAATGCATCATCTCCTAAAACATATAAATCAAGATATAACAGCGAGATAAAGCAAGGATAAGGACTCAACAGTAAATTAAACTGAATACTGGAGCAAAAGAAATCCAACAGGTAAACCCCGGTGGGCCCGACAAACAGCCAAAGCATCAGGCCCCTACCATCTCATCAATAGATAAGTCTTTAAGTCCGAACCATCATAGAGTCTGAAGTCCGACCCACCGGCGTGCAATTAAAGAGGAAAGCAAAGTGATTGGGTTGACTACCAAGCATGCAGTCTGTTGCAATACATTAATGTTATAGCCAATCTTTTTATAATGGGAAATTAATGCGAAATTTTAGCAGTGGTCAAAACTCCGACTCCTATTACCTATAATACATCTATGATGCAAAGTAAATATCTAAGCTTGTCATTGGACTTTGATAATTTTGACAAGTCTGCCAAATCTGCCTGTTCTTTTTATAATGGGAAATTATTTTAATGAACTGCGCTGAAAAATTATTAGAGCCAACAATCTTCTTCAACTTATACCCACTTCCCAATTATCTTTTTCAATTTGTATGGAATGATCTAATTTCACTTTAAAATCACATTGCGTATTTTTTGAAAAAGTGCTGAGTGAACTATCACTCAAGAGTGTCAAATAAAAGTTGTTCATGGTTTGAGTTTGGGTGAATCTGTTTCGTCAGCAGAAAGTGGATTAGTTTGTAACCGATAGAACTACTGAGTAAAATTAACCACAATTCTTTATCTGGACTTCTCAGACTGATTTGAATTAATGATGTGATAATGATCATGTATACAACAATAATCTGAGCAAAAAAAGTGAAACGATTTTTAACAATTCGATCACGACCTTCTGCAGATTGTACTGAAGCAGTGTCACCACGTACAAATGATCCTCTGAGATCCATTTTCATGCTTTTATACAAGATCAGATTCTAAAATCCAACTGTCAAATTTTGAAGGGTAACCTTTCCAGTGAACTTTAATTTCTTTCACCCACTTTTTTCCTTCTTTACGTTTTCTGTGATCTAAAACAGAATCAATTTCGTAAATTTGATATTTCTCTACACGTTGTAACTCGTGTGAATAGAAAGTGCCTTTGACTAATTCACCCTCAAGATCTTTTATTTTATAGGTAATAGGAGTCTGAGTTTTGACCACTGCTAAAATTTGAAATAATTCTTGTGCCCAGTTTGGTAAATAACCTTTATCAAATGTGCGTTTTGTTTTATTGATACGCACAAAATCACCCACTTTGAATTTTGGTTTGACTTTTTTAGAATTCGATTTGCCATACAAGTTTTCTGACACCTGTGGTTCATTTTTAAGAGTCACAGACACAGGTGCACATTTAATACTTCGATGATAAGCGTGATTGTAACCATGTACTAATTTGGGAAGAATGTCTACATATCTCAAAGTGCGATAATGAGTAAAATATTTCCACATGCGAGTTTTCAAAGTTCTTTGAAAACGTTTGACAATACTGGCTTTGGTTTCAGGATTTTCAGTAGTAAAGAAATGAATCTTCTTAGTTTTCAAGAAATTTTGAAATTCTTTATTTTTGAATTCAGTTCCTTTATCTGTTTGCAAACTTTTTGGACATCGTCCACTTTTTAACACAGATTTGAAGGCAATCACTAAAGTTTTTCCAGTTTTATCTTTAATAGGTACCACCCATGCATATATTGAAAATACATCTATGATGCAAAGTAAATATCTATGCTTGTCATTGGACTTTGATAATTTTGACAAGTCTGCCAAATCTGCCTGCCATTGAGTATCAATTCCAGCCACAACCGTTTTGCATCGCAAAAACTTTTTACGGATAGGTTTATGTAAAGTATAAGTTTGTTGTTTTCTTAACCAGTCTCTAACATCTTGAAGTTTAACTTTTTTGGATGATTGTTTAGCAAGTTTGTACAAAGCTTGTTCACCTGCATACCCAGCAGGACTTTTAGGATTGTAATACAGCTGTTCAAGCTTCATTGTAACTGACCCATGGAGAAGAAAACTCTTCTTTTATACGTTTTTTGGTGGCAAATAAAAGTGCAGGGGAGGAAAAATGGCCTTTGATACGTTTTCTGACACTCAAACTCTTTGCAGACCTGACAGAAACGGGAATACGACTTGCTGTTTTTCTGATAGTGCTTTTTGTTTGGAAGTGATATAATCCGTTTCAGGAGTTTCTGGAGCACGATGCATCCAGTCCCACCTTTCCCTATTTCCAATGACATCTTGGGGAATATTCATGTCTCTTAAACCTTCTGCAAAAGCTTGCCAACCTGTAGGTTCACTGCCTTTACGATGTCTGATGACATCATTGACCAAATCAATGATATTGGACCCTGGAATAGATTTGCCATAAAGTTTGACTGTACCATCATCTTCCCAGGACACATTTGGGTTATTTTTTAGAAGTGAAACTAAAAGCTGAGCTTTACGTTTCATGGTGGAGGGTACATTATCTATGACCAATTGATTCATTTTGGAAGAACTAGGGTCAGATGGTGAAAAAAGAGATGTTTCTTTTAAAGCTTTTTGATGAGCCGTTTTAAATTTGTGCAAGGTCTGGCCATACAATTGAGATTTTTCAGCTTCAGACAAATCTTCATTGGCCATGACAGAAGATAAGTCTCTTTGAAGACTGGCTGTGGCAGATACATTAGGATTGGGAGGCAGTCTAGGTTATTGAATTTGTTCCTCTTTCCATCGTTTCATGTCTTCCCAAAGTTTAAATGGCACAATAGCCATTTTACGACCATCCATATTTTTTATTTTTTGATAATTTCACCCAAGACAGAACCTATTATAGGAGCAATTAAAGGTTTTAACAATAATCCTAACAAGGCTCCACCTTTTTGATTAATAATTTTCTTTTTTGTGTCAAGTGGAACTTGCTTAGAACTCGGTAAACGTATATGTTGCTTTCTAGCTCGTTACTGATTCTTTTGAGCATTTGTCAGACGTACATTGCCTTTTATAAGATTGATGCAACATTCCCCTACACAATCAATGACTTCTTTTGGAGATTCTTGAATTATTTTCTTACGACATTTATTGGATAAATGAGTCAATCCTTCTAAAAATGTACCATAAGTTTTAATCGGAGATTTTATTTTTCATTTTATTTTGCAATTTTCTACGACGTGTTGTTGTTACAGCCATGTTTATGAGTGTGTACAAAAATTTGATGTACAGTCCTTTTATAGTTTTCTTAAAAATGAAGTCGTCGACGTTCAGAATGAGGTGGCGATGGATATTTGTTTGGATTTAACATGTGCATGGTAGCACCAAATCCATGTCTTTTTAACAAATCTTGTGCTCTCAAAGGAGTAAATCTTGCTAAATTTATGGATGATCGTCTTGCATTTGTGTTTGGAGAATCAAGACCTAAATTTTGCCATGAGGCAGGACTTTTACTTTTACGTTTTGTTACAAAACGATCATCAACCTTTCTTTTTTTCTGTTTTCTAGGTTTTTTCACTGATTTTTTCTTAGGTTGTTTAGGTTTAGTTTTCTTGTTAAATTTTCTAATCAACTTATTTCCATCCCATCGAATCAGACTTCGAATGATCACACCACTAAAGAATCCACCACCTCCAGGTTTTAAAATGATACTGCGTTTGACTTCAGGGTCAACAATTGCACTTGCTAATTTTCGAACATCATCCTGATGTTTATCCATAAATTTTTGAGTTTGTTTAGGTAATTTCATCTTACCCTGAACAATTTTTCGAGCTGCCAAAGAAAACCATTTGATCATTTCAATTAAACCAGCATTTAAGAGTGATTTTCTTTTATGACTATCATGTTCTCTGCTTAAATTATACAGAGCACGTATCAGATTAGCTGATGTTCGTTGAGCCATTTTGACACAAATGATGGATTTGAACTCAAACACACCTTTTTATACTCCTGGAAAATAGACAACAGGTCCTTGTTGATCTGATTTTGTAAACCAGTTTTGAAAAATTTGTGTTTTGAATCTGAGATAATCAGGTGTATTTGGTTTCAAATCGACCAATAAGTATCCGTGAGGTATAGATGTGGCATCGTTAAACGCATGAATCATATGGGGAGCTTGAAGTTGATTGGCCAATACTTTAATTTGCATCTTATCTCTTGGACTTTGAAATAAAACTAAATAATGAGCATTCAAACTGATGGTGCGAGAAGATTTACTTTGTTGAAACAAATTTTGTGTGATGTACACCACACTTGCATTTCTATGATGTCCTTTTCTAGTAAACCACAACTTAATTTTTTCTTCATCTTTATCTCCTAACATGTCATCTAAAATCACCAAGTGCGTTGCACTGGGATCAGTGACAATCTCATCTTCATCATCGGGAATACCTTGAACAAATTTGATGTTTGACCCCTCACGTCCTTGGAAGATATTATAAGATTTTTGCCATTCCTTGTAACACCAAACAATACGTTGGGGTAAAATATCAAATAAATCTTCTTTAAACTCAATCATCTTTTTAACAAATTCAGTTTTACCTGATCCACTTGGACCAGAAATAAAAATATTAGAAGGGTGTTTAAAAAACAAACTTCCAATATCTTGATTTGAGTCCAACTGGTGTGTAGAAAGTGCCATGTCTAACTGTGAAAAAATAACAAAGACAACTTTATTTATACTCAAATTTTAATGAACATGAACCAACAGTTTCATACATAATTAAAAAAAAAGTTTAATACATCAAAACACCTGTACAATACATCAGTCACAGTTCAATAAATGACTATCAGAAATAATACATGATCATCAGAACTACTCTATCTATGCCAAATACCCATAAGGAACAGTATATCCATCTCCAATAATGACACGTTTAGTATAAGTGAACCGATACGTCTTGGATTGCAATTCAGTGGTCACAGTCTTGTCTTTATGTTTTCTGATCCTATTGTAGTTGACAGTATCTCTGAAGTCTTTCCTATCTCCCTTCACCAAGTTTAGCATCCGATCAAAGTGAATGACTTGAGATGTATTGTAATCTAGAGTGAGTCCTTTCACTTTGCAAGTTGATTTCCTCTTTCCATCCTTGTCCACAAATTCATAGCCATAGTTATTTGGTCCCATGCCTACAAATTTCACAATTCTAGCATTGGGCACTTCATCTGTTCATTCTCCAAGTCTATTGTTCGTCGCTTTAGTGCTATAGTGTTCTATCTACCATTGCACAAGTTTTGAGAAAAATGAGTTTGAAAATTTTAGCATACTGATTTTTGATGCCTTATTTATCACAGACCTTTGAATCATACCAGAGGGTTAAAATATATACCTACAGTGTAAATGACCTTGGTTTGAAGACATTTTTTACAGTAATATGGAATTTACGGGCATTTTACAGTTTGCAGATAGAACATTATGCCCTAAAAATCGCCTTCTGCGTTCAGTGCTATAGTGTTCTATATGTTCATACAGCTTATTATTCTGTTTATGGAGTCAATTTATTAACTATACTCAACAGAAATGATTATTTGTACCTAAAAGTAGCAGATTTAGTCATTTATTTGGCATAACAGTAACAATCCGCACTGATTATGCCATAAAATTTATGCAAGGGAGGTAATCTGTTTCTAAAGTTAATATTTCCGTCATTGGGGTCAATTTGTATAATATTTTAGACTGAACTGAATATTTGGACCTAAAAGTAGCAGATTTAACCATTGATTTGTAATAACATCTACAAAATACTTTAATTTGAGCAGTTTAGATATGTGTAAGGGAGGTAATTTGTTTCTACAGCTTATTATTCTATTTATGGATCAATTTGCGTTATATTTTTGGCTGAGCCGATTATTTGGACCTAAAAGTAGCCTATATAGCCATTAGTTTGTCATAAGACCGACAAACGGCTTCAATTCAGGAAATATAAATTTATGTAAGGGAGGTAACTGCAATTTTTAGCAATTTCTCCAAGGGAAGTGAATTTATGTAGATAGAACAGTATGACACTGAACTCACCCAGTCACGTGACATAATCATCATTGGCCATTGGATGAAAATCACTTAGAACACTATAGCACTGAATGAAATCGTCTTTTTGTAGATAGAACAGAAAAGCACAGCGATTTTAAGCTTACTGGGAAGAGATGGGCAAATGAAACCTTCACCAGTAGATAGAACATTTGATCCTCTTTCCAACGGTATGCATAACTCATTTTTGACCAAAATGTCACTTAGAACACTATAGCACTGAAGCGACGTGTTGACAATAGTAGGGTTCCATAAATGGGGTTTGTGATGATAAATGATAGAGTCTGTATCAAAGTAGAGTACATGTTCATTCAGCTTTTCCGAAATTCCATAGAGCTTCAATCTGGCTTGAGCAGTGGCGAAGGCTGCGACAATTACATTACTGCAAGCATGCGGCTCCACACTAGATTCTGTATCGTCCCAGTTGACCAGTAGAAGATTTTCTCTGCAAATGTCCACATTCTTGACAATCTTGTTTGGATTCGTCACCAGGTCAAAGAACTTGGCAGGTTCTGAGAAATATTCTGTCTTGGTCATATTATCTCGCTGTGCCAATTTTCCCCAGAGACTGTTTAACATGATCTTGGCAATAGCTCTCATTCCTTTATTCTTCTCCACATTCTCCAATCTGATTCCTTCAGCTTCAAAGTAATCTTGCTTGAACTTGATCTTATCTTGCTCAGTCTTGCACCAATCAGGATATCCACTTGATTCTTGTTTGATTCTCAGAAAAGTATCGATATAGCCAGCAAAAATCCCTCCTTCTCCAGATGCTTTATCATATTGAGCTGTCACTGAGAAATGCCAGACTTCATACACGTCCAATAACTTGTAACCCCTGTCCAAAGCCTCAAACAATTCGATGGTAACCCAAGTCCCTGTAAAACTTCTATCTTCTTCCTGTAAATGAGTACATCTAATATGAGGATCTGTCTTTTCAGCACAACTTCTACACAATGGAAACATCAATTTCTGACTGCATTTCTGAGGAAGTACTGGATGGTACAAATTGGTGGGTGGTAACACTTTACACTTGATCAATCCACAGTACTGTCTGATATTGTCTTTGTCAATATTCTCTTAAGAATAGATGGTGGGATGTCCAAGTGGAAACAGTCCGTACTTGCAAACATATGGGTAGAGTGAACACACATCGATGTACTTGATCACTTCACTAGAGGATTCATCGATTTCCTGATAGAGTTTGGTTGAGTTAGTCCTTCCACCAAATAAAGCATCTCTTGGTTTCAAAGGGTCTAAGTTTGTAAATTCTGAGTCCACCAAAGTTCTAAATTCTGGATCTTCTTTGTATCTCTTGTCATAGTCACATTCCAAAAAAATCTACCACCTGATATCAAGCTCATCGTAATTCTTCACTCTTGCCAATAGTCAAAATATACAACTGATGCATGGTCAAACACTGATGATGTTGAACTCTGTTTCTGTCTGGAAAATGAGTAGGGCATCCATGCCAGTAACATCCATAGAATTCAAATACAGTTTGAGATTCTTCATGGTAGCCATCCACATAATGTCCATTGATTCTCTGCTCACCACCATTCAATGCATGTTTGATCTCAATACCACGTGTCTTAGATTCACTTTGAATCCATCTTACAGCTTTGATAGAGTAGTTCTTTTGATTAGGATAGCCTTCAGGTGGGATGATGGCAATACTGTTTTCAGGCATATGATTTTTTCTCCATACTTTTGAACAAGCTTGAGCGATAGTGCAAGCTTCAGACAAAGGATTGAGTCCACTAATGTTGATCAATTCTCGTCTGAAACAAGCACATCCTCGTCTTAGAATATCAACATCACTACGACAGTATTTTTCCATCTCCCTTCTGAAGTCAAATATAGCACCATTCTCAATTTTCCCTTTATGCCAAGCTAAAAATACCTCAAGATCCTTGACAGACATCTGACCAGGATTGTACATGTCCACAGGAAAGTAATGTCCCACATACTTTTGGTTTGCCAGTGTATTTGCAAGATGAGGAAAGTAACCTTTGTTCATCTCTGTCAAGCCAAAAGTATCTGGGAAATTAGCCGGTCTCATATGCAAAAACTGATAAGAATCAAGGGATGTAACACGTCCTACTTTCATTCTAAGTATAGTATTTCCATTCATGATCACTTCAGGTTTCACTGTACCATATTCTAAGACATAGTGTAAGATGAACTGACCATCATGTCCTCCAAAATTATGTGCAATACATGTCACTCCTTTATTCTCATCTCCTAAAATCCAATTGCAAAATTGTGGTAAAGTGTCTATGCCTTCAAAGATAAATTCTCTCAGACCTGTTTGTGTCGAACAAGTCGGACAAAATGTATCTATGGGCAAATCCATGCAATCATCACAAGCTTTATGAGCAACACAGAAATTCACCTGATGTTTACCAGTTTCTTGATTTGACTCGAAATCAAAGAAGATGAAACGAGATTTCTTAAGTTGAGAAACCTCCTCTTCTCCTTCATTTTCAGTCATCTCAGATTTACATTCATAACTTTGAATATGGCATTGACGATTGGGTCCAACAATTTCTTTACAATTCCTACATTTTCTCTGTCCTGGACATACATGAGTTTTCGTTGAGCCCACAATCCTAAAATTACATTTACCACAATTATACACAAGATGACAAATATATTTTTGTTGCTTAGATTTCGTTGCTTTATGCTTAGCAAAACAGTCTCTACTACGAAATGTTCTTTTACAGTCCATACAACGTATCTTTTCACCACGAATACAAGGAATGTCACTATAGCAACCATCACATCCATCAGCACATCTATGGTCTCCTCTCTGTTTATACCCAACATCACAATACTCACAGTAATAGCTAGCACCCAGACATCCGGTCACCTTGGTTATTGCATCATAGTGATCTACTCTATTAAAGTAAAATTGAATCACCTTCGTCTCAGGCTTCTTCTTGAACTGAAGTGGGAATATTAGTCCATCTTTAGGATACTGAGAATGGACTTTTATCAAGTACTTGGGAGCAAGTACAGCTTGAATCTTCTTGTATTCCTCAATACCACAAGGCTTAGTATGAAGAATCTTGGCTTGATCCAATAACTTCATCGCTTCTCTGGTCTGCATAGGTCGATCTGAGTGTCTCGTGTATCCCCAACTCTTCTTCCAAGACTCAGTTTCTTCTTTGTCAGCATCACATTTCGCCACCACCGCAGCTCTTGCCATACACATTACATCTTTGGTGTTGTTGATCTGTATAATACTCTGCTTGTTCTTGCTCATATTATCTGACTCAAAATAAAGTCCAGCATGTAATGGTTTACGTCCGCTGTCTACTGGAAGTCTCACCACTGTGACTTGAATAGTCATCTGTCCATCATTGATGCGAAAATTCTCATTGGACTGGAGCACTTTCATGATCTCTTCTAACACAGCTTCTCCAGTCATAGCTGAGACATCTCTCCACGTCACAAAGACTCCCAGTTTCAATCCAGGATGAAGAATAGTCATCCGCATCTTGTCATTGGATTCCATCTGGCATCTTTCTTTTATGTCTTCAACCAGCTGATCAAACAATCTTGATATGAACTGATATGGCGAAACATTGTCAGGGAAAGTCTTGATGTTGAGTTGAAACTCTTTCCCTTGAGCTCGAAATAATCTAGACTTCTTCTCGTTCACTGCCTTGATAGTATAATAAGAAGTCAAATCTTCATCATCTTCATCGTCTGAATACATAGTCATAGCTCTTCTTTTCCTTGGTGGTGGTTCAATATTATCTTCATCATCTGAGCTCTCTGTGTCTGAGTAATCTACCAATTTCGGTTGAGGGTCTACATCATCAGAAGTGGGTGGGGTATTATCTCTCTGTCGTTTAACCATCTTGACTGTTCGAAGTTCTGTAGTGAAATGATGCTGCAATGGGAATGGGAGGTCAATTTATACTGGAAAACCCAGATTTTTTCTGCAATCAACAGTTGATTTTTCACAAACTGATAGTTGAGTACTTGATTTTTTTCACAATGTCTCAGGCGAGACTACATGATTTTTTACAGGAGTCAGATTTGCAGGCGAGACTACATATTATTTTACTAGGTCTAAAGTGCAGGCGAGACTACATATTTTTAGCTAGACCTAAGCTGGCAGGCTAGATCACATTTATCTTGTTAGACCTAAAGTGTCAGGCGAGACTACATGTTTTTTGCTAGGTCTAAAGTATCAGGCGAGACTACATATTTTTAGCTAGGTCTAAAGCGCAGGCGAGACTACAATTTTTGAAAATTTGCAAGAAGTATCGGGCACTGTATAAACAGCACCATTACTCCCCCAGTACTATCCTAACCTCGGAATCCCTGGCGATTGAAACTGTCTCAAATACAAGTCAAATTCCTGCATGTCTCTATGGACCAGAGAATTTGAGGCGGAGCCACTCCAACCCGAAGGTTGGCGCCCTTAAACAGCCAAAGCTGCTCTACCTTTTTAAATGCATATTCAACAGTTTCTGAAGCACAAAGCTTCTCTACGGGCCTCGGCGGACTATAAAGTACCAGTAGTCAGTTATTTGTTCAACGTATATCTCTACTGACTTAATAAGCAATTATTTGCGATTCATATATAAAGTAATCCTATAACAAAATGAGTTTGAAATGGTGTCTCAAATTTGCATACACCATCTCATAATAGTTATCATGCCTTATAGTATGTAAAATCGATAACTTGAATATAAGAGCTATCTTATGGTAAAAATTTGAAGTCAATCGGATAAAAAATACCCGAGATATTACAAATTTGACAAAATTTCGCATATTTTTTACCATTAAAATTTTCTTATTCAAGGGAGATAATTTATTGGCATGAAAAAGCAAAAACCGGATTTCTAAAAAGTAAAATCATATTTTCCCAATAACTTGAGTTTGCCTGGACCGATTTTCAAAATTTTTGCACCCTATAAAAGCTTAGAACAATTGCTATCTTATCACATTAGCAATAATTCATCTGCAGGTAACGCATAAAGAGAGCAAATCAGTTATGGCATATCAACTACCAATAAAAATACAACATATGATATGGACTTATTCGATGTACAATTCAGCTTAAGGGTTAGGATTCAGGAAGCAAATTCAAGAAGGATGGTTTAAACTTAGGTTGAGACGCTTGTCAAATGCTTTAGAGACTAAATCTCAGGACATCTATCACCAAGAACTAGGCCAACTACTTCTAAGCATGGACGAATTACTAAATCTTCCTGGCGAGATGCGCTTAAGATTTCATACGGAGATGCTCAAGATACATTACTCAAAATTTCACAGTATTGATAAAGCTCGTGTTTGGGTTGTAAGATGGAAGAATTTGACAGTGGATAAACTTTACTCTATTCGTACTCGTGACACAGATATCAAGTATTTTTTGAATGGAATTATCTATGACAGTAATAAGTTTTATGGATGTTTGTACTTAAAGGAAGAAACTCCTAAGCATCAGGTCCAATGGTTATTGTCTGCATGGAATACTCAAGATGTATCTTTATCTGTGGCATCTTTAACAGCTGCAGGGATTAACCACTTTATAACCAAAGAACTGATTAGGTATATAAACAGACCAGATTTATATAACGTTGCCATTGGACATTATACTCCAAGACAGATAGAACCACAACTTATTTTGAAGTTTCCAAGTCGTGAATCTGATTATCTGCTGAATAACTGAATATGTATACGATCACCAAAAGTCTACCCATGTGCTTAGATCAAATTTTACATTTTGATGTCTACAAAATAACTTTAGACCACATCTTATCATTAGAACCATCCAGTGCCGAGTTTTTGAAAACGAGAGCAGGAATCAAGAACTGGTTAAACCGATTTGAGACATTTGATACATTCAGATTTTGGACTAAACGTAATGCTCGAGAGATGTTGAGAATCATTGATGACACTTCTGTCACCTTTATGGATTGGTTAACTTATGTGGCAAACAGCGAAAGTGTGATTTCTCACATCGAAGCAGTATTGAAAGAAATTCAACAAGCCTCAGAAGAAGAAGATATGGATTATGAAGATCTCATTTCAAACATAGATAGCTTGATCACAATATAAAAAGAATGATCAAGTCATTTTGATCATCATATCTCAGTTCAACATCATGGAAGAAGCAAGAGAGAAGAAATATTTGAAAATTCCACTTTCCAAGATATTGAAGTTCAGACCTTATAGAAGATTATTGTTCTGCATTTACATCTTATTTTCTCATGATGAGATCACTTTGGAAGAGATTCAACAGAAACTCTATAGTCCTGAAACTTTTGAAGATTTCAAGAGACTTTGGTGGATCAGTATCAGTTATTTGATGGGAAAAGAGACACTGATTACATTTGAGAATTGGAAAAGATGTGTCGCTGACAATCCTAGTGTGATCGAATTTCTCTACAATCATAGAAGAGACAAAACTATTTCTGGACTATAAATAGTTGGACACCAGTGAGAGAGGATCATTTCACTTCTGACTTTCAAAGAGTAAAGATGGCAAACAGTAGAGATCCAAGGATGGCTAAAGTCTATGATAAGAAGAGCATCTACTATCATTGTGTATCATTGAAGAAACTTTTATCTCAAGAGGAACAAGCTTTGATGCAACCATTAGAAGATAGTTTGAGACAACAAGACAAGTTGAGGCCACCTTATGGAGAATGTCATCATTGTCATGATACGGGGCATTGGATTGGAGATTGTCCAGAGGCTAAGAAATTAAGAGAACAACAGATCTCTACAGATAAGAAGAAGCCTGCATATGGACAATGTTTTATCTGTGGACTTGTAGATCATTGGGCTCCAAATTGTCCTAAGAGAGAAGAGGATTTTACATCTCAACAGTCTTCCGTATCAACAGAGAAGCAAAAGACTGAGTCTTCAGTATCTACAGCGAAGCCTTCAAGAAAACGAAAGGCTCCTGAAATAGATATATCTGATATCAGTCCTAAGAGAAGACGCTTGGACACTCGTTCAAAGAAGACAGCCATCCGTACAAAGACAGGGAAGAAGCCATATTGTTTCATTTGTAAATCAGGCTCTCACTCACCTCGATCCTGTACAGAGATGGTGGCGGAGAACTGGGATAAAGCGATTTCTCATGATGAACCAGACAGTGACTCTATAGTGCATATTCAATAAAGACTGGACTTTAAGGATTTATAGTGACGATCAGTTCTGTTTTTAAGATAGTGTAAGTTGTAAATAAAATTATGGTGTTGAAATTGTGTTTGTTTTTATTTTGAGGTTATTCTTTAACGAAACTAATTGAGTAGCCCTGAAAAGGACTGTTTGTTTTAAAGTCTCCTAAGTAACAAAATATTTCTTACTTAGAAGATTTTAGGTCGTACAATGGCTACAGGTTTTCTGGAACCAAACCCTCTACTAGCAAGAAATTGCTCTCATCCCAACTTATTTTGCTGTCTCTCCACCTCTTTCCAATCTTTTCGCTGCAAAGCAGCACACAACTTGGTCAAACTGAATTTTTCAAAGAACTTCATTTTTTAAGAGAGACACAAAGTACGCTGGGTTATATAGTTGGATAAGTGGATTGACCTATATTCTACTCCTCCGCTAGAGAGAGCAACTTTAATCTGATTGGTCCATTTAAAGATCACCCCATAATCACCCCATTACTGTGAACATGGTTAGGAAATACTACAATCACACATATCTTAGGCATAGCCTTACATACAAAACTAAGTGCAACATATTAAGTTATTCTTTCTTGAAGAAATGAGTGGCCCTGAAAAGGGCCGGTTTGGTGGTTATATTACCACAGAGACAAAAATTTAGGAGCAGGGGCATCTACAGGGGTGGCCACCACAGGCAGGGTATCGCACAGCCCACTGTTCTACAGTTATAGTTCTTCTCACTGGTATGTAGAAGGGTGGATGGTCTGCCTCGCATCCCAATCCTCAGAAGGGTGAGGTGTGTGGGAAGAATTATCCCCCCAATCTTCCTCCTCGTCACTGATACTTTCAACCTTCACTTCCATTTTCGCATCATTTATCAAATTTTCTACCCTCCCACTCATCTCCAACATCTTCTGATGATTCTCAATCATCTGTAATAGAAGTTCACCCGTATCCTTAACAGCATTCACCGTCTCCAGTAGCCTTCTAGTAGCATCAACCATAGCCTTGCCCTGCTCCTCCAATTGCCCCAAACGCGAATCCAAATTGCAAGCCATTTTGTTGTTGTTGTGTAACACAAAATTTGAGTTTTGAAACGAGTTTTTATGGTTTTCAAAGGGATTGACCTACATTGAACTCCTACGCTAGAGAGAGCAACAATACACTGATTGGTCAGTTCATTTATTTTCACCCAATCAGAGTTGACGGGAACTTTAAACTAGGTCAATCCGCTTGACAAGTATAAAAGGCTTGAACACACTACATTTTCACCGTTCATAATCATGGAGTCATCACTGACAATAGATGATATGATCAACAACCCTGACCTTTTGCTATCAGCAGTGAATGAGACATTTGCTAGCGATACGACACAACAGTATTATACGCCGCAAACACCCTCAGCGTATATACCTCAACCTGTTCAACAGATGCTGCAAAAACAACAGTCAAAGACTCAAGTCATTGAAGTCTTACTCAAGGAACTAAATGAGTTAAGATCTAGAGTGAAGAACTTAGAAGAATTGTCTCAGCAACGTGCACAGCAGCATCCTTTAGAGATGCCATCCATCCAGATTCCCATAAGACTTGACATTACGACAAATGATCAAGACACCAGTCAAAACATAGGAGTTGGAAAAGCAACTAAGAAAATTAGAATTACAAAGAGGAAATGCTAAAAATCACCAAGACAATCAACAAACAGCCCTTTTCAGGGCTACCACTTCCCTAGAAAGAATACCATTAAACTTGCTAAATAATATATCCTAGTTAACGCTAGAGAGTGATACCTCTAGGAGTTGAGGTCTTGATTGACCAAGAGACTCTAAGACGCATGGTACTTAGTAGCCTTGACTATTACACACACCATATATCACCACATACTATACCCCCTAAAATGACTAAGTTATCTTCAAAGCTGAATTTAACTAAGTTATTTTATATATCACCACAGCAGAACCTTTATCACCCTCAAAAGTGACTAAGTTATTTCCCAATAGCCCAGGAAACTATCATAATTACAGCCCAACCAGTGAATCAGACCAGGAAACTATCACAATCATAGATCCAACCAGATTACCCCTAAAATAAACTAAGTTATTCACGGCTAGTCACTCAAGCCTACCAGGGGCGGCATCTCTGGGGTCATTTTTTTAGCCTGAAAAACTCTAAGTTCTTTTCAGGCTTAAAAAAAATGATCCCAGAGTGCCCCCCATTACTACTTATAGAACCCCATATAACCTGTGATTTTCGGGGGGGGGGAGGTGGTGTCCGGACCCCCCCTATCCCCCTATGGATGCGCACATAAACACAGAGGCAGTAATACTGATAGAAACAGGAGTTTGAATATGCGAACAGACTGATAAAACCTACAAACATGCGCATTTGCAGACAGGCAGGCTGAAAGAAACATTCATGCACAAGTTCAGACAGACAGACGGACGTATAGAAACATAAATATACATATCTTGACAGACAGGCAGGCGCGCGGACAGACAGAAAGAAAAATATATTCGCGTTAAGTACGACAACGAATTAAAATTTAAATGATGGAGAACGTTGCAGTTTCATTGCACTGGCCATTATGTCAGACTTGTTAAAATGTGCTATGAAACCGTCGGCATCCTCTAATATTGTTCTTTATGACCCTAGTGACACATTCTTAAGACATTCTTGTGAAAAACATGATAAGGCTTCTCCCCTCGGGGAATGTAGTCCATTTATTTAGCAGAGGGAGGTAAAAACGGATGTGTAAGGATAGTGTCAACCGTGAAAAGCAAACATTTAACGTGTTTAACATGGAATTATAGTTTTTTTTCTTGCGGACAATCATACGTATTAGTCAACTGTTTTAGCTACATTTTGGACTGTCAATAATCGCCAGAATTGAGATGATATCGCGGGTGCGTGTGTGTGTGTGTGAGAGAGAGAGAGAGAGAGAGAGAGAGAGAGAGTGAAAACTGGCAGACAAGCAGGTGGATTCACTTTGTTAATCCTAATATTGCATAAACAAACCAAAATTTTAAATGTTTCAAGTTTTATGGGTTTTATTGTGAGAAAATATCAGCGTTCTGCTTGACACTTCTGGACTTCCCGCAGCCTCATATTTTGCCTTTTAAATGAATAAATGTTTGTTTTTCGATACCTTTATTTATCGGAAAGATGCATTTTGAATGAATATCAAAGAAAACAAACATGTTTTGAAATGACATTGGCTATAAAACCCCATTTTTCCCAAAAATTTAGCCCACATTTTACACAGATTCAATGCGACTGGCCTATGCGTTGACGGCCACCGATATGCGCATGCGCGAGAATGACATCACTTTGAGAATTCCTAAAATCTCCTATTGGATGACCCTCGTAATTGTCTATACATGTTGATTTAATAAATGATAAACAACGAGATTATATCAGATTAAGGAATAAATTCGCTGAATAGTACAATACAGTGCAATACAAATTTATGAGCATATCAGCAAAATGCAATGCCTTTGGCTATATCCCATACAACATCAAGTAAGTCTAATAGGAACTATAGTTCGATTCGAAGTGCGCCACTGGTGTTGTGCTTGACAGCGAGCCACACCTGAGTTGCACGTGCAAAACAAGGCTCGTGTTTGCTCCGTTGGCTGTCCGTGCTCACACTGGCTGTTCCACTTTCTTCCGTTTTGCACTCCAACAAAACCGTTAATACAATTAAATATCAAATACAATATTGTTTTTTCTCCTAAATTATAAATAATTTCTATATTAGTTATTTATAATAAAATGTAAATATAAGCAATAAATGCAATATTTGGAAGGTTCGTGGAATCATGAATACTTCGGGCTTCTTGCAAAGTAAGTGAAGCCCGAAGATTCGTGGAATCATGATTCCATGAACCTTCCAAAAAACTAATTCATTTCTTAAATTAAAAATTCGAAAAATACTTGACCACTAAAACACATTACGTTTTTTTATCCGTGCACGTATACATGTAGGTGTGGTTAGTTTGGTTAATTAAAATTCTCGACCTGACTATAATCATGCTAATTGAATCGTCAAAACAAACAAGCGTACTTTTATTTCAATGCCGGATATGATCACTGATGAATGTTTCTAATTAAGAGTTTATCAAGGATGTTTTCAAAACTTATGTATTTTTATGTTTATATTCCTGGAATAATATAATATGCGTGTTATCCAGTCGTGCAAAAAGGGCTCTTTTCTCATACAAACCTTAGGATAGATCTCTTTTAAAAACAAGCAGCCCAATGGGCAACGATGGTTAACCCGAGAGGCAGCATTAATGTTTGGAGACCCCATATTTTATAATGCTAAAAAACTCTGAACATGAAACAGCGACCAGGCCAAAATTCAATCACTCGTGATAGATATTAATTCTACCTTGGGCGGTACAAAGTATTTAACTGCACTAGGATCGGAACACTTTTGCAAACAGAGCAGACCTAGATCAGGCAGCTCTTACAAGAACTGCCTAATCTAAGTCTGCTCTGTTTAATTCAGAAAATGCATGTGATCATTATAATTTGATGTCACAATCGCATGAAGTGTACTAGCCTAAACATTAGGGACACTGTGCATTGGTACCTTCATGTATCAGATGCATTTCACGCAGCTGTTAAGGGATGTTGCCTATACTACAACATATTTCTTGCGTGCGTTTTGTCGTGGTATGGTTATTTACAGTGAGCGTGCGTGCTCGTTCCTAGTTCCGCTTTCTCGGACCTCGCCGCGAGAAAGTCTAACTTTGCTGCATGCGGTCAACAAAGGCGAAGACCAGTCTGTGCATCGGCAGAGTCTAATTAGCGCCTTTGTAACTCGCTCGCTGGATAATAGAATAGCCAAACTTGCCACAAGTATAACTTAGATTAATTTAGAGTAGAAGCTAAGTATGCTGGTTGAATCATTACCCGGTCGCAAATCCTGAAATCAGGTTGTTTTCGCGTCGAGGCCCACTTCTCAGTTCGTATATAAGTAACTGCCGTAACTGTGAGGACATTGATGCCCTGTCGCTAGAGCTTGAACCAATATACACATACAGCCATATTTAAGGTAAGTTGGATATGCTATTTGAGCCACGACATGATATTTCCAACAATGTGGTATGTGCGCCCAGCAAAGGTTCAGACCAGCCTGCGCATACGCGCAGTCTGATCAGAGCCTTTGCTAGTCGCTTGAATATTCTATGAGTGTTAAGCTACTGACCGAACAGCATATTGAGTTTCTAAGCTTAAAGGGAGGCTGCAAAGGCTTGTCAGAGTCTACACTTGTCAGAATACCACATTCGTTGGAAGTCACATGCCGTGGCTCATTTCCCACCTTATTTTTTATATTTTTTTTCTTATAATACATTCATGTATAATAAGGGTCTAGATGCTAGTAAACCTGATTTTTTTGCGTGCGAACATTAAGGCGTAGACCAGCAGGTGCATCCGCTCCGCCTGATCAGCGCCTTTGTTATTCACTTTTTGGCAAGTATCCAAAGGTCTTAGCTAGTCTCTGTAGTTGAGGAGACTGGTTTTAGTCTCACTTTGTTGGAAACCCCGAAAACAGTGCCATGGGTTGGTCTGCAGTGTGTGATTGTGGTATTTCCTGATCATACTCACTTACTTTTTGTCGCGTCGAGGCCCATATTATATATAATAAGCCATTGTATAATTCCGAAATAAACACGGGGCTATGAATAAAACCGAGTCTGCTGTTTTCTAATATTGTAGGTTCTCTCTATTTCTGAAGGATCCGTTTTCCAGATTATTTAGAGATCTTAACATCTGTGGTTGTTTCTTTGTGAAGTTGGTAAAATATCTCCCCGCGCATCGATTAGTGTTGATATTTTGATGGTCCTTCGGTAATATTGGGTTCTGACGGATAACAGAAATCCGCTAAAGCCGATGTTAGGTGGCGTGAGAATTGTTGCACTTTTCATTAACAGAACCAATAAAACCGAGAATGCTGTTTTCTTATATTGTAGCTTCTCTCTATTTCTGAAGGATCCATTTTTCCAGATTATTTATGATATTATGCATTCTGTATTACGGAGTTATGACTCTTGGTATGCTTTAAAAGGTCTTGTTTTCAATAGCTTCAGTCTAAATGGCTGAATTTTGATAAAACTTTGTATATGCTTTGATACCTCGAGATTGATACATATACATTATAAATTCATCAACAGCACAATGTATGACCGCTTTCTGAAATGATTTTAAAACAACTTCCATCGCATATCTTGACAGTTAATGAATGTATTTCAACCATATTCTGTATATTCGTGGCTTGTGACAAGATCTTTGTTGATATTGGCATTTTGTCTTTCGTTCAGCCACAATTTTTGGTGTTGCTAAATACCGTGACAGTGGATGGATGCATTTCAGCCAAATTGTGTATATTAATTACTTTTGACAAAATCTTAGTTGGATCTTTCGTCGATTTACCAACTCGCAGTTAAGGATGATCCTTTGCTTACATCATTTTTTTTTTCAATTCTGTTAATTATCATCATATGGGGTTCATTCACAGACAGATGACTTTATTTAACCGCTTCATGTAACCTTAGTAAGATTCTCAAATCATGTCTAGGTTTGTAAGGTTGCTCTCCAGTATGTAATACACTCACACACTGATGTTACATGTATCTACACAGTAATGCCTGCTCAACAGGCGATAATGATAACCACGTATGATCATAGGTTAAATAAGGCCTTTGCATCGAGGTTATAAAACGTTCTTATAAGTCAGATATAATCGTTTAGATGACCATTGGAAACTTTTTAAGGCAATTTCAACATGTCCAATGACCGCTTGGATAAATGTTCTATTGGTGAACACAGAACAAACTTTGTGTACAAATGTAGCGGACAAGTGACATACCACAAAACGGTTTCTGTACTAGACTACTATTACATTATAGGCGTAGGACATTGGCAGGATACAGTCATAACTCCTTTATTAATATAAAGCCTAAGTGGGTGCATAAACTGGGTGTGTCGTGAGTGCTTTATATGTAAATGAGCGAAAGACCACGGCACACCGCCACTATAACCGAAATTAGTAGTAGTACTACTATTACATTTAGTCAATCAGCTGAATTGCAGATGAACAGAGAAAATAACAACAAAGGCGACTCTTTATTGTGATTTTTTAAATATTACTGCAAGCGGGCGGTGTATAATTTTATACCACCTTTACGAACTTTAGCATGAAATATCTCGTGATATGCAAGGTCCACACTGATGTAGGTGGTATAAAATAGTTATACCATGTTTGTCCACCTGTACGTAAAATAATCCACTCGGTTAAGCTCGTGGATTATCTCCACGTACAGGCGGACAACCCATGGTATAACTATTACATAACGTCTAATGACATGTATTCTGCAAACACTCGAATCTCGTATGAACTAAAGGTTTATTTCAAATTATCAGTACTTCGAATTATAGGAAGGTAATATATATTCCTAAAATGATTAATAAATAATTATCATTTTTTCTATCGCACGTAAAAGAACCGTCTCAAGGAGACGATTCTTTTAAGCACCCAAAACATATGTTATTTTAGACAGCTATTTAAATAGAAAATGAATAGGTCCTTTTCTCCAACATGTCCAAATGTATTTCAAATAAGCATGTATTTCGAAAAATCAAAGTTCGAATTTTCGAGGTTTTACCGTATATTTGGCAGCATGTATTGTTTGGAGAGTATTAAGATAGTGCAATAATACGACCTGTTATCTGGGTCCAATCTCTCAAAGGGATACGTGCATTAAGAGGCTATTTTAGCCCCCCTATGAGGTCAAAAAATAAAAGTTGCTCTTCACAAGTTTCTTCTTATTAGTTTTTTAGAACAATAGCCGAAGTGTAAAGTTCTGGTTTTGATTCGATTTTTACGGTTATGGTAGCAAAAATGGCCGCCAAAATAGGCTGAAAATAGGAAAATGACCATTTTGGAGCAAATTTGAGACATGTATCAGAGTAATTGATATAGAGCACAAGCAAATACCAAAAACATATTTTAACAGATGATGAGAATTATTACGGCACACAATATATTAAAAAGTTTTTTTGGTATTTGCTTGTACTGATATCTAATTCTTAAAAAATCGGTCTTCAAAAGCCTCAAATTTGGCCTAAAATGGCAATTTCTCTATTTTAAGCCTGTTTTGTCGGCGATTTTGGTTACCATAGCAACCGGTTAAAGTAAAATAAATGCCAGAATTTTACACTTGGGCTATTCTTCTAATATACCAATAAGATGAAATTGGTGAATGGCAACTTTCAGTTTTTGGCTCTAGATGGGGCCAAAATAGCCCCTTAATGCACATGCCTTTTTCATTCGAGGACTTTGAGGCACACATTACATAATTTTTACTGTTAGTTGGTACATTTGTTTATTTGTAGTTTACGAGACGGGAACAATAACCATGACAACGAAACTGGCTTTCTTGTTGCTGTTGATACTGCCAACACTCTGCATCTGTTGTTGGGCTCCGCCCGCAGTTTACGGCCCTGAATGCGATGCTGGTCCAGCTATTTTTGGAAGACCCCGACACAAAGTTCGCTATTCTATCTCGGTGGGTGGGAATGCTGGAACAATGGTATGTTGCCAAGGAAAAGGTTGCGGAAATCAATCTGCACAGTCGTGTGGAGCATGGGCATGGCAAGCATTAGGCTGCAGTAATTCTGGAACTGTTTCAGGGACAGTACTTTGGGGTAACAATCTTGCCACTCCAACAGTGAGATGCTATGGAGTGCCATTCGGGGCAACTTATAGTGCATCTACTTAGGTGACAGGTGTAATCAGGCTACATACATTTATTTTGTAATTTACATACATATAAAGATGTACCACAGCCTCTGATCAATGACATTTGGGTATTTCTTTCTCAAGAGATTCATGCAGAATGCGTAAAATGAACCAGTCGGGCTGGAACATCTGTGTTTGTCATTTTACTTTTGACATGGAATGTTTAATCTCAAATGCTACCTGCGTGTGGCCTGAGTTTAACTGAAAAATAAAAGTTTTGTTCTTTTCTGTTCTGTCACAGCTTTTGATTTAAATGTAAATAAAGGCCTGAAACCCTTTTTTCAAGAGCAGCATCTACATATTGTAAATAGAGTCACGCTTCAAAGCTTTTGGTTTATCTGTAATATACCTAATAATTTGCTACTTATCGCATCAGCGAGCAGCGAAGGGTCCCACGAGCCTGCACACCCGTGCAGTCTCGCGAGAATGTTCGTTTCTCGCATACACAAAGAATGGAAGTGGAGGAAGGCTCAGAGGGAATTAACGTACATGTGATAAGTACCTAAGTGTGTTAACCCATGTCATTGCTGTAAATTCAAACATTCTCGCTAGAATTTTATTTTCGCGAATAGCGTTGAAAGGAATATTTGTGACGTAAAAAAAATGCAACTGGGGCATGATTTGGGTACATACTTGTAAGTAACGAGGAATGATTTCGCCTTCCCCTAGAGTTATATTTTCGCGAAGTTTCGCGAAAACAAAACATTCGCGAAAGAATCTGAATTTACAGTATAATGTTTAAGGCCTCAAATGGCATTTTGTTACTTCTCGCATATGCGATCAGAGTTTTCTCAAACGAGCCTGTACTTTCATGCAGTCGCACAGGAGCCATCAACATAGAGTGTGAAAATATATGACAGTGTGTCCCAACACTTTGACATCTTGCGTTCTATACTGACCCAGAAGGAAAAATTCGTTCAACTAAAATGCTAAGTGTATTTATGCTCAACACACTAGTTTTACCTTCTATACAATGAAAGGGGTTCCTCGTTTGATTTTAGAAAACTACAACTATAAGTGACATTGAAAATGCCATTTCATATTTAAATGACAATTAAGATTCATTAATGTTCCAAAGAAGAAACAACTAAAGCAGCGTTTTAGAGGAAAACTATGTCCCCAAAACGCAAATTGAGTTGTCAAGGATGCTTACTAAATTTATAATCATCTCTTGTTTGGGACACAATATTACAATATAAAAAGATTGGCTGAAATCCATCAATTATTTCAAGGCAGAGCATGTACAAACACAATTTTGGTCATAATTTGAAATAACAAAGTGCTGTGGTGACTTTGAACACAAGGCCAATGTCATCAAAATCTAATTTACTCTTTTCTGTCTCCTAACAATGTATCTATGCAAGTTTAGTGGAAATCCACCCACTGGTTCCAAAGATAGAGCTCAGACAAGACTGATTATTAGTTTTTAAAGAATGGTGACCTTGAAAATTAAGTGACCTTGAAAATAAGGTCAAAGTAACCAAAATCTTATCAACTTTTCTTTTTACCACAATTATACAATACATAAAGTTAGTTAGAAGTCATTGTTAAATTCAAGAGCTATCATACGGAAACCCTATTTGGTGCTGATGTGAACTTGAAAATAAGGTCAAGGTCACTAATATCGAACCAGCTCTTTCCACCTTCCCAACAAAATATCTATACAAGTTTGGTAAAAATCCACCCGCTGGTTTAAAAGATAGCGTGCCAAAAGGCTGATTTTTACAGTTTTTATAGGATGGTGACATTGAAATTAGGTCAAGGTCACCAAAATCTAATAAACCTTTATTGTGCCCGAAGAAAACAATATATAGAAGTTGGCCAGTACACATTGTTTAATTTAAGAGATAACGTGTGAAAACCTTATTTTGGTCGAAATCTGACATTCAAAGTACAGGTATGACCTTGAAAATAAGGCCAAGGTTACCAAAATTAAATCGACTCTTTATTGTGCCACAAGAACAATATATAGAGATTGGCCAAAACCCATTGTTCGGCTCAAGAGATAACGTGCGGAAACCCTATTTTGGTCGAAATTTGACATTTAAAGTGCTGTTGTGACCTTGAAAATAAGGTCAAGGTCACCAAAATCTAATAACTCTTAATCCCCTTCTAACAATATGTCAATGCAAGTTTAGTTAAAATTGGACTACTGGTTAGGAAGATAGTGTGCGGAAGTGGCTGATTGTGACATTGAAACTTAGGTCAAGGTCATTTAAATCTAAACACAACTTTTTGCCTTCCAAACAATGTATCTACGCAAGCTTGGTTAAAATCTACTCGCTGGTTCAGAAGATAATGCACGGAAACTCTATTTTTTGACATTTCAAAGTGCTGGTGTGATAATGAAAATAAGGTAAATGTCACCAAAATCTAATCAACTCATTCTGCCCTCCCAAAATGTTTCTATGCATGTTTGATCAAAATCCATCTACTGTTTCAAAAGATACCGCACGGAAACGAAGCTGCGCGTACGCCGATGGGTGTCATATTCTACATGAAGTTAAATCTGCGTTTGCACCAGCAGTTTGTACATTCTTCATTGTTTCCCTTTGACCATTGTAAAATAGTGTTCGATTAAAAACCCTTGTCCTTTATGCTCAATTTACTAGTTTTACCTTCTACATTGTAAACATTGTTAGAGGCTTTTAGAAATTTACAAGAAATATAATTGACATCGAAAATGCCATTTAATATTTAAATGCCACTGAAGATTAAGTTATGTTCACAGTAAAAAATTTTTTTTTGATAATTGCATCATCAATTATGACACAGTAAATTCTTGACAATCCACAAACTATATACAAAAGCATAAAAACAAAATAAAGGATATGAACTTTCGCCCGCAATATATGGCAAATCTGCCACACAGTGCTGACAACAATAAAGTTTACTTATATTGTGACCATATATTCTTTTTTTTACAGAGAGTGACATAACCAGCTTTGAAAGCTAGTCTACCTTATGGCCCTCTGTTAAAGAACTATTTACAACCAATACATATATACAGAGATTTACATAAAAGTAGTGATATCATATAATATCACACATACATATATATAAAACATGAATATGATAGATTGCTTTATTTCCAAGTCAAAAGGCTATAGCCATGATAATACAAACAACATACATAATAAGATGACATCCTAACAAAGACAGTGAAAACAGTAATAGTTGTAATTAAGCAACTGCATTCAGCAGTATGTATAGTTAACGTATTTGTTGCTTTGATCTAATATTCTGAGTTTCGTGGAGAAGGTGTTTAAAGTCCTAGTTCTGATTTCAAGTTGTAGATCTCACAAAGATAAATCCAACAAACAACCACAACAAGCTACGATTAACAGTTGGCTGCAACCTGGGCTGCCATTATATATTATAAATATGAGGCTGCGTATGATAGTCTCTTTGATGCAGTTCTATCAAATGCTTAACTGAGGTAAAACATGCACGTCCACACTAGGCCAGGTACATGTACGCACACTACGCCAGGTATATGTACTAGGGCGTATTTAAAGTTTTATTTCTAATAATAAAACAGTAAAATTAAAATTGACACATTGGTGTTCTCTTTAAAATGTTGAAATACCATGTCCTAAAACGATGGCATGGTACTAGAAGCTATAAAAATGTTATAACACCCACCCAAAACACAAGAGATCCCACACACAAGCAGATCGATTGAAGAAACAAGCGAGCTATCACATGCTGACTTAGTTAATATCAAAATTGATATCACAGTCTTTAGGCAAGGTATTTTTCTGAGCAGCTGTATGAGCAAGCCGTATTATGATATTCTAAAATTCTCCTGCGTATTACCGCCCATCTTTGCAGAAACGGTATGCCTGCAGTAGAGGGGTTGGGGACTAATGTGTGTGAATCTGTTGTTCTACTTATGTATGTCGACAAGAAACTGTATAGCTGACGTCAATAAAACTTATGTTCTGTTCTGTTCTGCTCTCCATCATTTACAACAAAGAACAGAAAACGAGTGCATCCTTTCTGTCGACTGCTTTTTCCAGAGAAGACCAGTTATTTTAATGTTATAACAATATAGGAAGAAACAATGAAAAAATGACGTAAGCAAATACATTAACCCTTAAAGCGCCAATCACGACTGCAGCAGATGGCAAAATTTTGCGACATCTTTCAAATTTTCGAAAAAATAAGGTATGATATTTCATGAGAATCGTCTGCCAGCAGACGATTCTCATGAAATATCATGTCTTATTTGTTATTTTTGAAAAAGCACCAAAATTTGAAATTGTTGTGGGTTAATACTAATTTATGCAAATTAATCACTTGAGACAAAACAGCTCCATCACAGTCAATGAAATCAACAAGCTATATCTACAGAATAAGCCAACTGCAATCTTATATGCCGGTTTTCATGTACACGATAATTCAATTTCCCCAAAACTTTACAGAGGCAGTTTTTATTACAGGCTACATCAGTCCACAATCAGAAATGTGTCCGTGTTAGTAGGAAATTCATTCTCATTCAGTCTCTCCTAGTCTGATCAAATGACAACGACCTGGGGGCCTCATCTTACGGTGATCAGGAACTTCTGTGAACTTTTTAAATAAAAAGTAGAAAATTAATGTAATGGTGAGCAAGGGAATAAATTTATCGATTGTATGAGGATGAGATATAAAAATGCGGTATTTGATGGTGAGCAAGAAAAATATTCCATTATTTGTGTGAGGCTGGGATAGAAAAATCAGCCCCAAATGGTGAACCTCAGGATGGATTTTTCTTTCCAAGCCTCACACTCATGCTATATTCCTACATTTCATTGCTGGCATTCCCCAAATTCTCTTTGCAATGACGCAGTATGCCATGTTGTTGTTGTTGTCGTTTTTGTAGATATAAATTCTCCCAACACCGAGTAGAACAAGACCCAGAGATTGAGTTTATTATTAGCTAAGATAAAAAAAAATATTCATTTAAAATGGGTGCCCCAGGTGGCTTTTCCTTATCCATAAAAGTTAAGTGAGTATGAACAAGAAAAGCCACATCACACAATGGGAGATCAACACACACTGAAACAACAACAGCCTTAGCCACCATAAATTATGTTGTTGTCAAAACACAAAAACTATTTAGCTCGCATCACAGGGAAACAATCAAAGCGATTAATATACATGAAACAAAGAAACGGATTCTCAATTCACAGACATTCAGAGCTAACTGAGCCATGGTGGGCCAAGTCAAAGACGGGCATTAGGCACCGACCCACATATGAAAGTGTAAGACCAGGGTTGCCTTTGAGTCAGAGGTTTGTCACACCAACGTGCAATTTAAGTGGAAATATGCAATTAATGATACCTGTGTAAACGTGCAAAGGTAATAATATGGTTGTATATATTAAATTTGTCAGTTTTAGTACTGTAGTAAAGGATAAAAGTAAATACAAGGGCCTGGAATTACAAAGTCTCCTTAAATTTAAGGAAGACTTAAGTTAAGTATTGATTTTTCAGGATGCCACAAATAACGTTTCAAAATGATTAAAATAAAAATAGTTTAATTTTTCTAAAGATCACAATGATATCTTTGACCACAAGTACTGCATCGAGCCTTGCAATTTCTTTAGCATTTAATATATCATGTTGAAATATCAATATTTAACTTAAGTCTTCCTTAACTTTAAGGAGGCATTGTAATTCCGGGCCTAGCTCTATAACAAAGAGCAAGTGAGTATTGCATGTACTTGGAAGCAACTCTTTTTTATAGTTTATGCTATCGCATAGCTTACCCTTTTAACTACATGTATATAGAGAATCTTACAAGAGTGCTCTTGTTTTATTGAATTTATTAAACGAGTTGGAGAAAAAACGATAAATTGCGAGGCTTGTATTCACATAAGATGTAATGGGTGTGGCACCCATTTCTACTCACATAATACAAGAGAACGAATGTTAGATTCTAATTATCATATGACATTAAGATTACTTTAAATCTCATTTCTAACGTAAAAAGTTACCATACCTGGTCTCCACCCCTTCCTTCAAAATATTGTCAACTGTTAACTTCCATGACAATGACAGCTTCTGTCTTCTAGCTTAGTTTCAGCAACAGATACACACTTAAAAGAGTTGGGGAAAAGCGATAAAATGCATGGCTTGCCTAGCATTGTATTACTTTTTTCGCAACGTTACAAAATATGTAAACCACACGTGGTTTGTTAACTTTAATACATGGTGTTATGCATCACTCCCAGATGCGACTTCATATGTTAACACATTTTACTCAATGCATTCCATTTCTTAATTTAATGCGCAGGACAACTATTCATTCTGGGTGTTTTATGACATGTTGGCTTGACTATTTTTAATATGTCAACTCACTGGCAGTTGAAAATAGAGGATCTTACATAAGTGCTCATGTTTATTGAATTTATTAAACGAGTTGAGGAAATTGATAAAATGCGTGGCTTTTCGATCATTTTATTACTTTTTTTGCAACGAGTTTAGTAAATTCAATAATGCTGGAGCACGAATGTAAGATCATTTTTATGATATGACATAAAGATAACTTTGAAATCCCTTTCCTTGCATAGCAAGTGATTATTTTGTCATTATTATGGACGTCATAACGTTTCCCCAAACTCTGTAACCCACTAGTGGTTTATCGATTTTAATGCATGGCGTTTTTCACTCCCAGACGCGCCGTCATATGATAACTTATCTTATTTTATGAACAAATATCCATGGTTTTATTTTCTACAACTTAAGTAAATTATATTTTTTTTATTATAATTCATTGTAAGTAGCTTCAATGATTTCAACCTTACACTAGTTCAAATAATATTCAAGCAACTCTTTGCTGTATATGCTATAATAGCTGTATAGTATGTGTGTCAGTATTCTGAATTCAGAAATCACCTTAAAACATTTACCCATGTATGTAAAAGTAAGTAAGGGTGCAAAGATCAGGAATCGATACAATGAAGTACCACACCTGACCCAGGATACCAATGGGAAAGTGACAAACTCACAGTAGACACCACAAACGAGAGCCAAGAGGCCAGCCCTTTCCCAGCAGGTGACCACAAAGCACATATAAACAGACGCGCACAAAGACATAGCATTCACAAGACAGAAAAACATAAAAGACCCACAAAAGAAGTACCGCCTTGGAACGGTCAGTAAAATATTTTACTGGAGGGCTTAAACCGGTTTAACGGCGCCAACCTCACCCTTAATTCAGATGTGGATCAAGACACATAGATATTTGGTTTGCATGAAAGACCCCTAACTTATCAATGCATCATCTCCTAAAACATATAAATCAAGATATAACAAGGAGATAAAGCAAGGATAAGGACTCAACAGTAAAGTATGAATTGGATAAACAACTTGACTGCTCTGTTAAAAACACCCTAAAGCTTATAATTGGTACTGACAGCTGCAGTTAGGGATCTGTAACTTAGAACATAACTTCAAACAAAAAGCATGGTGTCAGCTTTCGCATTTAGTGTTCTGGGTCAGGTATGGTACCTGATCTTTGCCTTCCTCTCTACTTTGATAATCAGAGTTGTTGTGTCTGTGCTGTGTGGCTTCCCTGTCTACCAGCACATTCATTTAATATTCTTATCATTACAATCCTAGGATTACTTGTACAATAACTTCCCATTCAAATTCCCATTTTAGATGACGATGTTCCTCACTATACATCCAATGCAGTTTCTATTTCTCAACTCATCCAATTTGCTGGAATATCTAGCCAGAATGCAGTCTTCAACACTCATAATAAACTTTTAACAGAGAAACTTCTTAAACAAGGCTATTGGTATCATAAACTGCAACTTTTATCTAAAGTTTATCGATGATATTATGATTTGCTATCTAAATTCCATATTGGACTTGAATCTTTTTTTACGCCAGGGACTTTAGAAACCAGAATTATATGATGACTTAATGTATAATTTATAAAACATTGTTAGCACTAATAATTATTCTGCGCAGTTCTGTAAAATAGTTTAAAACTCATTATAAAAGAGTCAGGTACAACATTAATGTATTGCGACAGACTGCAAGCTCCGTGGTCAACCCAATCAGGGTTGACAACTTTGTATTCCTCCTTAATTGCACACCACCGGGTCAGACGTCAGCCACTATGACGGTTCCGACTTAAGTACTTATCTATAGATGAGAGGGATGGGGCCTGATACCGTGTCTTTGGTCAGACCCTCAGGGGTTTAACTGTTGGATTTCTTTTGCTCCAGTATTCAGTTGTATGTACTGTTGAGTCCTTATCTTTGTTTTATCTCTTTTTTATATCTTGATTTGTTTATACTTAGCGATGGTGTTTCGATAAGTTAGAAACCAAAAATCAATGTGCCTTAATCCACATTAGAACTAATTATATGATCCGACAAATTGAAGGTGTATTGTTTTCAAATGTGTTTTCGCATGACCTCTTTTGTTAAGAAGAGTGACACCTGTTGATGTATGTATATGAAAACCATTATACGTGCATAGTTTTGTGGTTTAAACATGTGTGGTTTAGGAAATAACAGATAAAGAATGGTTAAGTTAAGCGAAGATCAAGGTGTTTTAGGCATTCATTGAGCAACCATTCACTGTCATAGATACGCTAGGGGAAGGGATTTAACCATTGTTGTTTAAACGTGTGACCCAATCCAATTGCTGTATCATATTTGACATTAAATTATGTTTAAACTATTGATACGCTTATATTGTATTTATTTGAGTGTCGTATAAATTACTATGGGCTTAAGGGTATTTCATTTAGGGGTCTTTCATGCAGACCAAATATTCATGTCTTGATCCACATCTGAATTAAGGGTGAGGTTGGCGCCTTATTAACGGTTTAAGCCCTCCGACAAAATATTTTACTGACTGTTCCAAGGCGATGTTTCTTTCGTGGATCTTTTATCTTTTTTTCTGGCTTGTGTTTGTTATGCCTTTGGTCCCGTCTGTTTGTTTGTGCCTTGTGGTCAACTGCTGGGAAAGGACAGACCTCTTGGCCCTCGTTTGTGGTGTATAACTGTGAATCTGTCACTTTCCAATTGGTTTCCTGGGTCAGGCAGGTGTGGTACTTGATTGTATCGATTCCTGATATTTGCACCCTTACTTACTTTTTAAAAACCTAACCGTGGCCTTTGTAACCAACAGACCGAGTGTTCTGAAATTTGGTAATATCATACATATGAATACTAAGTTTTCGCATGAAGCTTTCGAAATTCAAAATGTCAGCGTCTATATGACCAGGAAATACCACAATCACACACTGTAGCACGAGGAAAAGCCGCAGAACACTAAAAGTCACAAGCCATCAGGAAAATGTTAAAAGTAAAGCAATTAGCTCTCCCTCTCTCTTCCCCACCAAAATGATTGCAAAACTAGAATGGATTCTTAAACAAGTAGAAAATTGAACTTGTTTCCATTTCCCTTGATAGTTGAAAACGAACTTCATCCTCTTATTGAATGCCCCTTCTATGATTATCTAAGGAGAAAAATGTTCAACAAAGCACATTTATGCAATACTGATTTTGTAGCATAAAACACTACAGAGAAAGTAAGTAAGGGTGCAAAGATCAGGAATCGATACAATCAAGTACCACACCTGACCCAGGATACCAATGGGAAAGTGACAAACTCACAGTAGACACCACAAACGAGAGCCAAGAGGTCAGCCCTTTCCCAGCAGGTGACCACAAAGCACCTATAAACAGACGCGCACAAAGACATAGCAAACACAAGACAGAACAAAAACACAAAAGATCCACAAAAGAAGCACCACCCCAAAACGGCCAGCAAAACAGCCCACTGGAGGGCCCAAACTGGCCCAACGGCGCCAACCTCACACTTAATTCAGATGTGGATCAAGACACATAGATATTTTGTTTGCATGTAAGACCCCCAACTTATCAATGCATCATCTCCCAAAAGACACAAATCAAGATATAACAAGGAGACAAAGCTAGGATAAGGACTCAACAGTAAATTAAACTGAACACCGGAGCAAAAGAAATCCAACAGGTAAACCCCGGTGGGCCCAACAAACAGCCAAAGCATCAGGCCCCCACCACCCCACCAACAGACAAGCCCCCAAGCCGGAACCACCACAGAGCCCGAAGTCCGAACCCCCGGCATGCAATTAGAGAGGAAAGCAAAGTTGCCAACCGTGATTGGGTTGACCACCAAGCTAGCAGTCTGTTGCAATAGCCAATCTTTTTATAATGGGAAATTATTTTAATGAACTGCGCTGAAAAGTTATTAGAGCCAGCAATCTTCTTCAATTTATACACCAAGTCACCATAGAAATCAGGTTCCGAAAGTCCTTGGCGCAAGAGAGATTTAAGTCCAACTTGGAATTTAGAAATCAAATCATAGTATCGAATATAAAATTTTGAAAATGTTTTGCGAAGTTTATGATACCAATAGCCTTGTTTAAGAAGTTTCTGAGTTAACAATTTATTGCGAGTGTTGAAGTCAGCAACATAGGTAGATGCTCTAGCAAAACGAATGAGTTGAGAGATATAGACTCCATAGGATGTAGAACGAGGAACATCACCATCTAAAAGTTGTATTTCGATGAACCATTTAAACATGCAGCCTATTGTTGCCAGTACTATGCATGATATGTTCCACAGGAGAAGAAATGTTGTATAAAAAAACTAGCAAACTGTGATAATTTTATCCAGAATCTATTTTTTTATATAACTTAGAAAAGAAAGAGAAAATAATACACTTTGTCAATCTGTTTTATCCATTTTAAAGTTTTAAAGATTCATACCTGTGTTGCATATAGTGATATACAATGTTTCAATAAACTGTAAGATATAACTGTATGCATTGTACAAATATGTAGATATTTTTCAAAGGCGTTTCTCGTAAGCTGGAAACCCCAGCTGAGTGTCTTAAACTTTTTTGGAGCGAAGCCCCACTCATACCATTGCAATTTGGCTTTAGCCTGTCGAATAAACAATCATTAAGTCTTGAAAAGTGCATACACTTTCATTTATTTTAGATATTCTCTTCGACTTTTCAAGATTAGTACTGTTTTGGGATCTGAGATATTCAGTACTTACAAGATATATGTTGTGTTTGTTCGATTAATCTTCACAGTTATGTAACACCGGAAATAAATATAAGGTAGCAAAAACATGCGCGTTGGGGCGTAGACTTCGTATGAGCACAAAACTGTATGGCAAATAGGCATGTGCATGCAGTTTTGCGCAAGTATAGGATCTTAATTTGGTTTTGGAAGAAAAATGATGGCAACAGTGTTTACTTTGTGTCTTGAGAGCTCATTTTAGCCCAGTGAAATGCTCTTAAACCATTTTTCCACCCGAGGGCTTCACTCCTGACCCCATATTAGGGAGCACTTACAGACCCCTTTTAGAGTGCGTCCGAAGGTACTATGAAACATTATTTGATCACGTTTTTAGAATCGCACTGCTGAAGGAAAGCTGTATTGCCAGAAATAAAGTCGGTAGATGAGAAAAAAAGAATTGTCAGTTGAGTATTCTGTGAAATCGTATGCTATTGTCTTTGGCTACTAAGTAAGTGTTTTTTTAAGTTGGTGGCATCTTTTCACAGTCAATTACCATTTGATCTCACCAACTGCCTATCCATCAAAGCTTGCCTTAGGGTAAAAGTACATTGGTCTATACCCTTATTAACAGTCACGACAATATAAGTGCCAAGGGCCCTCTTGTCTAAGTTATGAGATTTCTAAAAACAAACTATTTTCACAACAACATATATGAAACTGTTAAATGTTATACTCAGTTCTTTGGTAATTACGTGTAAAACAAGTTCTTATTCAACGACATGATTAACTTTTGTACAGCAGACAGCAAAAATCAGGAATCGATACATTAAAGTTTTACACCATATGGGAAAGTGACAAAACACACAAGAAAACATCACTTACAAGAGAGAAGAGAGGTCAACGCTTACCAAGCCAGTGACTCCAAGGCTACTCCAAGGCTGTAAGGAACATCAAGGCAGTATAGCAAAGGCAAACGTGAAACAAATAACACAGAAGGGCTGCCCAGGAATGGTCAGTAAAATCCATTTTATCTGTGTCCGATTATCTTTTTAAAGATATTTCTTGTTTAGTTTATGTTTATATCTGTATAAGGCATGTGACACGATAATAAAATATTACTTACTTAGTATCAAGTACCAAATACAAAATCCCACAAACAATGGAAGCAACAATAAACAATGAATCAACAACAACACATTCACCGTCCTAGTGTGGACAGCGGCCTAAGCCACTGGGACCTCAAATGCATTTTAATGACACCAAATCTTCGCCCAAGATTCTCACAATGAGGTCTATTGTTTTTTCCTAAAAGATACTAATCTTGTTTCTGTAGTCTGCCTTTTATGTGCATATTTTTTTTCAGCGTTCTGGCTACTCCCATGTCTTTTTAATGGATACCAGCGATAAAGCAATTTTCATGGGCCAATCCAGAGGGTGGCAGGGGGTCCGGACCCTCCCCGCCCGCGGAAAATCACAAGTGTTGATATGTTTCCTTAGTAAATCTGGTCGAACCCCTATACTGTTTGTAAAATTACCAGTTTAGGGGTTTCTCGTAAACTTTGTTTGTTTGTTTGATTCGATTCTTTACGTCCCATCAGCAATGTTTCAGTTAAACAGCGACGGGTCTTCCTAGGTTGAGTACTAAGCTAGGATAAATGTGTCTTGCTCAAGGACCACAACGCAGTGACACCGGTGAGGCTCGAACCCGCGGCCTCTCTGTCTCGAGTCAAGCACGCTTCCATTGAGTCACTGCGCTCCCTAGTTTCCCGTATACAAATGGTCAATTAGTTTACATTCGTCCTATTTACATAACATTTGCTACCATGTCTGTAAGCAGCAACGTATGAACGCTGTACACAGTCAAAAGCTGAATATCGGTTTTAATTGTCACAGTAATTTCGTATGTTTTTTCTCCTTAATTCATTTTTTCTTGATTATTTAATTTGTTTTTTCTTCTATATGATTGATAAATATAATTATACGACAGAGCAAGATGACAAACCCGACCGTCCCTCGAGAAAATGGGGATTTTAAAATACATAAACAGTGTGCATCGCAAGTACGTCGCATTGTTAGACCAGCATTTTGATAATACAACTCCTTAATATATGAACCCTGGTGCAGCGTCTGATATGGTCATTTTTCATAAACATATTCGGTCGAGACATTTTTGTTTGTCTTAGCATATTACATTGTTTGACAACTCATTAGAGACCAATTGTCATCTAAGTAAACATTAATATCCTTTTATCATTTTATGGACGGTGGCTCAACTTTGCCACCAACGTCAGGTTATCCTATTGTATTACATGTACACGCCTATTAGTATATAATGAATGGCCCTTTTCGCAGGGGTGAACACGATGGGTTTTTTGTTTATGTAATATAAATGATTTAATTTACCTATTTGATACCATTTTCATCGCGGTTTTCTTTTTTCTTGTTTTTGTTATTTTGGTTTTGTCTTTTTGACGTTTGTTGCTGTCATTTTAACTTTGTTATAGCCTTCTAAAAGCATGATATTTCTATTCCTCCATATTAAAAAATCGAAGACGTTGTTGTTTTCTATGTGTATATGTAGCAAGTTGATGGACAGAAGTCGTGTTTGATTGATAGTAGCGTTAAAATGTTCTTGCCGCGGGGTTGAAAGCGTCACCGTTACCGTCATATACACATGGCCAAAGACTAGGCGATTCGTTATACATTTGAGCCGCGACATGAGATTTCCAACAATGTGGCATGTGCGACCAGCAAAGGCTCAGACCAGCCTGCGCATACGCGCAGTCTGATCAGAGCCTTTGCTAGTCGCTTGAACATTTAATGTCTGGTAAGCTACTGATTCAACAGCATTTGGAATTTCTAAGCTTAAAAGGGGGCTGCACAGGCTTGTCTGAGTCTACACTTATCAAAATACCACATGTTGGAAATCACATGTCGCGGCTCATCTGTATGATATGGGCGCACTTGTATATTATCAATATAAAGTACAACTAAAACCTACAGTATCAAGTTAGGTGAAGATGAAGCACTGTTCTACCTAAGATCCACATTGTACTGTACATGTATAAATACAGTTTACGAAAAACGAATCTAATTTTGTTTACCCTGTTTCCAGCACCTATACATACATCACAGGCGGCAACGAAACATTAATAATTCGACCAACGTAGATAAAAAAAAAATATATAGAAACAGAGTTTTCGATTGCCATTTGTCGCCCGACTGACAATGGCAATCGAAAACACTGTTTCTAGCGATTTTTATCCGCTTTCGTCGATTGGCGACAAATGTATATGTCTAGTGCGAAGGGACCGCGGTACGCCGACATCATAACCGAATAATGTTGGCGACAAATGGCAATCGAAAACACTATTTCTATGGATTTTTGATCAACCTTCGTCGATTGTTAAGAGCGCTTTCGACTGCCGCCTATCTGGTGTGTTTAAGATAGTTGCTGGAAATGAGCAGATGTGCAATATTTCTTGTAATTGTAAAACATGTAGAAAAATGGAACTACTATGTGCTTTTTTGCTATTTATTATTGAAAGTATTTATAGTCTAAATACCTCAAGGCCGAAAATAACATATTGTAAAATTAGGGGATACTTCAAGTAGGGTTTGAGACAACACAGCACTAGCTTATTACTAGTATGCACGCATCTTAAACCGCCAAGAAACTCCTTCATGCGCGGATCCAGAAAGTTTTGTCGGAGGGGTCCAGCTTTGACATTTTTCTTAGTTGATGAGGGGAGGTAGGATCTAAATACCACTATACGCGGGCCATAATCGGTCCGCCAGCGAAACGATGGTCAAACATTGAATGCTGGCTTGGTATCTTTGTGATTTTTTAGGGGATCCGAACCAGTAATGCCAAGAAATCCTATAATTTGTGACTTTTCAAGGGGGTCCCCACCCACTGCCCCACCCCCTCCCCTCTGGATCCGCCAATGTCCCTGGGAATTAAGAACTCAGGAAAGTGCTGTATCATAAAACGAAAGTATCCAACTTTATACAGATATATATCTATGATACTTCGGTTACATAGGCCTTTTATCGTATATAATTTGTACGTTAGGCTGCTAGTAAAGTTGTCTGGTTCAAAGTAAGCTACAAATACAAACAAATGCTTAACTTTTGTCCACGTCTATTGACGTTGTTCCGGCGCAGCGGTTGACAAACGTCAAGCACGCATTACGAAAACATCTCTTATTTTCGCCTATTATGTGAACGTGATATCTTATCTTTGAGCTAATATGGCGGGGATAAAGTGGATTATTTTCGCATTCTGTGTGGCATTAGTGGGTGCCCAGTTTGGCTTTAACCCCAACAGACCAAACAGGTACATATAATTAGGACGCATATAATCTGGACATTCCCCTTAATAGCGCTATTTTCAGAAACACACATTTGGATACGATAGTGCTATTTGGTGTCAAAAAAAATGATGTGACAAAGAAACTATAGGATTTTTTAATCCAAAAATCATAGAAACAGGTCATTTTTACGAAATGATTATGTATTATTTTTACAAAGAATTTATAGAAGAATGTAGTACACCTTGCATATTTACTTTTAAGAATATAATCATAATTATAAGTGTGCATTTAAAATTCTTCTATGCGTATATCATGTATGAGGGGGTCTGGATGGAGGGAGGGGGATGTCTGACATTCTCTAATCATTAAACGAATTTGCCCATTATTCACTCGCATAAAAAATGTTTGCCTATTCATTAAACAGAGGAGCTTACATAAGTGTTCATGTTTTATTGAATTTATTGAACCATTTGGGGAAAAATGAAAAAAAATGCATGGCTTGCCGAGCGTTTTATCATTAGTTTCGCAACGCGTTTAATAAATCCAATACTACAGGAGCGTGAGTGTTAGATTTTCTTGATCATATGAGATTAAATTACTTTTAAATCGCTAGGATTTTAACATAATATATTTACGCGACGTTATTACAGCCGTCCCAGAATCTGTAAACCACTAGTGGTTTAAGAAATAGATTCGCGCTCGCAGTGATTTGTTGCTTAATATATCACTGGCTGGAGGTCAGTCGTTAAAGTGGATAAATCATGAGCGCGAAGCGCGAATGATTTATAAACTTACGACTGACCGACAGACAGTGATATATTAAGCAACAAATCACTGCCAGCACGAATCTATTTCGATTCTAACACACACAAAAATTGAAAATATGAACGATTCCTTCAGATTCTATACAGATTTCGCCATCTTGAACAGAGCATTAGAATTTCCCGCAAAACTTTTTTGGACTGAAACACGTATTTTTACGTACGTTTTTGACGCCCACTAGCTGTAAATACGACGTTACGCCGTCTAAGTATGATGTACGTGATAGATGACGTCATTAAAAATCAAACTGGCGGCTGAATGACGTCACGTCAGGACGTGCAGTGATTTATCAACCAATAAATCACTGAGTTTAACCATTGGCTATATAGGCGAGTTGTGTTTGAATTACCGATTTAATGCATGGCGGTATATTACTCCCAGACACGACGTCATAATTATGATAATTTATATTATAGGGATCAAACATGTTTTTTCTATTCTGCATTATTATCTGATGGACCCCGAGGGTGGTGTTGAAACCCGAGCCCGAAATGCGAAGGTTTTAACGACCCCGAGGGGTCTAGCAGATGTAAGTGTATCGGAAACCCATGTTTGATCGTTATTATTGCATAAAGTCATTTATTCAAATTGAAAAATTTGAAAAAAAACGCTTCGAAAAAGTCATTTTTGGATACTATAATGGCGCGCTAAAGCATAAAGGATTCGTAGGTTTTGTAAACGCTTGTTCCACAGCAAAAACTTACGTCATCCTAACGTCATTAAATTACGTTCATTTATATGCACGTTATTGTTGATGACATAAGTTTTTGTGACGGCCTATAATGCGTATATGAGTCATAATTTATTTTCGTCGAAATTCTTGAGTTTTACAATTTACTCGAAAACCGAACGTACCATGGCCCAACTCTTGCCCTAGAATGTTAAAACTCACTTTGTTTAGCATGTTGATGTATTTGATTCTGATTGAAAGATGTTATAAAGATAATTTTTTAAGGTTTAAAGCGGCCAAAACGACCATTTTCCATTGTAGCCAGACAAGTTTACCGGTGTTTTTTGAAGCACAGAAGACACATGAGCTATTATTTTTACTAATTTCTTTTTGCTGATGATAGTTTCATGTTTTAATGTGCATTTCAAAAATATGATACGGTCTTTTACTGACAACTAGATATCTAAATCATCTGTCAAACTTTGAATACAGCCTTCCGCTCACTCCTGTAACAAAGACATATTCTACAAAAGTAATGTAACATCCCAGAGATATAATAGTTACTCCCCAACTCCATTTTGAAGAGTGGCCATATTCTGTCAGCGTGAAAATTGAAACGAATAATATTTTCGATTATTCGACATGAAATATCTATTTTTAGGTTAGCAGGTAGGTGCGTAATTTATGCATATGGTCCCTAATGTAACGGTGATATATTGTTTGTCTGAAATACTTTTGTTGTTGGAGAATTTGGATACACATTGTCTTAGTGTATAGTTTCTTAATTTGGACCGCCTGGGATGTCAATGTATTCCTACTGTGTATATTTACAGATTAACTATGAATATATCACTCATGTAACATTCACTACTGTAACGGTACAGGAGTGATCAAATGTTACATGAGGGAAGAAATATTATTTAATGTTAAGCTAATAAAATTGTGAATTGTGAAAGCAACTAGTAGCTTAGAAATACATTTTTGATTATGTAAATGTTCCAAACTCTTCAAAATAAAGATATGTTATGTAATATGTTAACTTAATATCGTAATTTAGCAGTACAAACATGGGCAATGTCAAAATATAGCAAAATTCACTCCTGTTACAAACAAATTTCTTCATGTAACATAATATTTTTGAACAAAGTTGAGTTTCATTTTGTTTGAAGTGAATTTGTTTATTCAATTCAAGTAAACATATTATTTGATTTATTCGCGTTAATGTTTTGTCAATATATGTGTTTTTGTTTAATTCAAAAACTTAAATTTCCACATAATATGCTTTGTTATTCCCTCCTGTAACAGAAAAAATGACTCGTGTAACACAAATTTCACTACTGTAACACATGTTTATCAAGTCTTTATGAGGAAACTCTTTAAGTAATTAGATTATTTTATTACTGATTGGAAACATAACTTTATTGTCTTTATGAAAACAAACTAGAACTGGGTTTTATGTACTGCATTACAAAAATATTTTAAAAAAAATAATGCAATGCCGCCCAATAAAGGTGATTTATTCAAATAACAGGTTTGGGTGAATAAATATAATACGACATTGTATTTAGAGTAGGACAATGTTATATTTTTCAATGCGTACATGTCCAAATATTAATATAACCATCCAATCAGATGGTTAATATAAATGCATATGTTTACAAATTAGAAAATATTATTGTTACAGTAGGGAATAGATGACATGACTTATCATCACAAAAATATGTTTTCACACAAAAATAAGATTCATTAAGCTGTATCTCGACTGATTTTGTATAGCTATAACATCAAGCAACACAAAGAGAGAAGGAAAAATGAGATATAAATATGTTTATTTTTTCAAAATTCCAAAGCCAAATTTCGACGAAAATAAATTATGACTCATATATAAAGTACAAAAGCCGTGCATCGACAGCACGTCAATTGCCTGATTAATACATAGGTTAATGCCATTTAAAGCATGGCTGTTAATAGCGTGCAACACGGCTTTTTATGCAATAATATATGAACCGTTCCCATTATTCTTTAAGCAATTTGATATTTTATACAATTACGCGTTATTATTAAATGTATATCCCCTGGGGGGTGGGGGTGGGGGTAGGGGGTCCTACCAATGTTTCCCACCTTACGCCACCAGGGATGGTTCCTTTTCCCTTGTTCTCTTAACTTTCCATTTTTAGTCATATTTGGCTTGTTCTTTATCCTTTTAAAGTCTAATATTCAGTTTTTTCTGCTGTTCTTTAAAATGAGAATATTTTCTTTGCTCTTTATTCTCTAATCAATACAAAAGAAGACCATTATTCTCTAATCATTAAACCCCATCCAGACCCTTATATATATACATGTACGGGTAAAAGCTGAATTAAGAAGCATAAACTAAATAAAGAAACGACAAATTATACATGTATGTGGCAGTGGCATAGCCAGAACGCTGAAAAAGTTTTGCACATCAAAGGGAGACTACTGGATCAAGAAGTGATTCTCTTCAATTGCGTCCCTTGTCAGAATGGGAACATCTCTTAAAGGAAAGAATTTGCTCCCAGAGGGAGAGCGAATTGTTTCCTTTAAGACAATTTTCTTATGGTCTGAAAAAAATCAGTTTTATACATGAGGTGACCTCCCTTGAATGCTACCTCTTTAGTACGCGCGTGCGTAACTACGTCATAGAAGCTACGCCAATGTGTGGTTAATAAGGAAGCATGCAATTTATAAATATCTATCTATCTTTCTTTCTATATAGACTAGCTGTTACTAGTCCTATTGGAAATTCTAGGCAGGGAATAGAACATGTCATTTTTTTTAAATTGTATAAAGAAGCATAACATTTTAGACTCATATATGTATGAAACCAAGTAAAGAAGGTTTTGTTTGTTTTGTCGCTTTACATCCCATGTCAACAGCTATGGTCATGACGGGACAGTCCGTTCACCTAACCACACTTTTTCCTGGACAAGCTTGAACAAGCGGTTAACCAGAACCTCGAGCATATACTTTCACTTTTATTCTTGAATGATTCAGCGAAGGGAGGAGATTGACCGTAGAAATTATTTCATGATCAGTCTCCACTAAAGTATGGGCTGCTAATACTATTTTATGGTCCTTGTTTCGAAACCGATGGCACACTGTGTGTGTGTGTGTGTGTGTGTGTGTGTGTGTGTGTGTGTGTGTGTGTGTGTGTGTGTGTGTGTGTGTGTGTGTGTGTGTGTGTGTGTGTCCACGCAACAAATTAAACGTGAAAACTATTGCTGTGTGCACTTAGTGCAAGAATCTCAGATGCATCCAATTTTCTGTTTTGGCGTAACAATGCATGTATAAATAGAGGATCTTACATGAGTGCTCATGTTTTATTGAATTTATTAAACGAGTTGAGGAAAAGAGATAAAATGCGAGGCTTGCCGAGCATTTTATCTCTTTTTCGCAACGAGTTTAATAAATTCAATAATACAAGAGCACGAATGTTAGATTCTATTTATCATATGACAAATACTTTGAAATCTCATTTCTGGCGTTAAAACGTTATAATTTTGCCATTATGTACGCAACGTTGTTATGGACGTCATAACGTTTCCCGAAAATCGATAAACCACTAGTGGTTTACAGATTTTATTGCATGACGTTATTTCACTCCCAGACGCGACGTCATATGATAAAATGCTATCTGTAACCACCTCTTACATTAACTTGTCATTGGGTGTAAGCAGAAACTCTGGGCCCGGAATTACAATGCCTCCTTAGAGTTAAGGAAGACTTAAGTTAAGTATTGATTTTTCAGGATGCGTAAAATAACGTTTAAAACTGATTAAAATCAAAATAGTTTTGATTTTCCTGAAGATTTCAATGATATCTTTGACCACAAATACCACATCGATCCAGGCAATTTATTTAGCATTTAATATAGCATGTTGAAATATCAATACTTAACTTAAGTCTTGCTTAACTTTAAGGAGGCATTGTAATTCCGGGCCCTGGTCATCTGGGTCGCTGAGTTCTTCATTTGGCGCCGGTATCGTTTTTGTATATTTTGCTTGCACTGGCTGAAAAGTATTATGTGATTGGAACATCACGTTGATAGGCGGCTAGTTATCGCGTTTACCAAGGTTAGGATTTGAAATGGCTGAACCTCACCAATCTGGTTTGGATTCCGGGTCAGGGTTTTATAAAAAGTTGATTTGTTGCCAAATGCCAGTTTCTGCAAATATTATAAGTAATTATTTTTTTATTATCATATGATGATTATGTTGTTGTTGATTCAATGTTTCAGACTACAACAAGTCGAACTGACCAGCAAAATGTCACTATGCACGGTGGCTGCCCGCCTCCTAATTAATTATTACAACAAAGAATAACACCTAGCCAAATGGATATTAATTTGATAATGTCAAATTTTGTCACAAGCAGTATATTTGTTGAATGAGGTTGAATGAATGGTATATAGACGCTACTGGGCAGGCAAAGTGATGTTCATATATTTAAGTTTCCAATGAATACCCATAACTTTTATTTTGTTGAGAAGTGAACCCAATAATTATGTAACCTATGTATCTTAATTTTGGGATATATTAAGAATAATCGATAGAACAAAATACATTTCGATATATTCCGATTGTGCAATATTATACTTTGTACTATTGATTACATAAATTAAAACTATATATATATATATATATATATATATATATATATATATATATATATATATATATATATATATATATATATATATATATATATATATATATATATATATATATATATATATATATATATTTTCATTTTGCTGAAATATATATGGCGATTGACTGTATATAATTTAGATTGTAATACACGCCATCGGCACAACCTACTAATGTACTACATACGTACACCAAAGGCGTAAAAGTTTGTCGGTGAAGTGTCTTATATATATATATATATATATATATATATATATATATATATATATATATATATATATATATATATATATATATATATATATATATATATATATATATATATATATATATATATATATATAAGTCGTAACTTGAAATATATGGATATCCAACGTACTATTCTTTAGAGTCGATAAGTATTTGATATAAAATGCACAGCATATCCATGTCAAGCCATGAAGTCGCCCGCTTTATAAGGCCATATTTCATTGTAGGACGAGATGTCGTCATATTGAAAGCCTTCGCTAATCAATCAGTTGTGACAAGTTTGCATACCTTTACTTTTACATTGACTACGTAACAGAACTGTCAACAAAACATTTCTTCAATTATACTGCTTAACCTATGCATGAACGTGGTACAAGTAGTTGTTATACTTTCCATTTACGATTGTGGACAGACTCAACTAGAGCAGTCCCGGTGGGATTAAGTATTGTTGCTTCACTTTTGCATGTTTTTGTGCGTGTGTTTTGTGTGTGCGTGTGTGTGTGCGTGTGTGTGTGCGGGGATTTTTTTCTTTTAGGGGTGGGGGCTTGAGATTCGCAAGACCTTGCAGCAGCTGTCGTTGTACTGCCTAGAGTATGTAGAACTTCTGCCCTGTGGCTCAATTGCAAGGTTTCTTTGGCTCTGAATGTCTGTACGTATTTGCTCATTTTCCTTGTCTCATCACAATTAGAAAACAATGTTTTAATGCTCATTTTCTTTGTTTCGTCACAATTTAAAAACAATATCTTATTTCTCGTTTTCCCTTGTTTCGTCACAATTAAAAACAATGTTTTAAAGCTCATTTTCTTTTGTTCCGTCACAATTAAAAAACAATATTGTATTTCTCATTTTCCCTTGTTTCGTCACAATTAGAAAACAATGCTTTAATGCTCATTTTCTTTTGTTTCGTCACAATTAAAAACAATATTTTATTTCTCATTTCCCCTTGTTTCGTCACAATTAGAAAACAATGCTTTAATGCTCATTTTCTTTTGTTTCGTCACAAGTAAAAGCAATATTTTATTTCTCATTTTCCCTTGTTTCATCACAATTAGAAAACAATGTTTTAATGCTCATTTTCTTTTGTTTCATCACAATTAAGAAACAATATTTTATTTCTCATTTTCCTTTGTTTCATCACAATTAGAAAACAATGATTTATTAGTTTTCCTGATTAAGATCGAGATAAACAATATGTATGCTGTAGCAGCAGAATTTTTGGCGAAAATAAGGCTTGTAATATATATTGAAGCGTCCCTCTCCTCCACTCCCGTTGCTGTAGCAACTATCCATTCTAAGGCGGTCTTTCCGTTGTTGTAACTGGTTGATTGTTTCTTAATGTTCCCACTGTGTTTGTGTGTGTGCGTGTGTGTGTGTGTGTGTGTGTGTGTGCTCTCCTTGGTCTTCCTAGTTTTACAACATGCCGCTGAAGAAGAGAGACCATGTTACTTTACTTTAAGCCCAGGTACGCTTGCCTCTATGTGCTAGGCTTCGTCTGTGTTCTAACTTTTCTTTCTCATTGTGGTCGTAAAAATTATCTTGTTACACTCACCATCTTTTGGGACCACTTCATGAGAGTTTGGTGCGTATCATACAAGCGCAATGCCTCCCACGTAACTTCAACACGTTTTATTATATAACCTATAAATAGACATCTTTTGATTGGCCCAGATGCCTATCCACTCGAGTCCATAAACTACATATCACATGGGCTGCTGTTTTTTCCCCATTCAATATTAGTTACTAAAAATAGATTCATAGAAACTTTCCATAACAGGTGTGCTTTCAGCATAAAACTTGCATGATTTGCTGTAAATACAATAATCAGTGAGTGACAGCAGCACGAAATTCACAAGATTTTGTGTTTCATCATATACATGTAATTATGACTTTGCTTTTGAATATAGTAATTAGCAGAACTCTTAAATGAACTAATGAATTCTTCCTTCTGGATTGATGCAATAAACTTGGAATGGTCCATTATATAATTCAAGGGGTCAAAGGTTTTAATTTCTAAACAAAATTGCATTTTTTTCCCCTGAAAATCATTTTTGTCTTAGCAAACAGAGTAGACCCTGATGAAATGCCACATTATGCGGCATTTAATCTGCATCTTCTCTGTCTGCAGTTGTAATTACAAATAAAGTATGCATTCATTCCTCTTTAAATTGAATGAAATCAGTTAGTTATCGTGTAAAAAAAGAAATTCAAGACTGTCCAAGACATAGTCCATAGCCAAGATTTTGTTGTTGTTGTTGCTTTTTTGTTTAGAGAAATTATATTATAAAACAATTGTTGACTATTGAGGCATTAGACATGATATGATATCGACCTGAGAATACCAATATTGACCGAGGCAGAGACTCTGTCAATATTGGTACTCTCAGGTCAATATCACATCATGTTCAATGCCTCAATAGTCAATAATTGTATAGTATATATGACAAACGAATTCATTGACAAGAGACTAGTACAAGCTCTCATGTGCTGGCTCATTTTGCACTTTTCATGGTGACTAAAATATGCTTTTATGATGACGAAGATTTGGTGCCATTAAAATGCATTTAAGCCCCCCTGGTGGCTTAGGCTGCTGTCCGTTCTAAGGCGATGGTTCTGTTGTTGTTGATCTGCTGATTGGTGAGCTTCCCATTGGTTGTGGGGGTTCTGTGTTTGTCTTTGTTTTGTTGTGCATCACTTTTTTGTCCTTTCTAGTTTTGCAATCATATTGAAGAGGAAGAGGGAGCTGGTTGCTTTGCTTTTATTGTCTTACTGATGTCTTGTTAGTGTAAATGTTCTGTGTGACTCTTCCTAACGGTGCCGTGGGTTGGTCTGCCGTGTGTGGTTGTGATATTTCCTTATCATGCTCACTTACTTTTTGTATGATAGAAGTAGATGCATAACTAATCCGGATATCAGAATTTTACACATACTTTACAATAACCATTGTGCTTTTTATAGCATCAAAAAGTACATACATTAAAGATGCCAACATTTTTAAAAAGTGAATAAATGTTGTTGTTGTTGTTGTTTTTGTTGTGTTTTAATATTATCATTTTTATGCTGAAGGAAATCTGATCATGTTTATCTTTCTCAGTATATCAAAATTAGTCTTGAGGAGTCTTCATCATAAGTTTTTTGTTAATGTGATACATGTATGTCTAAATTAAATTACTTTCCTTCGAAACAATCCCAATTCATCATTTTGATGGATTATAACATCTAAATAGAGAAAACATTGAAAATCGCCCCAAGGAGAGCACCAGATCAGCACAATGCGGAGGCTGGCTGATTAGCATAAGTGTCTTTTATTGTTAGTGTTGCCGTGGTTGTTGCAACGCCTACTGCTTTATTGTAATTTCATAGTGTGAAGAACTATTTAAGAAAATCATATAAAAAGTATCATTTGCAATTTAATTGGTCTGATTTTTTAAAGAAAGTCACTAATGTAAAAGTCAGGTTGATGACGTACATTATCGTTAATTAGATTTTAGAAGCTCTTCGCCATTTATTTTGTGGTTTTCCGTTAATGCTACTTTTGTGTTATACTGTTCGTTTGAACAATAGTTTATCTGGTAAATCACTATTACATGTAATATTACTTCAACTTTGTAAGCTGTTCATCTGTTTTTACTTTAAATGTCATATTGTCAAATAATGGGCTAGTAATTTAGAATAATATGTTTTTAGTGTATTTATCTTTTTTTTCAAATATAATTTGTTTTCAGTGTATTTATCTGTTTTTTTTTCTAAACTAATTTGTTTTCGGTGTATTAATATCTTCTTTTGCGTTTATGTGTAAACATATGGTTTGGAAACGTGCATGTTCAAGAACAGTCTAGTTGAATCGGGTTAGATGTATATATATCTTGTTTATATGTACTAGGAGATGATTCAAACCAAACATCTATGTGTCTTGATCCACATCAGCATTAAGGGTGAGGTTGGTACCATGAAACTAATTAAAACCCTCCAGCAATATTCTTACTGACCGTTCCATAGCGGTGCTTCTTTTGCGTATATTTTTGTTATTATTAGTGTTTGTCTTTTCCCTACTTTGCCTTGTGGTCACCTGTTGAAAAACGACCGAATTCTTAGCTCTCTTGTATGTGCTGTTTTCTTGTGTTTTGTCACTCCCTTACGGTGTCCTGTGTCAGGTTAGGTACTTGATTGGATCGATTCCTGATCTTTACCATATACTTAGATTTTATATGATATAAGCTGATTAAATCCATTCAACCAGACTATTTATAAGTTACAGTAAACAGACCGTAAAATGTAATTATTTTCTTAGCCATCAGTTTAAACATGTTTTGTTCTCATAACTGATGGTATTCGTAATATACGTTTTGGTTGAGAAATAAGAATAATAAATCTCAATTCCTCGTGGTTTATGTTCAAGAATTGGTCCTACCGTCAAATTTATATAGATACAGACGCACTTTTATCTAATCGCCAGGAAATAACCAAGCTCTAGAGCCGTTTAGTTAATAGGAGTAAAATACATATACATGTATAGAAACGCATTAACATAATATGATATATATTGAATACAGGAATTGTCATAGGCACGTGCCCGTGTATAGTGATCCTAAACAATTAACAACTATGTATTGACGAAAAATGTAGTAAAGGTGTCACTTTGTGATATAAAAACATCTACTTAATAGGAATTCTTTGTGTTGTTGTTTGTCTGTTCGGTGGTGAAAGAAAATTATTGTTAGTTGAATGTGTGCTACTGCTCAGCAGGCCCCCAGATAAGAGTGTTTAACTGAAAATTATTTTTCTTATTTCTCAACCAAAACATATGTTGTGCGTACTCAAAAGAACCCTCGCGATGAGACGGTTCTTTTGAGCACCCAAAACACAAATTTAAAGTGATGGATAAGAAAATAATCGCAATTTTGCGCATTTATTTTGGGCTTATCTGGCCCTATGTGCTGGGAATGAACAACATGGGGAAAACAGCAAGTTATTTTGATCAGGAAGTGCCACAACCACACACTGCAGACCAACTCACAGCACCTCGAGATAGAGCCACAGAAGTCTGAACAGTAACAATCACAAGACATCAGGGAAGACAAACACAGTTAAGTAACCATCTCTCTCTTCGCCATCAAGATAATTATAAAACTAGAAAGGATACAAAGCAATGCACAAGAAAACATGGAACAAACACAGAACCCCACAATGGGAGCAACAATCAACAACGAATTAACAACAACAGAACCGCCGCCTTAAAACAGATTGCAGCCTAAGCCACTGGGGGCATACGCATCATTTACTGGCACCAACCCTAGATTGTGTTGCTGTTGAAACACAAAATTGCTTAAGCTCACATGGGGGTTTCCTAAATATTGCAATGTGTTACCACCGAGAAACTATCTATTCAAATTAAACACAATGATGAACTAAAGAAAACGGCTCACGACTCACAGTAAGTCAGAGCAAATGAAAACTTAAAGTTGATGAGGCCTGACACACCGTCTTACAATAAAAGAGGAAAACATTGCAACAAACCGTAATTGGTTTTGGAAACCTGTGCTGTACTGCACAAGGATTTCTTAAACGAAACATCAAATTAGAAATATTAAAAGCATTGACTGTGCGACATCAATCTACACAGAGGTTTGTTTCTCTCTGTACAGAATGGGGAGACAAGGACTTCTATTTTCTATGGACAGCGAAGACTGATCAAAGTGCACATAAATCACTCTAAACCTGCACTGGCTAAAATATTAGCGTTTTTGTGTACTTGTATGTAACTACAAAAGTACAAATGTTCTTATGTTTTCAGATTCTGAGTTGCAGCATATAGGTCAAAACCACACATCAATGTCAATTTTGCTTTCAGTAGCAATATAGTTTAAAGAGGTTAGTCCGGAAGATAAATAGCATATTTTGTTGGAACCTGGAAATAAGGTTCAAAGTTTACCTCTTGGCTGATTCTTGTAGTCAGTACTTTGCTGTTGAAGATTCTGACTGATGACATCATGTCATCATTGAGCATTTTTATATATTCATAAATGGCGACCAAGTAGGTGGCATGCTATATATTAGCTCTTGTTTGACATGGCTATATCTTAAAAAATATTTTTGCATTTTGTTTTATTAAGACATAAATTTGAAGTGACCTGACAAATTAAATGACTTGAATGATTGTGAAAATAAGTAGGCCGCCATGATGGCTGCCAAATGGAGTTACAATGGGGATATAGTGTACAATGTAAAAGTAGCCTATATTTGTTATTTTGATTCTAAAAGTTGACTAGACTTATTATGGTCTCTAAGATGTCTGCCATGGAAAAGCTTAATTGAACAGTTTTGTGGGTTCTGTTGTTGTTGACGTTTTGTTTATTGTTACTCCCATTGTGGGAGTCTGTAATTGTTCCATGTATTGTTGTACGTTAATTTATGTCCATCCTAGTTTTGCAATCATCCTGATGGGGAAGAGAAAGCTGGTTGCTTTGCTTTGCTTTGTTTGTTTCCCTGGTGTCTCGTGATTGTTGTGTGGTTCTTCCTCATGATGCCACGGGTTTGTCTGCAGTTTGTGATTGTGGTATTTCCTGATCAAACTCACTTACTATTTTTGTGCAAAATAATGGTAAAGAAGAATCACAAATATATATATGTATCAAAAGATAACACAGAAATGTCACTTTTCTTCTCAATAGCTGCAGCTTCTATCTGTTGAACAATAATATATACCTCTTCATGCGTTGTCTTCTAAACAGGACTTTAGTTAAGAGTGCGTAACAGAAAAATCACTTTCTTATTTTTCAACCAAATCATATGTTGTGGGTACTCAAAAGAACCGTCTCAATGAGACGGTTCTTTTGAGCACCCAAAACATATGCTAAAAGTTATGTGTAACAAAATATTTATAATTTAACACTGAATTTTTGTTTATCTAAACCTATGCTTCATATAAGGTATATGCTTCTGTATAGGGTATGGTTAGTTAATTGTGCTTCTATGTAGCTATTGAAATTCTTGATCTTGCACTGTTTTTCACAGATAAATCTAATTACTAGGGTAAAGCTGGGTATATTCGGACAGACAGCTAAATTCGGACAGCCACCTTGTTTGTTTGATAGTTCAATTATTGGAATAAAAAATAAATTAACCAATCAAACAGTGAAAATCCTGATGAGACGGCTCATAAGGAGCCGTCTCATCTTGATCTCCACTGTTTGCAAATGTGTGTCCGAATTTACCTGATGTTCGAATTTACACGACTTTACATTAGTAGTTGGCGCTTATTATTTTTAACTGTCAGCAAAATTTTCTGTGGTGGCAGCTGCATTACCCAATGCAGAATTCGATTTCTACTTGTGTGCGTGTTTCTTCCAAATGCTGTTAAACTTATGACACTGTAGGCTGTGTGGATCATTTGTGTTACATGCTGTGAAAGGGCTGGGCTCTTGGCTCTTGTTTTTGATGTTTATTGTGTTTTGTTACTTTCCTATGTGGTATGCTGGGTCAGATGTGGTACTTGATTGCATCGTTTCACTGATCTTTGCCATCTTTCTTACTTTGTACCTGATATAAACTTGATACATATCTCTTTGCTGTACCATTTTCATAAATGATCTTTCCTATTGTCTACAAAATCCCTCGGTGCAGTGTATTACACAGAGAACATCTAAAGTACCAATAACTGTGCACATTTTTTCTTGCTCTATGCTTCTTAAAGAGACTTTTGACTGTAACAGTTCCTTCAGAACAGATTTGGCAGTACATATTCTTATAGCTCCACTATTGTAACATTCGTTAAAAAGCTTTTAAGTGCAGAGGTCAATCAGCTTTTTGTTCAGCTCATCATCATAATGAACATTGTCTTTATAAGGCAATCAACTCACAGTTAGTTGTCTTACTCTGTTTATTGATGCATTCGAGAAGTGAATTTATATCTACGTATCTAGTTAGTTGCTCTACGACAAACAACTGATACATGTATTCTTTCACCAGTGAACGAAGGACACACATACATAGAAATGTTTTCCCATATAACATTTTGAAATCTCCAAACGTGGATTCATAAATTTCTCTTAACCCGCTCTCTGACATTAGTGCCTCAACAGATCCTTTTACGCTCATTATTATGTACATTCCACCTAACTTCAGAATCTCATTGGCAAACCGGTCAGGGTATGCTCATACTATATTCACTGCAACCTTTTACAGCTGTAAATCAGATGTAAAGACAGTGAAACCTCGATTTTATTCTGTTGTTAGTGTCTTGGCTTTTGACCAGGCGGTCATTATAGTATCCAGATCTGAAGGTGGGAAGATATCCATCATATTTGTTCATAGTTGTATACTGTTCTGTCTCCTACACTGCCTGGTGCTATATCCGTTAAACTCAGAGAATAAAGTGGGTGAAAGTATTGCTTGAATTAATGAAAAGTATATTTCTTGTTCTCGTTTCAATGAGACAATCACACTTATAAGAACTTATCAGATAATTTGCATATGCAACACGGGGATAATAAGCCTATTTCTAAGCATTTATTTGGTAATAGGTTTAGTAGTGCAGGATGAGTAACAGCTGAGATATAAGTACTTTTGTAGGCATACCCCCATTCTCAAATCCGCTATGGGTTGCCATGGAAACCATGCATTTTCACCATACGATTTTTAGGACACCTTTATTTCGCATTCAGGGGGTCCCAATGAACTATTTGCCACCCATGAAATATTGTCCTGGGTGCAAGGTAACCTAAATTGGATGCTGGGTTATATGATCAACGACAAAGTAATTCCTAACCGCTAAGTCAAGCATGTGCAGAAAAAAAGTGTGGTTAGGTTAACTGACCTTCTCGACATGACAAAGCTGTGTACTGGGACTTAAAAACATAAGCAAACTATAATAAAATGGGATTTGCTATTTAGAGAGTTGCCACGTGGTATACTAATAGATTCTTCCTTTTGGCTTGGTAAAAGTATGTAAGGGTGCAAAGATCAGGAGTCGAAGTCCATTGTACATATCTGGGGGTGTCAGGTTATTATTTAAAAATATATATTGTATTTTTTGTCTGAAGATTTCTTTTAGGCTTAAAAAGCAGTGTAGACCCAGATGAAATGATGCATTTCTTCTGGGTTTTCGCCGTTTGCAAAAGTACTCGTTTAGGAGTTTTCCCGAATATAAAAGGTTAACCGCAACTTATCATATAATTTCGTTATTATTTATTGTTCTCGTCGACAGGCATCCTATCAATGCTCCAGTTTGTGCTTGGTCTTGTTCACCTGTCAACTTGTCATCTTTTTCAAATGATGTTGCAACACCATTTTGACTGCTATTTTTTCCATTGTCAGAAGAGACTCCTTAATTCACATATGCCTTTCGTCCTTTTTGTGGGACATTGGCAAACAGTGCATATTCAGCTCAGACACCGCAATACGCGGCGTCTGATCAGGGTCTTCACTGTTTGCTTACAGAGTATTTTATTAGAAATTGAATAAAAATGAAAAATACCATCCAAAACCCTTGTAACGGAAATGGTCTGGTCCAATTGATAAGGATGGGAAAGTACGTTCGGCATAAATGGGTTAATACTCCAGTTTGTGCATGATCTTGATCACATGTCAACTTGTCATCCTTTTCAAATGATGTTGCAACACCATCTTGACTGCTATTTTTCTTTTTGCCAGAAGACTTAAAATATATGTGCCTTGCGTCCTTTTTGTGGGACATAAGCAAAAAGTGCATACCCAGATCAGACGCCGCGTTCACGCGTTCACGCGGCGTCTGATCAGGGTATTCACTGTTTGCTTACATAATATTTTATTAGAAATTGAAAGAAAAATGAAAAATACCATTCAACAACCCTTGTCACAGAAATGGGCTGGTCCAATTGAAAAGGATAGGAAAGTACGTTCGGCTTAAATGGGTTAATACTCCAGCTCATGCATGGTGTTGTTCATATGTCAACAAATGATGTTGCCACACCATTTTGTCTGTTATTTTCCGTTTGTAAGAAGAGACTTCTTAAGGTTCATGGCGTTTTCTGCACCTGCATGGTCTGGTGTATGGGTTCCACCGCCCTAATAGCTCAGTTGGTAGAGCGTCCACTTTCGCAGCGGGAGGTCGTGGCCGCACCATACCAAAAGTGTAAAAAATGGTACTTGCAGCTCCATTTACAAAAAAAACACAAACTCAATACCATCTGTACATTAAGCAAGGAATATATATTGAGTTTAAAAAGCAAATAATTGGATATGGCTAGATTACTGCAGAGTAGGAACTTCCTAATACTATATTCATATCACCCCAATTTCAATTAGAAGTATCGCTTTCGGAAAGGGAAAAATACAAATAAAGAATAACCAAATGGCTAGTAAGATGAGAGTCTATCATTATGCGTTTGTACACGGCGTAATTTTAATTGATGTAATTGATAAAGTATGATTACTATTGACATATTAGATAGTGGAAAAACTCATTTTCCGACAAGATATGAACGTTACATTTTAATTAGTTGTATGTCACTCATTTCACTATATTGGTTTAAATATTTGACATTGCATTGCATAGAATTGCCATATGCCATGTTGTTTGTCAAGCAATTCAACCTGTATGCAAAAGGTGTATCTTGGCTGCCCCTGGCAACAGCCATAAATAGGAGGAAGTGACATGGTATTTAATCCTCTGTTTTATCCTTATTAACATTATATCTACGAAATACTTGCCAGTTATATATACGTTATCTAAAATTAGAAAAAAAAGTGTACCTTAGAGTTAATCAAATATAGCTGGTCTTGACAAGCTATCAGCAAAGGTGTATAGAATGACAACTAAAGGTCACTTGACCACCACAAAAGTCATGGATGTCGAGCAAATAAAAACAACTGTCCAGAACAAATATATGACAAAAGTTGCAGCTGGATATTTTCAAACCTGGTGGCTTTTCTGTCCGCAATTAGCAAAATCAACAAATAGTTACATAAAACAAAACGAAATACATTGAGCAAGTGAATGAAAAAAAAAATAGCTGTATGATTTGCAAGCCCAGTTCCTTGGTATGCGCCCAGCCTGACCAGAGTCTTCACCATCCGCACAAAGAAACCATGTCCACTCAATGGCCCTGTGCACAGCTAATACAGTGTACAGTAAAACCTGCTGAACAGAATGCACGGATCCAGAGGGGGTGGGGACAGGGGGTCCGTATATTTCTCTTGCTAAATTGTCGGCCTATATTCAGCAGTTGTTAAAGCACAAACATGCTTAGCTCGGGCGGAAGCTTCCTAGCTTATTCAATTGACCATCACAGAGAAACAACTTGATGAATCAAATACAGTGACTCATACCCTACAATACATACATAGCTAAGGGAAATCGCTTATCAAACCACGACGATCCCAGCCAATGAGAAACATTCGTCACCAACTAACAGATGAACGCCCTAGTTAAGGATCGTCGTTGAGTTTGAGGCATGGCCTACCTATACGTCCTTGACTTTGACCTACTTTCGCAAATTAAGATATAAAAGTTCAGTGTAGATATATGTATGCAGTTAATTGCATATGCTAGAGGGGGATTTTGATTCACAAAAACATATTGCTGTTGGTGGTGTATTTGCATTATATTACAGGGACATGGCAAGTATAATTAACTAAGTATCTGTATTGTAGCACCAAAATTAATAAAGTATAGCATGAGATATACTTTTTGTGAAACTAACCTGTATGTATTGTCTCATAGGGTCAGAACACTAAAATGACCCATCCAGCTCATTGCCATATCCGCTTGCGGAGATGACAATGAGGTTGGCAGGTCATTTATGTGTTTCAAACGACAACCCATTGTAGTTAAGTGCTGAAATATGGCAAATGTTTTTTTTTAAAGCTCATACTTGTGATTATAATTGTTAGATTATGGTTTAGTTTCAGGCCACTACAGTTGACAAGTCCACGGAAAGCGCCACCAGTATCACCCAAGTTCCCCTTATTACGAGCCTTAAAAGACACACTTGCGGACAACAAATGTTTCACATTAGCCAGAAGGCCCTACCACATGGTCCGGGTAATGCGGTACCCCTGCAACAAAGGGATCAATGGCGTTCCCGTTATGCGCTCGTTTATGGGGTAAGATAATTGAAACCTGTCTTAAGCTGCCACTCAAATTGACGACCAAAAATTAGTTTTCAGACCGAGTATCGCTTAAAGCAGATCAAAAGTATTGCAGAATGCTCCAAGGGGAGAATTCCTCAATACTTTCGACCTTTATTAAGATACCGTTTTTCAATAAGATCTTAGTTTGGTCTATTTTTGAGTGGATGCTTAAGACATGTTTAACAATTTACGTTATTTCAAGCTCGTCCTTTTTTAATCCTTTGTATGTCGATGAATTTTCCTCAGCAAATAAATGTTATACAGATGGAGCTGTCCATTTTATATATCTAAGGGAACGCAGATCGGACTTCGAAACTATGATGTATCTCTAACTCTGATTTTAACCTGAATAAACAGTGTAGGCCCTGATGTGGTCGGTCCTTTTTATCCTATGCCAAAGTAATCATTTGCGTCGGGTTTAATTTAACCGTCACTGTAACCACATTTGCTTAGCGTCCAACAAAATGTATTTCGTCACTTAAGATTACAATCAACAAATATGGTATGCAGAAGTATAAACAACTAGCTTACTACTCACTCTGGAAATGCAAGTGGTATGGTATCAGGACATCCTCTGCTTGTAAATACATGCATCTTCTTTCTGCAACTGATATGTGTCTCAAAACGCGCGACATTTAATTAAAATCTGTAAAACAAAATATTCATCGACCAAAATATAGTGACCCGGTATTCCTTTATGGGTAAGTAAAAAGGAAAAGAAGGCAAATCAAAAAGTCCTCAACCAACATTATCAAATAATTTATTACATAAGACGTTGTTCCATATCAACAAGGTAGAGAAAATCTGTAAAATGGACAAAAAGAAGTCTAAATTCAAAGTAAAAAGGAGGATCTTTCATGAGTGCTCATGTTTTATTGAATTTATTAAACGAGTTGAAGAAAAGGGATAAAATGCGAGGCTTGCCGAGCATTTTATCACCTTTTCGCAAAGAGTTTAATAAATTCAATGATACAGGAGCACGAATGTTAAATTCTATTTATCATTTGACATAAAACTTATATGATGATTATCCAGTGGTTCCACATTTTGGCCTAAGCCTTCACAATTTCCATACAGTAATACTTTGTGATTGCGGGCAGCCAGGGCTCTGACGAGACTATGGATGTGAAAAGGCTCGTCTGAGTCTTCACATCACTCATATACGATATGTACCAAATTCTCATAAGTCAGCTCAATATGAATTATTTTAAAAACGGAGGGCGATGATGTTAGTCTCTATTGCTGTGGGCTCTAAAGTGCTTTCCTTTGTTTTTGAAGGTGCAAATACATGATGAGGTATGTTCATTCGTATTTTACACATGTAACCATATTGGCTTATTGTTGTAGGTTTGTGTCTTAGTGTTGGCAAGGTCACTCAGAAATAATATTATGTTTATAAACTAATGTTAAGGTCCACTAATCATTCCATCCACTGGAACACTTAACCCTTTACTCAACAGGCTATTTTTAGACCATGACATCATATCTATTTTTTAAACAACATTGAAAAAAAATCAAGAAAACTTTAAGTAAATTTTGAATACTTTTGATTAGATTATAGGTACTTGAGCATTTACTCCATTTTCCATATTTTTTTCTAATACATTTTATTTCAAAGGCGTTATTATGGAGTAAATGGTTAAACTGCTCATTTACCAACCGCAATGATAATGGAAAAATCATAGAACAGACATTGAAATTAACATGGAACCTATCTTTTTAATATGATAAAAAGAAAGAGTCTGTGTGTTGGATCGAACCGGAGACCTCTCTTTTGATTGACTTAGTTATTTTACAGACTGACAGCATAAAACATATACAATCAATGTAAAATGCATACTAAAACTTATAACACATACACCATATTGTTAACATTCTGCTCGTTTCATTGAATAGAGCAGAATATTTGTCTAGTCGGTACTAGCATTAACAAAGGTTGTGCAGTATATTATTACTCAGTCGTCATGCACGGACTGAGAATAATCAGGTATTTGTGAACGAAGTGTCGTGAAAAAAATCAGTTCTAGACGTGAGCAACACACAAAATTTTGTATAGATTCGAGCAAGAGATCTTGCCGTGTTGATTTGCACGTCGTCATTGCTATGTGGTATACTGCACTGTATAAAATCACAGCAAGTTTTCGCCAAACAAAAAAAGAGAAAGTTTGGTGTCATGTGGGCTGGACGGCAGGTACTTCGGCAATAAGAAGATCTAAGGGTTAAGTAAGCCGTGTTACTGGCAGGGCTTTTACAAGCATTTCTTAAATAGATCTCATCGAGGTTTACAACGTCCTTCCATGTCACGCTGTTCATTTGCTCACATTAAAGCGCGCCAACATGCAAACTGTGTTTGTTTTCTTTGTTAGAAGTTAAGAATAGACCAATGGTTAATGGATTGCTAATCACTACCAAGGGTGACACAAATAAATACAGAAAGTGATTCCTCTTATTTTCATTGTGGCCCTGTCTTGCTAAGGAACCACGTTAAAAAAGTCAAAAATTGAGAGATATAGAAGGAAAGTGCAAAGAGATCCAATGTGTATATAATCTACGTATTTTAGTTTCATTTTTTTCAACGAAAACATTTTGCAAACTTGGTAAAATATTGACTTTGCTCCTCCTGTTGCTGATTTTAATAACTAATAACGGGTACTAGTTTATTCTGCTCCTCTCGTTGCAGATTTGTATTTGTTGTGTGATCAGAGAAGCCTCATGTAATTTTACACTTACATTATTATTTTTTTTTTATTATTATTATTATTATTATTATTATTATTATTATTATTATTATTATTTAAACATGTCGTATAACTCTTAAGCCTAAAGAGAGCGCAGTGGCTCAGTGGTAGAGTGCTTGACTCGAGACCGATGGGCCGCGGGTTCGAGCCTCACCGACGTCACTGCGTTGTGGTCTTTGAGCAAGACACATTTATCCTAGCTTAGAACTGGTTCAACCAAGGAAGACCAGTCCTTGTTTAACTGAAAGATTGTTGATGGGACGTAAAGAATCAAATCAAACAAATCTTAAGCCTAATTCGTTTTGCTGCCTTTACACTTTGCTTCAGCACGCGCATTCCATATCCATATTTCTCACATTCACCAACTGCTACAAGGTATAACAGCATTTATTGATGATCAGTATGCACGTTTTACACGCTTAGGGATGTCCGTTACAACGCAAGGTGGTTCTGGACGACAATTCGTTACGGGCCCATGACGACTGCTTATGACCTATGCTGGACGACAGGTAACGGGTTTAAGATGACAGAGTTAGGGTTTTGGACGACAGTGGAAAGGGGCAACACACACAGACGTCGCAGAAATTGATAATATAGTGTGTTTGGCTATTTTAAATAGTTCCTGTCATATAAGTGTTTGTAAGTTTTGACATTGGAAGTACAAACACCATAGATATTTGTAGTTAAATTGTAAAACTCTGGTCTTGAAAAAAATTCAGAAATGTGTAATTTGTGATTAATTACTTGCGTTCTCATCATGAAATAAGCAAAAAAAATGGTCAGACAATAGATCTCACATTATTTTTCAGTCAATTTTGACATGTCCTTCTTAAAAGAAAACTGAAAACCTCAAAATTTCATTTTCCTAATGTTACTGGTTAGAGACGACTGTGTAACAGGCAATAGACGACGTCAGTTTTTCTGTAACAGTAAGAGACGACATTTTTCTTTCTTTCATCAACACTCGAGTAGATGTAAATACTGCTCTAAAGCCTATTCAACGCCTAGAGAAGTAGTTCAGCATTGTGCGACCTCCCATCGAATGTGCATACAAAGCCCCAGGTAATCAGAAGAATTTAAAGGTTAATACCATATATATGATTGGTGGCTTTTATAGTCTTCTGGTTCCAGAGAATATTTAAAAGGGGTTTTACCTTATTTGAGCATTGCAGAAACTCCAGATCAACCCACTACATCATGAGGAAAAGCCACTGAACATTTACAGTAACAAGATATCCGTAAGACAATAAAAGCAAAGCCACCAGCTCTCTCTTCCTCTTCAAGATGATTGCAAAACTAGGAAGGGCGCAAAGACAAACACAGAACCCCCATAATGAGAAGTACATTAAACAATAGATCAACAACAAGGGAATCACCACCCCTGAACGGACAGCAGCCTAAGCATTTTAAGATCGTTCGAATAACTTTCGTCCCTCCATCCTAAGGAGTCTCCATATGAAATTCGATTGACATCGTGGTTTCAAAGGAGATGTTTGAAAATGTTGACGAACAGACAGACGGATAGAGGCTGGAGTCATTTGTATACTTTCAGGTCACCTCGGAGCCTTCAGCTTTAGTATGCTTAAAACGTGTTTTATTCGACCATGTGTGATATGTGACTTACACTTTGTCGGACCTGGAGCGTATTATGGGCAATTGCGGGTAAAACTTCCCACATTAAAATCTTTTTAATTGTTTGCATACAGTTTGTTTTATGTATGGACTGTCAATTTATGAAATAAAAAGGATATGTCACCACACTCAATTTTTCATAATCTTACATGGAAGTTTTCAGCATTTTACAAATTTTCTGAAAAAAATCCAAGTCCTTAATATTTAGCTAAAATATTTGTAATCGCCATCCAGCTTCTTTATTTTAATTTTGATTATTGCCCATTACCTCAAGCTTTCTAGCAAATGTAAAAAAAATTTTGTTCCCAATCCATGTCACACGATATATTTTGGTTATTCCACCATAAAAGGATTTTGATTTTTAGAGCAATTTATATATAAATTTGATATTAAAAATCTTATTTATTGTTATTATTTCATAGACTATCATTTGACATTTTAGAAAAAGAAACAAATGGGGTCACCAGACTAATTATCTTACAGGTGGGCCAAAGTTATCCCCACCCCCACAAACTTTGAGGATAATTCAATTTAAAAATTTAAGGAGTGTAATTTTTGTCATTTATATAATTCCATATTTCGTGTATGAAGTAGTTTTGCATTACAAGAGGAAAAAAGAAAAAGAAAAAAATAACAATTTGTTATAAGTGCCCACCCTGGAATCGACCCTGGTCCTCTGGTTCCAAAGTCTGACACGCTAAGCACAAGGCCACGATGTCAAGTCGTGCGCATCTTGAAATAACAGTACTTTATCCGAGTATTGGCCATATTCCTGTTCTCATACAGGGTAAATGACATTTCACCCTCAGTCAAAACAGAAGATTCATCGGTGTAAGACATATTTAATAAATCCATCACTGTCGTCTCCACCTGCTACGCTGTCGACAATAACCTGTAACAAAATATCTGCAGTCGTTACACATCTGTAACATGGAAAAATGACTGCAGTACATTCGTTTTGGTTTTAAAAACGCGTTCGTCTAAAGTAAGCAGATTTAAAAGAAAACTCTTTCTTGATCTATGTGATGGACAATGCCATGTCTAATCACATCAAGTCATAAAATGTTCAAAGAAAACGAAAGTGAAAGTACTAAATAAGGATATGAGGACATGTGTAGTAGTAAAATACAGTTTCAAGAATAATAATGTATCATATACACGTTAACTGGATACAGTTGCCATGCTCTACAGGATTGATTAAGTTTAGATAAGTGTCGTGGACAAATATACATAGACAAAATAAGATGCTTGCGGTTTATTGTGTCTTAAGTCTCCCGATAACGATACACATTAAATAGCACAAACCTATATTTAGAAATATTTCGTCTGGGACCCGTAACGCACTGTCGTCCAGAACCACCTTGCGTTGTAACAGACATCCCTAAGCGTGGTATTAGGACAGCACAATTTTGACCACTTGGCTCACTGGCATGGCATAAGAACATTTGGCTTGGCCCACCGTGGTTCAGCTTGGGGATTGAAAGCGTTTTTGCAATCCCTATGCTGAACCACGGTGGGCCCAGCCAAAGACAAACATAAGGCGCCAAACCATCAATTATAGGGTCGAAATGCTTATTTTTAAAAGTAGTCGCTTTTTCGAGAAATGTCATTACATAACTATGTGTAGTAAACGTAATGATTCGAGCATGCATGCCTATAAATCAAACGCGTCTTGTTGCATTCGAATTGCTTGTTTTACGAACCTGTAGACACCTTGTGTACATCAAATGCTGATGTAACACCAAACTTACACCATACTTATACAACTTGGGCTTGTATCTTTGCAATAATGACGTCGTATTAGCGTGACGATGGCGAATTGCAACGCTTGTCTTCACTAAAATTAATTGTCTCACCACAACTACGGTATGAATGCCTGTGTGCTTTATTTTTTATTTAGTGTTTTGTGTATAATAACATCGGCGAAACGTCATTCAAATGGCTTTCGCGCTAGCGGACCGATGTCATATTCATGTCAACATTCCGTAACCAATGGCATGCGAAACTGCATTTCCGATGGATGAGGGTTTGCTAAGAATCAGTCCAGCCTATTGTAGTCAGTTAGTGAAAATCGTCATAACTCTTGAACCTTCTGGGATATTTGGATCAAGTTTTGCATACCTATCTATTTTAATAGTTTGCAGTCACTGGTATGCGAGTGTTCCGAGCATCATTTGGTTAATCTGTGGTCTGTGATCGTGGTATTTTCTAGTATAATCATCGGGTTTTTCAGTAATACAAGTGAGCCGCGACATGAGATTTCCAACAATGTGGCATTTTGAAAAGTGTACACTCAAAAGAGCCTGTGCAGCCTCCATTTAAGCTTAGAAACTCCAGATGATGTTCAGTCAGTAGCTTTACATTCATAGACTTTTCAAACGACTTGCAAAGGCTCTGATCAGACTGTATATATGCGCAGGCTGATCTGAGGCTTTGTTGGTCGCACATACTACGTTGTTGGAAATCTCATGTTGCGGCTCAAATGTCTTTTCCTGTAAAATGTTGAAAGTGTTTCATGGTACAGTTGACACAAACCTCATAAATGCCTGACAAATTTCTGATAAATGACGTTTATTTGCTTGTATTAAATGCTTAGCCATTGTTTGAAAGGTGTATCTTACATTGCAGCTTATGTAATTGCGTCGTAGATTGAACTATGTACCTTATGGCACCTGTGTGCACGCTATGATATAGTATTTTGTCGTCATATATCAGCTGTATAGTTGTTACATGTACAAACTAACTATAAAATGTTACACAACACTAAACTATAAATGTTACAAACTACTAAACTTAACAATGTTACAAACTTCTAAAGCTAGAGTGTCTTGCAAATATAATTATAATCTCGTAGTTACGTTTGAAGTAACTGTCCGGCTATACATGGTGATGCCTATGTGTATGGTGTTACATTTTTGTCCTGTCAGACTAATACTACAGTCATGTATGGTCGATCTTAGTTAAGTCGAAGTCTACGGGTTCACACTTCTCCTTTGTGTTGCCAGGAATTCGATTAAAAATACCTGTTATCAAATTTTCCAGTTTCCAAAAATTATGTGCGCTGTGTGTACTATAAACAACCGTCATTTAGACGGTTCCTTTAAGGATACGCAATACACTTTTATGATAATAAAATAATCAGAAAATATGCTCTCTGGTGTAGACCCAGTTTATTCCAAATAGTGTTCGTCCTACGCAGGTACTTTCAGCTACTTAAGTTCAAGTTGTCGAGCGGTAACTGTTTTCCCGCAGCCCCACGCCCACACACCAAAACATGAATTAGACCATTACAAAGCAACGATATGTCTGCTATTTACTGCACCATTTGCATTCATAAATGCATAAAAATGATAATTTGGAAAGTTATTTGGTAGTATGATATGTTTTATATATACATTATAAAAACGCTATAACAAAAACGTTATTATTGACATACGTGTGTTTGATTGCTAAAAAAGCGTTTCCAAAACAAAGACTAAACCATTTGAGTAAAGTTACATGAGTTATAGTCTTCACTCTGGCACTGTTTGCATTCGTATTGACTAATATAGTTAGAATCACACCTAAACGAAAACGAAGTACAAATAATGGAACTAATCTTACTGTATATCCAGACCCTCATATATGTACAAAAGGGATATGGTGTAGCATTAATCTTTATTAACATGATAGAAAATGAATCGTAATTACCTCTTCAATCCCTGAAGAAATACTTATTGTCAGCACACAGGAGCATTTTTATCTTGCTGTTCACTAATAGAATTTAATAGCACCGTCGAATGTATTTATTAATTATTTATGTAATTAATGCTTATGTTATTAATGCTTTCCCCATATACTGTCTCCTATTATATGGCACATTTAACGGTGTCATGACGGTACAGTTTTTACTATTTGCATTTTTGGGCGTAGTTAATTGCTTTTTGTAAAAAGAAATATATCAGACACGCATTACTCTGATATTCTAAAAGCATAAAAGGAGACAAATTTTAGAGTAAAACTGTCTTTAAAATGCACATAATTCATGAGTATTGCAAAAACAGTTAAAAAGCATTTGCATTGAAACATCAACATGCGTAGAGACAGGTTGCATCTATTTGTTGGTTTGTGTATTGGCTTTAAGTCCTTGTCAACATGTCAGTACGTTTCCTTTCACCTTGTGTTGAACCAGTTATAAACAGACGATAACATGTCTTGCTCAATTATACAGCACAATGCGTCCAGTAATTCTCGAACCAGCGATAATTCGATCTCAAGTATAACACTACCGAGGGGAATCTTTATTGCAATGCTGATCATATACACATAACCATGGGTTCATATTTTGCTCAATCTCAGCTCACGGTTGGTTGTTAATTTTTAAACCAAATTAACTTCAGAATTGTACGTCCAATGATTGATGTGTCTCATTTTTTTAGCTGTTCACACAGATATATTCCGAGTTTTTACTACAACAACTAAACTATCGATTGAGTTTCTCGACGTTGCTTTACTTGGTTACGAAAACAGCCGATTTTCCAGTTTTGTATTTAAATTAAAGACATAAATGCATCTTTAAACTTTCTGCAAAGATCAATAAAATAGTACTTAATGAATATCAATCCGTTTAGGGTTTTTTCTCATTTTTAACGACAATTGTGGTCCTGTGACAATCTCTAAGGGTCTCATTTTAAAGGTCTAAAACGTGTACATGCACTGTATTCATACCCCATTACATGCAATCATTGTAAATGGCTAGAGTACGGCATTTAAATATTCTAAATAGTCATGTCAATTGGTCCACGGGATGTTTAACAAATTAATTTACTCCAGGCGTGTTCTTGTACCAACTACATATTGTATTTTCAGACGGATGGGTCCTATATGCCAAAGTTATTTACGTGTACCAGTAATAAGATACTTCAAAATAGAAACCTGTTGTCCAGGTTGGGCGGCTGATGCCAGCGGAAAATGTACTATAAGTAAGTAGTCGCCAAGCTCGGCAATCCGATAATTAATTAAATTAATTATTATTGATTCATGGCAAAACATAGATTTTGAACAGGGTTATACAGATTTATGAAAAATATGAAGGAAGATACATGATCACAGTGTTACCAGATGAAAAGTTAACTTATCCATAAAAGTAACCTAGCCATTGATAAGCCTAGTTTATATGTACATCTGAAACAAATGGGCTAAAAATGTTACGTATAGCATCAGCGAGCAGTGAGTGCTAGTTTTAGATGTGCTTTAATAAACAAAGGACCTAACTAATTTTAACTTTCGTAATATAATAGTCTGAAGTCCAAGATGATACCCAAAGTTTGAGTTAAGACTATATAGATAGAATAATTCAACACATCCCATGATTTGAGCTTAAGCATCAGAAAACAAGACAAAACATAGATTGATTAAGTCTTCAATTTTTGAGTTATCACACATACGCAGTGGCGTAGCCAGAACGCCGATTAAAATACGCACATCAAAGGGAGACTACTGGATCAAGCAGCGATTCTCTTCAATTGCGTCCCTTTTCGAAATTGGAACTTCTCTTAAAGGAAAACATTGCTCCTAGAGGGAGCGATTTCTTTCCTTTAAGAGCATGGAAAATCACTTTTATCACATTAGGTGACCTCACTTGAATGTTACTATCGTATTACGCACTACGCAATAAGAGGTACGCCAATAATACGTTATATCTCAACATTTTTTTTTTTTTCAGGAAAACAGAAGAACTTCCTTCCATTGCCCAAGGACAGGCGCCCGAACTTACTGCCAACAATGGCGCTGGCATCCAACCTCAGAATGGCCATGTTGCAGAAAGCAAAAGATGCCATGGCAAGAAAAAGGTTAGTGCTGTAAGCGCTTTGTTGCGCGAAGAATGTTTTTTTCCTTTTGGGGGGGGGGGGGGGGGCGGGGTTCGACCTGGTGACACTCAAACCTATCTACGTCACTACAGAGACTAGCAACAACAATGGAAATTGGCATGTAGAAAGTTTAACGATGTGACTTTTAAAATAACGAGTCACAAACTTAAGGTGCTGCGCTTACGTTCGTCTACTATATTACTAGATATTCTGGCAACAAGGGCCATTTCGTGCATAGATTAAAGGCTCTACAAAAAGAGTACTAATTTTACTGAACTGTTTTTTTTTTCGGTCATCAACTTGGGTACTATTAATTGCAGTCTATTCTTAAGAGTACTGTGCTCATGCCAAATGTCAATTTTTCTCCATATTTCACCAGTAATTAATTTGATATTATATATTTATCATAACCTCTTTTTCAAAAGTCAATGTCCATGGGTCTACCCTCTACGTTAGACGCGATGTATCAAACTGTTACTTGCAAAGTTTGCGTGTCAAACTTTGACTAGCAAAGTTTGTGTCGCTGTGCCAAAAGTTTCTTGGTGTTGTGACGTCACGATGTCGCAGAGGCGTCGACTGAATGTTCAAACACTGGGATCCATACTGAAAATATAATATATTAGAAGTGTTTTGAATAAGAAATTCAAAACAACATAAAATAAGAACACGTTTACTTGGGTGCATGTAACTGTCGTTTGGCCATAGTAACTGTAAACCGGTATCCAGAAAACAATGGTGTTACAGTGAGTATCCAGTAGAAGTAAAACTGGTGCATTTTTAAAAAAATGCTATTAAGCATTATACATAGGACCTGGTTAAGATAAACAAAAATTGAGCGTTGAGCGTAAAATTGTAAGTTATTTCTAACCCATCCGTTTTAATATATGTTTTGATGTTGAAAAGAACCCTCTTATAGAGACAATTCTTTTTGAGTACCCACAACATATGTTTTTGGTTGAGAAATAAGAAAATTGCTTTTTATGCGCACTCTTAACAAAAGGCTTAACTTTTTCAGTTATGCTTCAAATAACCGCTTGAACTTGTTTTTAAAAGAAAAGGTGAAATATTCGCAAAACCCCATATTTGAGACTTACAATTTAGAAAAAAATGAAGTGACAATACAATAGTCTTTCATTTAATATATTTGAATTGTTTTGTTGTGACCTCTTTTACTTTGTTATAGGGCGATGATGGCAGCAGCAAACATGGCTAGAATGGTGAGGATGAGAGACGCACCCAAGTTTATGAGACCACCGATGTCACCTTTACCTTTTATAATCAACAAAATAAAATCCAAATTGATGGCAAAACCAGGAACTAAAGTCACCTTCCTGAGGTTCCCTAAACCGCTCATTTCCCCAGTTCCACGGCCTGTGCCCAGACCACCCATGAAACTGCACATGATAAAAATAATCCGAACCAAACCAGTTTCAACACTATTTACTCCACGGAACAGAATGATGCCACCCCCAAGAAACCCAATGTTGCCTCCGAGAAACATGCCAATGATCTTCCCACCAAGAATGCCCACGATGAACCCACGCAGAATGCCCATGATGTCACCTCCCAGAATGCCCATGATGTCACCTCCCAGAATGCCCATGATGTCACCTCCCAGAATGCCCATGATGTCACCGCCTAGAATGCCAAGGATCTTCCCACCAAGAATGCCCATGATGCGTAGACCTTTCCCAATGATGCCTCGCCCTCCAAGACCCTTCAGACCGTTTCCAATGATTCCAAGACCTGTACCCACTATGGTAATGTCCAACCGCATGCAAAGCATGGGTTTCCGACCAATGCCAAAAATGCACTTCAACGAGCCCCAAATCCCACAGATTCCAAACGCCCCACAAGCTGAACCAACCTCACCAGCTCACATTCCTCCAGACTACCCAGCTCACAAACCATTCCCACAAATACCGGTGTCACATGATCAAGAGAATATGGAGAACCCACCTGTCGTCCACTTCCGGCCGCCAGTACCTCAGATGCGAGAGGGAATACTACCGGAAGAAGAACAACAAATGATGCAAGTTGACTTGCCACATGATCCTGTACAGATGCCTGATCTCATTGTGGAGGAGGGACCAATGAATAGCGGTAAGTCTCATTATCTCTTGTCATTGACGCGATGGTGATATACGTTAGTAAACTTCCACTGGGCGCGTGTTCGATTCGAGCCTGTTCCATTAGCAAATTGTGGAAATGGATTGGATTTTAACTCCCAATCAGCAGTGTCTTTTACTGTTCTTTCACAAACTCTCCGTCGACCGAGCTACTTGCGGAATTCCACCATTGCGTGAGGGATGTTGATATACTTTGGATACTCGGTTGCTTCTAAAAGCAAAAAAGGCAAATTAGAGACCTTGCCACTGAGCTAGAATCCCAGTCAAACATGGACCCTTCGGATATTCTAGACTAAGTGTCACGAAATAACTAGATGTAGATGGTTGAGTTTCAATATGTCCCCTAGGCATTATGTGCATTGACTTCGATTGAGGAATATGGTTGAATGACCTTGAGGAATATGGTTGAATGACCTAATACATACTGCTGGGGAGGGGGTTAACTCTACCACTATTCAGTGTGTTTATGAGCAGAGTCTTAATGGAATATGCATGTTTCCTGTCTTTTGTTTGCTTCCAATGATACCTACGACAAATCGTTAACTAAAACAAAAAATACTCAGAGCTTGAAGCACATGAAACACTGAAAAGAGCGGCTTCAGCAAATGCAATATTGAAACACTATAAAAATTCTTCTTTAATAAGTGTAAAACGCCATGCGATGGTTCTAAGCTTTTTTAAGCTAACCTTGTGCTGAATATATTTCACCATCGCGCGAACTTCCACTGAACGCGTGTTTGATTCAGGCCTGTTCCATTAGTACTGGCCACGAATGGATCGGGTGTTAGCTCCCCAGCAACAGTGTATTTTACTTTTCTTTCTCAAACTTCCCGTCGATCAAGCTATTTCCATATTTCCACCATTTCGTGAGCGATATTGATATACTTTAGATACCGGATAGCTTCTAAAAATGAAAAAAAAATAGAGACCTTACAACTGAGCTGGATACTGGCTTGCATCTGAAAACAAAATTGCCAAATAGAGACCTTACCACTGAGCTAGAATCCAGATAAAACATAGATCCTTCAGGTATTCTTGGCTAAGCGTGACGAAATAACTAGATGTAGATGGGTCAATTTCAATATGCCCCTAGGCATTTTGTGCATTGACTTCAATTGAAGAATACGGTTGTGTGACCTATACATACTGCTGGGAAGGGGATTAACTCTACCACTTTTCAGTGTGTTCATGAGCAGCTTTTACTGGAAAATGCATAATTTTTCCTGTGTTTTATTTTCTTCCAATGGATCACCTATGTACAAATCGTTAACTAAAACAAAAAATACTCAGAGCTTGAAACACATGAAACACTGAAAAGAGTGGCTTCAGCAAATGCAATATTAAAACACTATAAAAGTTCTTCTTTAAATAAGTTCTGTAAAACGCCATGCGATGGTTTTAAGTTTTCTCAAAAGACAACCTTATCATGTACCACACTACTCTCCGATTTTATATCCTATTAACACGCATCAATCGAGTTTAAAGTCTGCATTTTCAACAAGTGCGTAAAACAGTGTGGGTCCTGATAAGATGACTTCGATAGAAGTGATCTAATATGGATTCACAGAGTTTTCAAGACTTTTAAATCGACAAGTCTTAATAATTCTTTCTTATTTCAAATTGATAATTTTACACCCATTTTACGCTTTTGTTCTGTTTACAGTGGAATTCATTGAAGGGTTTATGCTTCAAATTAATACTTCGATTTTCATTGAACTTTTGAAACATCATATTCATCCAACTACTAGCTCCATCATAGTTTGAATCAATCGATAGTTGGCATACGAGAACAGAATTGGTAGGGCCCGCATCCCAAAATGCTACACACCAAGACACAAGGTCATTGACCTCTCATATTATGATTCAGCTTTAGCCAGGTGTTGCATGTCTTCTTTGCCTGATAACTTAACATGCACGACAGCAACAAGTTTCATATCATTGGCAGATAAAGATGGAGAAACTTTTTTTTGTTTGTTTTGTTTTATTTTTGTTCGTTCAGAGTAAAGATGAAGGTGGTATTTTGTAGTACAACAAGCAACAACAGAAAATCATATTATAAAATTATTTTTGTGCATTTTATTGATGTTTTGCTGTTAGTGTGTGTGTTCCGTGTCTCTTCCTCGCTGTCATGGGTTATTCTGCAGTCTGTGATTATGGCATTTCCTGGTCATACTAACTGCAAGATACTGTCCTGCCAGCCATAGTGACAGTGACGTCCTGTTTTGTTTACAAAGTAATCAGGGACTTCAAAGCGATAAATCACTTGTGTATTAATACACAAGTGAGCTATCGATTCGCGTTAGCTCAAGTGGAGTGTACAAGTTAATGTTTTACTTAACAATTGTAAATAAAATATTACGCCATTGTCACTTTTGGTTTGCACGACAGTACGCTGGTTGGTTTTGAAATGGCTATTCAAAACGTTCATCACAAAAACAAATTGTTCAAGCGATAAGTGTGTACTAAGTGTCCCTGTGCGTGTGACTATTGCACTTCATACTATTTCGTTCTGCTGAAAGTCACAGACATATCCATCTATCTTGTCTGATATATTACTTAATGACTCCTATACCTCTTTAATTGGTGAACCCATTTTAACCGTGGTACACAAAAACTACGTTGTAACCCTTTCTACATTGAGCCTTTGTATTATAATGGATTTTTTTTTCTGGGTGTATCCTGGGTCAGGTGTGGTGCTTGATTGTATCGATTCCTGATATTTGCCCTCTTTCTTACTATGATACATCAACCTCGGATGAACCATTATATATTATATTGGGGCGTGAGGTTATAATTTTAAGTTATATTGTATTTTTGTCTGAAGATATTTTTACCTTAACAAACATCGTAAATATTGATGAAATGCCTTATTGTGTGGCAATTTTTATCTAAGTATTCACTGTTTGTAAAGGTACTAATTTCTAGTATACAAATGGTTTCATTGGTTATACAATGCTCTTCACTATAGTCACATTAGTGTAGATAATATAACGGTGTCCTTTGAGCTCACGGATTTCTTTGTGAGCTAGTTAGGTCCAAAAAACTTACACACTATACACTTTCAGTTCTTGTTTTGATTGTGCAGTACTTAGTTGTGTTTCTAGTTTTGCAATCATCTAGCTGGGGAAGAGCGAGTTGGTTGCTTCACTTTAATTTCCTTTTACTGTCATGTGACTTGTAGCGTTCTGCGTCTGTTCTGCGTCTGTGCCGTTGGATGATCTTTTGTTTGATATTGTGGCATTATCTGGTCATACACACTTACTCTTGGGTATTCTTTGCATACAAAAAATAAACTTTTTCTAAGAACATACAGTAAACATGAGATGGTGGTGAATTATACGCACGTGCATCACGTGACCACAGCATTCGGAAAAGTCCGCCACAATGCGAGAATCGAATCATGGCTCGGGTGTATGCGAGCATTACGCGTAGTACTATGTACCAAAAAGCTCCATTTTGTTAACTGGCGTATGGAAAATTAGTTCTGTAGCATGTGGTTTCAGCTCTATAAAAATCGATTATTCTGATTATCTGAAAAGTTTAATCAGCAGAATAAATGAAGTTTATGTTTTCTTCAATAAAATATCGCTATAGCGATATTTTATTGAAAAAACATAAACTTCATTTAAGCGGTTTGTTTTGCTGCAATCACACTTGTTATTGTGTTAAACATGGATTCTGTGACGTCAGCGTCACGTTATATAGCTTCAGCGTCACGTTATCACCCGCGTTATCAAATTAGATCCTCAATGTACATCCGTGGTTTGGTTCAACGGAATTTTGCGGAATTGGCCGTGGCAGTTCCGATTGGGGACCACAGTTTTGTAGTGTCTTCTATATAGTTCCTGAAGATAGTTTTTTTTTTATACAGTCAACCCTCTTTATAACGACACTGTTTGTTCCAAGCTATCTTTGACGTTAAAGTGAATTTGCTGTTATAAAGAATTCTGACCATTACCAGATTTCAACATAATAATCATTTGGTAAAAGAAAATAAGGCTCAAATGAATTAAAATGCTATTATTCCAAATGTATACATCAGTTCAATTTAATATTGCATCAAAATGCACAAAGCTTCCCACTTATCAAGTGAGACAAAAACCCGTTCATGCAAAAATACCTTGTTCTGATCACAAAATTGTCTGGCATATGGTAACAATTCTGTTATAATGAATTTATTTTCAATAGAAATTGTATATCTGTTCCCAGAAGTTACAATCGGTGTCGTTAAGTGAATATTCTGTTACAAAGAGGGAATTTTAAAGGAAACAGATCCGTTCCCAGCCATTTTATGTTGGATATTGAATATTCTGTTATAACGAGTGACGTTATAAAGAGTTTTGACTGTATTTACAAACAGTGCATACCCTAGAGCCCAATTATTTTGGCCAGATTAGAAGGAATAAAGCATATTGTGTGATCCAGTGTCAAACGCTGCTATCACATATCACGATAAACACATTCTGTAAGTCAGTCAGTCTTTCCTGTTTGACATATTAATTTTTCACAATCCAAATAAATCTCAGTACATGCCATCTCCGTGGAGCAAAGTTTGACAAGATTTACCAAGGTTTCAGAAATTATTTGGACCTAGGCATTATTTGTATAGCGGTAAGCTTGATTTGCGTAACTTGTGTCATGAATTTTTGTCATTCACTATTTGGAAAGTATAGTAGTCCAACTTGCTCCTTGCAAACTAACTTTCAATATTCTAGCTAGTGTCTGCAGCTGAGGAGGCTGTTTTGTCCAAGACAGGGTTTCTCGCATCGATGCACATTTTCATTTTGATCGGTCGAGGTGTATATCAGTTATACGCATTTGGGTGTAGACATGGGTTCCTCTTTCATTTATAAACCGATATGAACGAACAGAAAGCGCGTTTTATCAAAAAATGACCAATGCGTTCAGGAATCATGAGATAAAATTGTATTACATGTACATGTATATGCTATAGCAGGGGGGGGGGGGGGGGTATTTGTCATATTCATATTATAATTTTGGAGCTCAAGAAGCTATCCATTTGCAACAAGTTATCCCCTTTTTCCCTGTTACTCAGCAGCAACCGTCTGCTCTTTAGGTTTTCTGTTGATTATAATGTCTTTGTGTCCTAATTGGTTGGCATTTAGTTTGTTTTCTCAGAAAATACGCCACGGCTCCCTGTTTCTCAGTTTTCTAAAACCTCTCGAAGGGCCTTGCTTGTGGAAAGTTAGCCTGGGTTCTAGTCTGATCTTTTATTCTTCTTTTTTATTTTGCTGTTTCTTGGTCAAAAAGGTCAATATTAATCGAAATCAATAACGGACTACCGATACCTTTGATGTGGTATCTTTTTATTATCTTATTTTTTATGATATTAACATAAGAAAGAAAGTATTGCCACAATATTGACGACTGGACCCAGGCTAGTGGAGAGTAGACTAATAGACTAAGTACAGTTTAGGCAAAAACATATGATGAACACGGATGTCAGTGACACACACTTTCATCACAGTTTTATGCGTTGAATACATTATAATAATAATGTGGCTCTAACATACCGTATACAGAACAAAGTCTTGTTAAAGATGACATTTTGTTAAGAAAGTAAGACCACATGTCGACATCAATGTTCCGCCTTGGGCTACTGCAGTCCAAGTTTTACTACATCAAGTGGTCAATCAAATGTGGTACAAGCTTACCAATGCACTATATTGTCTGACCGATGTTAAACAGCATAAACATCATAAACATGTAGCGACAGATCGTGTTTGAGCATTGTCTTTGATTTAGACCTTCTCTCGAGAAAACCTGGTTTGTTGCATGCGATGCGAGCAACAAAGGTGCAGACCAGACTGCGCATCTGCGCAGTCTGATCAGTGCCTTTGTTGTTCGCTGTCTGAAAATTATAATAGCTAAACGTGCAGTATTCGCAAATCTAATATTTTATCGAGCAAGCTAGATTTGGCACTTTCTGGTCTTAAACCTTGAAAACTGGTTTTCCCGTGACAAAGCCCGTTTTATGTGGACAACAATGAGTCAACCCTCAATAAAAATAGTACTTACCATATTTACGACTATTCTAGACTCATACAAGCTTGTGCCTTCGCGGATCTATTCAGGATACTCGCTGCACACACGTCTAAAGTATATGAATGTTTAAACCAACATACAGATATCTAGTTCTATTGGGCCGCTGAGCATGTAGGTACAAGATGGATTTATCCATCAGGTGATAAGTATACTTTGTGTGTGAAAGAGGTCAGTTGTAGACATATTAAACAAACTATTAAGCATAGTAATTTTATGTACATAGAGACAGATACATATTGCTGGCCGCTTCTGGTTCAGATGATTGATATAATTGAATAATCTATTAAAGGACCAAACGATGGAAAAGGCAAAAGTGCAATTAACATTTGGAGGATCAAATACAGACGATTCGACAATTCAGGACCTGTTCACTTTCACTGCCAAACACCTCAAAAAACCAATACCTCAGTGCAAAGCATGTTTCAAGGACTCCTGAATATTGAGGTGTGTGGGTACAACACAAAGTATCTCCAAAACCATTCAACCTTTTTGTTGTGAAACTTTCACAGAATATTTCTAATGCATAAAACTTTCATTTGAACCCATAATAACAAAAATAGTCACATGACCTTTTGCGGCCACTTTGGAATCCATAATAAAAACATGAAAAAATGCCTATAAACAACTTTTTTTATGCAAAAATAGATTAACTTCGATCTAAACCAAGCTTCAAACATCAGGATTTATTCTGATATATTATTTCATCAGGATCAAATCAAAATATAGCAGTTGTATGGCTTAATGCATCCTGTATGTCTTTCCCTTAGTCGTGTTTTCGTTTTTTTTGACGTCTGCGACATCTAATGACATTACAAACATTTTTGCAAATTCCATTCTTGTACATTGCGTAGTCACTTCTTCATACGATATCATTATGTCCCCAGAACATATTGAAATAAAGAACAAAGATTTGCGTCCCTTATAACAGTTAAAAATAGACAGCTATCAACTGTGCCCACATTCAAGGGGATATGTTTAATGTCGGTCGTATGTCCATATGTTAAACTGAACCCCTGTTATGCTTAGGCTTGATTTTCACATAAAATATGTATTTTAATTTCACTCATAAAACGGATGTGGGAAACTGTATCTTTTCTGATTGTATAATTTACTCTTTTGGCCCATAAACGTAACCTGCGTTTCTTGAGTCTTTAGCAGGCTCATCAATCGAAAAATTACATCGGCATCATAAAAAAGACCAGTGACGGTCATTGTTGCAAATGAGCCTAACCAGCATCACTGTGTTGTGTCCTTCAGCAAGACACATTTACCCTTGCTTAATACTGGTTTTAACCCAAGAAGACCCGTCCCAATGTTGACTTGGGTGTAAAGAATCAAATCAAACAAACAAAAACATTGTTGCACATGCTTAGTATTAAGTTACAAAATTTTGCTTTTGTACTGATCAACATTGTCTGCATGTGTATGCGTTTATTTCTACAGGTAATTTTGAGGATGAACCCCTGTCTTGCATCCGTGTGTTAGAGTCTGCAGTCAAGAATTGTCTCAAACAGAACAAGATAGATGTCCCAGATGTTATGACAGCTTTTGAACCTTTCAATGACGATACGTCCCGAGTTCTTTGCGAGTAAGAATTTCTTCAAATTATTGATTTCCTGATATACAAGGATCATTTGTGATCACAGTAATTTTGCATGGATATCATGAATTTCATACGATTCCCGCAGCAAGACACTTCATAGGGATGGGGAATAAAAACAACAAAACTATCATCAACAAGACCACTGCCTGAGAACGTCAAACAGCAGCCATTGAGCAATATATATTTTCAATATATGTACAGGTCTACTCTTTACATATAATATTGTAAGCAAATATTTATTTTGATGCAGAGAAGAATATCATATTTAAAAAAATGCATGCTTTACATCGAAAACAAAAACATGCGGTTTAACCAAGTTCCTCCGTTTACCTCATAAAATAAAATTTGCGCTATATTTGAATTTGATGATACCATTTGTTAGTTAAATATTTAGGGACCACATCCATCTATAATTACAGGAAAGAGACCACTATATTTGAATGTGTAAACACAGCCCTCAAAGAGTGTGTCAACAGCCCAGATGAAGCAACTGCACGTGGTATGCTTCAAGAAACCACAACAACTGTCAGAGACATGTGTGAAATGAGAGAAATAAGTGGTAAGGTAGTTTAACTTACTAATTCTATCTTTACTGACGGGCAAAAGAAACAATACACTATATTTGGTCAGGCTAGACATGTGGTTCACAAAGCTGTACGAGAAATCCATGACCAGAACCTTGAGCAAAGCATCAGGGTTATTTGAATTAATCGATTGTTGTTTATCAGAGCTTATTGGCTAATATACATGAATATTTTAACTGCTGTCACTCATTTTATTTGCTTTTGAGTAATTTATCGAAAATTTTGCATGTAGCTATTCTTTTGTCCGTCAGTATATTTAACATTTTAAAACTTTTCATTTGGACTATTTGTGGCTATAATAAGAAGTTTATTACTTGCGTATTTCACAAAGAAGCGACTGTTTGCACATTTAGTTCCAATTGAGCTCTATATTGCAAATTAAAAATATATACGATTTGTTTGCTCTGGTTTTGGTATTTTACTTTTCTTTTTTTTCTTTTCTAAATGATATATATGAGGTTTACAGTTTTGGAAAATGTTTATTATTGCTATATTTTTCTTATTAGCTAATCCATTGGTTGAATTATTTTTAACATTTTGATATTTGCACATCTATCAATAATCTTAACAATTGTCTTGCTTCACCCAGATTTATCCTTTTCTGATTACAGTGAAGATCTTAATCAGGTGGCTTCTGACAAAGCCACCTGATCGGGATCCACACTGTTACTACTCTGGTTGAATATACATGCTTAAAACTGTAATGATGTAGATTAACAGGAGAAACATTGGGGAGGCTTATAGTCCATGAAAATATTCAATATGATAAAGGTTAATATGTATACTACACCATATCAAAAGAGGTTTGCATTTTATGAACTTTCAATGTACCTGGTGGTTAATTTTAGGGTACAGTCAGGTAAATTCGGACATCAGGTAAATTCGGACACACATTTGCAAACAGTGTAAATCGATATGAGATGGCTCCTTAAGTTGGGTAAATTCGGACATCAGGTAAATTGGGACACACATTTGCAAACAGTGTAAACCCAGATGAGACGGCTCCTTATGAGCCGTCTCATCAGGATTTTTGATGTTTGCTAAGTTAATTTATTTTTATTCCAATATTTGAAATATGAATCAAACAAATGCGTAAATCCGTAAATGCCTACCATTGGGCGTGGAAGAGTATATCATTGAAGTTGAAGGTCGCTGTCCGAATTTAGCTGTCTTTCCAAATATACCCGACTTTACCCTATTCCGCTACAGTAGCGACAGATCCAGTGGTTGAAGAACCGGTAGTTGATAGCAACAGCACTCTTGAAGGGGCTGAGAGTAACATGGACACAAGCGTTAACTTCCTTGACACGGAAGTCCCTATAGATGTTGTTGAAGAAGTCCGTAAGTTTGGTACCTTAAGGGGATAAATCTTTCAAAAGCTCTAACTTGCATGAACATTTTCATGCAAGTAAGAGATTTTGAAAGATATATCCCCTTAAATAGCCTGCATGAAAACTGCTTCAACATTAAACTAACAGACGCCTATTGCATTTAATAACGGCTTACTAAAATTCTAATGCTACGCATATAGAAGGTTTTAGTGTGAAAATTATAATATTAAATATCCACTTGTAGTGTCTCGTCATTGCTTTTGGTGTTTTTGTTGAGAAAATTTGAAAGTATTGCCTACATATAGCGTATCAATATGTACTAATGACTAGTTTTGTCCATTGAATATATACTTTTATGATATAAATGTTGTGCCTTCATTCAACTATAATATAATTATATCTATGTATATTCTACACAACTATCAAATTATTTTTGAAAATGGGGTATGCGTATTTAACATTGTTGGATAGGTGAATTTATATGAATTGATAGTAGAATAGTGTAAATGCTGAGCGCATTGCTTGTTGTCGTTGTTTAAAGAATGTTAAAGCAAAATTGCCTTGAAATAGTTTTATGACTTGGTTTAGACGTATCCAAAAATTGATTAAAATTCAGGTTTTTAGTGTTATGAAGGCAGGTGTTAGGGGTCATGAAAAAATGTTGCGTCTTCCATTATAACAGACTCAATCGACCTGAGTTTGGTGTTTCCGATTGTGAAAGTTCTTTCATCTTAAAGTGAACTATTTCTTCCCCATGTGGAAGGGAAATATTGAGTTTTGGCTTCACCCAACTTTCTCTCAATCTGCACACCCAATCGTCTGCCAGGAACTATATATCAGTAACTAATCAAACTAATTTCAATAATTTCAATTTCAGTATGCATGATAATTAATTTAAAGGGTTGTTATCCTGTATGTTTCTAATACTTGAGTTACTGCCTTCAACTTAGCGAGAATAGGCAGTTGGAAGGAAAATGCTATATTTGCTTTTTGTGCAATGAATTACAGTTTTCTTAAAACATCCCCCTGACACCCTTGGGTGAGTTAAAATGTATTTTTTATTTTGCAATTTCTGAGCCAGTTTTCTATATTTTAATCCAATTTGCGCATGAGAAATACAAGTTATAAAACATATCAAATGGAATTCGAAAGCATGAATCAGATTCCCTGGGTGGACTATAGGTAAGAATGAGGCAAAAAATCATTGTTTTTTTTATTGTGGTCATGCTGCATATTATTATTATTATCATTATCATTATTATTATCATTATTATTATTAAAGGAGATGAAGTTTAAAACATTATGCAAATTTGCATGGCCCTTAACTACAAGGATAGCTCTATGTGGCTGGACAAAGTTCGAACTTTATCCAGAAAAAATGTTATGTTGAATATTGAATTGAATTGGCAGAAGAATAAGATAATATGCAACCATTTTTGCCCAAAGGCACACTTTTGATCTGTGGGGTGGGGTTATTGGTCAAATACTTTTCGCAAATGTGGGTCATATTGCATATCAAAATTAGGAGAATAAAGTGTTAGACAACGCATAAGCAACCATTGGACCTTACACACAGCTCTGATCTCTATGTGGGGTTTATTGGTCAAATGATAAAATTGCGTTCTTTGCCTATTTTTATTGGAAAAAAAATATCCCAAGAACCAGATGTATCGCCTAGAAAAACTCAAGCCAAAATGGGCAATAACAAATTCTGCTGATGATCTCCAAATTCAAACTTGATCTGTTACCCTTCTGTAAACATTGAATGAAATTGATGCATCCCTTCAAACGCTGTTGATGAGAAACCAAAAGTAAGGCAAAACCTAAGTAAAAAAGAGCCATTACTCAGTCATAATTTTGCGGATGACCTCTAAAGTCGAACTCGATCTGTATTTTTCAAAAATGTTTTACCCTTCTGTAAACTTTGAATGAATTCAATGCATCCCTTCAAAGGTTATTGATCTAAAATAAAAGTGTAACGCCTAGGACGGCGACGATATCGACGACACCGACGACGCAGACGGACACATGGTCTTTATGTGTCTGCCATGCTTCCCAGGTGATACAAAAAGCATGTAGAAACTAAACAAATGATGTACTACATTGGCGTAGCTCCCATAACGCAGTTACGCACGTGCGTAATAAGTTAGAAATATTCAAGGGAGGTCGCCATAATGTGGTAAAAGTGATTTTCCATACCATAAGGAACTGCTCTTAAAGGAAAGAATTCGCTCCCTCTGGGAGCAAATTCTTTCCTTTAAAAGAAGTTCCCATTTTAAAAATGGGGCGCAATCGAGGAGAAACCACTGCTAGATCCAGTGGTCTCCCTTTGATATGCGTAACTTTTTCAGAGTTCTGGCTACCCCATTGCACTACATATTTGATTGGCTTAAGGTTTGTCATATTTACATTAACAAGAGATCAGTGTTAGGAAAAAGGCTACCAGTAAAGATATATTTTAACAGTCTGTGGTATCTCTCTAACAGCATGTGCTAGTTTGTTTATTCAACAGATGTGCATCTGAACTATTACATGAATTTAGGTACATTGGTTGAGTTTATATATTTACTACAATCAAGCCCTTATGTTATATAATATATTAATTAAGTATGCAAAGCTGGAAATATTTGTAGGCTTTTCCGTGTGTTTTGTTGTCGTTGTTGTTGTTTTGTTTCGTTTTGCTTTCTTGTGGGGGCAAATGTATTTTTTGTTGTTTTATTGTTTGCATCTTTATTCATACATACATACATACTTGGCATGGAATTGAATTTCTTGCTGAATCTAAGGCAAGGGCTTGGTACGCATTTGGTGAAGGGATTGCTTTACTGCTATATCATTTGGCTAATCTTGATCAAGTAACATATAAGTTATACCAAATAAATGAAGAAACCAGCTACATGCAATAAGACTAAACATGAAATGTCACAATCACAGGATACACTTACTCATGGCACCAAGAAGAAAAAGACAAATGTAAACCATCAAGACATATAGAGTAGAAAAACGAATAAAATTAATCAAATGAGAAAATATGCCTTATAAACGCAACGATCACAGTTCAAAAAAATGCATAGCACTCTGTAGATAACACAACAGGACCCGCGGTTATAAAACATTTCGCATGCTCTAAGCAACTGAGTATGAAATTTATCAGGCTCATTAATGTTAAAATGCCAACAAACTTATTAGCATGACAAATATAACATTTGAGAGTCTTAAGGCATGAAACTTCTTTATTTGTCAGTACTTTAGCTTTTATGAGCAGTGGAAATTTCGTGCTCAGTTTAGTTGAGCATGAAAAGTTATAATTTGGGGTCCAGAACACAGACAAAGGCGCGCGCATAAAAGGAAGAATAAAATAGTAAACACACCAGCTCTCCCTTCTTCAGCGAAATAATTGCAAAATTAGAAAGGTTGCTAGATACACGCACTATACAGTAAAACCTACCATAAGCGGCCACTCAAAACTAGAAAGACAAAGATCTTACTGACACATTGTAGCTTAACGAAGGTCGAAAGTATTGCATAATGCTCCCCATAATTAACATAGTAATGCGTTACTGATTTTAGTTCTTTTTTCTACAATATAGCAAAAACAGCCGTTGCTTCAGCAAAGGAAGAAGTCATCAAGGACGCAGCAGCGATGCAGGAAGCCATAAAGCACGAAGTCCACGTGCAGGAAGTAGAGATGAGAGAATACTACCTACCAATAGTGATTGGGTCTGGAGTAGGATTTATCATTCTTGTCCTGACACTGTCCCTCGTGATCTGTTGCTGCTGTAAGAGGAAGTTAAAGAGGAAGTTAAAGATGGCAAAGGAAGCCGAGAAACCACCACTTCAAGGTAATATCAAATTCATCTCGCCCATTTGACCCATCTATTTATTCTACGTTTAAAGCTTTTAAATCTCTTGTTCCCTTAGAACAAAGAAGGTGTCGACAGACCTGCGCATCGAAGCAGTCTTGTAAGCACACGCGTTATTCGTTTTCGGGACGTACATTTTGTAAGTAAACAGCATAGACCAATGAGATGCCATATTTTGTCACAATGAACAATGAACCAACACACATTTATTGTATCAAATGGTCACTCTCACAAAGACAAAAAATTGGTTTTCAAGACCAATTATCGCTTAATGCAGGTCAAAAGTATTGCAGAATGCCCCAAGGGGAGCATTCTGCAATACTTTCGACCTTTATCAATCTACCAAACGCCATTAAAACAATTGTTTTGTCTGTTTTGAGTGGTCGTTTCACACAGGTTTTACTATTAGGTTTAAATGGATAGTTTATAGCTGTTATGTAGATTCAGTATAACTAATAAATACTAAGCAAAACGTATATTGAAACGACCAGTAACTGCCTGTAGAATGTTATGATACATGCCTATTTGTTTTATTTCTTTAAAACCTCCGTTAATTAAATAATTATTAACTTCGTACCCAGCAATCACTCAATATAGGGCCAATACTATATGACATTGATAGGATATGAGCCAGTGCAGGAGATGTCCAACAATGTGGTATGTGCGACTCCAGGGGGGAGGGGGGTACTCTAATTTTTTCCTCATACGTATAGACTTCGAGCTAAAAAAGGTCCTGCTCCCCCCCCCCCCCCTAGGGAATTTTGCAGACATATCCTATCTTAACGAAAAATTCAAGCCGCATCTTTTAAGAGATGTTTGCACTCTGTGCTCCGGGGCGTTAGTCTCTGACAGCCTGTTACATATGTTACTGTAACAAACTAAGGAAAAAATCAAAATGAAAGTTTGAGCTACAGAAAGAAGACATTAAACCATCTAATTATTCAAATTTCTTATGTAGTTTGCAAGCTGGATGCCTAAGCTACAAAAAAGCAGCATTTTCAATAAAATTACAGCCTTCAATGGTGTTATATGCGTTACATAGATTAAATTTCTCTTTGAAAGTTGAAATCGTGACAAACATCATTCCATTTTACAGACGATTTGCGCATTTTTACAAGTGTTTTTAATCTTAGTTTACTAAAATACTCATTTGACTAGTAGAAAAAGCAAAGTTTGCTTTTCTATCTTAAATACATAGTTTTATATGAGCTATTAAACAACCCTATCCCCAATTTTAAGTATCCAATTTTGGTATCTATTATTGAAGAAAAATTTATAAAAATATTTGGCGCTCTTGGATATCTTACATTTTTGGCACTGTCTTGCTAATGCAATAAAGAATCATACATTTGCAAGTTTGACATCAGGATCAGAGCACTTATTAAAAAATGTAACGTATGTTACATGGCATAATGAATGAGCAAGGAAATTTTCTTGGAAGTAAGAGATGATATTTCAGAAAAATACCAATTTTCACTTGTTTTCCTATTAATCTCTAGCCTCTAGTGCCTTAATCTTAGTAATTACAGTCATTGCTGATAACAAGCCCATGGAATTGTGTTACCTATGTTATATATAACCTTTTTTTCACATATTTCCCAATGTCTATAATATTAAAATATATAGACATATAGATAGAAAATAAATGTTCTCATTTCAATGACATAATTTAATAAATATTCCTATCAAATAAAATTATTCAAAAACAATCTTTATTCAAGTCACCCTCACAATGTCTATCATTGTGTCTGCTTCTATGGCAAAATAATTACCAATTTCTTCACAACCGGTAGAATCATGGCATAGTATTTCGACTGCAAACTGAGTACAATCCTGTTCCTCTCCACCCCTTTGGGAATTGTGCAGACATATCCTACTTTAAAGAACAATTCAAGCTGCATCAAATAAGAGATGTTTGCACTCTATTAACTAGGGGGTTAGCCTGTAATGGTATGATACGTATGTTACCATATCAATTTAAGAATAAATGAATTGAAAGTCTGAGAAACAGAAAGAAGACATAAAACTATCTATTTATTTGAATTATTCGTGTAGTTTGGATGCTGAATACCTTTGATACATAAGAAAAGATTTTTTAACAAATATACAGCTCATATGGTGTTATATGTGTTACATTAATTAAGATTACTTTTTAAAATTGGTAATTGTGACAAACATCACTTGTAAGCATTTCGTGTGATCCTCCACTTTTGCTATCAAAAGACTTAATTTTTTTTGTATGTGTGGCTAGTGCCAGCGTCAAACAACTTGACTCAGCCAAACTTGAATCCTTAGCATTCTTCAAAAGCAGAAACAGCATGTCAGTGTCATGGGATCAAACACCTGATTAAATGTGAGTTTAATGCCATTTCACATATATGCATACAATGGAGTATGACTCTGGTATATATCTCTTCCTGTGAAGTGGCAAGAGCAATTTAACTGCAGCTGCCTCTGCATCCGTGCTAGTCAAATGATAACTTTGCTCTGATTTTGCAAAATCTATGTCTCTACCGTGTACCTCTAAGAATACTTTAAGATTTCTGACATTGTTCAAACAGAAATTTGATAGGCTGCTTTTTTGCATCATTTGCCATGGAACCTACCCAGTCTTTTGGTGCTTAAGTCCTCAGGTCTTAGATCAATAGTATTTTGCTGCGCCCAAAGAACTTTATAAGTTTTCTTTAGTTACAATGTTGACATTTGGTGGTTTTGGCAGACCGTCTGAAACAATTTCTGTTACACCTTGAAAGTTATCTGGTATAAGAGAAAGAATATGAAGTTGGACATTGCCATCAATTATGTTTGCAGTTGGTTGTTTTTTGATGTCAGTACATTGAAGCATGTCTTAAAATAATGTAAAACCTAAGATTTCTCAGTTTTTGCAGCCATATCATTAGCTGTTGCATTCAAAAGAAGGAAAGTGGCCTATAGGTAGAATGGGAAAACCAGTAGTTCTATATTATGCTCTATGGAAGATTTATACAGAGTAAACAAGTTGATAAGGTGCCTCTTTTCATGGTCCATTGAAAACACTGAAATTGAAAACACTTGCCTCTGACTGTGTAATAAAAAAAGATGTCACGAAAATGCCCTTGCTCATTTATCATGACGAGTTATATATGTTACATCCTTTAATAAGCGCTCTTATCTTAGAAACTTAGTGAATCATTGAATTGAAAGGGTCCAATTTGCGCTCTGTTCATCCTGCATTTCATTGCTTTACCTGCTGTGATGCATCTAGTTCGTTTCTCTGAAGGGAAAGAGTCACATGGTTTCAGCACTTCAGAAGTACTAAGACTTCAAATAAGTTTTGAATGCTTGGGGAAAGATAATACGTGCAGAGACATTATTAGATGAAAATATGTTGGTTGCATGTATGGAAAGGCTACATTTATAAAAGTTGACCAGCTAAAATATGATTTTTTATCACAGAAATATCAAGTTACATCAGTCCATGTACTCATTGCTCTTAATGGCATAGTTTTCCTCCTTGTAAAGCTTTAGTCTTTCTCCTACTTGCAGAGTATCACTTGAAACACATACTCAAAGAGCCAACTATTAGGAATTTATATCAGTTTTCGAATGTTCCAAGCCATGAATGGCAAAATTGGAAAGTTGATAATGGCTCATCAATTTTGACTGGCCTGGTGGTAAAATTGAATAACAGTAAATGATTGAAATGTTGTTCGATGATTCTTCTAGTTGCAAGGAGGCATTTGATAATAATGATTACCACAGAAGCAGACAGCGACAAACGTTTAACATGAGTGTTAAATCGATGAGAAATAGTTTGGACCATTTCATTTATTGTATTTTCTTGTAAAAATGTAAAACTATCTTTTCAATTTGTGGCTCTATATTTAGCATTATATGCACAGTATTGGGAAATGTGTCCAAAAGGTCATTGATAACATCTGTAACAACAGTCCATGGGCTTGATTATCAGAAATGAATATAATTTCTAGTGTTTTGGCACCAAAACTTATAAGTACACATCAAGTGTCCTGATCTTAAACTTAATGACATCTTGCAGATATATGAGCAAGACAGACTAAGAAAATGAAAAATATCCACACGCTGTAATCGCTTTCAGGTGTTTTACTTAAACTGTAATAACAAAATTCGCTTCTCTGTAAAACTGGGAGTAGGGCTGTGTATTAGCTCCTATAAGACAATATATTTAAGATAGAAAAGCAAACTTGGTTTTTCCTATTCATCAATTGAGTATATGTTTGTAAAATCTAATAAAACAGTTTGAAACCAAGTCATAGTAGTTGTTTAACTAAATGACGATAGCCACAATTTTAGCTTTTACATTATAATTAGGTTCATGTAACGCACATAACACCACAGTTAGCCGTATTAATGTTAAACAGCTTCCATATGTAGTAAAGACATCCAGTATAAAGAATATAAGAATGTCAATTTATTAGATAATTTTAATGTCTTCTTTTTTGTAGCTCAAACATTCAGCTTTCTTATTCTCAAATTGATATAGTAACATATGTAACAAGCTGTTACAGGCTAACGCCCTGACTTACAGAGTGCAAACAATTCTTATTAAATGCACCTTGAATGGTTACATAAGATGTAATATGTCTGCAGAATTCCAAAGGGGATTAGGATGGAGCAGGCCCTTACTCAGCTTGTTGTCAAAATACCATTTGATGATTTTACTTATCACGCTAACATATGTAATGCTCTCTGATCTTTAAAACTTGATGACAACTAGCAGATCTATAAGTCTTTATCATACGAGCCAGTTTAAAATCCCTAAACAATGTAAGATATCCAACAGCTGCGAGTTTTTTTCACAATTTTAGCTCAAACTTTCAAACTAAATTTCCTTTATTTAATATAGTAACGCATGTAACACGCTGTTTCAGACCAACGCTCCAACATAGAGAGTGCAAACATCCCTTATTCGATGCAGCTTAAGTTGTACTATAAGAAGAAATATGTCTGCAAAATTCCCTCAAGGAGATTAAACCATTATTAGGCATATCTTACGTAAAGACAATGAGCTTGCCCAATTATACCATCAGGTAACATATGTTACAGCCTCTGATATTAAAAGATTTGCAACAAACTTGCAGATTTATGAGTCTTTTCATATAAGCAAATAAATCCCAAACAATGAAACACATTCATCAACTGCAAATATTTTTAACCATTTTTACTTTAGTTTTAATACCAAACATTTCACCTTAAAACTGGGTAGGGGTAGGGTTGTTTAATTGCTTATTCCAGAAAAATTATTTAAGCTAGGGAAACAAACTTTAATTTTTCTGTTAGCCAATTGCATCAGCTAGTCAGACATGGTTAAAACATTTTGCAAAATACACAGAGAGATTGTGAATGTAAATGATGTTAGCCACACTTGCAAATTTTAATGGGTTATCTGATTTATGTAACGCATATGACACCTTAAGAAGCCGCAATTTTGTTCAAATGGCTGTCATACGTAGTTAAGACATCCAGTATGCAGACTATATGAATGATTTTTAAAAATAAATATCTTAATGTCTTTAATTTGTAGCCCAAACTTTCAATTTACTTTTTCTTAGTTTGATTAAGTAACGTATGTTACTGGCTCTTACAGACTAACGCCCCGGAGCACAGAGTGCAAACATCTCTTAAAAGACTCGGCTTTCAATTCTCTACAAGATAGGATATGTCTGCAAAATTCCCTAAGGGGGGAGCAAACCCATTCTCAGCCATCCGTCTAGCAGGCTCGGACCCAGCATCTACCGTTCACCCAAAAAGATATCAGGAATTTCAAGCACCCCAAAAAATATTTTAAATTTTAGCAACCCAAAAAAATATCCAAATTCTGTACCTTGACCTTAAAAAAGACCCTAAAATGCATAGAAATGACCCTCAAACTAGCCCAATTTTGTGATGACCCCATAAGAATATCCACAAAATCTTCATAGCCCAAAATAATATTCATTTTTCTGAAAGCCCCAAAAAATATTGAAATTCAGAATTTTGAACCCAAAAAATAGCCCAAGCCTACGTATTTGTGATAACATCAGAGTACCACCCTGGGTGTGCGACCAGCAAAGCCTCAGATCAGCCTGCGCATACGCGCAGTCTGATCAGAGCCTTTGCTAGCCGCTTGAGAATTCTATGATTGTTAATATACTGACTGAACATCATTTGGCGTTTCTACGCTTAAAATGAGGCTGCAGAGGCTCGTCCGAGTCTACACATGTCAAAATGCCACATTGTCGGAAATCTCATGCACTGGCTCATATTCAAGTACCATATTGATGCTAGCCCAGTGTTGACATAATGTTGATGTTTGTGCCTACTTTGTGGTATGTTCTAATTTCAGGAATTTACACTATTGGTGTACCACCCCCAATCTATGAAGTGAAAGGCATTCCTCCTGTGTACTATGAGGAAGCAAAGGGAGAAAAGATAACGTCAGGCAGTCCATCTGTCCTGGAAGGTTCTGACGTCAGCGGCGAGGTCGTTGCCGAGAGAGACGAACATACGCCAATGTAGAATGCCATTGTTGAGGTTTTGGATTGCTTCTAAAGTGTTTGATGAGTGCATAGCTCAAAACAATTATGCATATTAACTATATTGTTATTTTTCTATGACATGGTAACAAAAGTGGGAAGGAGATTATCTGCGATTATGATTATTAATTCTTTTCCTACTAGTGTTGTCTGCTGATAACCTTTGCAAACAGTTTGGATCCATATCAGGCCCGACGAAATGCTAGTCCTGACCTTTAGGTTATAAAACTTGCGTACAGTCTCAGACTCAAAATAAAGCACATTGATTGGCTGCTTGCGGACACAAAAATAAAGCGCCATGATTGGCTGCTTGCAGACACAAGTCCGCAAGCAGCCAATCAATGTGCTTTATTTTGAGTCTGAGAATTAACTCAAGTTTTATAACCTCAAGGCCAGATCTTGATCAAATGTGTTAGACACTCTGGTGGTATTCCTGAAAGAATCTTTCAAAAAGACGATTTTAAAAACGATCAGCAGACGACGAAAAAGCATTGAAAATTACCCAATGAACAAAAATGTAATTCAATCTCCAAAGTTATCATGCTCCATACAGTACATCACATTTTAGTTACAACCAACAGCCAAGTACATCTTCGCCAAAAGTACACGGATTAACCACCAGCTTCTCCTCCCTAATCAACTTTTTGCAACGTTTGTGATAAGTAAATGAGTAAATAAATACAATGATGTCATGTTTTGCCATAGTGCTGTATACTAGCATTTTGTTTCTTATCTTAGTAACTGTAAATGAGCCATAACACGTGATTTCCAACAATGTGGCATTTTGACAAGTGTAGACTCAGATGAGCCTGTGCAGCCTCCTTTCAAGCTTAGAGACTCAAAATTATATACAGTCAGTAGCTTAACACTCATTGAATATTTAAGCGACTAGCAAAGGCTCTGATCAGACTGCGCGTATGCGCAGGCTGATCTGAGGCTTTGCTGGTCGCACATACCACATTGTTGGAAATCTTGTGTCACGGCTCAAGATTTTGTTTATTAAATTCATTGATCTTGCAGCCATAAAAAGTTATGTTTAATATTACGACGTATGGCCAATATTGTATGACATATTTCAGATTATGCATCTCTCTGAATTTGTAGACCTCTAATTTCTATGTCCAAATACTTTTTTTAAAATGCTGATTATTTATCTACATTAATATGTAGGATCTCACAAACCTGACTGGCTTTGTCAGAGTTGATTCTTTAAACAATTTTGATCTTCGCTGAATTTTGTATTTTCCAGGTAGATTGAGTCACCAGTCACAATGTAGTCATGATTGAAATGCAGTGACAAATAAACTTGGCAATGATTATTTTCAAGTAGCAATTTCAGCCATACAAGATACTTAACTGCTTCTGTTCAATACTGTAAAACCTGTGTAAAACGGCCTCTCTCAAAACTCAAACATTGATTTACAAAACCAACTATGGCTCAATGCTGGTCAAAAAGTATTGCAGAATGCTCCAATGGGAGCACTCGGCGATACTTTCGACCTTCATTAAGCTTACATTTGTCATTAAGAGCTTTGTTTTGTCTACTATTGGTTGGCCGTTTTACACGGGTTTCGCTGTACTATGTTCTTTGTGTGTATTTTTTCTGAATCAGTATGGCGTTCTTGTTCTGTATCGAACGTTTCAAGAATATGTTTTAGATATTGATGCCAATTGCAACGTTGCATGACATTGAGTGGTTCATGTTTGATTCCATTCAGTGTCATTTGCACACATTCACCAAGTACGCCTCAAATCAGCCCAAGTCAAATAGTCTCCTGATCTCAGTAAAACATTCTGTTTTCGACCTCACAACCACACTGTTTCAAAATTCTATATTACCATTATTTTTAACTTGGTGAAGATATAGATCAGCTGGCGTCTTATAAAGCCAGATGATTATGCTGCACTTACACAGTTACGAATCGGCTTGCGAATGTTTGGCGTATCTGGAATCGCTTAGAACAAGGCGATCGTGCAGCGCTATGTACACCTATACGTAAGATTTTGATGCTGTGGCTTTGCCGTGGCGCTCTAAGCGATTCCAGATACACCGTACATTCTCACATTTACGAATCAGCTTGGGAACGTACGTCGTATCTGGAATCGCTTAGAACGAGGCGATCGTGCAGCGCTACAGCTGTACGTAAGCTTTTGATGCTGTGGCGTGGCCGTGGCGTTCTAAGTGATTCCAGATACGCCGTACGTTCGCAAGCCGATTCGTAAATGTATAAGAGCAGCATAAGGATTGACAGGACGTTTTAATATTGCCACTGGCTTGACAGAAAAATCATCAGTTTGTATTATAGTCTAAAATATAAGAGCATTTTGCTTACTATCTTGAATATAGTATGTGTAGACATTCGCAATTGTGATGCTGCACGGATGTGCAAACACACACTGTGTGTAAATACACCCTTCAAAATTTACAAATTAACTGCAAGTGCTTTTATTCTGGAACTGTGCTGTAACACTGAAATTGTGCACTATTTGAAAAAATAGAGCCATCTCATGTGGAAACCTAAACATGGAACATGTGAACGAGCAATGCGACGTGATTCGTTAAACCACCTTATGCGATTTTGATAAATTTGATCATTAGGCGAGTCGCCAAGGCCCAAACAAGCTGCCTTGCCAATATCCTTGCTTATTGCGTACACAAAGAATGGTCATATATTTAGACCCAGACAGAAACAGACCTGATGCGATAAGTGTGGCTGGTCCGTTTGACACTCGTTGCATGCTGGTTTGAGTCTGACAGACAGCGTTTCACATGATGTGGCTCTGGTGGTACTGAACAATTCTGCTTATTTTCAGAAAATAAAGCGTTTTGAAAATAGTTGGTGTTTGTGTATTGTACGCATTGTTTATCTGTCAGGGGCGTTCCTACGTGTACGCAAATGCGCATGTGCGTACAACTTGACGCTGCAAGTATGGGGTTTGTCAGTTACAGCAAAAGCTGTCTTAAGGGACCACTAAAAATCGACAATAAAACGGCCTTAATGACAAATTTTTGCTTAATGAAGGTCGAAAGTATTGCAGAATGCCTCCCCTGTACTAAGTGATAATCGGTCTTGAAAATCAGTTGAGGTCTTCTTTTTGAGTGGCCTCTTAAAACAGGTTTTACAGTATTTATATATGATTTTTAAAGAAAACATGCAACTAATTGTGTTTAGTTGCGTGTCTTGAGGACTCATTTTAGACCTTTGAAATGCCCCATAAACCATTTCTGCCACAGGGCTTCACCCTGACCCCATACAGGTAGGAGTACCCCCAGACCAATTCAAGAGTGCGTACTGCGAATCTGACTAGGCACCGAGACTATAATCACACCGGATAGGCAGCAATCGAAAAAGCTCTTATGGGTCAACCAATGTAGATCAAAAACAGCTAGAAACAGTGTCTTCGATTGCCAAAAACTCTGTTTCTAACATTTTTTTTATCTACATTCGTCGATATTATTAACCTTTTTGATTGCCGCCTATCCGGTGTGATAATGAAGTCAGTGATTAAAACCAGGTCCCGAGGTTATAAAACTTTTTCTTGCCCAACTCAATTGAGCATGAACTTTCGACTGCTCATAAAAACTAAAATACCGCTAAAAAAGAATTGAATTGCTTTAAGTCTCTCAGATGTTGTATTCATCATGCTCATAAATGTTAAAATGCCAACAATTGTTGGCATTTTAACATTTATGAGCAGGATAAATTTCGTGCTTAGCTTAGTTGAGTATGAAAAAGTTGCATAACCCTGGGGCCTGAAATAACCCATAACTACACATAGGCAGAGAAACCCATGGTACTGCGAGGAATCGGCAAAGTATAACGACAGCAACATGTCTCCATAAAATAATAACAAAATAAGCGACCAGTTCTCTCTTCCCAAGGGAGATGATTGTAAAAAAGGACGCAAAAAACTGCACAATAAAACAAATATCTAATACAAATACAAAACATCCACAAACAATGGAGCAATAATGCATAAACAACAGCTGAACCACCCTCCTAAGAATGTACAGCACCCCAAGCTACCGGGGGAAGAGAGAGGTCTAAATTAATTTACTAGCCAAATATTTGCCCTTTATTCCTCTGTTGTAATGCACAATCAGTCATGTTAGTTTTAAGCTCGCATAGAGGCTTCCTACATTGTGCAGCATTATCCTCACAAAGAGAACCTAGTCAATTAAGAATAGGGCGTTCACCTCACAGACTGTCAGAGCTAAAAATAAACCAGTTAGCTATAAAACTTTGTTCATGCTCAACTCAACTTCGCATGAAATTTCAACTGCTCATAAAAGCTAAATTAATAATAATAGAAATATAGGTCTTGCTTTAAAGCTCTGCTGATGTACCTAACCTGTTAATAAATGTTTCACATTTTAAGCCGAATAAAATTCGTGCTCAGTGAGTTACATAACAACCACATCACAAAACCAGGACATAAAGACCCACATTACAAAACCAGGACATAAAGAATCGCATAACAAAACCAGGACATAAAGAAACATACCACAAAACCAGGACATAAAGAAACATATCACAAAAACAGGACATAAAGAACCGTATCACAAAACCAGGACATAAAGATTCATATCACAAAATCAGGACATAAATAACCGCATCACAAACCAGGACATAAAGAACAGTATCACAAAACCAGGACATAAAATACCGCATCACAAAACCAGGACATAAAATACCGCATCACAAAACCAGGAAAGAAATAACCGCATCACAAAACCAGGAAATAAATAACCGCATCACAAAACCAGGACATAAAATACCGCATCACAAAACCAGGACATAAAATACCGCATCACAAAACCAGGAAATAAATAACCGCATCACAAAACAAGGACATAAAGATACATATCTCAAAAACCAGGACATAAAGAACTATGTCACAAAACCAGGACTTAAAGAACTATGTCACAAAAACCAGGACATAAAGAACTATGTCACAAAAACCAGGACATAAAGAACTATGTCACAAAACCAGGACATAAAGAACTATGTCACAAAAACCAGGACTTAAAGAACTATGTCACAAAACCAGGACATAAAGAACTATGTCACAAAAACCAGGACATAAAGAACTATGTCACAAAACCAGGACATAAAGAACTATGTCACAAAAACCAGGACTTAAAGATTCATATCACAAAACCAGGACATAAAGAAACATATCACAAAACCAGGACATAAAGATTCATATCACAAAACCAGGACATAAAGAAACATATCACAAAACCAGGACATAAAGAAACATATCACAAAACCAGGACATAAAGATTCAGATCACAAAAACCAGGACATAGAGAACTATGTCACAAAACCAGGACTTAAAGAACTATGTCACAATCCAGGTCATGAAATACCGAATCACAAAACCAGGACATAAAGAACCTCACTAAAAACCAGGACATAAAGAAGCTCACTAAAAACCAGGACATGAAGAACCGCCTCTAAAAACCAGGGCATAAATAACCACATCACAAACCAGGACATAAATAACCACATCACAAACCAGGACATAAAGAAGCACATCACAAAACCAGGACATAAAGAAGCACATCACAAAACCAGGACTTAAAGAAGCACATCACAAAACCTGGACCAAACGCAAAAATCCCCCATACGGTGGGAACAACCGACAACCAACAAACTACATATGTAACAACAACAGAACCACCACCTTAATACGGAGAGCAGCCACAGCCAACAAGCGCTTAACCCTTTTTATATCAATGGATTATTCCGTCTGGTTTGATAAATGAACCTGGGATAGTTTATTGTACATAACTAGGGGTGTCAGATTTTTATTTAAAATGTTGTATTCTTATGTCTGAAGATCTTTTTTAACATAACAAACAGTGTAGATCGTGATGAAATCGTGCATTTTATCTGGAGCTTCACTGTTTTAGGGGTTTCACGTATTCAAAGGGTTTTACCGGTCTATGTTTGTCCTAGATTCCGCTGTTGTTTACACATCATTTTTTAACTCTTGTGGAAGATTCCTTACTTCAATGTATCGCCACATAAAACAATTAAAGTAAAGAAGGAGGCAAAGATCAAGAATCGAAACAATCAAGTACCACACCTGAACCGTGAAACAATAAGAGACAGTGGCAAATAAAAACAAGCAAACATCACGCACAAGGGAACGCCAAGAGGTCAGCCGATCACAAGGCTGCAACAAAATAGCTAACTTGAAGACAGTATAAAAAGACAAACATGAAACATAAATAACAAAAAGGATCCTTAAAAGAAGCACCATTTTGGAACAGTCAGTAAAAATCACTGGAGGGCTTAAACATGTTTAGAACGGTACCAACATCACCCTTAATTCTAATGTCGATTAAGACACCTAGATATTTGGTTCGCATGAACGACCCCAAATCCCTAGTACATACAAATCAAAATAACAAAAGGAGATAAAAAAGAGATAAGGACTCAACAGTACATACAACTGAATACCGGAGCAATTGAAATCAAACAGTTAAAAATCCTGGTTTGCCTAACCAAAGACATGACAATTATGATATTATAATTGACAGAGTTTGCAATCTGTATGGTAGCACCGACTAAGTGGTGAAGTATGAGTCAGCCATTTCCGTATATTCTGGTTCCCTCCCCTAGATCTACCCATTAATATGCTGACAAGCTATTAAAGGGAGAGAACCAGTCTAATTTCCGTAAATATTTTATCAGAGTGTTGCGTCACTAAAATGACACACCCAGCTCATCGTCATCTCCGCTCACGGAGATGGCGATGAGTTGGGTATGTCATTTGATAGCTCGTCACTTTTGTTTGAAACTGCTGCTGAAATTTCGTTTTCAAATAGCTCCTGTACTTTCAACCCACTTTAAATACCTATGTGCTGAAAGATGGCAATTTTTTTTTTGAAAAAAGCTGATACTTGTATTGTATATTATTTGAGCCGTGGCATGAGATTTCCAACAATGTGGCATTTTGACAAATGTAGACTCGGACGAGCCTCTGCAGCCTCCTGTTAAGCTTAGAAGCTCAAAATGGTGTTAAGTCAGTAGCTTAACAATCATAGAACACTCAAGCGACTAGTAAAGGCCCTGATCTGACTCCGCGTATGCGCAGGCTGATCTGAAGCTTAGCTGGTCGCACATACCACATTGCTGGAAATCTCATGCACTGGCTCAATTATTACTTTACAAGCGCTTGGTAAATAGCACAACAGTTGTTGTCGAACATTACTGTTTTGTTTGTTTTTTTATTAAAGTAAGGAAGAAGGCAAAGATCAGGAATCGATACAATCTGGTTTGCTGTTAGAGACAAAAAACAAAACAATTCAATATACTCACCATACCATAAATACCATGATGATGGTAGATCTACTCAGAGTTATCCGCATCATACCTCGGAGATTTGCCGTATCCAAAAGTATGATATATCCCTCTATTATCTGAGTGAAAAGTCCTACTAAGGGCTGAGAATTTCTTTGGTACTCACAAAACCGTAATAGGACCGGAACATAAAAAAGTTGATCAGGAAACATCACAGGTTGTACAAATTAAAGAAGAAAACAGGAGATCCAAACTACAAGCAGAGATACCTAGAGATCAAGCACCTAGTACAGAGGCATACACGACAAGCCTACTGGGTATATGTAGAGAGCATAGTTACGCCACCGACACACTAGTATGAAGCGTATCTGGACTTTCATAAAGCACAAGCGTAGTGGAAATGTTGGTGTTTCATCATTAAATAAGGAGGGGAAGCTTTACTCACACCCACTTGACAAAGCAGAACTTCTAAATTAAGCAGTTCCAGACGGTCTTTACCAGGAGTGATGAAGTTAGTAGAGACGAGTTTAACCATTTCTGCCGAATGCCATCATCAGAAGTCGACTCTCCTGCGATGGATAATATCAACTACACTGAGAATGGAATTAAAAAGCTGCTAAAAGACCTAGATCCCAGTAAATCTCCAGGCCCGGACAACCTAGGACCTTGAGTGTTACGACATAGCGCCTATCCTCCTGTTGATATACTGTAGATCCCTAGCCAGTGGTGAAGTTCAGCAGACTGGCGTACAGCAAATGTTGCACCTGCTTTCAAGAAGGGCCAGAAATACCTTGCTGAAAAATTTATAGACCAATCTCATTGACAAGTGCTTGCTGTAAGATGATGGAACATATCCTAGCCAGCAACATAATGAGCCATGGCTTACACAACAACATTCTTTACCCTCTGCAACATGGATTAAGATGAGGCAGATCCTGTGAAACACAGTTGATCCAGTTCAAAGATTATCTCACGTCAAACCTAGAAGAAGGCCAACAGACTGATATTTTGATCATGGATTTTGCCAAGGCTTTTGATAAAGTTGATCACAGTCTTCTCACCCATAAGCTTCGTCACTACAGCATCAGAGGAGAGGTCAACACATGGACAAAGAACTGGCTAAAGGACAGAACACAATCAGTAGTAGTTGAAGGAGAAAAGTCTGAGCCGGTCAGTGTGGACTCCAGTGTCTCCCAAGGTTCGGTCCTTGGCCCGGGGTTTTTCCTGTACTATATCAATGAGCTTACTGAGAGGCTCAGGTCAAGAGGACGACACTATCGCATATCTCGTCATTATCCTACCAAAGGACACAGAGACATTACAGGAAGACCTTGAAGATTTAGCTACATGGGAGAACAAGTGGCATATGGAGTTCCACGCCAACAAGTGTGTGGTGCTCACTGTCTCAGGGAAGAAAGCTCCTGTCCATGCTGACTACAAGCTACAAGACCAGACACTGACCAGAGTCCAGTCAGCCAAATACCTGGGAGTGACCCTAACTGACGACCTAAAATGGCATTAGTATATTAACAACACCACAGGACAATCAGATTCTTAAGACAAAACCTAAGTATTGGTGCTACATCTTTAAAGGAGAAAGCATATTTCACCCTAGTGAGACCTCTTGTTGAGTATGCGAGCACGGTATGGGATCCATTTACCCAGAAACTTATACAGAATATAGAGATGGTGCAGCGGAGGTCTTAGGCCACTGGCTGGATATGGTTTACCTCCCCCCCCCCCCAGGGGGAATTTTGTAGACCATATTTTTCTTAAAGCCCAATGTCTTGCAAGGATTTTGCAATATGTTAGCCCTCTGACAATGGCAGCGTTAAGCTGTAACAGCCTGTTACATACGTTACCCTACAAAATATTTGATAATTAAAATTCTTTTTAAGACTTCAGAAAAGTGCAAAAGATAAGGTAAGATTTCCAAATTGGTTAAAATTTCTAAGTAAGCTATTACTGGGCCACAGATTTTGATATTTGAAAACAAATATAGTCACCCCGGATGTAGTGTATGTTACATTTTTTAATTGAACCCCCTTTTAAATGATAAATGCATCTAATGTAGTTTGTCTTACATTTTATTGAAACCGGTTTATGCTCATTAATTTGGTATTATATTAAAGAATTTTTAATAACCTTTTCAAAACTGCAAACATTACTTTTCTATCTTATATACTTTTTGAGTTATTAGATGTTGAACATGGTACCCCCATATCACACAAAAATGTAAAATGTAATTCTCTAGGCCTCGCGCTGGCTATAGACCCCACCTCCCCCAGAGGGAATTTCGAACATTATAATTTCTAGATACAACATTATATAAGCCACAAAATGAAATATGTTAGCCCTCTGAGAGTGGCAGCGTTAGCGGGTAACATCATGTTACGTACGTTACCCACAAAATAACATTAAATTTTCCTGAAAATGCCTCCAACATGACATATTCAGACTTTTTTGTCTGGCATAGGTTTAAGAACTTCTTATAACACAGTCACATAATTTTAGCATTTATTTTATAAATGTCTTGAGTTTTTGCCGTTGTATATGTTACTTAGTGTTTCATATGTTATTTCCAAGTATCAGTATGGCAGTTATTGACTATACATGTATTGCATCCGTCAGTGAATGTAGTAAATCTATAAGGCTGCTATTCAAATGAATTTAAGTTCCTTATCATGGTGTCTTACACTATTTTACAGCCCAAGTTACATACGTTACTCTCTGAATACCATTAAGCGTTCAAGATATGGTCTCCAACACGACCTGCTTGTACGTATTGGCATGCTGGCACAGGTCCATGTACTTCCTTTTACTCTGGCTCATTTGCTGGGGAAGTAACTCAAAACATAAACAACCATAAACCCTCTTTTCTTTTATAGAGACATCAAATATAGTTAACATAATATTCATGGAAAGTTTGTAACATACAGTGCAATGTGCGAGTAACAACTTAAAAGATCAAAGAAACCTCATCAGGTAGAAGTAACGTTATAGAGCAAATCTTCGTATATTATCCAAGGGTTTAAAGAATTTTCCTATACAGCATATTAATCCTCTATCAGATTCATCTTGCAAGGATTTTGCAATATGCTAGCATTCTGGTAATGGCACCATTACCTTGTAACAGCCAATTATATATATTACCCATCAACATCTTTGATAATTTAAGTAAATGACATGACATCTGAAAAGTGCAAACCATAAGGTAAAATTTACAAATTGGCTATATCATCCACATAAGCTATTTTTGCATCACAGATATGGACCTTTGAAAACAAATATTCACCCCAAAGTGTTACGTATGTTACTTTTTTTTTCATTATTCCTATAGAAATGATTTATGAAACTAATATAGTTTGATATATTTTTCTAAATGTGAACGTGCTTACTAACTCATTTTGTATTAAAGTATGTTTATGTTTTGGAAACTGCAAATATTATTTTTCTATCTTTTATATGGTTCGAGTTGTTGAGTTTTGAACATGGTAACCCCATATCACACAAAATGTAAAATATAACTCTGTGGCTCTTTTGTTAGGGTACAATCAAGTTTTCTTTCACCCAGAGGTACTTAATTTCCTTCCCATTTATTTTACACACATTTTGTCCATATTTGAATAGGCTCAATTGTTTTCATGGGAAAGACTTGATAGTTCAATCTCTGTATGTACATCTTAAGGACAGAAAAGCAGGGTGGAGGTAATCTCATGGTCATGCCATTTGAAATAGTCAGTATATGTGTATGGCTTTGGTACTCTTTTCAGAAACATGTCGTACTGCAGCTTATTCACAATTACATAAATAGCACATGTTAGGGCTTCATATCACCGATGAGTGCCTAGAGCAATTCTTTATTTGTTTTCCTACCCTGCTTAGAATGTTGATGAACTAGTGAGGGAGGGTTCTCTATCAGTTTGGTAGGAACAACCTTTCCGTGGTACTAACACATCGGCACATTGGTAGTGTCACAATCTGTTAAACAGTGTATTACTGTAGATCTCTTCCCCCATATCCTTGCCAATGTTGTTGACATTCAGAAGGTGCACCTTTTGTTGCATACACCAGTGTTGAACAAAACACCCAGTTAATGATAGTTCTCTATCAGTATATGTGTACATGGAGATGTTAGCCCTCTGAGAGTGGCAGCGTTAATGCGTAACATTTGTTTCCTTCCCATTTATACTGAAAGAGAACCCCTCCCCCCACTAGAAATTTAAGACTTTATAGACTGCTGCCATTTATACTGATAGAGAACCCCTCCCCCAACTAGAACGTTTCTAAGACGTTTCTGAGACTTTATAGACTGCTGCTTATACATTGTATATATTTATAAGTGACAAAACCAACATGCCCTGCCTTTAGTGCCTGGTTGAATATTGGTGCCATCAGATCCTTGAAGGTGATAGGAAAAGCTATTATGCTCTGTAGTTATGGCATTAACATCAAAGTTATGTGCAGCAGTACATGGCCAATCTAATTTTGGTTCAATGTGTGATTGCAAGTCATGCAGAAGTTTGGACTTGGCAGTTTTGGTGGAAATTCTATCAGGAGTTGACAGTGACCATGGTACAGGTCCCAGAAGGAACCAAAGTGTCAGCTCAAGGTCAACAATATGTTCAATAGAAAGACGTCATGCTGACCAAAGACGCTCCTTTAAGCCCTTAGCTGGCTGTTTATGTTTTGTAAATTGGACAATATCTTCTTGCTTGACCTCGCAAACCTCAAAACTTTATTAGCTTGTAGCATTTTATGGGGTTGTGAAAGACAGATGTTTTAACTAAAAGTGATTCAATGCAGTCTGCAACAGCCTTCCTGCCAATGTCATCAGCCTAAATAAGATATTAGCTATGCCAGGCTTAGCAGGAACACCGAAAGACAAAAAAGCACAGTCCATTGTCTTCAAAACTAGAACTAAAAGGATTGGTGAAGCCTGAAACTGCCTCTAGTATTCGTATTTCATATCGGTGCATTGAAGAGTTGTTTCAATATATTGAGCTCTGATGTGATGAGTAATACACCATTCCACCTGTAGTACGAAGCGTAGTTCTAGTTGCTGAAGCCTATAATACCTCTTTATTGTTTGCCTCATAGTTATCTCAAAAGCATTTCTCAAGCAAAGAACCAATAGTTGTGTCACAATAAACCCATTTTGTTCAAGAAGTTCTTTGCATCTGCGATGTGTATCAGATAAATTTATATGTGTAATCAGTTACACAGGTACATATTGTGCGTAGCTGTTGTGATCGTTTGCAATTAACATTGGGAACAATGCATACAGATAGAGCTGACATGCAATTTAAAGTTGTTTTCTTTGTAGCCCTAATCAGTTTGAACACCATCTGAATTGTATCCATATACCCTGCCCAGAACTGAGCTGTCCATTTTTTAGATTCTCTGACAGACTTTATACATGTAAAGTCAACAAATGCTATACAGATACTCAGAATAGCTTATGTATCATTTGGTAACTAACATAACAGTTAAAGCTCTGGGCATTTATTAAATGAATACTTAAAATAGGTAAACCTTGTTAGAAGAAGTACATAAACCTGTGCCAGCATGCAAATAAGTATAAACAGGGCTTGTTAGAGACATTATCTAGAATGTTTAATGCTATTTTGAAGGTAACATACATAACATGGGCCTGAAAAATAGTGAAAGTGACCATAATAAAGAACTTTAAATCATTTAAGTAGCAGTCTTATAGATTAACTATATTCTGTGACAGATGTAATACAAGTATATTCAATAAATACTATACCGATACTCGGAAATAACGCAGGAAAAATTAAGTAACGTATATAACGGTAATAACTCAAGATATTTATAAAATTAATACGAAAAATATGTAACTGTGTTATAAGAAGATCATAAACCTGTGTTAGCATGCAAATATGTACGAACATGTCATGGTTGAGACATTATCAGGGACATTAAATGCTATTTGGGGGGTAACGTATATAACGTGCTGTTACACGTTAACGCTGCCACTCTCAGAGGGCTAACATCTTCTATTTTGTGTCTTATATAATGTAGTTTCAGAAAATCATAGTGTACAAAATTCCCCCTGGGGGGGGGGGAGGGGGTCTATAGCCAGCTCAAGGCCTATCTGCTTTACATGTGAAGAATAGACACCGAAATACCTCCAGTGTCTCAGATATGCTGTGCACCATGAACAGGCGAAGTCTTCAAGACAGGCGGAGAGATGCCAGGCTGTGTATGCTCTACAAGATAGACTGAAATTTGGTGGCTATCAAAAAGACAAACGCCTCATTCCACCCCAGAGAAGAACCCGTCACTCTCATGCAAGAGCCTGCCAGACACTGAGCTGCAGGGCATACCGAAAAAAGAATTCAATCTTCCCAAGAACAGTTCGTGACTGGAATGCGCTCCCTCCAGACACTACTGAAGCAGAGTCCCTGGCTGCATTCAAAGTCCAGGTGACAAAGCAGAACTACTTATCAGAACCAGAAGGAAGTTTTTAATTGAATATATTGGCATTTTAATCTATTTAAGCTTATGTTTTAATGTTAGGCTGGTGCAGACCACGAATACAGTTTATGTCGCATATAGCAGAGTGGCGCAGTGGAAGCGTGCTGGGCCCATAACCCAGAGGTCCGAGGATCGAAACCTCGCTCTGCTAATACTTTTCTTAAAGAAAGACCAAGGTACCTTAGGGACCGCTCATTATTTAAGTGTCAGGAGGGGCGGCTAAAAAGTAGGGAGGGGGCGGGGGCATGTGAATTTCCATGTGGTTAGTAGGTGGGTGCGCCATTAACTTTGACTTCCCAGCAGGGGGGGGGGGGGTCATGTTTAAATTGTTCCAATAAAATCATTTAAAATTTTCCTCGCTTGCTTCGCTTGCTCGTGTTTTATTAATCAATCTCTTATATTTAGTTAGGCAGGCCGATAAATTTCTCAGCTTTTATTTTTGCAAGGGCAAAAGTTATTCTATTTTGATGTTTTTATTGTTATAACCATGCTTATTTTGATAGAAAATTGATTAATCAGGCTTTTAGATAGGTCCTATTTTCCCTATTTTTTCTTGCCTTTCTACTTTTCCCTACTGTTTCTTGAAAATGTCCTACTATCCCTACTTTTTACTCCAAAATGTCATTTACGCGATATAAATAAAGATTTTTTCCTCGCTCACTTCGCTTGCTCGAATCTTAGAAAATACATATTTTTTTCACAGAGCAGACAGATGAAAAAACTTGATTTCTGTTCTGCTAGTATTATTGTCACAGCTTATATTGAGTACTTAGACTTTTTATTTAATGTTTACTTGGAGAGGCTCTATTATTGCTACTTTTTTACACAGATAATTCCTGCTTTTAATATCACAACTTTTTCCAAATTGTTTCTGTACTTTTTTGTGTAAGGGCACTTGATAGCCTTATTAATTACTCTTTTTTTATGAATTCTGTATTTGAAACTACTGTTTACACCCAAAATCACTCCTTTATCGCTCATGTTTTATTTCTTCAAAACTTTTATCCCTATACTCTTTCCCTACTTTTTGTGGAAGGGCACTTGAAAGCCTTTTACCTGCAGCTTTGTACTGGTTCAACTCAGGTAGGCCTATCTAGACATTACTGAAAAATTGTTGACTGGAAACTAAGGAATTAATACAGACAAAATAGTCTCAAATATAAGATGCCTTATGTTTTAATGGTGGTCAAAGATTTCTTATGTTTCAATTTTGGTCAATTATATGATTCCTTATGTTTCAATGGTGGTCAAAACTTTCAATATTTAGCATTGAAGCTCAGATACTCATGCAGGCCAATAAAATGAATAAAATTACCAAGTACCGTACATATGACTAACAGGATTATGAAAACAAAATATTGCATTTTGACAATATGATATAAAGGGGGGGGGGGGGTTCAGGCTATATTTCATGTGGTTTCCAGGGGAGGGGGTCATTGGATTTAAATTTTGTAAGAATGGGGGGGGGGCATCCAAAATTTGGATGATGGATCAAATTTTCAGCCGCAACCCCCCCCCCCCCCCCCCCCCCCGACACTTAAATAATGAGCGGTCCCTTAAGTACTATCTAGTATTTTGATCCTGTTGCCCTTGTTGATCATATCTGATCATTATCCTCGATGACACATCCCAGCAACACACACGTATTTTGTCTTATTTAAAATAGTTTTTTTTTTACCTCAAATGATAAGAGTGAGTCGTGTGCCTTAGCATAGGCCTAAATACCTATTTTATAAGAACATACACACTGACTGAAATGTTGCAACAGAAAAAATGATTTTTCTAATGAAGAAAATCGTGTATACCTATTGTAAATAAGTCCTTATCTCTCGCCTTGAAAGTTTGCCAATAGTTTGGTCCCAGATCAGGACAGTGGTGGATCCAGATAGGGGTTTAGGGGGTTCCGTCGAACCCCACTCCCCATCCCCCGTTTTTAAATATCCTATGAAAATGAAATAATTTGGTCTCAGTGGGACCAAATTATTTCATTTTCATGGGATATTTAAGAAAAATGATAGGAAATCAGCAAAGTCAACCCCACACCTTTAACCATACGAGCCCCCTTTCCAGAAATCCTGGATTCGCCACTGCAGGACCGACAGAACGTCGGTTCTGATATGGATCTAAACCATTTGACACTCCGATAGTGTTTATGGAAGAATTTTTTTGGGGAAAAAATTGAGAGAGAAAAAACAACTAGAGGACCTGAAGGTCCTGAGGCGCTCACCTGACCTCCTTAATAATGTTAAAATTGGTCAAGGTCAACTACAGCTTATAATGGAACAAATTTTGTTTTTACCATATACATTTTGGTTAAGTGACCTAAACAATCTAATGAATCCAGGTCACAGGTCAGCTTGAAATTTGGTACTTATTAAACCATTGTCTCAATAGGTTTAACTATTATGAATTCGGCTCAGTTATAGAAAATGAACATTTTAAATTTTCTCCATATTAATACATTAGGAATCATATTTGACCTTGCCATAAAGTAGGTCAAGGTCAACTTAGATTCATCATTTGTGCTAACCTGGTAGGGCCCTTTCTCCGATCCTATATACCAAGTTTCAAAGCCAATGACCTTTTGGTTCCAGAGAAGAAGAGATTTAAAGAGTTTTTACCATATATGGGCATGGTGGCCATGTTAGTCATGTGACCATAACAATTTGTATAAGTTTTGGCTAACCAGTCATTAGGAGTTGTCATATGAAATTTGGTTTCAATTGGCCAACAATTGTCTAAGAAAAATATGTTTTAATGTGCTGATGGGACTCCAATATAAGCGACCTTGGCTGAAAGGTCAAAGATCAACCTTGACCTTTGAAACTTATTCATAAACACTAGATTGAACATATCAAGTGAGAATAATGACTTTTGCTTCCACAGTATTCAAAAAATCAACTTTTCAAAAAATTTCCCATTCAAATGCATTAGGTAGCAAACTTGACCTTGACGTTAAGTAGGTCAAGGTCACCCTAGGATCATCATTTGAACAAACTTGGTAGGCCCCACATCCCCAATACTACATACCAAGTTTCAAGGTCACTGGCCTTCTGGTTTTTGAGAAGAAGATTTTTAAAAGGTTTTTACCATATATGGGCGTGGCGGCCATCTTTGTCATGTGACCAAAAAATTTTGCATAAATTTTGGCTGACTTATCATAAGGAGTCTTCATATGAAATTTGAGCTCAATTGGGCCAATGGTTTGTGAGAAAACTATGTTTTAATTTATTAATTGGACCACATTATGAGCAACCTTGCCTGAAAGGGCAAAGGTCAACCTTGACCTTTGAAACTTGTTTATAGCCATTGTCTCATTAGTTTCAACATATCAAGTAAGAATAATCACTTTGGCTTTAACAGTATTCAAAAAATCAACTTTTCTAAAATAATTCCCATTTAAATCTATTAGGAAGCAAATTTGACCTTGACGTTAAGTAGGTCAAGGTCAACCTAGGATCATTATTTGAACAAACTTGGTAGGCCCCACATCCCTGATGCTACATACCAAGTCCCAGGGTCATCCGCCTTCTGGTCCTGGAGAAGAAGATTTTTAAAGGGTTTTTACCATATATGGGCATGGCGGCCATCTTGGTCATGTGACCAGGAACATTTGAACAAACTTTCGTTCCCCCATCCTAAGGAGTCTCCATATGAAATTTGAGTTCAATTGGCCCAGTGGTTTCACAGGAGAAGATGTTTGAAAATGTTGACGGACGGACGGACGGACGGACGACGGACGACGGACGCCGGAGTCACTGGTATACTAATAGCTCACCTCAGAGCCTTCGGCTCAGGTGAGCTAAAAATAACAACAGCAGACGGCAACAAAAGCATGAAAAATAACCCAGCATGCAAAGAGTTAATTTACCTTCCCAAAAGCCGTCCAACCCCCCAGGCGGTGGCACTCTCATTTATTCCCGATACGTAGGCTTGGATCCTGTATCTACTGTTTACCCAACGAAAAATATCAGAAATATCAGGCAAACTCCCCAAAAAATTGAAATTTTAGTGACCCCCCAAAAAAATCCCATTATGTATATTCACCTTAAGAAAAGGCCCTTTAAATGTATAGAAATGATCCCCAAAAATAGCTCAGTTTTACAATGACCTCCAAAATGTATAGGCCCTACACAATTTCTTCACATCCAAAAAATATTCATTTTTCTGAAACCCCCCAAAAAATATTGAAATTCTAAATTGTTCATCAAACCCCAAAAATTGACCAAGCCTATGTATATAACGGTAGACCAAGGACCTGAGTGAGCCCATAATCTACCGTTTTTGGTGTCACGGCTCAATTGAGTGATAATGTAAGGGAAATAACTACAAAATGGCTGACTGAAATATTGCATCAGAAAAATTGATTTGCGTTATAAGGAAATTAATACTTAAATGTGCTCATATAGCAGAGTGGCGCAGTGGAAGCGTGCTGGGCCCATAACCCAGAGGTCCGAGGATCGAAACCTCGCTCTGCTAATCATTTTTCTTCAATTTGAGAGCACTAAAATGTTGAACCAAAGTACCGCCATATACACCCTTATAAGCCTGGCGTCCTCTTTTGTCGTACAGGCAAATAGTGCAGACCTAAACCAGACGCCGCTTCTGATCAGGGTCACCACTGTCTACTTTCAAAATGTTCTATCGGAATTTGGACAAAGTGAGAACCGTCCTTTGTCACAAATATACTCATGTCCAATGAAAACGCACCACTCTTCAGATGTGCATAGTTATGTAGCCTATCAAACTTTGTGCAAAATTGTGTTATTTATATTTATTATTTATCCAGGAGACAAACGACCAGAGTTTAGAATATGGGGAGGAGCTTCAAAATCAGTGTTTGTTTTAGTGTTAAATTCTGTCAACATCAATTTGATAGCAAGACTCTCAGTTGTTTATATAAAATATGCACCTTGCATTGTGACAAGCACACCAGAAAGCTTGATAAATAGTCTTTTTTATTAAAATGTAGTCTGCATTTCTAGTCTTCAATGCACTTCAGACTAGATTTTTTTCATCATGGAAGACAATGTTACAGGGAGGGAGTCTGATCTGGGTCCATATTGTTTGCAATATAAGCTACATAAGAAAATCAACAGTAAGCTACATTGTATCATGGTTAGGCATATTTCCTTTGATGTTCTGATAGTTTATGCTTTCAAGTAACCTAGTTTTCTTAGTGTAATAGGCGTAGCTTAAACTTGTATTGAGTCTGAAATTAGGTTATACTCTAACCAACCAAGGTTTTTGTTAGCGCACGGTGTCGTCGAGTGAACGATATTTACCCTTTAAACGCTATCAAAATGCATCTAAAATGCCATATGCTCTTTTGGTGTTTTATATTTGTTAACATTATTGACTTATGCAATTGTAGATGCAAACAGTGGGGATCCAGATCAGCAGCTGTCTATCCTGTGTCTTCGCTGTTTGACCTAGAGGATTTTTAACATTTCCGTAGATGATAAAATGATAAGCGCTTTAAGGATTAATTAAACTAAGGAAATGTTCAGTGTTTCTGGGTCAGGCAATAATTAAAACCTTTGGTGCTAAATTATAATATGACTCAAGCCCTTTATGCTGCAAATATTGTGCTGACATTATTGACTTATGGATGTATGGAGTGCAAACAGAGTGGATCTAGATCAGGTGCAGTCTGATTGGGTCCACACTGTTTGCTTTTACTTACATCAGTCATATATGAAGCAGACGACATAAACAGATGACATTTTCAGGTGAATAGCTTAACTCCCTCCTTCAAGAAATTCTTAGTGGAATAAAACAATTGTTGACTATTGAGTCATTGGACATGCTTTGATGTCGACCTGAGAATACCAATATTGATCTCGGCTCCGTCTCGGTCAATATTGGTACTCTCAGGTCAGTGCAAACTGAAAATAATTAATCACAGACTTATTGAAGGGATTTCAAATACATTAAATAAATGATTATTCCTACCATACTGTAAGCTCTATAATAAATGCATTTGAAAAAAAGTGTGAATTTTCACTTCAAACCACAATTTTCAATGGGGGGTGGGGGATATTGTATCACCCTTGTCCGTACAAATGTTTTTTCTCCAATACAATGGCCCTGGTGGGGGCATCTGAGTCACATTGACACATTTCTAGTTTTATTCAGCGGGACAAATGTTAATCCGCTAGTTGAGACTTGTCACTGATAACCTAAATGCAAACAGTTTGGACCAAGATCAGGACTGACAGAATGTCTGTCCTGCTCTGGGTCCAAACTGTTTGACACTCTGATAGTGTTCCCGAAAGAATATTTTTTAAAAAGTTAATTTAGGAACAAGTCAGCAAACGACAACATTCCCATAGGACAAACACAAATTGCCTTACTAGACTCTAGTAAGTCTATTTAACATTAAATCCATGGGAGCCCAGTGGCTCAGTGGTAGAGTGCTTGACTCGAGACCGAGAGGCTGCAGGTTTGAGCCGCACCGGCGTCACTGCGTTGTGATCATTGAGCAAGACACATTTATCCTAGCTTAGTACTGGTTCATCCAAGGAAGACCCGTCTCTGTTTAACTGAAAGATTGTTGATGGGACCTAAAGAATCAAATCGAACAAAAACAAACAAAACCATCTCCCCAGCAGCAACTGTTTATTTATGTCAACGCTCTTCAAAATTGCAAGAGTGGTGCTCCCTGTGGAACTGGAAGTTATAATACTTATCACATTAATACATTTGTTTTATTCCATTGTCACAATAAAGATCACAGCAACAACAATAACAGGTAGAGATGTTAAAGATTAGTCACTGGATTTTTTATCTCAGCTTTAGTACGAAAATAAGTGTAAGTTTATATAAACCAAAAGGGATGGCAGTTCAGCTGCTACCTAATAACAGTTATTTATGTGTACTAAAACAATACGAGGTTAAACGTTTTCCGGCGATAAATTCTTAACATTTCTACCTATTATTAGGTGGCAGCTGAACTGCTATCCTTATTGGTATAAACTTACCATTATTACCTTACTGAAACATTATGAGTTAAAACATTTTCCGGCGATAAATTCTTAAAGTTTCTACATGTTATTAGGTGGCAAATGAACTGCAGTCCCTTTTGGTATAAACTTCCGCTTATTTTTTGTACTAAAACAATACAAGGTAAACATTTGGCGGTAAATCCTTAACATTTCTACCTGTAATCAGGTTGCAGCTGAACTGACATCCCTTTTGGTATAAACTTACTAAAACTATACTAGGTTAACATTTTAAGCTATAAATCCCTAACATTTCTACCTGTTATTAGTTGACAGATGAACTGCCATCCATTTGGTTTAAACTTCCACTATTTTCGTACTAAAACAATACTAGGTAAACATTTTCAGGCGCTAAATGCTAACATGTCTACCTGTTATTATATAGATGGCAGTTGAACTGCCTTCCCTTTTGTTATAAACGTCCACTTATTTTCGTACTAAAACAATATATAAAGTAACATTTTCAGGCGATAAATCCTTAACATTTCTACCTGTTATTAGGCGGCAGCTGAACTGCCATCCCTTTGGTATAAGCTTCCACTTATATTCGTACTAAAACAATACTAGGTAAACATTTTCAGGCAATAAATGTTAACATGTCTACCTGTTATTAGGTGGCAGCTGAACTGCCATCCCTTTTGGTATAAACTTACACTTATTTTCGTACTAACGCAATATGTGATTTTAGAAATGCTTAACATTTCTACCTGTTATTGTGGTTGCTGTAATCTAGATTGTGAAAATCGAATAAAACATAGATTTTAAAGCAATTTTAATGTTGCACAAGGATCAGTTGCAGTTCTGCTGTCACCAAATTCTGAAATTTATGCTATTCAAGTGTAAGTTTACATCATAAGGGGTGGCGATTCAGCTGACACCTAACTACAGGTAGAACTGTTAAGGAATTATCATTAGAAAATGTTCTACCGCATATTGTTTATAGCACAAAAATAAGTGTAAGTTTATAACATAAGGGGTGGCAGTTCAGCTGCCACCTAACTACAGGTTGAAATATTAAGGACTTATCACTGGAAAATGTTTTACCGCATATTGTTTATAGCACAAAAATAAGTCTAAGTTTATAAAATAAGGGGTGGCAGTTCAGCTGCCACCTAACTACAGGTAGATATATTAAGGACTTATCACTGGAAAATGTTTTACTGCAGATTGTTTATAGCACAAAAATAAGTGTAAGTTTATACCATAAGGAGTGGCAGTTCAGCTGCCACCTAACTACAGGTTGAAATATTAAGGACTTATCACTGAAAAATGTTTTACCGCAGATTATTTGTTGCACAAAAATAAGTGTAAGTTTATACAATATGGGCAGGTTGTTGTGGTTCAGCTGCCACCATATTACAGTTAGAAATGTTAAGGACTTATCATAGGAACATGTTTTATCGCAAATTGTTTATTGCACGAAAATAATAAGTTTATACCATAATGGGTGGCAGTTCGGCTGCTACCTAATACTGGTAGAACTGTCAAGGGCTTAACACTGGAAAATATTTACCGCAAATTGTTTATTGCACGAAAATAATAAGTTTATACCATAATGGGTGGCAGTTCAGCTGCCACCATATTACAGGTAGAAATGTTTTATACTTATTACTGGAAAATATTTTACCGCAGATTGTTTATTGCACAAATATAAGTGTTAGTATATACCATAAGGGGTGACAGTTCAGCTGCCACCTAATTACAGGTAGAAATGTTAAGGACTTATCACTGTATTTACGTAATACGGTGCCTTCAAAGTAAAGAAGAAGGAAAAGATCGTTCATTTCGTTTTAGTGCTGAAGTTCAAAAAGGCAATCTTCCAGCAGATGACTTTGAGATTATTAAACTTTTTTTATCAAGCTCAACTCAGATGATCCTGCTCACGAATGTTAACTGTTAACACATGTTGGCCTTATATAACATATATAAGCAGAAAAAATGAAACATATGAGTAATTAAAAGCAGGGAAAATCTTTATTTTTCAGTATTTAAGTTTCTGATATCAATTGAAATATCATGTTTACTTGAGCTGATAATCTCGGGACCAGGACTGACTTATCAGAGTTATTAGTGTATTTTGGAAAGGTTGCAGGATCTTTATTGGGCCCCCCAGGGGTTTTGGGGATCTGGGGAGAATGGCTATTTATTTTCAGGGAGCTGGGGAGCACTGGTAATTATTTTAGGGGAACTAGGGAGCAAGCTTATAATTTTAGGAATATAGGGAGCCTTGCCAAAAAATTAAAAAAAAATAAGGAAAAGCCTCCATTTTGTTTGATTTTTTAAAATTTTCTTCTGCTTCTGGGGGGGGGGGGGGCTAGCCCCCCAGACCCCCCTTGTCAATTCTATAGGTCTTTATTTTCATACTAGCATGCTCATCAAGATTGATCGGAGAGAGAAATATGGCAATTAAGTTTTCTTGTTGATTTTTTCCTAAAAATTGTTCATTTTAGGTTGATCATAACATACTTGGGGCGCCCCAGATTGCACCAGATCACACCATTCTTGTCAATTTTTTTCGGGGGAGCATGCCCCCGGACCCCCCTAGCAACAGTGTGGCTTCACAGTGTAACGGGGCCACCTACACACCTGCTATGTTATTATCTTTTTTAGGTAATAAGCCCTTTTCAACGATTTGGGAAGAAGAATGCTTATCACATATATACTTACTCGATTTAACTGAAGTTAAACAAGCGTATAGTAACTATTAAGCAATCATAGAAAAGACTTTTTTTAGTTAAATGCTTTCACTTAACTGTCTAGTAAAATCTAGTTTAAGCTGTTGGTATAAATCAGCCCCTGCTCCCAAAAAGAAAACCAAATGGCATGTCTCTAAACCTCCAAGCTTACTCTACCAGGTACAGCAACAACATTTTAAGGATGGCCTCATACTTTGAGCCATATATAATGCATTTCATTGAAATTAATTATACATCATGCATTCCATGGCTTTTATATGTCATGTTTTCCATGGCATAGACCTGTCTTTACATGCATAAGGCAAAACATTAAGTCATGCGCTCTTATATAGCTTCATAGTTTTTAAGTATGTGATTTTAATTCTACGGAAAGATAAATACATTTTAGTGAGAATTGGCTTATATTTTTGGGGATTTGGGGAGAAGCTGAACTATTTTTAGGGATTTGGGGAGCGAAGGCAAATAATTTCAGGGAGATGATGACATTATTTGTAGGGAGACGGGGAGATCAATGCATTATTTTCAGGGAGCAAGGGAGCACAGACCCCACCCCTGGGTGGGTCTCTTTATTGTACAAAATTAAACTCTTTAGTTTATAGAAACAAGAAATGGGTTTATGAGTATATGTCAAACATCTGTAATTTCCTAATTTACGAGGCACAACGATTTTATTGTTTTTTTTTTGTTTGAATGATTTAATCTAAGATTATGAACAGTTAATTCGTTGTACACCAGACAGTTGAAATTTCAAAATGTATGTGTTTTTTCAGGTAAATACAACACGTATTGCGATAAGTTTATGGTTTATGGTTACATTTTGATGAAAAGGCAGCAACTTGAACGCACTAATAATGTGTCATCTAAAAAGACAATGCAATTGGCGTTTGCACGTGTTTTGCATGCAAACTAGAAACAGTCTATGTTTGATTGCATGTAAAAACCTTTCTACATTATTCCGACGTTTAGTGTAGGTTTAAAACAATCTGAGATGATGGTATAATTTACAGGACATTCTATACTAATTTAGGAGTCAATTTTCGTTTGCAAAGTAGGAACTTTCTTTGATTTATAAAGTAAAATTTCCGCTAGTAATATTTTCCATAAATCGTGTATTTTGTTCATTGTTCTCGTGTATGTGTTTAGTTTAAACTTATGTTAAGAAATGGTTCAGAAAATAAGTCTTTTCTGAAAATTATGGTTGTTTTTAGACGAAGTCTTATAATTTCATTGTTGGTGAAAAGCTGACTTGATCTCTGTATGGAAGAAAGTACATGGCATGAAATGGTTATTCGTCTATCGCAGAGATTTAGTAGTATGTTAAGTGTTTTTGTTGCACTTTTTATTAGTTTTAAATATGATATTTACGTTGACGCTGAAAGAATGATTGTTAAAACGAGAAACGTAAAGAAATATCTGCGTCGATGGTCTAAAAAATGTATGGCACGATACCTCTTCCGTAGTTTTCTCCGCCGTCTGTTATGTTCGACTTTGTACTGCCATGGTTGCCTTTGTATATCAACTGCCCCACATTTTCCCTGCACTAAGGGGACAATGCAAAAAAGTTAAACACGGCACATTTGCCTGGCTAAACCCCCGCCATGTCAGTGGATTAGGTGCGTGGTTAAAATAGACTGGTACATTATACTTGTTGGGAGAGAGCTCACCTGAGCATAAAGCTGATGCTTGAGATATAAGTATCAGGCGTGTTCCTGAGACATTTTATAGAGTTCACACTCTGGAATGGGTCGGCAGATACTCCCCCTATGTGGAACCAGTGGTTTGATAAATCACTGCACATACTGGCTATGGAATAAGATCGTGTCATTCAGTCGCCAGTTTGATTTTTATGACTTTATCTACCAGATACAGCCTTTAAACGTTGACAATAGATGGCGTAACGCCTTTTTTACAACTAATGTACGTTCAAAATGTACGGGGGAAAATACGGGTTTAAATCCAAACAAGACTTACACGAAATTCTAGCACCCTCTTCAAGATCGCGGAATCGTTATAGACTCTAAAGGATTCATTCATAATTTTAATCTTTTTGTGTGTTAGACTCGAAATATATTCGCAACTGGCAGTGATTTGTTGCTTAATATATCACTGCCTGTCAGTCAGTCATAGTGGATAAATCACCCGCGATTCATGCTTGTGATTTATTTGCTTTAAGGACTGACCTCCAGCCTATGATATATTGAGCAACGTATCACTGCGAGTGTGAATCTATTTCTTAAATAAAACACAACACATGTGACTTTTAGTAGCACAAATAAGTTATGACATCGTTTTGACTTTAATTTTTAACTTTTCAACATATAATCTTTGAGCCAGTGAATGAAATTTTTGTACTAGTATCATATGCGCTAATGAACACATATTTTGTTGACTCGATTTGGGTGAAACTTATATGATACTGACTGTACGTGATAGTGATCATAAATAAAAGAATGCATCAAATATCATAAATGAATACAGGAGGGATAGGCGGACAGACTCAATCATGTACGTGATTAAGCTGCATCCTATCATATCGAGCTCCTTATCTTCAACCATACCGAAGGAGTTCACTGATCAGTTATAATTATTATTAATCTCATTTCCAACCTGTTTAATTCAATACACGCTTAGTTGAGCACCCTTAGAAATTGAGAAGGAGTAAAATACGAAAAGACAATTAGTATTATAGCTATTTATCTGATGGTATATTAATTCGGTGAAGTGGGTTGGGGTGGAACCACAGTTTTTTAATGACAAGCTTGAGTAAGCGGTTTATTGTATTGCAACAGACTGCATGCTTGGTGGTCAACCCAATCATCTTTCCTCTTTAATTGCACACTGGTGGGTCGGACTTCAGACCCTATGACAGTTCCGACTTAAAAACTTATCTATTGATGAGATGGTAGGGGCCTGATGCTTTGGCTGTTGTCAGGCCAGCCGGGGTTTACCTGTTGGGTTTCTTTTTTCCCAGCATTCAGTTTTATGTACTGTTGAGTCCTTATATTTGCTTTATCTCCTTTTTATATCTTGATTTATATGTTTTTGAAGATGATGCATGAATAAGCTAGGGGTCTTTCATGCAAACCGAACACCTATGTGTCTTGATCCACATCTGAACTAAGGCAGAGGTTGGCGCTGTGAAACCGGTTTAAGCCCTCCAGTAAAATATTTTACTGAACGTTCCAAGGCGGTATTTCTTTTGTGGACCATTTGTGGTTTTTGTGTCTTTTGTTTCTCAAGCGTTCGCGTCTGTTCATTGCTGCTTTGTGGTCACCTGCTGGGAAAGGACTGACCTCTTGGCTCTTGTTGATGATGTTTATTGTATTTTTGTTACTTTCCCATGTGGTATCCTGGGTCAGGTGTGGTACTTGATTGTATCGTTTCCTGCTCGTTGCCGTCTTTCTTACTTTAACAGTACTTCATGCACATACCTACGCTAGCAACTGACAACAACCCTTCTTGTATCAGCAGAATTCAGTTCTGATCAATTGAAATTTCCTAGGAGTAGAGATGCTACTATACACTGAAGCTTTGACTTAATGTAGCTCAGTGCAATGATAGAATGTGTGTCTTCTGGCAAACTATTTATGTTGCTGCATATACATGTACCATATTCTGAAAATTTTAATTTTGGTCAACGACCCACCCAGGCATACGGACTAAAATTCCGCTTTATATGTTTCAATATCTATTGCACCTCTGCCTGCATACTACAAATATATAAAAATGCAATCTGACTTATCCTGGGTATCCTGGGTCAGGTGTGGTGCTTGATTGTATAGATTCCTGATCTTTGCACTCTTTCTTACTTAGTTATTAATTGTGACATTATTTCATGGTTGAATTTTACAAATTTAAGGGACCAGGTCAGGATCGAACTCACAACCCCTGGATCAGCAGTCAGACTCAATAGATTGAATATAATTTCGGTTTCTAGTGGAGAAGTGAAGGTTGAAATATTTCTCTCTTACAGAGTCAAACCGTCGCAACAAAATTCTTCTTGGCATCAGAAAGACTAGTATTAACTGTTTTGTCTCTGTCTAACTAGTAAACAATGTACACTGTAGAGCCATGATATGCCCCTGATTACACAATACGCTATCCTGAACAGAAAATGTATACGTGGCATGAGTTGCACAGTCTGATCTGGATTCATAATGTTTACTTCCATCATAACAGTAGATCTAGTCCAGACTGAGAGAACATTTAATATAATCAGCAGACGTAAAAAGCATGCAACATTTTCACTACTACATTACATCAGCACTTCAACAGAAAATATAAGTTTGCTGAAGATAACTTTATTTAAGCACTTCATATGATTTCCTAACAATTAACCGAGTCGCAAGTAACCAACTAATGAAGTTGTTTAAAAAGTTTCTGAGTTACACTGCTGACATCGCCCCTCTTAAATAAAGTCAGCGTAAGGTGTCCTAGGACGGACAAAACCTAATAGATTTTTACGGGTCCTGTATAAGAATTATCAACCATTGTGGGACCCGAACATTTTATAGCCGGTTGGTTGATTGTAGCTAAGCCCTAATTGGCTGTAGTTATCTCTCGGTATTGATTCTCGCTGTATCTTCTCTTAGTAGAATTAACACACAAGTAATCGAGTTTAGGTGGTCCGCTTAGAGTCCTGAATAGAGTAGCCAAACATAAATGTTTTTCTTAAAACCAGATTGGCCTCTTGAAGTCGATTTATTTTCCTGTGGACCAGAGCCAGTGATCTGAAAGTGTCAATTAAGACCTCGAAGCAACATACATATTGCTTCGAGTTATTTACCTTTTATATTACACAGAGATTTCTTCATCCAGCTAAAATTCACTCTTCTGACATCTCATTGTCCAAGTATCCATACATCATGTACACGTACTTGCAGAAATTGTTTTCAAGCACTCTTTGACAAATCCTATTAACTACAATTATATCTTCTACAACTACAGTTGAAGTCTAAGCAGTTATTATTTTTTATCACAGATACAGAATCACAGAAAACTCTAATATCACAGAAATATCATCACATTTTGCAAAATTTATGTGATTATAATAAGACAACAAAAATATAAAATATATATAATGCAGTAAGGTTACATACTTCATTCATACTTCTAACATCCAGTTTAACAACGAGGAATTTTAAAACACCAAAGCTTAAACCCATCTTAAAGCCCATTAATTATCCATATACTCAATTAATATAGAGAATTTCTTGCCCAATCGGCAAAATTTAACGAAACTGACAATTTATGATAAGGGACCTTTATCACCCACCAAAAGCCCGCAGTTCCCATTATAACACTAAGATGGGCTGGACCACCATGATATCATTTCTGTGAGGGTCCAACTCCGGAATTTTGGTCCCAGGTCCCGGGCGACGGTCCCGACTTTTAATCATCCTCCTGGGGAGTATGCGAAGTGTTACTTAATTTGATTTGTTAGATTTTGGAGAAATGGTCATTCACATAGACGTAAAACACATTTACAAATATCCACTGGAACTTGTGGCAAGCACACATTTCTCTAAGGTACAGTAGATACATAAAACGGACAGTTTATACTGTAAACGTTTCGTAGTTTCGAACACAACATGTAATCACTGATAACTAATTGTTACAAGTGTAAGCTTTCACAAAAAAGGGTAATATCAACAACACAGCTTGGCAACTTGAGCAACAAACCTGAGTTGAGGGTGCACTGGCTGTTTTGATTCCGGGACATCTCGGCCCCTAACAAACAGGTAGAGGAAAGATTTTTATTTACAGATATACTACAAATTTATAGTACATCTATTAATGCATAGAAAAATCGTTCTATAAATTTATAGATATCGCAGAGAGATCGTCCCTAAATTGGTTTTAAATGAAAACCGCATTCCGATTGTGCGTTCACAAATGCGTTTAGGGTTAAAGATACACTGTTGGGCCGCTTATTTTGGCCAAGGATGTGTAAAATGCGAAAGAGGCTGCATGCAAAAAAGCATGATTGCTAGTTCTCCTGTTTGATTGAGTCTTTTTTTTTTTAAATATATATAGCTGATAAAAAGCGGAAATTTGTTGATAGTCTGCGACAGAGCCTTTCTCAAACTCGTTTGTGCGCCATCTTTAAATTCGTAGACTGGTTTACAATTAATTACATGTAGATACTGCGGCTGACCTCAAATAAGTACAGTCTTCCAGAAAAGAGTTTTTTTCTTCTGCCAACTAATTGCCAATGTAATATGGTTGTGTAAAATGACTTGTGCCCCTTTTGGACATGAGTGGTCCAATTAAATATTCACATCTAACTGCTTTTAAATGAGAACTATTAAAACTGAAAACGGATCCGGATTTATGCCATCCAATTTATCTGGAGCCCACTTCAAGAGTACTCGGATCGTGTTGCACGTGGCCATATATTAATTATACTTGTTCAATGCGACACTCGCACGGGCTAAGCAACACTATTTCAGAGCTTATTGATTATTTAACAGCAAGCTAGACAGTTAAGTCACAGTATTGTCCATGCTCGCATGTGCTACCTCAGACTGTACTTGGTCTTATCCTTTAACATTCTGAAAGGGCTTTTGGCAAAATGGTTGTGCAGACCACTTACTATTACATTAGAACTTCTTCAGCTAAAAACCTTTTTGACCATGAAATTTGTTCGAGATAGGGTAGTTTGAGCCACAGAGAGTTAATAATTGCACCAGATCGGGATGCTTTATAAGGATAATATTTTGACCGCGTAGTTTTACTACGGTCAGTATTTTCATTTTTGCAAAAGAATCATGTTAACCACTGGACCAGTCTAGATCCAGCCTCATCACGCGATCAAGCAAATTTAAAATGGAAGACGTAAGTGTGGAAGCTGATAAAAACTTAAAAAGTAATAGAATGTTCACAAGTCTGGGCAAAATTTAGGGCTTGTTGTTGCCTGCATTGATGGTGACAATTAATGTTGATTGTGTTTTCTCAAAAAATAGGCATTTCAAATAAAAAATTTATGTACATTATGAATTCTTATCTTATCGATTTTCATTCTTCCAAATATCACGTTGCGGTTTTCGACATGCACGATTTTCAAGCAATTTTACCTAGTGATTCTATGAATATAGATCAATTTTTCTATTCATTTATAGATGTACTATAAATTTATAGTATATCTATAAATAAAAATCTTTCCTCTATCTGACAAACTCGGCCCCTGACAAACTCGGCCCCTAACAAACTTTGCCCCCATATATTCGGGGACCAAACTAGAACCCTACAAACTTGGCCCCCAACCGAAATATGGTTCAGGAGGCTGGCTAGTTTCATTATACATTTGAATCTTCGGTTAAAAACATTATTGCCCTGCAGATAATGCGTGTTATGATGGATATAAATGCATGTTGTGCTGGATATTGGCATTTTGTGATGTTGACGCTGTCCACTTTTTGAAAGAAAGGTTCAGTCGAATACTCAAGTATGTTTACTCAAACGTGCATGAGCGTTCTACATGAAACCCAGGACAGTTAATGTAAATTTAGCCTCGACTCGAGAAAACCTGGGGGTTTGCGAACATCAAGGTGCAGACCAGCCTGTGCATCGGCAGTCTGATCAGCCCCTTCGCTCTTCGCTTATTGGGAATTATCGTATCTAGACTTGCTTCTATTAAATACACACACTTATTTCCAATTACTGTAGACTCATACGATTCATCGTGCGTACGCTCCTGCTACTTTATAGGCAAAGTCTAAGAGAAAACTAATATAGTCTTGAATGATCCTCGTATTACAAAATGAACAACAATCAACAAGAAAATAATGCACATACAATGTAGTACAGTGTACAAAAACGCACAAATGAATTGTTTCTAGATATTATCCCAGTCAACATCCAAAATCGGGCCACTATCGGCTCGACAGCGAAACGCTATTCGGATGGCATGTCACTGGCGGGCCGATAGTGGCCCGATTTTACGTCCTATTGGGATAAAGCTGATGCACGTGATTTATTCAATTTATTATCTCAAAAATGAGACACGTTCCCTTTTGAGGAACCATATTTTGTGGCTTTTCATCAGGGTTTACACTGGTTTTCTTTAAATGAAAGTAACGGCACTGAGACTGTGTAAATGCTCATGTGCCACATGCTCATGTGTCTCATGAGTATATATAACCACATATCATGGCCCATATTAAATGGGACACAGACAAACTATGTACTCCCACCTGGGAAGCCCCGCCCGTGATGTGGCGGCTCATCAGGGTTTACACTGTTTTGAAACTGTTGCTTGGATTAAGGTTATTTAGCAAAACAATTATGATCTAAAATTTGACGATTCTCGTCGTTCGCTAATCACATTCAGCTTCTGTTAAAAATTATAATTGCTCTGGCGAGACTGCGCCAGATGCGTTATTTCATTACCTGTTTAAATGGGGCATATAGGCAAACAGTACAGTCCAAGTTGAGAAGCCTTGTAATATGGCGCCTCATCTTGGTCTAAACTGCTTGAAATACCAGTTCATGTTAGCCCAAACGCGTAAATAGGCCTATGTCTAAGCTTCAATTTGGTATTAAGTTTAGTTGTCTAGGATAAGTAACAGCTGAGATATGATTACTTTGTAGGCATACCCCCATTCTTAAATCCGCTATGGGTTGCCATTGAAACCATGCATTTTCACAGCCCATACCATTTTTAGGACACCTTCGTTTCGCATTCAGGGGGTCCCAATGAACAATTTGGCACCCATTAAAAATTGTCCTGGGGGTGCAAGGTAACCTGAATTGGATGCCGGGGTAATATTATATAGGGGCAGAGTTTGCTAGGGGCCGAGTTTGTCAGGGGCCGAGTTTGTTAGGGGGCGATATGTCCAGAAACCGCTGTTTTTATTACACAGGCATGAATATACCTAACTTGCTGGAATGTCCTTTTGTGGTCTTTTGTAAACAATATGAACCATTGAAAGCAGATGTACATAACTCCCCACTGGAACGCCCTCCCATTCCACATCCCTGTACAGGTGGCCCCCCCCCCCCCCCCCCCCCCTGATGAAAATTCCTGGATCCGCGCATGAAGATTACACAAAATTTAAAATATATTGCAAAATATTCTGTTTTGTTAAGTAGGAACAATCCATTAATTCTTAAAGGCTTAAAATCAGTCGATCTTAGAATTATTCAAATGGATCACTTCCGGCTAAACTGGAAAAGTTATACGGTATGCAATATTGGTTGGACTCCAATTTTTTTTGAGTGGGACTCCTACTTTTTGCCAGATGGGAGTCCTGAACGCCTGTTTTCAAAATCCTAGTGAGTAGAGTTTATGCTCTTGAAATTTTAAATACCTTTCACTTGTAAACAAATTTCTAAACTATTCACTTCATCTTCCAAAAAAAGTGCTGGGTCCAAATGACCCCATCTGATCCATGAGCATTTACCTATAGTCTTTGTTTTATAAGGGTATTATCATATTGTTCATATTTCATGCATCTTGTTTTGATTATGTTCTGGTCAACAACTAGTATGGTTGTGTGAGAACGTTTAATTTACCTAACCACACCTTTTTCTGGGCTAATTATCCCCACGCTTTTTTAAAAAAGCGTCGGGGATATTGCAATCGCCTCCGTCCGTCCGTCCGTCTGTCCGTCCGTCTGTCCGTCCGTCCGTCCGTCTGTCCGCCACGCTATCTCCTCCTAAACCGTTGGACGAAATTCAATTAAATTTGGTGTGTGAGTTGCTCACATGGAAAGGGTGTGCAACGGCACATTTTTTTTTGGCCCCGCCCCCTGGGGCCCTGGGGAGGGGCCAAAAGGTCAAATATTATTAAATATCATTAAATTTCTATTACAAAGTCAATTTCAAAGATTTTTAAACCAAACTTTGTGTGTCTTCTCACAAATGAAAGATATAAAACATATCAGACGGGATTTTCATTCCCTTGCCTGGGTCATGCCCAAGGGGTCCGACTTGGGGGTACCGTGGGGGGTTGAGTGGTCCAAAAAAAATTTTTTTCCGAAATTCAACCAGATTTGGTAAGTGAGTAACTTACATCAATGGCACATGCAACAGCACAATTTTTTTGGTCCCCACCCCCTGGGGCCCTTGGGAGGGGCCAAAAGGTCAAATATCATTAAATCTCAATCACAAAGTCAATTTCAAAGATTTTTAAACCAAACTTTTTGTGTCTTCTCACAATTGAAAGATATGAAACATATCAGACGGGATTTTCATTCTGTCGCCTGGGTCATGCCCCAGGGGTGGGACTTGGGGGCACCGTGGGGGGGTTGGGGGGTCCAAAAACTTTTTTTCCCAAATTCAACCAGATTTGGTATGTGAGTTACTTACATGAATGGCACATGCAACGGCACAAGTTTTTGGGTCCCCGCCTCCTGGGTGGGGCCTTGGGGAGGGGCCAAAAGGTCAAATATCATTAAATCTCAATTACAAAGTCAATTTCAAAGATTTTTTATCTAAACTTTGTGTGTCTTCTCACAAATGAAAGATATAAAACATATTAGACGGGATTATTATTCTGTCCCCTGGGTCATGCATGCCCCAGGGTTTAGGACTTGGGGGTGCTGGGGGTCAGAAATTTAATGTTATGAACATGGTCATGTGGCATATCAAATTAAAGGGGATGAGCAGCAGACCAGGATACACTGAAAATTCTAACCCTAGGATCAAACTGGTGACCTTGGGACGGGGTCAAAGGATCCAATACCATTAGATATCTTTGAGAGCGTGGGGATTTGCGATGGCGCGCCATCGAATGTGTTCTAGTTCTGTTTTAAAAACCCCCTCTTTACCCTTGTATAAGGATCCCGATCCCCGGAGGTTAGGATCCATGCTTAGGAAGAATAAGAGAAAGAAGATTTGAATTATCCAGAGTTTTTCTGTCAAAAGGGCAGTAAAAACCATGGGCAATTTGAACCGCTCGCATTAAATGCTCCAATTTTTTTTTTGTTGTTGCTTTACATCCCAGTCAATAGCTATGGTCATGGGGGGACGGTCAATTTACCTAACCCAACTAACCACACTTTTTGAATTTCCCGGGCAAGCTTGAACAAGCGGATAACCAGTAATTCGTGCACATGCTTTCACTTGTAACTGATAACAACCCTTCTTGAATGAATCAGCGGAAGGGAGGAGAATCACCGTAGAAATTATTTCTACATCTCCATCATTAGACTGGCTCCTGTCCATAAAACAATTTTTCACCAATGTGTGATATCATAAACTTGTAGCTAGTCTTACTCTGATGGCTCTGTTTTCATAAAACAGAGCCATCAGAGTAAGACTAGCTACAAGTTTATGATATCACACATTGGTGAAAATTTGTTTTATGGACAGGAGCCAGTCTACTCCATCATACACGCTGCCGTCACACTTGACTACTATAGCGCAGTGGGTTTGCTTCATAAGAAAGAGAGAGAATGATAGGAGAGTTAGAAGCATAGTTGATAGAAAGCCAGAAAGAAAGAGTAGTTTTGGCCAATGCACTTTCCTTCCCTGATTTCATTAACAATCTCCATGAAAGTATGGGATCGGGCCAGAATTGCTCCAAAAATGGTCAATACTGGTAGATAGGAAATTAAGATTGGTGGATTGAGTTCTTTAGTGGTCATTTGAAAAATTGGAATGTCTTTTTGATTTTCACTTTAGTGGGCCAATTCATTGAAATGTATTTAGTTGATCTGAGTGCAAAAACTGCTTAGTCCCTTGCCATTTGAAGCGCACTCATCAGGTAAAATATCACATTCAGTGTGAGTCAAATTTATGTGAAACCTGTATGGAGTGAAATGTGCCCACAACCATTTATGTGTGTTGGTTCCTCTATGCCTGCTCTATGCCTGCTAGTATCATCTGCAAACAGTTTGGACCTAGATCATGACTGACACTACCTGTGAGTGGCCTGAGTTTTATGTCAATAAAGAAAGATAAAAGACAAAATGTTTAACCTGATCTCAGGCCTCCAGATAAGAGAGCGCATCGGAAAACTATTTTCTTTATTTCTCATCCAAAACATATGTTGTGGGTACTCAAAAGAACCCAAAACATATGTTGTGGGTACTCAAAAGAACCGTCTCGATGAGACGGTTCTTAAGAGCACCCAAAACAAACGTTTAAACTGATTGATAAGAAAATAGTCGCAATTGTATAGAAATTGCTTAACTGGGCCTATGCTGATCTGGATCTAAATTGTTTGTGGATCAGTTTTCAATGTACTGTCTTTGTATAATTTGTAACTAATGATATCATGCAACCAAATTGGTAAAAAAAAAATATTTTGAATGACCTATTCACCAGAATACGGGTGAATTTTTTTTATCAGATGGAGTGTTAAAACAAGTTAATTCACCGGGCCCGGTAGCACAGTCTGAAGGGAGTCTGATTGCAGAACCAGGGATCGCTAGTTCGATCTCGACCCGGTCCGATACTTTTGTTGTGATTTATGATGAAATAATTTAGGTCATTCTCCTCCTTCCGCTGATTCAAGAAGGGTTATTGTTAGTTACAAGCGAAAGTATGTGCATGAAGAACTGCTAAGTTCAAGAAACCAGGTTAAATGAATCCTGATTCTATTTAAATATATATAAATACCGGATATTTTCGTCAGGGGCGGGAGTGCAGTCCAAACTGACAGAATCAAGCTCTGACAGTGTTTTTTTTATTTTTTATTTTAGTCCTCAACTTATTTTACGGAGGGGTTCCAAGGTTTATTTCAAAGGAAACGATACTTTTCCAAGATTCCAGGGGGTCCAACATTTTCCAGGGGAGTCCAATTTTTACCAGGGGTGTGGGTCAAATTGCTTATTCCTATAGGAACCTATTATATAGAACATGAATTTTCCAGGGGTGGGGGTCCAGAGCCCCTACCCCCACCACTCTGGATCTGAGCATGATATAGAATTCTTTTATATTTATTTATTTACAGTATCCAACTGACAAAGAAAAATTTGTGAAAAGAATTGACGTCCTTGAACAAAAGCAAGGTAACTTTCTTAAAGCTATTTTGATGCATAATTTCTTACCCATACTGAACAAAAAGCATGGTAACTTTCTTAAAAGAAATAATAATGCATTTCTTTTCATTTTCTATAATTTAATATGATCCTCTGCATTGAAATTATATTTTGAATAGGACCCATTGGCATTGGAAGTCAGCATGGACTAGACCTGCTATAGCATATACTACTGAAATTAAGAAGATAATAATAATAATGTTTGTTGTTATTATTCTTTATTATACAGATTGGGATGCTGGTGTGAACTACAGAAGAAGTATAGCTGTGTGTTCCAATGTTATTCCAAGTATTTTAAGAAAGGTATTGCTACTACAAAGGAACAAGTAAGCAGTGTAGCTGGGGTTTTTCAATTGTCGCTTAATTCGATGCCCCCTGGGAAATTTTTCATGCTTTTTTGTCGTCTGTTGATTTTTTTTTTTCAAAATCAACTTTTTCAAAAAATTATTTTTGGAATACCATCTGATTGTCAAACAGATTGACCTGGGTTGAGCCTGGTCTGGGTTGAATCTGTTATGAGCAGACGACACAAGGATGCAGCAAGTTAACTTCCAAGTCAATGGTCATTAGGCCCCTGCCAACCTGCCATCGAATATTGGCCAACCTCTATACCTGTACTGTAGTTTTCGGCATGGCTGACTGCCCATCCTCTTTTATGGACAGTGTCACACTCTAACTTGGGTCATTTATCACCCGATTTCATCCAAATTTTATATATAGATTAGTTTCATCAAACCCTCACCCAAGTTTGAATATGCCTCACCCAAGTTTGAATATGGGTTTTGTCCGATAATGAAGATAGTTTTGGGCCATCCATTTTTGGCCATCAAAATGGCCGTTGCCTGCCCTCTGCACTTGTCCACACTAGTCTACCTTTTAGGTCAATTATCATCTGATTTCTTCCAAAATTCAAATTTGGATTCAGGCCCCCAGATAAAAGTGCGTACCTGAAAATTATTTTTTTTTATTTCTCAACCAACTTCTAGGTTAAAGCTTAAGATACCCATAATTTCCATTTAATGGATCATTTTGGCACCAACAGTAGCATGTAGTCATCCATAATGATTAACCCATATAAGCCTAGCGTCCTATTTGTGGGACATAGGCAAACCGTGCAAAACCAAATCAGACGCCGCATCTGATCAAGTTCTCCACTGTTTGCAAACAGAAGATTCTATTAAATTATGAATAAAAATGAAAAATACCACCCAACAACTATAAGATTGGAAAGGGACTGGTCCAATTAATATCAGTGGGAAATTCCATTCAGGTTAAATGGGTTAACTGGAGGCAATACATGAACTTGAAAATATTCCAATCATATTAAGGGGGTTACTCCTGTTGAGCTCCTCTAGCAAACTTTGTACCAAACACACTACCACCATACTTCCAGGCTCCAAAAGGGCATTCTGCAATACTTTCGACCTTCATTAAGCTACCATTTGTCTTTTAAGGGCTTTATTTGTTTTGTCTATTTTTGAGTCACCCCTTAAGACAGGTTTTACTGTACATATTCAGGGGCCACAGCCTGTGTGACCCCTGGAAATACATGTTTATTATATATTTCTCAAAACAAGTTTTGCACCAGTTACAAACATGCATGAATTTTTTAGTGACCTACTTGGAAAACATTCTGCATTACTTTTGACCTGCATTAAGCGAAAATCGATCTTGAAAATAAATGTTTGGTCTTCTTTATAAGTGGCAGCTTAAGGCAGGCTTTACTGTAAAGTGAATTATTCAAACTTAATTATATTCAAATGAACGGAATGACCCATGATTCAAGTCGGATTAAATACACCACAGTCATCAACTTGTTACTCTCTGATTATGTGATGTGATGTGTTGCGGATCAGGTAAAAGATAAACGCCATGCCTTTCCTGCATTAAACAACTGCAGAATTGAAGCTGATGTCCATATTTATTTCACAGAAATTAATCACCATTCTGTCAACTACATATCTAGGTACAGAGCATTTTAGTCATTTTAGTCATTTAAAAAATCAGTCACCTTTTACACAGATAAAGATGATTAAAGTCTAAATCTTACTGTGAAATGATTTTTTGAATTATTCTAGAATTTATCCATAATAATATTACCTACATATATGTATGTTGCATTTGAAAATTTACTGTAATCAGCATTTGTCTTCAATCTGAGGGCCACTGGGCTCCATAGCATAGTTGGTAGCGAGTCAGGCTCCAGATCCAGGGGTCACCAGTTCGACCACGGCCCAGTCCCATACTTTCGTGGAGATTGATCTTGAAATAATTTCTAAGGTCATCATCTCCTCCTTCCACTGATTCAAGAAGGGTAACAGTTGTTGTCAGTTAAAAGCAAAAGTATGTGCACAAAGTACTGGTTAACCGCTTAGAGTCAAGCCTGCCCGGGAAAAAAGTGTGGTTAGGTGAACTGACCATCTCAACATGAGTCATGACCATAGCTGTTGACTGTGACATTAAATCTCAAACCAAAACCAAACAATCTGAGGGCCAATCTTAACACAAACATTAACCTTTTTCCCACAAATCAAGACTTTTGTCATCTGCGCTTGTGTCTGCTTATTTTCTTAGGTAGCCTATATCACAATCAATATAGACCCAGATCAGACTGCCCCCAAGGGAGCAGTCTGATCAGAGTTCATATTGTTGGCTTCCATGATAAAATCTAGTCTGAAGTGCACTTGAATATATGCATATGCAGCAGATGTATAAAGCAGACAACAATTTCAGGACAAAAAATATTGGTCAGGGGTAAGGGTTAGGAGGTGAGCCACTGTCCTGTCAGCCAAGAGTGACAGTGACGTCATTTTTTGTTTAGAAAGTTATCAGGGACTTATAATCGATAGACCACTTGTGTATTAATCCTATCCACAGGATAGGATTAATTCACATGTGATCTATAGTTTCGTATTAGCTCAAGTGGAGTGTACAAGTTATTGTTTTACTTAACAATTGTAAACAAAATATTACATCACTGTCTTTCTTGGTTAGCATGACAGTATTTGTCTTTTTTTAAAATCTAGATTCATATTCTCAATGAAGCAGCTATTTTACTTGAAGAGAAAGCCTGGCTAGACCTGAGGAATAGAAAACTGAGATTGGAGAGCCAAAATATCACATGGTCAAACTATGCCAGAATGTCAGAGAAATCAATTTTTCGCTCCTGTGAGGAAAACCCTAAATGGTAAAGTTGCAGTACTCTTTTTACACCTCTGCATGCTGGGCAATTTTATGCTTTTTTGTCGTCTGCTGACCTTTTTTTCAAAATCAACTTTTCAAATAATTCTCAGGGATTTAATTGCCATTTATAAAAACTCATGAAAATTTGCATAAAAATGTGAAATGAAACCGATTTTCATTCACATTTTAATGCAAATTTTCATGCATCTGTTACCTTGCTTTTTTGTTTGGATTTTCATGAAATTTTCACCAAAATGTAGAAGTAAGAAATTGTGAATGATATACACTTTGGGAAGTTATTGCTTATTATGGAATTGGGAACGGACTGATATTTGGCCCCAAATCTTGCCTAGGAAAGTTCCAGATTCTTTCAGGAATACCATCAGGCAGTCAGAATGTCAAACAGTTCGGATCCAGATCAGACAGGACATATTTTTTACCTGATCTGGGTCAAAACTATTCGCAAAGGTTATCAGCAGCCAACAAAAGTCTCAGCAAGGAAAGTTCATTATCACATGATGTCGCATCTGGGTGTGATATAACGCCATGCAAAAAAATCGATAAACTGCTTGTGGTTTACAGATTTACGGGAAATGTAAAATGAAACGTAATTGCGTAAAAGATGACAAAATCTTGACGTTTTCACACGAAAAATGTGATTTTTCAGTAATTTTAATGTGATTAATAGAATCTAACATTCATGCTCCTGTATTATTGAGTTTAACTTCTTGCCAAAAAGAGATAAAATGCTCAGCAAGCCTCGCATTTTTATCTCTTTTCCTCAACTTGTTTAATAAATTCAATAAAACATGAGCACTCATGTAAGATTCTCTCCATATAATTTCTGTTTCTTTGGGAGGGCAGTGGCTCAGTGGTAGAGTGCTTGACTCCAGACCGAGGGGCCACAGGTTAGAGCCTCACAGGAGTCACTGCGTTGTGTCTTTGAGCAAGAACAGTAATCCCAGCTTATTACTGGTTCAACCCAGGAAGACCTGTCCCTTTATAACTGAAAGATTGTTTATGGGACGTAAAGAATCAAATCAAACGAAAACAAAATTTCTGTTTCTTTCAATTGTCATCTCTTTGGACAATAAAGCACTAATTTGCTTAAACATCTACCATCATAACATGTAAACACTGCATCACAATGCATGCCAGGGGACAAAAATATTTTTTAATATTGCACTGGTCCTGCAAGACGTGTGACTTACAATTTTCACTCGTCCTTCAAACACATGCACTTGTCCTTTAAAAGAGTATGCAGTAAAGAAAAAAAGGCAGTAAAATATGTAATACATTGTATGACTCCCTCGAGTAATTCTTCCTACAGGACGAAAGCTTTGGAAAGAATTAATTGTTCTTTCTAGATTTCACTCATAATTATGAACGGATGAGTAGATTTTTTGTCCCTGCATGCAACTACCAGTTCACCCCAGCCCTTTACCCAGTTATAACAGCAAGGGTCATAATCTAGCATGCTCTTTGAATCCTGCTTTAAATGTTGTTCTGTAAATGTGATATTTAAACCCCTGCAAACTGTGCTTGTAGGGGTATACTGTTTTCATGTCTGTGGGTCAGTCCGTAACATATCTTGAAGAGTCATTGCTGGAATTTTATCAAACATTGCAAACATATTCATATCTACAAGACAAATACTTTTAATAAAAAAGTAAGGGCTATGGGCCAAAGTTAATTCCCTTTGTAATTACATAGGGTTTATGCTTATGCTATGATAGTGCATACATGGGGGGATCAACTCCTTCCACAGCTTTTGGTGGAGCAAATTGATACACTTTGCCATCACAATGTAGATACATTGAACATATGCATATGCATGAAAGAGTTGGATTTAAAAAAATGATTTTTGACAAATTGACGGCTATGAGAACTTAGACAATTCTTGTATTTCATCATATAAGGTTTATGCTAATGCCATGATAGAGCATACACGGGCCAATCAACTTCTACCACAGCTTTTGATGGAGCAATTTGATACTTTGCCTTTACAATGTAGACACATTGAACATATGCGTGAAGGAGTTAGGTTTTAAACAAAAATGACAAAATGACAGCTATGAGAATTTAGACAATTTTTCCATAATATGACTTGTTTATGCATAGATAGTGCCTTCATGTGCAGATCAACTCCTACCGCAGCTTTTGCTGAACTAATCCAATGATTTACTTACACAATGTAGACATATTATACATTTGTATGAAGGAGCTTGGTGCAAGAAATATAATTTTTGACAAAATGACATCTATGAGAACTTAAGACAAATTTTCTTTGATATGGCTTTTGTATATGCAAAAATGGTGTCTTCATAGTCCGATCAACCCCTACCACAGCTTTGGATAAATTAATCCAATACTTTACCTACACATTGCAGACATATTGAACATGTGCATGAAGGAGTTTTGTTATAAAAACCTAATTTTTGACAAAATGACATGGATGAGCACTTAGACTGTTTTCCTGTCTTAAGCAGCCACTCAAAAGAAGACCAAAGATTAGTTTTCAAGACTGATTATCGCAAAATGCACATCAAAAGTATTACAGAATGCTCCAAGAGAGCATTCTACAATACTTTTGACCTGCATTAAGTTACCATTTGTCTTAAGACCTTTGTTTTTCCTATTATTTAGTGACAGCTTAAGACAGGTTTAAATGTATATGCATAGATAGTACCAACTCCTATCACTGCTTTTGATGAATTGATCCAATACTTCTCATACACAATACAGACAAGTCATATTAAACATATGCATGGACATGGTTGGTGCATCATCATCATCATAATCGGATTTTTGATCAACGTGCAAGTGCAGGGGCATCATGCACATCAGTGGGCCCCTTTCCAGGTAACTGGCTAGCTGCACGCATAGCAGATCTCACACCTGATCTCCAGGTGCTCCTTTCTTGAGGGTCAACTGTGGTGAGCTTCCACTCACGGCAGTCTTTCTCTGTCAGTTTCTTCCATGTTTGCTTGGGCCTCCCTGCCCCTCGCCTGCCGTCAATCTGTATATCACATGCTGTTCTTATTGCACCACTCGAACGCTCCACATGCCCAAACCAGCGAAGCCTTCTCTCTCTCAAAATGAGGTTGAGGTCCTCAAGCTGAAGCTTTGCCAGTAGCTCTCTTGAACTTACCCTGGCCACATCCTCTGGTTTGATACTGCAGATCTGTCTGATCATGGCCCTATCATTGCGTTGCAAGCGCTGCAGGTTCGTCTTGGTAAGAGGCTAAGTTTCACTGGCATGGAGCATGGCACTCCGCACTCAAGAGCTGTAGACATGGCCACGGGTCTTGTAAGAGAGGTGGCGGGATGTGAGAACTTTTAGTAGCTCCCTGAACTTCTTCAAGGCGGTTTTCAAACGAGGAGTGACCCCCATTTCACAGCCTCCACTAGCAGAAAGCATGTCACCTAGGTAACAGAAGGAAGTTACCACCTCCAGCTTATCAGGTGCAATAAAAAAATTCTTTTACAAAATGACAGCTTTTTTTTTTTTGATTCCCTAGGTCCCAGTCAACAATTTTTCAGTTATGTCGGGATGGGCCTTGTTGGGTTGAACCAGTACTAAGCAAGGATTGATATGTTTTGCTCAAGGACACACCACAGTGACGTCGGTGAGGCTCAAACCTGCAACCCCTCGGTCTTGATCCCAAAATGACAGCTATGAGAACTTTTTTTCACCGACCCTTACTATGCGGGGTTATCAATTGCTTCTTCACTTTTTTCATTTTAAGCTGATATTTCTCTTGTGACAAATAGTTATTAACTCACTTAGAGAGATTATATGGGCCTCGTCGCGAGAAAACCTGTCTTCAAGGTTTCCGACAAAGCGAGATTTAAACCAGTCTCCTCATCTACAGAGACTAGCTAGAAAATTGAAATTTCACTTATAGCAAGTTTACATATGGTATCTTATAAAAAGCGAATAACAAAGGCGCTGATCAGACTGCCCTGATGCGCAGGCTTGTCTGCACCTGTGTTGTTCGCAAATCCCCCAAGACAGGTTTTCTCGCGTCGCGGCCCATATTATGCCTGTTGTCTCTTGTCCATCAAACAGTAGGCAGATGCCCAGGCTGATAAGAGTCCTTACTGGTATGTACACTCCTTTTCAGTGACATTTGTGTTTGGTCATAAATGTTACTCATATACATGTATTGTGTTTGCTTTTCATAAAGGACAGTTTTTGAGCAACATGGGATGATAGACGTTAATGGAATAGGGCCTTTTGGACGAGTTATAGAGATGTTTGCAGAGAAGTTTTTACATGCTGGGGTGAAAAGAGTAAGTGATCTAATTATACAGCCTTCCCCTGTGCCATATAAAAGGAATACCACTTTTCCATATTTAGATGTTATTGGCTTTTGCAGTGAAGATGAGGCCTCTAGATAAGAGTGTGTAAATATTTTTTCTCAACCAAAACATATGTTAAGGGTGCTCAAAAGAACCATCTCAATGAGATGGTTCTTTTGAGCACCCAAAACACATGTTAAAACAGATGAGTAAGAAATTTTCACAATTCTATGCTGAAATTATTTAACTATCTAAACCTATAAATACAATAATTATCCTCCTCAAATTGAATGAGAATTTCAATATTTTCAGGAGTGCAAAGCACAATTCCATTGCACTTACTCATGTAATGCAATATCTGATTTGGCAGTGCTAAAACCTTACTACATCTATTTCTGCAATATGCTGTTAGAATTTAGAAGACATTAGTAAGGTCAATTTTCTTTGGCTGTTGTGTGATTTTATACAGCTTGTTACTCTCCAGTATGAGGAGCCCAGTGGCTCAGTGGTAGATTGTTAGACTTGAGATTGAAGGGTCCCTGGTTAGAGACTCCTTGGAGACACTGTGTTGTGTCCTTGAGCAAGCCTCTTTTTCCTCTGCTTTGTACCGGTTCAACACACGAAGACAGAAAATTGTCCCAACATGCCTGAAAAATTGTTGACTGGGAAATGAAGCCATACGCAAACATTAATCTCCAGTATGAGGCAAAATAAATATGTAAGGAAAACAGTGAAGGAGCACATTAGAATAACTATTACAGTAAAATCTGTCTTAAGCGTCCACTAAAAAAAAGACCAAAAATTGGGTTTTCAGACCAACCATCGCTTAATGCAGGTCAAAAGTATTGCAGAATGCTCCAATGGGAGCATTCTGCAATACTTTCGACCTTCATTAAGCTACCATTTGTCATTAAGATCTGTGTTTTGTCTAATTTTGAGTGGCCGCTTAAGACAGGTTTTACTGTATTGGTCATCTGTGGAGGTTTATTGTCAGTTTTATGTTCACAAAATACTGAAACTGCATCCGTAAATCTGACAATATACCTCACCAAATGATTTTTTACACCTATCCACAGGCCCCTAGATAAGAATTAGTAATTAAAAATTATTGTTTTTATTTCTCAACCAAAACTTATTTTGTTGGTACTCAAAAGATCTGTCATCTTTTGAGTCCCCTTAACATAATATGTTTAAACTGATGGATAGTATTTTGTACCAAACAGAGTGGAAGCAATGTGGATTCTGATCTAGATCTACAACGCTTACAAAACATGAACACGATCTGGGTTTAACATGTTAAAGGTAAAAGATAATTAAGGTACATGGTTTCTGATAAGGTGATTTTTTTCTGATTTCAGAGTTTGCATATCATGGAGGAATTACTGCACCAGAGACATTCTAGTCAGGAAAAGAGTTGATGAATGGAGTAGTATATACATAGCTAGGTCATGAGCGGATCCAGAAAATTACGGTGGGGGGTCTTGATTCTTTAGTCATTTACATATTTCAGAAGGCTGTATGGACCTCCCTCAGAAGCAATTGGACCCTCAGGGTCCAATTGCTTCTCAAGGGGGATCCATACCAGTATTTCTAAGGAAAGCTATAGCAACTTATGATTTTACATGGGGGATCCTGCCCCCCCCCCCCCCTCCCCCCCCCCTCTGGATCCACTCATGTAGATCATGGTACCGTGTATATTGGCAGCTGTTTGGGCCAGAACACAAATTTGTGGCTGGGTATACAAATGACTAGTCAGTGATAAATTGGATTGTCAGATTTAATAAACCATTTTCTTGTTAGAAAGGGGAGGTCTCATATGCGCCCACTCATGGATTTTCATCTAGTTTTACATGATGAATACCTATGACCTATCAACTATAAAAATGCATTTATTTATTTCAATAGTGCATTTTAGGTCTCATGAGAGCACCTTGTTTTACTCCATTTTTTCAATGACACCTGTCTAATATTTTGTCAATTTGTAAACATCAGTTTTATCAGATCTCACCCAGTTTAAGCTGGAATATTGAAAGGACTCAATATGAATTGTTTTGATACTATTTTGGCCTATAAAAACATGCACACAATTTTTTAACAAAATCTTAAAGTAAAAAATTTCCAAAAAATATAATTGAAATTCACGTGTATGCCAAATTGCGTCTACAATTTTTATATGTTACTGTCTTTGTCAACTTATGATACTGCCTATAGAATTTGCCTCACATGTCTTCTGTATACTGAGAAAGTTTCGAGATTTTCTGAAACCGGTAACAGTGCAGGAAAACACATTATATACATGTAGGTCATTTTTGACATTTATCATAATTTAATGTTTGAGGCTAGTTTTGTTCTGGAACCATGTAATTTCGCAATTTCATTATTAAAAATATTATAAACATCGATAATATAAAGCTATGCGTGTACAAATGCATATTTAATTTGACATTGAAAAAAATCTGAGACTTGTGTAGCTTTAACAATCAGTAAGAATAACACACAACAAGTCTGCAACATTCAAACTTCTCAAAATCAAGTTGAAACACATCAATTAATGGAATCAGTGCTATGATCTCTTCACCGAATGTGTCTAAAATGTATTTTGATTTGTATTTGCATACCAATGTTTTAATTGACGGTTCAGTCTCATATAGTTCTAACAAAGGCAAGGCATTTGATTGCTTATATCATTTATTTTGTCCCTTTGTAAACTTATATGTGATGTCATAAATGTAACTGACATTCATTCTACCTACAATGGCATGTGTCTCTAACCTTTTTAATTATTCTTATATTATCCCTGTTTAATATGATATTAAGTTGTTATGCATGAGTTTCCCCTAAAATGTCAATGTGTTTTGAATAGCCTAGGGTGTAGCTTTTTTATTTTAATACCAGGTACTTGTTGGGATTCTTTATGTACCATTGGCTGACTGTTGCACAGGCATTAAATATCTGGCAAATGTTATGACTGTTTTGAATTCATCATTTTGTCAATTCATTGAATACCAAGATACACATGCAAACTTATTAACTGAAAGCACTGACTTTATTTTAAACTCTGTTTGCAATTTTACTACTTTTTGGAAAGAGTTGCACATAGGTTCTACTTTCCTAGTGTTCTCCTAGTATTATATATATTTGTAGTTTTAGTCTCGGGTTGAATATTGGCTTCAAGTTTTGATTGATTGCCAATTCCGTTGCAAGGGCAAGACTTTGGTCAGATTACCTCAGTTCCTGATCATTGTAACTTCTTCTTATACCGTCAGACCCTTTTTGCATTTTCACTTGTTTATATATTCAATAAGTTCTTTATTCGTAGTTTTATGCTTAACACTATCTGGAGTTTCCATGATGTATTTTCAAAACTGGTACCTCAATCAAGTAAATGGCAATTTAATCAGGGAATCAGCTATCCTTTGAGCGATCTGATTGTACTAGATGAAACTTTAAGAAGATAGTGTCGACATTAATTTTCTATCCCATTTGATTCTTTGACTTTCTACAGGATTTGGAATATGATTGTAGGCACCTATGATTGTAGAGTTTGGTACATGTATTCTTTAAATATTTCAGCATTTTGTGGTAGGAAATAATAAAGCAATAGATCCCGCAACTACATAAAATGGGTGAATACTGTATTTTGGCATTATATTAAAGTGAATAACAAAATAAAACCATATTAACTACTTCAAGAGGAGTTCGACAGGGTGAAATTCTCTCTATGTGGTCAGTATTGGATTAAGTATGACAGCTCTGAAACATTAAAGATTCTGTCTTGCTCACGCAGGAGAGAATGCAACATGTTTTAAAGTATGAAAAACTGCAGACTGTGGTATATGATTATATAAGGTTGTAATATTTATTAAATATTTATTTCATCATGTTGGTGATCAAGAAATGATGAAACAAACTATTCCCTGACACAAATGAAATGAATGAATTATGGAGAATGACTTTCTATTAGAGTGAATCTGGTATTGAAACCGTATTATGAAAATAATAAAAGTTTACTGTACTATGAGGAGTTGGACAAGGTGAAGTTCTCCCTAAGTGATCAGTATTTATGTTATTATAAAGTTTTAACAATATTGGATATTCCATCTTTCTTTTAGAAGAAAGCACACACAAAAAACTTGCTTTTAAACTAACCAAACACTTAAATTCATTAACTACAATCAGTTTTTTTTTACATTTCTGAGAACTTGGATTTGTAACATTCAAAGTTCTAGGACAACAGGTTACCGGTCTTCGATTTTCTTGAAAATTTTAGCATTACATCCATATATGTATAGCCTAATTTGAGAGTAAATTCATAGGTTGACAAGAACTGGAACATGCCTAAATTTTAAAACATAATTGTTAAAAAAATATTATGAAGCTGAAATTTGGGCACAATTCCAAACAAAATCATATTTTTCTGAACTTAACTTTACAGAAACTGATTTTTGTTTTATGCATATCTAATCAGTGATGATCTTAGATAGTTTTAAAAGTAATTAGAACACACTATATGAAACTATAAGAGCTATGGGCGGCTTAAACTGAAGGTACCCCCATAAGCAGATGCCCGATTACATAACATGTCATTTTTTGACCATTTAAAAAGGTAAGTGGGAAACTATATCACAAATAGAATAGTTATATGTGAGGCAATCATTATGCATAATATTATAAAAATCCATGCGTGGGCAGAACCCTATGTAAATTTTCTATAGGGTGAGACCTCCCCTTTATGAAAACATTTTCAATTTTGTTTAAATGTTTAAAGCAACACTGTAAAACACTTACATTTTGCAGTCATTATCCTCACGCTTTTTAGCTCACCTGAGCCGAAGCTCATGGGTGAGCTTATAGTATATCAGTCACTCCGGGGTCCGTCTGTCAACATTTTCAAACATCTTTGTAACCAATGTGTCAATTAAACTAAAATTTCATATGAAGACTCCTAAGGACGCAGGAACAAAAAAGCTTGTTCAAATGGTCCTAGGTCACATGACCAATATGGCCATATTTGGTAAAAAAAAACCTTTAAAATTCTTCTCCAGAACCAGAAGGCCGATGAACCTGGGACTTGGTATGTAGCATTGGGGATGTGGGCCCTACCAAGTTTGTTCAGATGATGATCCTAGGTTGACCTTGACCTACTTAAGGTCAAGGTCAAATTTTGCTTCCTAATGCATTTAAATGGGAAAATGAATGAAAAGTTGATTTTTTTTAAAACTGTGGAAGCCTTAGTCATTATTCTCTCTTGATATGTTTAACCTAATAAGACAATGGCTATAAATAAGTTCCAAAGGTCAAGGTTTACCATTCAGCTTAGGTCACTCCTATTGGAGTCCCATCAATATATTAAAACATAGTTTTCTGACCAACTATGGCCCAATTGAACTCAAATTTCATGTGAAGACTCCTTATGAGAAGTTAGTTAAAATGTATACAAGATATATTGGTCACATGGCCAAGTTGACCGCCAAGCCCATATATCGTAAAAACCCTTAAAAAATCTTCCTCTCCAGAACCAGAAATTTGGTGACCTTGGGACTTGGTTTTTAGCATCGGTGATGTGGGGCCTACCAAGTTGTTAAAATGATGATCCTAAGATGACCTTGACCTACTTAACGTCAAGGTCAAATTTGCTTCCCAATGCATTTAAATGGGAATTTTTTTTTGAAAAGTCTTTTATTTTAATACTACTAAAGCCAAAGTCACTATTCTCACTTGATATGTTAAACCTAATTAGACAATGGCTATAAATAAGTTTCAAAGGTCAAGGTTTGACCTTTCAGCCAAGGTCACTCATATTGGAGTCCCATCAACATATTTAAACATAGTTTTCACGGAATTGAACTCAAATTTCATATGAAGACTCCTTATAACTTACACTTATACCTACCACAGTATTGATTATCTTTGATATTGATGTTTGTTTTTAATGTATTGACAGGTTTTATAAGCAATTTACTTGTTTCGAATTTTTGAAATAGTTTTCAAAGTTCTTCATATCTTAATCAATATTGATTATTTATGATATTGATATTTGATATACATATGTGTCTGTGTATCACTAGCTTATATAAAGCAATTTTCTTGTTGTAAATTTATGAATATTTACAAAGTTCAAACAGATACATTCAAATCTACCTCAGTATTGATTACCTATGATATTAATATTATATATTTTCAGCGTATCTTCAGGTTTTATAAAACATTCTTGTTTAAGATTTATGACATAGTTTACAAAGATCAAAGAAATACATTCATACACAGCGGAGAATAGCATGATTATACAACAAAACAACGGTGAATGTTTGTGTCAGAATCTAAAACTTGGTAAGACTCTTTGATATTTTCCTTAATACTGGTCAGATTTGCATTAGGTATGAAGCAGATAAGCCAGAAAAATCACAGAAACATGACCATTAAAGTCCTTCCGACAAAGATCTTGTTTAAAAGTTATTGACGAGCAAACTGCTGTTTGAACCGGTTCACATAGAAGTTTGATTGTCAATCACTTTTAAACCTGATCTTTAAAATTATCACTTTTTCACAGCGGTGTGACAAAAATTATGACCAGTCATTTGCAGTTTATCATATGACGTTGCATCTGGGAGTGAAATAACGCCATGCATTAAAATCGATAAACCACTAGTGGGGTACAGATTTTCGGGGAACTTTATGAAATGACGCTTATAACGTCATGCATATGGCAAACACAAAGGTTTTCATGCCAAAAATATAATTTTTATGCCATATGATAAATAGAATCAATCATTCCTGCTCCTGAATTATTGAATGTATTAAACTGATTGCGAAAAAGAGCTAAAATGCTTGACAAGCCTCGCATTTTATCTCTTTTCCTCAACTTGTTTAATAAATTCAATAAAACATGAGCACTCATTCAAGATCCTCTATTTATCACATGAAAATTGGCACAGTATTACGAAAGATATAAACAGGTTTCCTAACCTGTGCTTTCAGAATTCAGATACAAAACATTGGTGAATCCTATCATTCTGACCACAAGATTCTCTGCCATGTTCATATCTACCTCAGTATTGTTTTCCTATGATATTGATATTTGTCTTTCAGATATGAGCCATGACATGTGACTAACAATGTGGCATTTTGACAAGTGTAGACTCAGACTAGCTTGTGCAGCCTCCTTTTAAGCTTACAAACTCCATATTTTGTTCAGTCAGTAGCTAAACAGTCATAGAATATTCAAGCGACAAGTAAAGGCTCTGATCAGACTGCGCATATGGGCAGGCTGATCTGAGGCTTTGCTTGTTGCACATACTACATTGTTGGAAATCACATGTCACGGCTCATATAGATTTAATACTACCTCATTCTTTGTTAAATATTAAGTGTATGTATTTTGATGTTTTTCCTTAAATCATTGTTCACAAGATAAACCGTATGTATTCTGATATTAAGTGCCCTCTTTCCTTATAAATTTCTTAAAAATGTTTCCAAATGCTTTACAACCTGGCCTCGAGGTTATAAAGTGTTTTTCATGCTTAACTCAAATGAGAATGTAATGTATAATACTCATGAAATGTTTAAATGCCAGCAATTGGCATTTTAATATTATTTATTAGCATGATAAATGAAACATCTGAGAGTTTGAAAACAAGAAGGGTCTTTATTTTTCAGCATTTTAGTTTTATGAGCAGTTGAAATGGTATGCTCATTTGAGCTGAGCATGAAAAAATGTTAGCTTGAGACCTTGCTGTAAAAAATATCCATAAACTCATGTTTTAGCTCTCCTTACATGAGCTGTTGTGATGCTTGTCATAGGTCAGTTAACAATTCCTTGTCAACCATTTGGTGGAATTTCACCACATTCACAGGAATTAATATTGGGTGGCCCTTTTCCAAAGTTACATATTGCATGTTATAAAGGGGGTTACATGTTGTAATTTTCAAAAAAAAAATATATTTCTTAATCTTAAGATAGGTTTTGTTTTAGCAAATAGTGCAGACTGTGAAGAAATGCTGCATCATATGGCATTTGTCTGGGTGTTTACTGTTTGCCAAAATACCCATTTTAGCCGAGACATGAGATTTCCAACAAATCAGCAAAGGCTCAGACCAGCCTGCACATATGGTCAGTCTGACCAGAGCCTTTGCTAGTCGCTTGAATATTCTACAACTGTCAAGCTACTGACCCAACATCATTTGGAGTTTCTAAGTATAAAAGGAGGCTGCATAGGCTCGTCTGAGCCTACACTTGTCAAAATACCACATTGTTGGAAATCACATGTCCCGACTTATTTAGGGGTTTCCGGTCTTTAAAGAGATAAAGATATTCAGCTTCCTGAAATGTATAAAATATGAAACCTATGCTATTTTTACAGGTTTCAAAAGTGTTGTACAGTAAAACCTGTCTAAAATGGCCACTCTCAAAAAAAGACCAAACAATGGTTTTTAAGATCAAGTATAGCTTAATGCAGGCCAAAAGTATTGCAGAATACTCCAAGGGGAGCATTCTACAATACTTTCGACCTTCATTAAGCAACTTCATTAAGATCTTTGTTTTGACTTATTTTGAGTGGCCGCTTAGGACAGGTTTTACTGTAGTTTCAACAGCGAAATAGGACTATCTCTTGCATTTTAAGAAGTTTATTGTTTAAACATGTTGGCAGATTTTAGATGACTACAATACACTGAAGGACTTTAAAAACGCAAAAATTTAAATTCATAATATTTAGTAACTTTTAATGTCTCAATTTTATTGAGATTTGGCAAAAATGAACATTAATATGTCAGCAAAACATGTTTTAAATTTCATGCCAAAATAATAAATAATGTTAGAGCAACACTCTGTCCAATAGCAATACCCCATGATTCTAAAACTGCAATTTGAAATTTGTCTAGAAATTGGACACGATTTTAAGTTATTGTGATAAATATCACTGACAGTAGCAAGCTGGAACGGGTATCGTCGATGTAAATATCCTCGATACATAATCTACGTAAGTTGCCTCTTGACGCCGGTTGCCATTCTTGGCTGATCAAACCTGCGTCGATCTTTAACTGTCCCAGTAGCCTGGTAACGATCTCTGAGGCGCTGTATAGTTGTCGGATGACAATTATGATATCTGGCGACGTCCGAAACACGCACGCCAGCTTTTAACATTCTGATTGCGCAAGATCGTTCATGTTCAGGCATGAATAATATAGCTATAAAACTAAAGCTACTATGTTTTTTATACATGTATACTTACAAGCTACATATGAAATGATAAAATATTTTGCTTCATTGATTCATGGGGACGCCACGTGCAAAACATAGTAAACCAGCAATCCATAGCTGGTGGTAGCCAGTGTCTTTAAAAACACCGTTATTGGGTATAGATAGAAGCAGAGTGTCGTTACCATCCGTTTTTAAAGGAGGCTAAAAATGTTCTGGGTGCAAAAAAAAAATAATTTTCATTTTTTGCGTTTTTAAAGTCCTTCAGTGTATATTGCAGGCAGACTCTAGTATCCTTATTTGTCAAGGTGGCTATACATGTAGTTATTTCACATTTAAAGTCAAAATCATAATGCATTTAATATGCCTTATTTCCCATTTAGGGATCCAACACTTGCATTTATGTTTTTTATACTCCTCATTCCTACATGGATTGACTTTAAGTTGATGGCTGTATTTTTGATGTTTTTGATATTATTTTATTATTCTCAGGGAAATCTTATGACTTGATGTGTTTAGTGCTCAAGTCAATACCTCACAGTACTGGTCAATACATTTTGTACATGTATGAAAGGATAGTATTTCATAGTTGTGTCTTCCTGTAGTGAGTGTAGAGGTAGTATTTTTGCCATGTTGTCTGTCTTTCTCTCTCTGTATACTGCCTGACACCCTCACAAGCATTATTTGCAGGTTTACTTTGTACAATCTGGGTTGCAGAATGAAAGTCTTCTAGTAACCATATCTAAATTAACGTAGTGTTCTTTAACCTGCACAAGGGGTGACATTCCCTGCACAAGGGACATCCAGTTAAGGTCCCGATCAAAAGGGTGGCACACTTAATTAACTTTTTCAAAAGATTCTTTCACATGGGTAAAAGTTATCAGGATTATTCAGGATTTTGAGGCTGACTTTCTACAGAAAGTCAGCCTCAAAATGCTGAATTAGGCAGATTTTTTGAAATATTAAAATAGCTTCTCTGATTTATTTTCAGTTCATTTTTGGGCAATTGACCATTTAAACTTGAAATTGTTAAAACTCTATAGGTATTCAGCAAGTTTTAAGATTTGAATTTTGAAAGTTCAGGATTTTGAAAATTTTGAACTTTCACCCATTGGAACACTATCAGAGCGTCAAATGGTTTTGATCTAGATGAGGACTCCTGGTATAGGTCCAAACTGTTTGCAAAGTTATCAGTAGATGAAATGGGTCGGGGAAGACATTTAGTATTTTGTTAAACATACACCTAGTTCATTGTTGTTATTGTACATATACATATATGCTCACTTGTTTCTGGGATTTTTGAAATAAAACCAATTTAAGCAGTTAGTTTGTTGTTGTTTTTTCCCCTGTTTCGCGCCCCATAATATTAAAACAATGATCATAACTGCATTTATGTGTATAATTTGGTAAGATTACATGAAACCTTTAGAAAGAATTTGGTACTTTCGATTATTTTGTTTTGTTTGTTTGTTTGATTTGACTCTTTACGTCCCATCAACAATCTTTCAGTTTAACAGGAACGGGTCTTCCTTGGTTGAACCAGTACTAAGCAAGGATAAATGTGTCTTGCTCAAGGACCACAATGCAGTGACAATGGTGACCCTTATGAAAAAGATTCTTTGCCGCAGTGTTGCCACAAGGTTACAGCAGCTTTGTGGCAAAGGAATTCTGTGCCAGAGAACTGTGCCGATCTTTGCCGCTAGTGGCAAGGTTATGGCAAACAACTTTGCCACTAGTGGTAAATTGCCATAACACTGCCAGAAAGTATCAAATTTCAAAAAACTTGCCAATACATTGCCACAAACTTTAATCTTGTGTATTACCTTGCCAGAGGTGTGCCACAAACTTGGAATTTTATCAGGTGTTTGCCAGAACTTCACCATAAACTTGTATTTATAAAATCCTAATGCCACAGCTTTGCCATAAACTTAGTAAATTCTATTCAACCACCCTGGTTTGCCACAGCATTGCCAAAAACATAGGATTAATTTGCTTAACTTATTTAACTTGAGTACAGTGGGCCTACATTGTGCATGTATAACATCTACTTAGTGCTTGAATAAATGGGCATGGCTGACTGTTTGAATTTAGATTGATTTTATTTCTTTCTTTTTTCTTTTTCCCCTTTGATTTTATTCTTTACATCCCATCAACAATCTTTCAGTTAAACAGGGATGGGTCTTCCTGGGTTGAACCAGTACTAAGCTAGGATAAATGTGTCTTGTTCAAGGACCACAACCTAGTGACGCCAGTGAGGCTCGAGCCTGCGGCCCCTCGGTCTCGAATCAAGCACTCTACCACTGAGCCACTGCGCTCCCAGATTGATTTTATGATATAAATTACTGAATATTTGGAGAACATAATATATTTAACACAGTTGATTGGTAGGATTCTACTTGCACGGTATATTGAGTCCAAGACACTTCAGTTTTCGCGTTTCCCCCCCCCCCCCCCCCCCCCCCCCCATTTTTTATATATAACAGTGGAATTATATCGAAACGGTTATAAAACCGAATGTAAAAAAATAAAAAGAATGGACCAATTCTATCAAACGTTTAATGGTTTGATTAGTATTGCCTCGGACTCAGTATACTGGGTCCTATTATTGCAAACCACATTTAATAGTTAGACTGACAAAAATATAGTTATTATAATGCAAGAAAGTGCTCTACCTTAGATTATTCTGACATTGCCCTCTCAAATGAAATTTTGAAATCGATGTTTTCTTTTTCAAAATTGTTCCCACATGTATATTTTCTCCTATTGCTGTAACGTACGTGGCCCTAAAGTCGGCATAGCCCTAAGGTCGTCAGTTTTCTTTTGGCCTCGCTCTCTTCAGTCCACATTATCGAAACTTCTTAGAGGGGACATCATTTGAAAGGAAATTATCTGCCATGTGTATTGATATATAAAGTACAGCCAATGTATAAAAGGCAGCCGAGTGGTAGGCGTTGAAATGGGGGTACCCAATTGTATGCAAAATTGGGAGTCTGTCGAGAGCTGAAGGTGATATTGATATCGATCCGGCGAAACGAAATTACTATACTGTACATCTGTTCCATATACACACTTGCATTTTTACATGTACAGAAGATATCGAATTAGCAATAATTACATCCCTATGACTGATAAGACAATCCCTAACAGAAATAATAGTATGAAAAGTGAGATGACAGCTTTAGGTCCTACCTGCCGACTTTTGGGCTTCATAAAATGGGTGAACTCACTTCGTCTGTGTTAAAACAACGACTTTAACTCGTTATATGCATCAGCCTTTCCTATATACCGCTACTTAGGGGCAATGCATACTGGGGACAAAGAGGGGCTTAAGTGCCGGGGTTGACCTATGATGAGTCCTGGCTGTGCCGTGTGTTCTATAGAAGTGCCAGGGTTTCATTTTCTACCATAATAGCCTGCACACAGTCTGGTAAGCTTTTGTTTTCGTTGTCTAGATAGTATATTAAATGCTCATAATTGCCAATTCCTAAATTTCAATTCTGAGTAGCTAAGCATGCCAGTTTAATTCAGTATATGTTGCAATTCCTAAAGACATGGTTACTCATGAAGTGGCTCATGTATGCCAACTACATTCAGAACGTCTATAGGACTATTAACACCTGAATAAAGACATTTACACGACCAACACTGTCTCTCAAGTATTCTGTTTAAGCATACGCTGATCTTATAAATGCACGCTCATGTGTGCTCATAGGACAATGACCTAGTATACATCCATACCACCACCGCCATTTAGTGCTTCAATACACATCAAGGACTACCAACTTCGCTACTCAGGGCAACACAATACCCTTACGGCTAGTAGCATCACCATTCAGACCTTTAATACTTCCGTAAGCCCACCAATACCGCCATGCGTACCTTCAATTTGTTTCTTAGACAAACAATAAGGTACTTAGACCTTCAATACGTCCCACCAATCACCTACACTGTCACTAAATCAGACAACACGTCTAGGAATGCGAACATTGCCAGCCCACTCATACCTTCAGAGTACGCCCATATGACCACCAACACCACCAAAGAGACCTCCAGTATGTTCCTGGGACCATCAACACCGACTCTCAGACCAACAGTGCGTCCCTAAGATGACCTCCACCACTACATAGACATATAGTACACGCCTACGACTACCAACACTGCCCCTTATGCCTAGAACGCACATAGGACCACCAGCACCGGTGTTCAGACTGCCAGGACGTCTCTGAGGCCAAACACACACCCATTTAAATAAATAAGTGCCACCACTCAGCCCTAATCTGCGCTAATAGGGTCACAAAAACACCACCCATCGTTGACGACCTTAGGGCCTAGTTACTGACGACTTTAGGTCTTGGTGGTCCTAAAGTCGTCAAGCAGACCCCTCTTGACAAAATCTGTCTTTTAACGTTATTTTCGGGTAATTTCAAGCCATTTTCTTTAGTTAATCCACTAACTGGATGGTTAGACTACCATCTGCTAAAGTCTATTCTTAGTCAAAGAGTTTCTCTTATCCGGGACAATCGCCTAAATGCGTCAAGGTGACGACTTTAGGGCTGCGTACGTTACACTTTATTGTGATTAGTGGACACTTCAATTCGTTTAAATTGAACAAGTCCATTTTTAATCTTATGGATGTCTATATTCGGTATATAACAAATGAGCAAGTACATGTTGCATGTTTCATACTGTGTTCAATCATTTGGCTCAAAGAATTCCATCTGTTCATTAGCCCCCCATGATGTTAAGAGCAATACAACCAATTAACACTAATTAAATATGGCCAGTCTCTGCAGTAGAACAGCTCTGCATTTTTCCAAGTAATTATAAACTATAGTCTATACTACAAAATCCATATTTTTCATCATAATAAAACGATTGAAGATACATTTTCAAAAATTTTTAGTGTAAAGTTCATTAGCAGCTTGCTTTTGACCAACAAATAAAAATATGTTTGAAAAGAACAAAGAAACACACTAGACATTCGCAATATCTGGAATTTCAGGTATCAGATTACAAATTAATCACCATTTTCCTAGGCTGACCGAAAAAAATCAAGAAACTACTGATAAAAGACACCTGCTCTCAGTGGGTGGAGATCCCTCTTAATTAACACTCAGAAACTGAAGAAATCAGGGGTAGAGTGTGGTTGGAAAACTAAGAAGTACACATTTATTACGTATCACATTCGAAAACGAGAAAGGCTCATGCGCAATCACTACTCATGAAAAATATATGTTTTTCACTTCCGACTTATTTCAAAAATGTTGACTGGGACGTAAAACATCACTATCAACATAATATAGTGCAACTATGTATTTCTAATGCATAGAGGCACGAGTTCCGTACTTATTTCATAGCGGTAATGTGGGACAAGACGCTACGCCCATATCAATAATCACGAAGTTTAGCCAAATGTATACTCCATAAGTGATAGCGCAGCATGCGATTCATAAAACACAACATAGACGCTCAATGTTTACCTTGCATAATTGTATGTATGTTTGATTTAATTCTTGACAAACCAGTCAACATTTTTTCAGTTATGTCGGGACGGGACTTCCTGGGATAAACCAGAATTAAGCAATGATTAATATTTCATGCTCACGGACACAACGTAGTGATGCTGGCGAGGCTCGAACTCACTCCCTTGCATAATTGATTTTTTGATTGTCTGATATAAAATCACACTTTTAAGGGGGGGGGTCGCCTTTCTTCACACAGATTTGTGTCTGCTTTGTCACACCTTTGTGAGAATAATTTTGGAATTATACGCATATGAAGTAGAAGTCTCTCTACGTAAGAAATAAGAAATAATAAGAGACAAATCGCTTGAAACACAAGGGACAAAACCTAACAAGAGACCAGCAAAGGCTCCGGTCAGAGATCATCAGACTGCGCGTATGGCGCAGGCTGATCTGAGCATTTGCTGGTTATACATGCCACATAATTGTAAAACTAAAGTCGCGGATCAACTTGAACGGTTCTAAATTACAAACAGTGGGTATTTTCGGTCTGAATGACATTTGACCTTGTATAGAGTAAACAAGGGGTCAAAAAAAATTGCACCGCCCAAGAAGGTGACCAGCATGTACCGCAGTAGAGGCTTTCATTAAAATTCCGCACCCCCCCCCCCGCTCCCCCCCCCCCCGCTCCCCCCCCCCCCACCCACTGGGCCAAAATTCAGATTGTCGCCACTTGCCTATTACACTGTTTCGGAAACTATTTCGCGTGACCGATGAGATGGCACATGACTGTTTCTGAACTAGTGTGAATATCCCATTTATTTCATGAATGTTGTGCACATCCCTTTGAGACTTCACGAGAATGTTTATTTCCCCGCCACACTCAAAGTGATTAAATTTTATGATCCAGCTGAATCACTTCCATTTAACCCACTTGAAGCTGCATACTCTGTAACTATGAACATTTTTCGAAATTTTTTATTTTCTTTTTAAATCATTTGTAAAAGTAGAATTAAGCTATATTTTCACAATAAAAATGCTCAGTACAGCTGAAAACTGCATGGAAAAGTGAATTATCTTACCAAATAGGTGTATTTTTCTCTTGTTGGTAATTATTTGCGTCCCTCCAATAATTCTAGACCGTTGAATTTTAACATAAATGCAGTTGTTTTTATAGTGATAACTTGTTAAGATTTACGAAAATGGTAAAATGTTTACCTGAATTTGAGTATTTTTACTGTGTTCTGAAAAATAAAAACATTATTTTTAATATTAGAAGATCAAAAGTTACAGACTATGCAGCTTTAAACCGAATAGAATGTACCACTTTTATCATTTGGACCAGTCTATTTCCGTTTTAGGTATAGTACGGCCGTTTGGCTTTCAGTGACTGAAGATCCAGATCACATTGCACAAATGTCTGGTATAAACCCCCTTAAACTCCACACCACTTTTCCTCATTGCTACAAAAGGGGTAGCCAAATTATCAGCATGCATTTTGTATGGTGGCTAGATGACGAAAACTAAAACAAACAAAAATGACTTCAATATTCAATTTCGAAACGTTCTAAAATTTCGAGCATTCTAAAATTACGAACACCTAAAATTATCACCGAAAAAACTTTTTAAAGCATTCTAAAAATCGAACACACCTTTTTTTAAATAGAGGATTTCTAAAATTACGAACACAAGTTATTTTCGGCGGAAAGTAGATGTCCGTTTATCTGTTTGTCCTCGGACCCAGTGTTATTTTGGGTCCGAGGTTTGTCCCATCTGTTTTTGGTATAATATCGTACATATATGCGCATGAGTGGTATTGTCATAAGTAGGCGACATCTGGATGGTTCCATTCTACTCGGATGGGTAAACTGGCAAGTGGCATTCTTTTTTGCAATGCCGAGCGCGCGACGTTGTACTTTTTGGTCTGAACATGAGTCTGCTTATTGTGCGATACAGACAGGTCAAGATAAAGCAAGAGCGCATTAAACGCACGGATTTTCGTACATGTACAAAGGTCAAACATGTATTGGTATCGGCTGTCTATCATACCTGTTTCGTCGGAATCAAGTTCTTCAGCAATGGTCAATTCCTTACAGATGTGACATGCCTCGAGCAAAGCCAGACAGTTTTGTCAGTGGGGTCCAAACTCTGACAGATTTTTTTTAGTTGCTGAGGGGAGAGAGAATCCAAATACCACTAAAAGCGGGCCATCATCGGCCAGCCAGCGAAACGCCATTGTAATGGCGTTTCCCTGGCGGGTCGATGATGGCCCAACATTGAATGCTGACTACGCATAGCTTTGTGATTTTTCAGGGGGATCCAGACCAGTATTGCATAGAACCCTATATTTTTGTGATTTTTCAAGGGAGGGGGGTCCGACTCCCCATGCGCGGATACCGGAATTTTTGCCGGGAGGGGGGGTTCCAGGCCCGACTGTCAGAAAACAGCTCTGACGTTTTCTTTTCTTTTTAATCCTCAACTTTAAGATTTTACAGTTTTACAGAGGGTGTCCAATGGTTATTTCAAAGAAGACTAAACTTTTCCAAGGTTTCAGAGCGAGTCCAACATTTTCCAGGGTGGGGGGGGTCCAACGGGGTCCGAATGCTAATTTCTGTAGAAACCAATATTACTTGTCATTTTCGAGGGGGAGTCCGGACCCCTATCCCCACTCTTGACCCGCTAATGCTGCCTGTACCTCTCTGGATCCGCGCATGAATTACCGCGAGAAAACGCCCATCTAATGAAGGACTTAGGTATTACATGCACTGTCTAATCAGATCTTTTGTCCGTCATAATTAAACATTCGAAACTCATCCGTACAACCACAGTGATACTCAACTGGGTCTTGATATGCTTGTAAATTTGCTAAGTAAGTGTGTCTTTTCACAAAAGGACCTTTTCCCGCGTTGGGGTTTGAGTCGTGAGACATATGCATAAATTCTATATTTGAGCCATCATCTACTCCCCAACTTTACGTATGTCACCCAAGTATAGTGAATGATGTATTTTTAAAGAATTCACGTTTGCGCAGGCTCGTTTGAGTCTTTTATAAGTAAATGATGTGCGTCGACAGTTTCTCCCAGAAAGATTAATTTCAATTCTGAACGAAAACTCGAGCAGTGTCAACATGGATGAAACGGCGCATTGCATCTAAAAGAAAAACTAGATTTGTGGTACTTGTCTGATATTTTCCCTTTTCTTTGTGATATACTAAGATGCCCACTGTATCGTGCGCATCGGACGCAAAATCGCACATGCTCTTACTAGATTAACTCTTGGTATGACTGTTGGCCCCTGGTCAGGTGCAGCAAACACCCTACGATCTTCTGGATTCAAATTATTTGCAATCTTTGAAAGCAGGTCGTAAAAGAAGAGAGAGAGAGAGAGAGAGAGAGAGAGAGAGAGAGAGAGAAGTGCTTGCACGCGATGATCCTTTGTCCCTGCATTGGCTTGGTTTCTTTGAATGTGGAATAATACAATACAATATTATGTTTGGGTCAGTCCATCGATCTTGTTACAAATGTTTCCGATGAGAACCCATTTTGTACGCTCTTTGAGATGTCGGCTTTTGTGCGACAAAGTCGGACGTTCGACAGTATTAACGCAATATTCAGCTTTGCATGCTTCCTATCGCATGCCCAAATGTTTTTTCCTCAATTGTTTTGGGTCTGATCTTGATCCGACCCGTTTGCAAGTGTAAATAGTTGAGAGAGAGAGAGAGAGAGAGAGAGAGAGAGAGAGAGAGAGAGAGAAACTTCCCTTTCGGGAAAAATTAATTTAACCAATGCATCTGCAGATCGACCGGTGTAGAGAGAGAGAGATAGAGTGTGGTGTTCTTTTTGAAATTTTGTCAATGACTGTTTTTCCCTCTAAGTTAACATCTGTGGGTGGGATCAGTTGCAAAAAATTATAGGATTGTACGAGCGGTATTACAATATTAATAGAAGTCGAAGTCGGCAACTGCGCATAGCGAGCATGCTGAAGAGACGATTCATCGGTAGTCCGAGACGCGTGAAGACACTGCTTATCGAATAGTTAAATTGGTGAATTTTTACGACTTGTTAGTAAATTGAGTGACACAACATGCACGTGCCTGGCTCTCCACTTGGCGAATACCGCACGCGCTGGAAATTTACTTACTCAGTCCGCAAGGAGGGTTGGTTATATTTTACTACTTCCTCGAAAGAAAATACTGGCTTTGAGCAACTACTATTGACACCACGGAACCTGCTGATATTTCTCCCTCGAACCCAGTTGGGTCCGAGTTTCTTCAAAACGATTTAGCGGCGGTTTTAAAAAAAATAAACTTCGGAAAAGAGAAATCAGCAGACAGCCGCAGAATTATATCGCCATGTTTTCAACACGTTACTATCACCTTCTGACATGCATATATGCCGTTTTGGCTCATGATAAAGACCGCATTCTAAAAATTCGAACACTAGCACTTTTTCTGAAACGCAATTAACAGCGGGGAAAATAATTATTTTATAGTATTCGAATTTTTTTGAACATTTACCGTAACGGCGTTTTGGCTTTTAAAAGCAAATGAAAAAAATACAAGAGGCCAGACTATGTGTTTAAGAGCAGTCAAAACAACTGGGTCAGGTGTGGTACTTGATTGTATCGATTCCTGATCTTTGCACCCTTACTTACTTTGGAAGGGGGATCAGACTGGTTTTGCATAGGACTGTTTTTGTGAAGGCTACTTTATTTTTTCATTGTATTTTCTAACAGTGTTATTGAACGTGCTGCGTTTTTTTATAATAATAGAATAAAGTGGAGATCATTATCAGACCTCCAACTGTTTCCTCAACCTGGTCGATGCCTGTTGTAAAATATATTAGCATAATGGTTTCGCCACCTCCACAGGGCGTCTCTGCTCAAAGAAACCGACAGAGAAGCTTAAGATGATTTGCAGTTACGAAAACTACCGAGTTTTTTTACCTAGAAATAATGACCAATCAAATGTCTCAGCCATCAGCGCGGGCATTCCCAAGCAAAATTTGAAGTCTGTGCTAAGTTCTGTGCGGTGATTTATATATCTGTGCTAAATTCTGTGCGGTGAATTATATATATTTGACAATGGATTCGAAGAGGACAATTAAAACTGACGATACATCGAAGAAGATCGTATGTATGATTGATCTTATTTTCTTGTTATTTCAAACAAAATTTGGTGTTGTGTCAATTTAGTAAATAGCCACTGCCTTTAATGAAACCCCGGGGTTGCAGCCCCAATCCTATGTTCAGGACCGTTTAAAGCGTGGGCTTTAGGTGCCGTGCAAAACATCGATCAACATCGTCCCTGTACAGGCGCAGTGTGAGCATTTTTTGCGCCAAAGTAGGCGCAAAACATGATATTTTGAAAAACATATTTACATATTTTCTTTTGATTAACTTCGTGAATACGAAAAACTAAATGTACAGATCAGCCTGCACTTAATTTCTTACGCGATCTTTTTGGTCAGCGACTTTGCTTTTTAAAGTGGAAATATGTCATGTTTAATCTATGCAATGGCACATTTAGGATCGAGGGCAGTTGTGATCTCCGTAAACCACTTCAGCTCGGATGTGACTGTCAACTGCTTAAAGCGTTTGTCTGTAGGGTGTTTTGCTGCTTTAAGGGGTACACCTTAAAGTCACCGGCGGATCATACAGCTCGTAGTCCGAGGAAGCCTGCAAACTTCCGCATATATCGGTAATTTCGCATATCCTCAAACCTGGTGTGAGGTTACTCGGGGGGGGGGGGGGGGGGGGTGGTAATTTTGGTACGGGTGTGCGAGCCAATTAATTTGAAACCAACTTTAATCATATACCTGGCCTTTGAAAAAAAAAACAGCTCATTCTTGTACTTGATTTCTTAGAAAGTTGACATATTCTGCGTTTTTTTGGTCCGTGAGCAAGACACATTTATCCTAGCTAAGTACTAGTCCGACCCAGGAAGACCCGTCCCTGTTTAGCTGAAAGATTGTTGATGGGACGTAAAGAATCAAACAAACAAACAAAACCATTGTCATGAGAAAACCTGCTTAATGTAAATGTGAAAACAAAGGCTTGATGGGAATCCGAGCGAAAAATATGTGCATATTACATGGGTATCAGAAAATTTAGGCCATTCATATACTTTCGTTTTAAAAAAGGGGGTTTATCATATACCCTCCCCTTGAGATATAAACTACGCCAAAAAAGAAAATGTGTTTAATGAGAGTTTTGTGTTTGTCATACTTTCTTGTCTTTTCATTGCAGCCTTGTGGTCACCTGCTGGGAAATGGCTGACCTCTTGGCTCGCTTGTATGTGTTTTTGCCACTTTCCCATGTGATGTCCTGGGTCAGGTGTGGTACTTGATCGTTTCGATTCTTGATCTTTGCCTTCTAGACCATGAGCTGCTTATAGACCCCCCAGAGGGAATTTTGTACACTATGATTTTCTAAAACTACACTACATATAAAGCAAAATGACACATGTTAGCCCTCTGGTAGTTGGGGCGTTACTGTGTTACAGCCTTGTTAACTACGGTACCCTATAACAGCTTCCAACCCTCTTGAGCATATACAAACCTATACCTAAATCTTATTTATCAACATGCCAATGACATTAAAATCACTAAATTAAACGCAGCAAACAGCTCGTATGCATCAATACAACTTAAGTCCATTATATTGCAGATATATACGTTACTTACTTTCAAATATACTACTATTTAGTGTTGTGCTTCCACTAGGACAGTTCATTAAAACCACATTACATAAGTCAAAAATAATGCATGTTAACTCTTTATGGGCTGGGGCGTTATCCTGCAAAAGCCTTTTTAAGAACATATTTAATACGTTACCATAAAATAATAGGAAATCCTATAGTATATATATCAAGCTGTTTCTTATTCTAACACATCAATATTATCTTGTAATTGAAATTAAATGACTAGCAGTATAAGTTTAACACATTTAGGCACCTACTATTTCTGTTACATACGTTACATTTCATTAAATACATTATTTTAGTGCAATATTAGCATCATATGAGGTTAAACTGCTAGAGGATGTAGATAATTGCCATTTGACGGCTCAATTTGATGAGAGAAACAATAACTTTTACCTTTTTAACATAAAATTCAAGTCGGATTAAACTCCGCCAAAAGTATGGGTGATGAAAAGTAAAAAACTTGAACTCAAAGCAAATAAAATGCCGTTTCAATTAAGAGTGTTTTATCGCATATATGTAGCAATCACTTACAGAAAATGCTTAATTCAATGATCAAATAATGTTTCTTAAATGCTAAAGTAATATCACTTAAATGTCTTACACTTATATATGTTAAATTATTTTCATACATGAAATGACACATTGTATATGCAAGACATTTTCCCCACTGTCTATAGTTCAAAAGATGAACATGATATAAAGCATGTAGTATATAGTTTAGTATGGTTACTTGAACATTATGTAAGCCAACAAAATACATATATAGCTTATCAGCTATTGATTACAACAACTATATTGATAACAATAAAGGGAAGCTATCTTACAATTTCTAAAATTCTAAGTCATTTTAAGTATGGTCAAAATCAAGAAATGAAGAATTAAAACAGGTGTTTATCAAAATCAAGAAATGAAGAATTAAAACAGGTGTTTATCCTTTGAACAAAAACTAAAGTTTTCTTTTAAATCAAAGTTGTTTCTGACCCATATATGGCACCCACCATGCCAAACCTATGATGATATCCCCTTTGGTAATGAATCCCTCTATCTAAAGCATGTCCAGTATAGACTTTATCTTGGTAACATGCATAACACAACTATTTTAGGAGAATATAACACTTGTCATCTGTTTCATCTGATTATACAATTTTGTGAAGTAATGAAACATGACAGCATAAGTTTTGTTCTAAAGGTTCTTTGTTAGTGATAATATAAATTTAAAAGGGACAATGCATAGAAAAGCTCCCTTCCATTGTTAGTATTGTATTGTAGACATGACTATAATTGAATGGACTTAATTAAATTCATTGGTAATTTTTGCTTTGACTTATTTCTGTCAATTATACTTAGTCTAACAGTGAAATTTGATTTTATTCCTATTTCGCATGCCAAATGAAAATATGATAATGGTTACAAAATTACATCCTTCTAATAATTTGCATAATTCAAATCAAGCTAAATGAGCCAGCACATTTGATTTTGGTACATGTACTTACCACAGTTTCAAGAAATGAAGGCACATGTTAGCCTGCGTAAATGTGTAGACTCACCAGAGCCTTTGCTGCCTGTATACACTAAGTATAGATGTAGACCAGAATTAAGACAGCTGGCTCCACTGCGTCAGCATGGACTACTAATGCCAGCTTTCGCCAATATGTGACAGTACCAAAATCTCACATGCTGGTCTCATTTTAGCACTTTATATATTTCATTAAATAAGATAGGCAATTATTGTTTCCATCTAAATGAAATAATTTTCATACTTTTGCTACTGTCAAAGAACGAATCTAAGATAAGGTTTCAATATTTGGTATACTATATCATACACACATGCAACACATACGACAATTAATACACTGCAATATATCTGATATTTATGATATCTTTTTCTGTGAAAGAAATATGATTTATTTTGGAGATAATTGAGGAAAAAGACCCATGGAAATCAGAAATACATAGTTACTTATCAACAAAATCATGTATACTTTGTTAACATTGCATGTAAGTTTATCATGGTAACACTGTTGATAGTGACTAGGGTGGCCTCTCAATGCTATTTTTGTCAGAACAGTTGACTTTTTTGTCTGTGTCCTTTTTCCAATCTCTGGTGTGTTTACAACTCATTCTATTAGTTTAATATTCATATAAAACTTTGCTATTGAGAATTCCTGCAATAATTTGGTCATGCCACATTCTGTATAGGGAAAATTAGCATCAGTTGTTTTGACATTAATTTATAAAACTAAGTAAGATCTCAGCACTGTTTTATATGTTTTACTTTTCCATCACACATGCTAAACGAACATTGTTAAATCTATTTTACATTGAACTTGAATGTCAGCTGGCCAAATTTGGTCAGCCCTTACTCTGACCGATTAAGTCTTATAAATTTAAATTGGTAACGTAAGTAACAACTGGCCTGATTCTGTGGATATGATCCTATCAAATGCGATTATTGTCACGCAAAAACCCATCATTAACACTTATTTTTCCCATTTTCATGGAAGTATTTGTTTTTTGTAATTCATTTACTTATTCATATAAAGTTTACATTGCTTGAGCAAATGATCAGAAATACTATGTTGATTTCATTAACATTTTCATTCATTATAAACAGTGAAAGATATGCTAAGATAACAAAGTCCATTTAAAAGCTAAAAATAAAGAAATGTGACACCATCTGCATATGCAAATAAGATGTCAGTTTAAAATTTTATTTGGAGACAAATTCTTTAAACAGTTTTTGAATACATTCACTTATAATCATGCAGTGATTCATTTACAATTTTTGGCTTATGGGTCCTGGGACTCGCTGTTTCCCATATCAATGCGTCCTACTGTTAACTTATGAGTCCAGAACACTGTTTTTAATGACAAGTCTGCAATACTATTGCATCCTGGGACTCGCTGAAATAAAAACTTTGCATCCCAGAGACAAAACTATGCGCAAAAGATGCAGGATGCGCAGGTAAAAAAAATCACTGTAATGCATAGTATCTTATGTAACACATATCAAATTTTATCGTACCAACTTATGTATGCTTGATTCTATCTGGATTGTTACCACACACTTTTGTATGCTACCACATCCAACACAACAATTATTTAAAAGTAGTTATTATTACTGTAGATGAGCATGCATATACAAGGAGGAATACTAGCCTGTATCATGTTACTGACTATGTTTGTGTAATATGAACAACAGTTAACTGGTTGCACTAAAATTATTTGGGTGCTGTTAAATAAGTAATTGAATTAAACTTAGTATCAAAAGTCTTCAGAAAAGTATAACAAAATCTAAATCCACCTTTTATTACCATTTCAGACTCAATTTATACTGTCTTTGACATCATTTTGGACACACATAGTACTTTAAGATATATTTAATATGGAAATATACGTTACTTTAACAGTTTTGACAAACATGGGAATATATTTTTTTATTCAGCCATCTCTTGAAATCTCTAATATTCTTTGTTAATGAAGCTTAAAAGCTTTAAATTTTGCCAAGTTGGTATATTTTTTTCAAAAATAAAATTCATTCACAAAAGCTAATATGCTTTGACAATTTGATATAGTCTCATAATATAAGCTGATAAATTCCATTTCAGACAAATTATTATCTAAATATCTATAAAACACACAAAAAAGTTTTGAAATAAATTAAAATGCCCATTAAATGTATCATTTAGGGTATAAATCAATATATAAAACGCACTGAAGTTAATGTAACATACATAAGATATTGGCAATCAAACATCAAAATGATATTTTACACCAGAGACACATACAGATAGGATTGCATGATGTATTTTAAAATGAAAAGATTCTTACTTTACACAAAGTTTTCTTCAGGGTCGTAATATTCAAAAGCTTACAACTCTTGAAGTGTTTGTGCTAGAAGCAAGCTGTTTACAGTTTTTGAATGGTCTGTAAATTGTCTTTCAGCGACATGTTATTTCAATATAAAACATGTATTCAAAAAATATCAAATGAAACTATTTAACAAAATTTTAATGATTTTACAGGGTGTAGTTCAAAATGTAACGTAAATGACACCATAATGGGCCTAAATAACATTGACAAACATCAATATCTGCAGGAATTAACTGTTCTTGTAAATTACATGCTTATTTAGCCAATTTGAGCTGTTCAAGTACTATCTTAACAGCCTTAAATATATATATATATATTTTTAAAATGACGGGTAACGTAATTAACACGCTGTAACACCCAAATGCCCCAGCCGCCAGAGGGCTAACGTGTTTTAAAAAGCTCGTTAGATAATACGCTTTATAAAAAACATAGTCTACAAAATTCCCCATGGGGAGGGGAGGGGGGCAAAACCCTAAGTAGCTCATAGCCTATTCTTACAAAATTTCATCTGCTATCTAGGTTTTGCCACATATTTAAATATACAATTGTTCTATTAAGCTCCCTCAACCCAAACCAGCGTACTCGGTGATTTTTTTTTTATTTCCATTATTTCATGTGCACATTCCTTTTAACTAGAGAGGAAAGCAAAGTTGCCAACCATGATTGGGTTGACCACCAAGCATGAAGTATATTGCAATACATTAATGTTATAGCCAGTCTTTTCAAACCTAGGAAAACAGAAATTGTCCCGACATGACTGAAAAATTATTGACTGTACTTCTGGGGAGCCTGAAAGGTAAATATCAACGAAACCTTTGCTGGAGAAGATCTGGGACAGAATAAAGAAGTAATAAGGCTTGGTGCCCTTGTCCTAAATAAAAACCTAATAAGTGCTAAAAAGTTCAATTTAGGGCCAATTAGATCTTTGATGATGGATATCTAATGTTCAGTAGATTGATTTTTACCGAAATTGTCACATACATGTACATAAAATTCTGCAAGGACGAAATGCCAACTCAATTACCTAAATCTGTATTTTTTATTATTTGAAGAAGAAAAAAAAGTAATAACTCTAAATATTCAACATACAGGTCAAACAAAAGGTGCGGACCCAGAACAGACTGCTCATAACTTATTAGCAGTCTTGTCACATGTCTGATCATGATCCTTATTAATTATTTACCATTTCATCTTCATGTTATTTACACATCCCTGTATAAACATGTAGTTAGGACAAATAAAACAATACTTGTCGTTGTCAATTTTAAATGGTTTTAATGGGACCAACTTCTCATACAAAATGATCCCTTTTTTGTCACTAGAGAGCCAATATCTTCGATGCTTCCAGCGGCTGAGCCAGTGGTGACAAGAATCAGCCTGCTGTGCTTAAAGAATGAATTAGATCCTTGCGATACATGCTTTTGATACTATAGTTTCCAAGGAGCGAATAACATTGATGCTGATCAGACTGTGTGAATGTGCAGGCATAAAGCAGGGTTTCTTGTAATGCAACTTACTAGAGCTAGAGCCTCCAGTTTTCCAGTTTTTATTACATGTGTAAACAATAATTAATGATGCATATCGGCCTGCGCACCAGTGCAGTCTAGTCAGTGCCCTTGTTTTTTTTCCACTTAAATAGTATATTACTATAAGTTTGCATGCTGTACCATGTATGTACTGATCTTTATCTTCCATATATATTGAGTGGCAGGGCTGTGGCAAAGTGTTTCGCAAGTTTGCCATTATGCTTCTATGAATATTGATATATTCGGAGTGGCGATGTTGCAGCAAAGTGTGCCGCAAGTTTGCCATAATGCTTTTTTAGAATATTCATTGAACTCAATCATCCATATATGGAGTGGCGAAGTTGCGGCAAAGTGTGCCGTAAGTTTGCCAGAATGCATCTATGAATATTCATTTGTCTCTACCTTCCATATGCAGAGTGGCGATGTTTTGGCAAAGTGTGCCGTAAGTTTGCCAGAATGCTTTTATGAATATTCATTAGTCTCTACCTTCCATATATAGAGTGGCGATGTTGTGGCAATGTGTGCCGAAGGTTTGCCAAAAGATTCCCATTAATATTGATGAACTGATTGGTGTGCCATAGCATTGCCAAAAAACAAATATGGAGTGTGACTGATTGCCGGTGCTTTGCCAGTGGGTAATTAACATAAATTATCTTGCCGCAAGGTTGCGGCAAATTTATAGCAAACCTGCAGCTAGGTTCATTTGCATGGTAAAACTTCACTGCCGCAACCTTGCAGTCGGTCTGCGGCAGAGCAGCAGCAAACTTGCCGCAAGGTCGCCACTGGCTTTGTCACAAGGCCTTTTTTTTTGGTAAGGGGAGGCTGGAACCCGCATCCTCTCGGTCTTGAGTCAAGCACTCTACCACTGAGCCACTGCGCTCCCCTTTTGGTTTTTTAATATACATTGTATTTGACTTGTTCATTGTGTGCATGCATGCATAGATGGATGGATGAAAGCTTTCAGGATTATACCTGAATTCAGCATTTCGAGGCTGACTTTTCACAGAAAGCAGCCTCAAAATACTGAATTAGGCTGGTTGAAATAGCTCGGATTGATTTTCAGATCATCTAAAGGTGAGTATTATATCTTTCCCCTTTAGGGTCGGCAGACATATTGTTTTTCCCTGGGCGTCCGTCTGTCTGTCCGTCTGTCACAAATCGTGTCTGTTTTATAACTTGAATACTGATTAAGCTCTATTCACGAAACTTTATACAAATATCAATCAGCATGAGATGATGTGCAGAGTGCAAGAATGGTAACTCTGCCTTTTATACTTTTTGAGTAATTTCCCTTTGAACTTTGTGCATCACAAAAATCATGTCCGCCCTATAACTTGAAAACCACTTAAGCTATATTCACGAAACTTTATACAAATATCAATCAGCATGAGATGACGTGCAGAGTGCAAGAATGGTAACTCTGCCTTTTATACTTTTTGAGTTAATTTCCTTGGAACTTTGTCCATCACAAAAACCGTGTTCGCTCTATAACTTGAAAACCGCTAAAGCTATATTCACGAAACTTTATACAAGTATCAACCAACATGAGTCGACGTGCAGAGTGCAAGAATAGTAACTCTGTCATTTATACTCTGAGTTATTTTCCTTGGAACTCTGTCCATCGCAAAAACAATTATCTATGACTATTTTATACCAGGTTATGATTGTGCAATAGTTACCAACATTGACAGATATCTTTACTAGATACGAGCTGATTGTCTGCATGAAATGATTAGAATTTCAGTTAGAAATGGTATTTAATGTTTCTGTTTGAAATTGTATTTAATGACTCGTGCTTTTGACATCAAAAGTGGGGAGACATCTGTTTTTCGTAGAAAAACAATTCTAGTTTCTTTATGTACCTATGGATTCTTCCTTCTGGAGGGAGCGCAGTGGCTCAGTGGTAGAATGCTTGACTCGACACCGAAGGGCAGCGTGTTCGAGCCTCACCGGCGTCACTGCGTTGTGGTCCTTGAGCAAGACACATTCATTCTAGCTTAGTACTGGTTCAACCCAGGAAGACCCGTCACTGTTTAACTGAAAGATTTTTGATGGGACGTAAATAATCAAATCAAACAAACAAACAAATCTTCCTTCTGGATTGAAACGATACACCTTAACTATCCAAAAGGAACTAAAATTTCAGAGAATCTGACTATAGCCCTGCTGCAGCGCATTTCATGCTGTAAAATCATCAATCATGGGCCTTAACTCTGTTACAAATTTGTGAAATGTGACAGCAATCCAAACCTAGATAATGCAAATATACTGGTGAATTCTATCCATTTGTTCTCAAGATATTGAGCAGAAACAAAATTTAGATCTCAACAAAGGGCCATAACTCAGTTACAAATTTGAGGAATCTGACAGGTAACAATCCCAACATAAATCTTTTAAATATCAAAGTTTATAATCGAAATTGGTCAAATTCTGTACACTTGTACTAAAGATATTGAGAGGAAACGAAATTCTGCGAACAATCAAGGGCCATAACTGTTTCAAATGAGCAAGAAATGACAGGTAGCAATCCCAATCTAGATCTTGTCAATATTAATGCATGATTACAATTTGGTGAAATTCTGTCCTTTTGTTCTCAAGATATTGAGCCGCTCCGGGAAACGAAAATCTGTCGTTAGTCAAGGGTAATAAATCTTACAAATTTGCAAAAATGTGTAACAGCCACAAAATAGACTTCGTCAATATCGATGCACATACAAAAATTGGTCAACTTCTATCAAATTGAATTCGTATCGAGATATTGAACGGAAACGAAATTCTGACATCAATCAAGGGCCATAATTCTGTTACAATTTTTGCGGAAAAAGATGCGTAGCAGTCCAAAATATAAATGCATATAAAATTTGATGAAATTTTATTAATTTGTTCTCAAGATACATGTAGCGGAAATGCAAATCTGACATCAATCAAAGGCAAAAACTCTGTTACAAATTTGCGAAAAATGTGTGGTAACAACCCGAACCTAGATCTTGTCAATATCAATGCACATACAAAATTTGGTCAAATTCTAATTGATTCGTTTTCAAGATATTGAGCAGAAACGAAATTCTGACACCAGTAAAGGGCCATATCTCTATTACAAATGTGCGAAACAAGATATGGAACAATCCCAACCTAGATCTTGTCAGTATCGATGCATATACAAGATATGGTAAGATTCTATCAATTTGTTTGGTAACGAAATCATGACGGACGGAATGATGGACACCCCAAATCCAGTATCCTTCTCGTTATAGGGGATGTAGAGCCTGATGAAATGCCACATTATGCGGGCTTCATCTGGGTCTTCACTGTTTGCCAAAGTACAAAGATGAATGAGCACGTGGCCCCTCAATATATAATGGACCATCTTGGTCTAACTGTAAGTAAAACCTGTGTAAAACGACCTCTCAAAATGGACAAAACAATTATCTAAATGACCAATTGTAGCTTAATTTAGGTCAAAAGCATTGCAAAATATTCCCTTTGGAGCATTCTGTAATACTTTTGACCGGTCTTTTGGGAATGGTCGTTTTACACAGACTTTAATGTATGTAGCTTTACGGTAAATTCCATTAGTCTGAAAAGGGCTAAATTATGAATATATTCAGTAAAAGTCCCCATAAATGTCTAGTTACGTAATACACGTTTATCAGATTAGATCGCGTCTGGGAGTGATAGAACGCTATGCAACAAAATCGATAAACCACTAGTGGTTTACAGATTTAAAAACGTTGCGTAATGACGTCCATTCTAACACATCTCGCCTATAGAGCGCATGCTAAAAACGTGATATATCCCACATTCTAAAATGCCACGCCTATAGAGCCAATGATTATAAAACGTGAAATATCAAACAATAATTCACAGTTTTGAAAACGCGCGGAAAACGCGCGCTAGCTGACGTCATTTATTACTGAAAAATGACGTCTGTCATGGCATTAGACGGTTTAACGTCGTTTTTACGCTTGAAAGACGTTACAAATACATGTAAACGTATGCGAGACAGTCCAACTATTGGCGGGAATTCTTCAGTGCTATGGCGGAGAAAAAAGCTGAAGACTTCAAATGTGTTTTCGTCGTTTATTGTGTATTAGAATCGAAAAAGATCAGCTCTAGGGCGTGAATTGTTGAGTAGTAATTCACTGTCGGTCAGTTGTACGAAGATAAATCACTCGCACTGCGCGCTCGTGATTTGATCTTTACAACTGACCTCCAAACAGTGAATTATTACTCAAAAATGCACTGCTAGAGCTGATCTATTTCTTAAATAAAAGCGCGAGGAAAACGCGCTCTAGCTGACGTCATTTATTGCTGCAAAATGACGCCAGTCATGGCGTTAGACGGTGTAACGTCGTTTTTACGCTTGAAAGACGTTACAAATATATGTAAACGTATGCGACACAGCCCAAGTATTGGCGAGAATTAGTCAGTGCAATGGCGGAAAGTTGAGAGAAACTGAAGAGTTCAAATGTGGTTTCGTCGTTTATGCGTGTTAGAATCAAAATAGATCAGCTCTAGTGCTAAGAGCTGATCTATTTCTTTTAAAATATATCGTTGCGTAAAAGATGGCAAAATCTTGATGTTTTCACGTCAAAAAGTTTTGCGATTTATAACATTAGTAATTTCAATGTCCTGTGATAAATCGAATCTAACATTCGTGCTCCTGTATTATTGAATTTATTAAATTCGTTGCGAAAAAGAGATAAAATGCTCGGCAAGCCTCGTTTTTTTATCTCTTTTCCCCAACTCGTTCAATGAATTCGATAAAACATGAACACTCATGTAGATTCTCTATTTATTTTATTCACGTCTCTTTTTCTTTGGCATTGCACCTTAATCATTTTGTAATATTCTCTAATTATTTGGCCTTGACATATGGTATAGAACATGAAAATCTTTTACAAGAGCAAAGTCAATATTATTTCAAATTATTCCCATGAAAACCACGACAACTCGGGGCGTTGGATTGGAATTCCCTTTAGTTTGCTCAGATAGTTTCCTCAGATATTTTTTTATTCGAGAGGCTTAATGGTAGAGTATTAGACTTGGGATCGAGGGGTTGCTGGTTCGAGTGTCACCGGAGGCACTGAGTTGTTTCCTTGAGCACGACGAGTTGTACGGTTACTATCTCAAGCAAGAAGCAAAATGCTGGGAAGGAATAAAGTGGACGTGTGTTTGAGAGCAGAGCGAATTAAATTCTGACTATTAATATTTCATCATATGGAATTTATGCTTAGAAATTGACGTCGCGTCTTGGAAACACCATGCAATAAAATCGATAAAACCGCTAGTGGTTTACATATTTTCGGGAAACGTTATGTCCATAGCAGCGATGCGTACATAATGACCAAAAATATAATGTTTTTACGGCAGAAATAGGATCTTTCATGCAAACCAAATATCTATGTGTCTTGATCCACATCTGAATTAAGGGCGAGACCGGTTTAAATCCTCCAGTAAAATATTTTACTGACCGTTCCAAGGCTGTACTTCTTTTGTGGATCTTTTATGTTTTTCTTTCTGTCTTGTGTTTGTATGCCTTTGTGCGCGTCTGTTTATATGTGCCTTGGAAAGGGCTGACCTCTTTGCTCTTATTTATGGTGTCGTACTGTGAGTTTGTCACTTTCCCATTAGTATCCTGGGTCAGGTATGGTACTTGATCACAGTGTATCGATTCCTGATCTTTGCACCCTTACTTACTTCAAAGTAATCTTAATGTCATATGATAAATAGAATCTGACATTCGTGCTTATGTATTATTAAATTTATTAAACTCGTTGCGAAAAAGAGATAAAATGCTCGTCAAGCCTCGCACTTTATCTCTTTTCCCCAACTCAATAAAACATGAGCACTCATGTAAAATCCTCTATGTACTTAATTAGTGTTTTATGTATCAGACCATGCACTTTTAGCCCATAATACTAAACTGTAGGTGAAGAGAGAGGGCTTCATTCATTTTACCAAGATGTTAAAGTACTTCCCCAGCTTGTCATATACATAGTTTTAATCTAAAGGCTCTTTTTATGAAGACATCTTATTAGAATAGTAAGTTCATCATTATTTTATATCTGCCTACGTTGACCTGGCGAATTGGGAATGTTCTTCAAGTCCAGATTGCTTACAAGAATACAGTCGGCCTCACATCTGGACCAAGGAAATGATGGAGATCTAATTCCATGTTGCCTGCATATGATCCTGTGAATGTTGAGCCGTTAAATCAAATGGAAAATGTAGTTTGTAATGACATCGATCCCTCGGGCCGTATGATGAGCTTCTCCAATCTCTAAAAAGTCAATCTAAAAAGTCAATCCTAATTGAGTCAATGGAATATACTCTGAATAAGGAAAAAGCTCTAAGTTAAAAAAACTTATCGGTTGCGCCAAGGAACATATTAAGATAGAAATAAAGCAAAATAAGAATTTGGTTATCAAACTGAGCACCTGCCTATGAACTAATTAAACAAACCATAATTGATTTTCTGAATTCTGTCACAAATGATATACAGCTGCAGTTTGTTTTAAAGGGAGAGAAGGTTTTGGACGAAAATGGGGATAATGTAGAAAAGCGACATAAAGTGGTTAATCGTAAGGTAGATGGCAACCCTCGGAAAATTTCCAATAAACTGGTACCATACATCATCTAAAATTCTAGTAAATAGAAGTAAGGTAGACCTATTCATTTACATAGGCTTACCCCTAGTGAAACAACAGATCTCCCAATTCTGCACTGACTTAACTGATCTCAATCAACATTTTGAAAGAACTTTACAGGCTTGTAACTTAAGTAGACCTTACCAAACCACCGATAAGAACTAGAATTCCGAGAATCGAATGTGTCGCCTGACAAAACCGAAGTCAAACAAGGCGAATTCATTGAATTCATATCCCAAGCCGAAGAGCTATTTTAGAGAAAAGTGTAAGTCAAAAAACATCAATCTTTTTTTCCAACCCATAAGTTCAACTTGGGAATCATACAGATCATAATCAAAAGCCTATTAACTATTTTAGTGCTTAGTTCAATAAAAAAAAATAATATACACTTCCGCCCGCGTATTTGTCCTGCGAATTCGCGTTTCATGTGCGTTTCCAACGCATTGTACGTGCGTTGAGTTTAAACTGCGTATGAAACGCGAATCAACGTATTTCGAAACTCATGAATATTCATTAGCAGCCCTCAAACGCGTTTCAACGATTTAATATGCGTTTCTTCCTTTAGCCAATCAAATCGTTTTTTTTACAACGCAGTAATGCGTAAACCAATCAAAATTGAGTTGACCTTGATCAATGTTTACATTGTTATTCACGGTTTAACTTTGCTTTGCATATTTCTGATAAGACTTGTCTTGCATATCTCAATTCCCGTTTCCTTTGAGGTTTTAAAGCCCAGTTTGAATGGGTGCTGGTCAACTCGTACCTAAGTCAACTCGTACCTTAGTCAACTCGTACCCATTTTTGGTCAACTCGTACCTTAGTCAACTCGTACCTAAGTCAACTCGTACCTTAGTTTATTTATAATAGCATATGGGATAGTTTTAAGCCGTTTGCTAGTACGTTAATCATAACAAAAGCAAAATGATAAGTTTTGTAACGACTTAGACGAATTCCCACCTAAATAACCATAAAAGGAGCGTTCAATTACAAATGGGTAAATCCCAGTGGGGGGGGGACTCTCACTTTTTCTTAATACATAGGCTCGGGCCCAGCATTTACCGTTCACCCCAAAAAAAAATATCAGGAATTTCAAGCACCCCCCAAAAAAATATTTGAAATTTTGGCAACCCAAAAATTTTCCCCATTTCTGTACATTGACCCTAAAAGGCATAGAAATGACCACTAAATATAGTCCAATTTTGTGATGACCCCCAAAAAGTATCCACAAAATCTTCATACCCCAAAAAATACTATTTTTTCTGAAAACCCAAAAAGATATTGAAATTCAGAATTTTGAACCCCAAAAAATAACCCGAGCCTAAGTGTAACTAAACACCCATTTGGTGGCAGTCTGACTGCCACTCGTCTTGATGTATTAAAACTCTGAGCTGCATTGTGTTTACAGGGATAAATGTTAGCCTCTGTTACCATAGTGTTGTCTTAGTATTAACTCGAAAGAAAATACACAAGGTATTGTAGATATTGCTTCGAGATATTAAAGTGTATCTAAATGAACATCCAAAATGGGTGGCAACTACGCAGTCATAGCACTGGTCCCATCGGAAAAACATACAATCTGGTTTTGTTGCATGCAAACAATAAAGGTACAGACTCGATGGTACCAGTGACCTATATAGGTCACTGATGGTACAGACTGATCTGAGCACCCAAGCAGTATGATCAACGCATTTGTTATTCAATCTCTAAAATCTATGATTGCTAAACTTTATATGCACATAATTCAAATTAAAACCTAGTCTTTGTAACTGAGCATACAGGATTTGTCCTTATAGTCTAGGACCCAGTTCATTGGGTCCGAGTTATAGTGTAGCTAACCCCTGAAGATATGTTTTCTCGTGACGCGGGTTTTGTGTACATAAAGCCGCTTAACAGCCACGTGCTGGTGATTGGTAGAGTGTGAAAAACAGTATTTGGTACCTAATCAATGATGAATATGTGATTGGATTAAGCTGTAATAAGAAATTAACATTGTCTGACAGTGTAAAACTTGAATAATTAAAAAAAGTACAATCGTATTAAAGAATATTCGACAATTGCAATGTAATAAACTTCAGATTTACAATCGATAAAACGCTTTAAAAATAGTGCCAGGTCACATCAGAGGGTTTGCTTCTTTAATTTAGAAAGTCCAGGTGCAGTCTCTCATCATGCAGTCTCATCTGAGCCTTCGCTAAACTCCCCTAATCGTAGCCTCACAGGACGTAATATATATGTGGTTTTTTGAACAGGCTTGCCGAAATCTCGGCTTGTTCGAAAAGGCTTGTTAGGACCTAGACTTACCAACCCCCCTCTATCATGCTCTACCCTACCCCGTTTTTTTGACTCGGGTACGAGTTGACTTGGGGTAGGTACGAGTTGACCAAAGGTCAGGTACGAGTTGACCAAAAATGGGTACGAGTTGACTTAGGTACGAGTTGACTTAGGTACGAGTTGACTAGAAACCGTTTGAATCAAATATCTCACTCCATTCATTGATCAATATCTTGAGCCGACTATCACGACTTTTCAGCAGAGAAATGAATGGAGTTACTCAAGGCCGAAAAATGAATATATAACAGTAAAATCACATCGATATTCATCAGATATAGAGCTATAATTAGTCTCTTTTAGTGCCCAATGTAAAATATTTTTCTTAAAACAACGACATGAAGCAAATTAATGAATTGAAAATATGTCGCACTGCATTCAATTTTGTTTCTTGGGATTCGCATCAAACAATTTCGAATTTCCAGATAGGGTCAACTGAGATTAGATGCAAACTCTCCTTGTTAAGTAAAATAATCGAGCCAAACTCACTTGTTGACATTCTAACTGAATAGATCCCTCTCAAAAGAAAAAAGAAGGCACTCCTAAGCAAAAGCAATTGCATGTGCCCAGGCTTCACCTGATCAGTCCTAATATAAAAGTAGAGCAGTATATCCAGTACTGCCCATCTAACCTGCTCAGGAGGTAGAAACTGACACCGCTTAAACAACCTGTACCCCTGCTTGACAGTGCCAAGGAGGTAGGTTCAGACCCCATTTAAACAGCCTGTACCCTTGAAACACAGTGCCCGGCAGGTAGGTTCCAACACTGCTTAAACAGCCTGCACCTCTGCATCACAGTGCCGGCAGGTAGGTTTCGACACCCCTTAAACAGCTGCAACCCTGCAGCACAGTGCTGGCAGATAGGTTTTGACACCGCTTAAACAGCTGCACCCCTGCAACAAAGTGCGGGCAGATAGGTTTTGACACCGCTTAAACAGCTGCACCCCTGCAACACAGTGCCGGCGGTGAGGGTTTCGACACCACTTAAACAGCTCCACCCCTGCAACACATAGCTGGCAGATATGTTTCGACACCACTTAAACAGCTGTACCTCTGCAACAAAGTGCCGGCAGATAGGTTTAGACACCACTTAAACAGCTGCACCTCTGCAACACAGTCCCAGCAGATAGGTTTCGACACCACTTAAACAGCTGCACCCCTGCAGCACAGTGCCGGCAGATAGGTTGCGACACTGCTTAAACAGCTACCCTCTGCAACACAGTGCCAGCAGAGAGGCTTCGACACCACTTAAACAGCTGCACCCCTGCAACACAGTGCAGGCAGATAGGTTTCAACACCACTTAAACAGCTGCACCCCTGCAACACAGTCCCGACTGATGGGTTTCGACACCGCTTAAACAGCTGCACCCCTGCAACACAGTGCTGGCAGATAGGTTTCGACACCACTTAAACAGCTGCACCCCTGCAACACAGTCCCGGCAGATAGGTTTCAACACCACATAAACAGCTGCAACCCTGCAACACAGTCCTGACAGATAGGTTTCAACACCACTTAAACAGCTGCACCACTGCAACACAGTCCCGGCAGATAGGTTTCGACACCACTTAAACAGCTGCACCTCTGCAACGCAGTCACGGCAGATAGGTTTCGACACCACTTAAACAGCTGCACCCCTGCAACACAGTACCAGCAGATAGGTTGGGACACAACTCAAACAGCTGCACCCCTGCAACACAGTTCCGGCAGATAGGTTTCAACACCGCTTAAACAGCTGCACCCCTGCAGCACAGTGCCGGCAGATAGGTTGCAACACTGCTTAAACAGCTGTATCCCTGCAGCACAGTGCTGGCAGATAGGTTCTGACACTGCTTAAACAGCTGCACCCCTGCAGCAGAGTGCCCGGCAGATGGGTTGGGACACCGCTTAAACAGCTGCACTTCTATAACACATTGCGGGCAGATAGGTTTCGATAACGCTAAAACAGCTGCATCTCTGCAACACACTGCCGGCAGATAGGTTTCAAGACCACTTAAACAGCTGCACCTCTGCAATACAGTGCCGGAAGATAGGTTTCGACACAGCTTAAACAGCTGTACCTTTGCAACACAGTGCTGGCAGATAGGTTTCGACACCACTTAAACAGCTGCACCTCTGCAACACAGTCCCGGCAGAAAGGTTTTGACACCACTTAAACAGGTGCAGCACAGTGCCGGCAGGTAGGTTTCAACACCACTTAAACAGCTGCACCTCTGCAGCACAGTGCCGGCAGATAGGTTGCGACACCGCTTAAACAGCTGCACCCCTGCAGCACAGTTCCCGGCAGATAGGTTGCGACACCGCTTAAACAGCAGTACCTCTGCAACACAGTGACGGCAGATAGGTTTCGTCACCGCTTAAACAGCTGCACCTCTGCAACACAATGCAGGCAGATAGGTTTCGACACCACTTAAACAGCTGCACCTCTGCAACACAGTCCCCGCAGATAGGTTTTAATACCACTTAAACAGCTGCACCCCTGCAGCACAGTGCCAGCAGGTAAGTTCTGACACCACTTAAACAGCTGCACCCTTGCAGCACAGTGCCAGCAGATAGTCTGCGACACTGCTTAAACAGCTGCACCCCTGCAGCACACTGCCTGGTAGATATGTTGCGACACGGCTTAAACAGTTGCACCCCTGCAACACAGTGCCGGCAGATAGGTTTTGACACCGCTTAAACAGCTGCACCCCTGCAACACAGTACTGGCCGATAGGTTTAGACACCATTTAAACTGCTGCACCCCTGCAGCACAGTGCCGGCAGATAGGTTTCGACACAGCTTAAACAGCTGTACCCCTGCAACACAGTCCCGGCAGATAGGTTTCGACACCACTTAAACAGCTGCACCACTGCGGCACAGTGCGGGCAGATAGGTTGTGACACCTCTTAAACAGCATCACCCCTGTAGCACAGTGCCCGACAGATAGGTTCAGACACTGTTTAAACAGCCTTCATTCTCTCTCTCTCTCTTTCTCTCTCTCTCTCTCTCTCTTTCTCTGAACACAGTGCCTTCTGTGAGGCTTGGACCAGGAGCCTCATCAACTGAAGACCCAAATTTAATCGAGCCAGTAAGAAGAGATTGATCGATAAAGACTTCAAGCTAATTATTTGATCAAAATGCAGCAGGTTCAGGTTCTGAAAGCTGATCCCAAGGCCTGATAACACAGAATTACGGACCTGTTTGATATGGTTGGACTAAACACGATGAACTGGTCCACATAGTTGAATTGTAACCGATGATAAACAAATGTCATGGGATGTGAAGTCAGCTGACATGAAATATCTCGCAACTATGACCATAAATGAGTGAGAGCCATTGACACAAAAAAGAAAAAATGAAACGATAAACAAAGCATTTTGTGGGATAATGTTTCGCTGTTTTCTTGGTTTCAATAATAAAATTATCATGGATTACATGTAACAGGTCTGGCAACGCAATTGAACGTTTTTGATTGGCTGTTCAACAATGCGTTTCAACGTGAATTGTACGTTGAACTGCGTTGTTATACTTGAGTAATTGATTGGTTAACAGGTAAATGCGTTGCACTGCAGTTCAACGCGTATCGAAAGTGGGCTTTGATTGGATTTTCGAAATTCGCGTTGGAAAACTAATGCGTATTACGTGCGTTTTCAATGCGTTTTCAACGCGAATTCGACAAGGACAAATAGATGGGCGGTAGTGTACTTATCTGTACAGTTTCTGTACAATTTCAATATCTGACCTTTAAACCTGACCACCATTGTTTCTGGGAGTTATGTATTTGTCTTTGCTTTATTATTCATTACTTTGTGTTCATTATAGCTTTGCAATCATCTTGAAGAGGAAGAGAAAGCTGGTTGCTTTGCTGTTATTATCTTACATATGTTTTGTTACTATAATTGTTCTTTGGCTCTTCCTCACAATGCCGTGGGTTGGTCTGCAGTGTGTGATTATGTTTTTTTCTGATCGTACTCACTTACTTTTTGCTTCTACCTCAGGCCACGGTCTTATCAATCGCACCCTTGTACATATGATAGTTTTGTCCTATTTCCGAAGAATCAGCTGCACGAACGGCATAAAAATGCCTAGTAGGTCAAAATAATTGTCTTCTATTCTTCCGGATGGTATCTAGTTCAAAGTTACCACTGTCTAGACACTCAAATCACCTGTAGAAATAATACTTCTTTCAAACTACAAATAATCTGGAAAAACGAATCCTTCAGAAATAGAGAGAACCTACAATATAAGAAAACAGCAGACTCGATTTTATTGAGTCTGTTCATGAGAACTAATGGAAAGTGCAATAATTCTCACGTCTCCTAGCACCGACTTAAGCGGTATTCTGCTTTCCGTCAGAACCCAATATTCATGAAGTACAAGAAGATGAAAAAATATCAACAATTTATCGATGTACGGGGAGAAGTTTTACCAACGGATTCTTCAGAAATAGAGAGAACCTACAATATAAGATTACAGCAGACTCGGTTTTATTGAGTTTATTTTCAAAGAGCTACGCCCATTAAGAGGCTATATTGGCCCCCTATGAGGCCAAAAAGTAAAAGTTGTTTTTTTCACTAGTTTTTTCTTATTAGTTTATTAGAACAATAGCCCAAATGTTAAAGTCTGATTTTGATTCGACTTTTACCGTTGCTATGGAATCAAATATGGCCCACCCAAAATAGGCTGAAAATATGTAAGTGACCATTTTGTATGTAAAAGTGTTTTTATTTATAAGTAGAACAGTGACACCTATTCATAATGTATAATCGGTGAAAATTTCAATGCCGTGCCACAGATAATAAAACTTACAGAGCAATGCAAAAATTATATGCAAATTGCATGGTTTAAGCTAAAATGCAGGTAGTGGCTGACTTCGAGTAATGGATAGTTCAATTGTCACAAAACTTTTGATTCTTTTTCATCTTATATGCTAGCTGGTAATTTACAGATTCAAACTAATAAAAATATAAATGGATAACGCATCTGAGGAATATTCGGGCTTCGTCTTTGCAAGATACATGTATACCGGTCATTTTGAAATGACATAATTTGCAGTCTCGATAAAGCCTTTGATTTTTTAAAGGAACTAAAAGTTTGTAAAAGCGATTCTTACTTTCTGAGCAGGCGCAACAAATGTAAGGTGGCCACTTATAGCTTAGGTTCAGTGTATATGGTGTTGAATGTATCTGTGATCAGGGCCCGGAATTACAATGCCTCCTTAAAGTTAAGCAAGACTTAAGTTAAGTATTGATATTTCAACATGCTATATTAAATGCTAACTAAATTGCCTGGATCGATGTGGTATTTTTGGTCAAAGATATCATTGTGATCTTCAGAAAAATTAAAACTATTTTTATTTTAATCAGTTTTAAACGTCATTTTTCGCATCCTGAAAAATCAATACTTAACTTAAGTCTTGCTTAACTTTAAGGAGGTATTGTAATTCCGGGCCCAGGTCTTTATGATTAAATATTGACACGATTGTCCTAAGCTGCTTTAACTCTTTTAGATTGATTGGTTTGATCTATTCATATACTCACATTTGTACTAATTAAAGCTGTGATTCAATATAGATAGCTCACATGAGCCAGTATCAAGCAAAAGGTTCAAGTTGGCATGTGCGCACATCAAAGACTCTGATCAGACTGCGCATCTGCGCAGTCTGATCAGAGCCCTTGATGGGCGCTCTATGGGTAGCGAAGGGTCGAACATTTCTTCAGGCGGAAAACTAAGACTTTGATCAGACTATGCGAATGCGCCGAATGATCAAAATCTGTGCTCTGCGCACCTTAACGCACCTTAATAATTGATTCGGGCTAATTTATCCGCCCTGATGCGATTGTATCAAGACAACTGCACCTTGTCCTTTATCTATTCCAGCCATTGCTATCGAAATTCAATTCAAGATGATTAAACTTTACTGTCATAGAACTAGGATGTTTAACGTGACTATAGATCTAGCTACCAATCACACAGAACAGCAAACAAACTCGTGAAACTATTAAATCGTGAAGCTATTAAATGGCTATCGATGCTAATCGTATTAACTATAGTTACGCTTATCTCACATGGGTAGCGATGTGGGACAGATTTTTCCGACAGCGAGCTAGCATAGGGATCACTCGATCTTGTATGCATTGGTATGTGAGAAAGAATTATCTCACATGGGTAAAATAAATGGAAATCCCAATCTGGGTTTGCGTGAAAATTTGGCCCCGTCTGTTTGAGAAATGAACTTAGCAATCCACATGTCATCCCTATATACTGAAGTTTGGTATTTATTTAGGCTTTTGCAAAACGTTATTACTCCCAGTCTTCACCAGTATAACATAGGATGCATGTTGCAGTTCCTATGGTAGCCATAAAGAACTTATGTCTTTCAGCTGGCCTTGAGGTTTTTAAACTTGAGTACAGTCTCAAACTCAAAATAAAGTGCAATGATTGGCTGCTTGCGGACACGTGTCCGCAAGTAGCCAATCATATTGCGCATTATTTTGAGTTTGAGAATGAAAGTAAGGGTGAAAGATCAAGAATCGATACAATAAAGTTCAAGTTTTATAACCTCGGGGCCTGGACTTACCTCAAGGCAAACGAATAACATTTAAACTGGACATAAATGTTAGAACTGCCCTTTCTATACCGACTGATTTGCTCTTATAACAGGAAGTAGCGTGTTGCCCTGAAATATGACATTTAATATTGCATAAAAACCAGTTCAAGAGAATATGGAACTAATCGCACATTCGGACCTTCTAGACTCAGACGAGCCTGCGTAAATACACAGTCTCATTCTAACCTCCACTGCTCGCACCCACAAAGAAGGGTCAAAGCTAAAGACTCGGTCCTACTTTTAGACAACTAGCCTCACTTGATAGCTGTCCATAAATGTTTAAAGAACTACTTTACATATATTTTCGAAAATAAACAACATAATCTCTAATAAGCTAGTTCCAATTTAGTCGACAATCAGATGGTGTGCTCGAGATAAGAACGCTATACAGGTTCATTAGATGGTATTAAATCTTCTGCAATTCAATACATTGTTGTCTAAATAAAGTAATTAAGTGGTAATTTATTACATTTTAGCATCGTGCATGTTATAATGCTTAGTCATTTCTACTCAAGAGCTTCAATCGACATTTGCACGAAATTCGAAATGTCCATCGCATCAAGCTTAAAGATGAAACAGCTCGTTAATGAACGACTTGAAATATGATCCGCGACATGAGATCTCAAACAATGCGGTATGTGTGACCAGCAAAGCCTCTGATCAGCCTGCGCATACGCGCAGTCTGATCAGGGCCTTTGCTAGTTGCTGGAATATTCTATAACTGTTAAGTTACTGACCGAACAGCATTTGGAGTTTCTACGCTTAAAATGCCACATTGATGGAAATCACATGTCACGGCTCAGTTATGTAACACGTGCAATTTTTCACACCAAATCTGAAAATGGTAGTTGGAATAGTAAGTGAGTATGATCAGGAAATACCACTATCACAAACTGCAGACCCACCCACGGCACCGTGAGGAAGAGCCACGTGACATTTACAGTAACACGCCATCCGAAAGACAATTAAAAGCAAAGCAAACAGCTGTCTCGTCCTCGTCAAGATGATTGCAAAACTAGAAAGGACAGAAAGTAATGCATATCAAATCAAAGACGAACACAGAACCCCGAAAACAATGGGAGGTACATACAACAATGAATAAACAACAACTGAACCATCGCCTTAGAACGGACAGTAGCCTAAGCTACCGGGAGGGGGGGGGGGGCTTAAATGCATTTTACAGGCGTCAAATCTTGGCCCTAGATGGCCCTACACGGACCACAGGAACTAGTCACAAACCCTTAGAAAAGAAAAAGTAGGTCTATATTTACTTTTATGTACAAGTCTATGTTTACAGATAATCACGCTTACTTTTTCGTAGAAATATTGAGACAAGTTCCTGTGACACGGACTTACGTCATGATTTATTTAATATAAATTTCAAATATTGACAAAATATGTGATTAAGTTGGCCAAAAAATTTAAGTTTCAGTGCAAAATGATTGATTGGTTGTGAAGCACAGGAAGGGGCGGAGTAAACTATAACGGCATATTGGGGGTAATCCACTTTTGTATTACTTCATGGTGGTTATGAATTACGAATAAAGCAGTAATGATAATACTATTTATTAAAAAATAATGGCGTAAAATATAACAACAGATATCTGTATATTATTTATTGCACATTTTAGATATGCACAAGCAACAATGGATAGCTGGTTATTTACTGTCAATGCCCCCATGGGAAAAGAAAAAGCCAGATATTCTTATCTAAAAAACAGAATTGTTGCACCTGGCACATAGGGGTCAAACTACTGTCACTTGAAATCGCAACATGTTATGCATCCACAAGAATGAACGATTGCAAACAGTATTGACCAAGATTCATCTAAAGCAAAACTGCTTGCACCATGAAATCAGTTTTGGCAGCAACTTGCAATCCTTAATTACCAGTAGTAGACGTAGGCTATAAAGTCAACTAGCGTTATGAATCTTTTGATATGTGAAGCTGCCACTTAAACATCGCATATTAGACTTTAGTTCGTATTCCATTATATTATGATGAGGAAATAAGCAGATAGTTGGTATATGCATTGTTTGCATTGCAGTTTTAAATATCGAAGTTAGACTTAGTACTTGTTATGTCATGTCCCACGGAGACAGTGCTTCGCAATCGGAACTGTCTCCGCCAATTTTGTGGAATTCCGTGGAATCAGACCTCGGATGTGCATGACAACGTGACGCTAACGTTACATAACGTGACGCTGATGTCACAGAAACTATGCCAACACAATAAAAAGTGTGATCGCAGCAAAAAAAACGGTTTTAAATGAAGTTTTTTGTTTTCAATAAAATACATAAACTTTATTTATTTCGCTGATTAAACTTTTCTGGTAGTCAAAAAATGGTTTTTAACAGGGCTGAACCCACATGCTACATAACTAATTTTCCTTACGCCAGTTCCGACTGACAAAATGGAGCTTTTAGTACATAGTACTACTCGTAATGCGCCTTACGTCAACCAGAGGCGTGGTTCGATTCTCGAATTGTGCCGGGTTTTCACGATTGAGCGCTTCTAAATACCTATTTTTTTAACAACAACTTCAAAATAACAAAAGTAATGTCAAAATATACAGGCAGCCCATAAGATAATGATACTTAGTACATGTGCGGCTTAACTCATCCATACATAGGCTATTGACTTTTTGGGGGGTGAAAACCAAATGTATTTCATCGAGTGCGGTGGAAAAAAGTCAGTTTTTTTCACTAGTGCGTAGCACCAGTGAAAAAGCCGATATTGATATGAATAATATATATTTGGTATTTACCGACAAAAGGTAAATTTTCGTTTTTATTAAATACAGAAAGCATAACCAAACTTCCCCCTGGTCGTTTCTCGTTCGATTTGATTTTTGCAGTGTGTTTATTGGGTATAAAACATTGGGTGTTAACCAAGTTTGCACCTAGAAAATGGCTTAGAATTATAATTTTAACGAATGAAACGTAAGAAATCAGCGTTTAAAGAAAGTCTATTGAATGTGACATAGGATAGGAGTCAAGTGCAAACTGGTGCTACGCCAGGCCAAGAGTGACGTAATTGTTTTTGATTTGGACGTCATAATCTACGAAGCGTTATTTCTGATAAACCATTTGAAAAATGTTGCAGTCCCAAAATTGCCAAGAAAGCCTTTTCACTGTAGAAAAATACCAATTTTATTCATATTGATATATATGCATTGAATTCACTGCTAGTATAAAGTGGGTCGACGCGAGAACCCCTGTCTTCTAGGGTTTGCGAACAACATAGGCGCAGATAGACCATCCTGCGCAATCGCGCAGTCTTTAGCGCCTTTGTTATTCGCTAATTGGAAAGTATTATATCTAGACTCGCTACAAGCGAAATTTCGATTTTCATCTTGCTCAGCGGAGCGAAACCGTGTAGGCAATTTCAGCAGAGGGCATTATGAGGAGCTTTTCTGTGAGATTATTATGAATTTGGACCAGTGGTTCAGGAGATTTTTGTTTTAAGATAATTCTTATCTAGAGCTCTGGTGGCCATTTTGTTCCGCGGAGCGGCCCATTTAGGCAATTTTCGTAAAAGGCACTATGAGGAAGATTTCTGTGAAATAATTTTGATTTGGTCCAGTGATTTAGGGGCAGATATCGTTTTAAGGTATTACTTGTCTATAGCTCTGGCGGCCATCTTGTTCGGCGAAATCAATTTTGACAAACGGTACACTGAGATAAATTCTTTTTGCAGCCAGTTTCAACCAAAAAAAAAACAAATTCTCTTCAATCTAAATCAGGATTTGAGACGTTTTTGTGGCCTCTTGAGAAATGAAACACTAAAATTGATGTACCATAAAAAAGTCACCAGCATAAAAATCTTCTCCGAATCCGCCTTTTCGGCTACAATTTTTATGACTAAATGTACCAAGTCTGATTGCCCTAGTGGCTCTTGCTCAATCATGCAGAAATCTCTATGATCATGTGATACATTAAAACTGAACACATTTAGCATTTTGAAAGAAAATGTTTTTAATGATGTCAAAACATCCCCGGACACACAGAAACAACAAGTTACTGTATAAAATGCAACAAAATGTATTTACAGCCAAGAATTGATTGGTACCAACTTATATTATGAAATGTGCAGCTGGTGGGGTAAGTATTTTGCTTCCTCAACCAGTCACAGTAAGAAAGAAAAATGATACAAATCTCACCGCAACTGCAATTTATCACCATGATCACCAATGATGCTCGCCCTTTCTTTAGTTTCAGTGCAGTCAGAACAGTACAAACTGAATTCGAGCCAGTGCATGAGATTTCCAACAATGTGGTATGTGCGACCAGCAAAGCCTCAGATCAGCCTGCACATACGTGCAGTCTGATCAGAGCCTTTGCTAGTCGCTTGAGTATTCTATGATTGTTAAGCTACTGACTGAACACCATTTGGAGTTTCTAATCTTAAAAGAATGCTGCAGAGGCTCGTTCGAGCCTACACTTGTCAAAATGTCAAATTGTTGGAAATCTCATGCTGTGGCTCATTTATCTTTAAGATATACGTTCACCGCAGGTCATGCATATTACTGTCAGTTGATTATTGCCTGTTTTCCCTCAATAATGAATTTCAAGAGTGACTGTGACTTTCAGTTTCCTACTCAAAAATATGCATTCGCTCTTTTATGACCCCAATCGAGGGTAAAATGCCCTGGATATGCAGAGAACGAAATACAGTATCTTTTTTAAATAATAACCTGTGACCCCTCAATATATACAATGGACCATTCTTAACTGTATCAAACTTTATGGAAATTTCCATTGGTCCTACAATACTTAAGATCCAAAATTGTTATGCCAGATGAAAATGTCACAATACCAGGATGGTTTTACAAATAAGCCTATCGCCTATATACAGCACATTATGAAGTATTGCTTAACCACAAAATAAATAAGCGCTGTCATAGGACAGCAATGTTCATTTGAAATGTACTTTGCCTTTCAACATTAACATTTAGGCATCTGTCCTCAATTTTTCAGCTGTGTATCCTTGCTAAATGAGCGATTTTCCGCAGATGCGATAAGAACAATTATTGGGCCTCGACGCGAGAAAACCTGTCCGAGGGGTTGCGAACAACAAAGGCGCAGATCACCCTGCGCATCCACGTAGTCTGAGAAAAACCTTTGTTATTCGCTTATTGGAAGCTATCATATCTGAACTTGCAACGAGCGAAAGAGCTACGTGCATTAAAGGGCTAATTTGGCCACTTCTGAAGCCAAAACTGAAAGTTGCTTCTCACCAATTTCGTCCGATGGGTTGGTTAGAAGAATGACCCAAGTGTAAAAGTCTGGTATTCATTTCCTTTATACCATAGCCATAGTAACGAAAATGGCCGCCAAAATAGGCTTAAAATAGCGAAATTGTCATGTTGGACCAAATTTGAGGCTTTGGGAGACTGATTTTATAAGAATTAGACATACAAAAAAAGTTTTAATGTGTTGTGTATCCTGATGAATTTTATCATCTGCTAAATTTTATCATCTGTTAAAATATTTTATTGGCAAGTTTGCTTGTGCTCTATGTTAATTTCTCTGCTAAACGTATCAAATTTGTTCTTAATGGTCACTTTCCCATTTTCAGCCTTTTTGGCGGCCATTTTTGGTCACTATAGCAACGGCAAAAGACAAATTAATACCAGACTTTTAAATTTTTACTTCTAATAAACCAATAAGAAAAAAATAGTGAAAAGCAACATGGATCTACACTATTTTTGGGCATCATAGGGTGGCCAAATGCACGTAGCTCTTTCAATTTCTAGCAAATCTCTGTAGCTACAGGTAAGAAGGCTGGTTTAATCTAACTTTGTTTGAAACCCCGAAGAAGAGTTTTCTCGCGTCGTGGCCCATTTTATCATGTGTAGGTCACCTTATCATTGCTATCAGCATGTTCTTTCCTGTATTTGTTTAGAGTGGGACACTGCTACATGTTATGTCAAAAACTGGCGTGTTTGGTTTACACAAAGACACACCTTTCCAAACCATGAAACAAACTTTTCTTAAACACGCTTCCAAATGAGTGGTCCACTATAAGTTCAACAGTCTATCCACGCACATTTGATTGCTTGTGGATCAGCAACGTTTAGATATTCGTTACATATATTAACCGATGGTTTGGCGTCGGGAAACAACGTTTTCTCTAAAGTTTCTAGGGCCCTCTGAAATCCAGGGTTTAAGGCGACACAAGGGCGCTGTTTCTTTATCAAGTTATACGCCTGTCTGAGCAAGAGACTTTCATATGACATAAGATACTGCATTGCAAACACAACTGCACGCGATTTACCTTCATAGCTATATACAAGTACCTTCCTGCCACACCGTCGGGCAGCTTCAACAAAACGATTCACTTCTTCAAAATAAGGTCCAATGTCCTCCTTCTCGTCATCAGCAACAGCGATTATGAGCCTTGATCGAAAATGTCTAAAGTCTGTTTGACACAAGCAAGGGCATTGTGTCTTTTTGTTTGAGGGCACCTGCATCTCACTCATGTTACTAATATCTACAAGCGATTCAATATCAAGGCGACATAGTCGCCTCTCGTTATATGCCGATTCTATACTGCCGACAAATAAATAGTCCGTGACTTGTGCTATTTGTTCGTCTCTGTACATATCGACTGATAGAAGGTGAGCTATTTTGAGGCTATCGTCTTTTGTCAGAGAAATCGTTCTTCTCAGACTCAGTTTCTTTGATTGTCTAACGCTGTCGGGGATGTCTTGTAAGCTCAATGTATATATGGCTGGTTTCTTGGCGATAGATTTCACAGAATCTGTCGTGTCAGTTTTAGAATGAGTAAAAGAGGTGGTGAACAAGTCAGGCACTTTAAGATTGTTTCTAGAGTTGGCAGTTGAATGAAGAGACACCGCCAGTCCAGACGTTTGCCTAATCTCTATATCACTATCGCTATTTATCTGTTTTATGTCAGCACCAGTTGTCTTTCCAGAGAAAGGGGCTACCAGATTCGGACAAGAATTTGTGACTAGTTGTTTCTTTCTAGATCCACTTCTGTGTTCCTGCAATGTCGCAACAGCAAGTATTGTCGCGGAATGCTTGCTCACAACATTAGCAAATCTCCCTCTTGTCCTTCCCTTTCTATGTTCGGTATTCAGGATTTGATTAGAAGAGTGTTCGGTTGTTTCCGTGCCACCGCTGTTCGGGCGAGTCTGATTTCCTTCGCTGTTGCGTCTGTTTTCGGAAATTAAACTGTACTTGAGTACAGCAGTAGGCGATAGGGCTGGCGAAATCGGTGGACGGCTGTGTCCTAATGCTGATGTTGGTGATAGGGCGGGGCTGTGATAGGCCCTATGGGTAGGTGATAGTTCAGCGGAGTCTACTGTTAGTTGTCTGTTAGTATATCGACTGAAGTAAGGCCCGTTAGTTTGTCTAGTAATTGAAAACCCTTTTTCTGCACTTGACATTCTCTTTCATCTGAAAATATAATGGATAAGGTTAATCCTTTTAAGATCAATGAAAGTTTCCATAAAGTTTGATACAGTAAGGTCAGAATGGTCCATTTTATATATTGAAGGGTTGCAGGCTTTAATTTCCAAAGGAATATAGTTTATCTTTCTTGGCAAACAGTGCAGACCGTGAATCATTGTGGCCTTATGCGACTTTTTTTCTGAGTCTTCACTGTTTGCCATATTTCTCCAGTGGTGGATCCATAGGTGGTTCAGGGGTTCGCTCGAACCCCCCTCCCCGCCCCCGTTTTTAGATATCCAATAAAATGAAATAATTTGGTCTCGTCTGGAAAGTTCATTGGACTTAGATGGGGTAGAATATCACATGGTATATCATTATATCATTTGTTAAATGTAGTTATTCTAGAGTTATAAATTCAATATTTGCATCTCTATTTTGGCACTGATTATCAGTGTTAAAGTCAGTTTATGTGCACTCTTAAAATCAGTTGCTTAGCAACATTAAAAGCTCATTACTGAATTGCAAAATCCTATTTATTTTCTGAAATGATCAAATATTTATAACTAGGAATGAAGCACTTTGATCACGGCTATCATTTAATGACATTTATAAAACAAATAATAAGTCACAGACGTAGATAACGCCCCGAGGTTATAAAACTTTTGTTGATGCTCGATTCAACAGAGCATACACTTTATCCTGCTCATAAACGTTAAAATGCCAACAATTGTTGACATTTTAACATGTATAAGCAGTAAAAGCTATACTGACTGACAAAGGAAACGCTACATACTTTCTGGTTTTGTAGCACTTATGAGAAGCTAGAAATACGCTATATTTATAAGTGGCGTTTGTAGTCTAGAATCCAGGGAACGTTTAGCGTTGTTATTATTGCACTTTATGCCTGACGTAATCATGATGTCATTTACTAACGGCGACGCATCAAACCAATAATGAGTCTAATGTCATTCTGGGGACCGCTGCCCATTCACAACGCAACGTAGTGATCATTTGAGGAAGTGTTCTAACATCATGATGGCATCTAAAATGTACCAAACATGTTCAACCAGTACCAGATCAGGCCTCGAGGTTATAAAACTTGAGTACAGTCTCAAGCTCAAAATGAAGCGCAATGATTGGCTGCTTGCGGACCGCAAGCAGCCAATCATTGCGCTTTATTTTTGAGTGTTTTATAACCTCGAGGCCAGGACTCCTGGCTGGCCACGACAGTGTAACGATGTTCTGATCTGGAATGGCGTGATACAGTCTTGACATAGCATGGTTTACCCGTGACAAGAAATCACATTGATTTAACAATATCCAGACACAATGTACATTGATAATGCTATGTGAACAGTACAGCTGCTGATTAAGGACGTGCAAACGTTACTTAATGGTTGAAGTTGTCCATTTTCTATGCAAGGTACAAGTATGGTATTGCATTGATGTCATACTGATGTTTCGTTACAATTCAACAAGTAGTAAATTGAATTGGAAAAAGTTGTATGCGTTTCTTTTTTGTCGGATATATACATACAACCGCTTGAAATGACCACTTTATGTAGCTTATGCAATTTGTCAGTGATTTCTTGCATTCGAGGTTTGCGAGATGGTAGGACTCAAACCAGCCTGCTTAGATGCAGAGAGTGGCTAGAATATGGACATTTTGCATTGAATAAGTTGAGCTATTAAACTTTCCAGAGTGCGACTAAAATGCGCTGATCAGACTGCGCGGACGCGCAGGCTGGTTCGTGCCGTTGTTGTTCGCATACAACAAATATGTTCTTAAGAAGGTTATCCTTGCACCAAGGAAACGAAAGTGCAGAGTGCGCAAGGTTTCTAGGCCATCTAGGCCATAAAGTCCGGATTTCTTGCGACGAGGCACAAATCTAGGCACAATGCGCGGAACCAGGAATTTTTGTCAAGGAGAGGGGATGTCCGACTGTCGGAAAACAGCCCTACTGACAACGCTTTTTTAGCCATGAACTTATTTTATAGTTTACAGAGGGGGGCCAATTGTTTATCGATTTATTTAAGAGAAAACTATACTGTTCCAAGGTTTCAGTGGGGTTCCAACATTTCCCGGGGAGGTGGGGGAGGGGGGGGGCTCCAAATGCTAATTTCTATAGAAACCCATATAACTCGTGATTTTCAAGGGGGGTCCGGGCCTCCTACCCCCCCCCCCCCCTCTGGATACGCGCATTGGGCTCCTCTGTGGTTTTGCTGCGTTCGCATACATGTAGCATGTTTTCATATGTCGTGGCTCGAAATTACTTTTCCTCGTTTTGTTATCACCATCAGACGACAAACTGAGAAATATTGATTAATCTCTGAAGGCTGATGGTTTTTCTTATGGTGACATTTCCAAGATTTCATTTTTTTTACAATCATTAGTTTCTCATCGAAAACAAAACGCAATACGAAGGCTCAAACATCAGCTTATATTTGAGACACATCGCAAGAAAACATGTCTGCGTATGTCCAGATATTCAATTTCTGGAGTAAATATGATTCTTTTCTAATCCATCTGTTTAGCACCATATGTTTTGGGTGTTCAAAAGAACCGTCTCATTGAGACGGTTCTTTTGAGTACCCACAACATATGTTTTGTTTGAGAAGTAAGAAAATTAATTTTTAAATACGCACTAGAACTTTTCTGGAGGCATTAATTGTCTTTCGGGATTTGAGCTCGTGCTAAATTCAAAGCAGCCAGGGACTAGCTAGATCTTTAAAAAGTTTGATAGTGCAATTGTAGCTACTTTTCAATTTAGGCAGCAAGGAATGGTGCTGATCAAACGATGATGATGTGCAGGATTATCCCTGTCCTTGTCATTTGCGTAAGCCATTAAAGCAAGGTTTGACATGGCTTAAAAATCCTTGTCTAGTATATTTTAATATTAAGCGTTGCATCATATGCGTGCAGTACCAACCCAGGCCAGACTGCGCTTACGTGAAGTTTTTTTTATACATAGACTTTCAGCTCTCCGTTTTCCCTATATGTAAATGATTTGACCTCCAGGACTGTGGCGTTCGACCACAGAGCCATTATTTGAACAAACTTCATTTCACGAGGACCACAAGGTTTTGTTTCATACTAGACACAAAGGCTCTGGATTATTTTATTTCATATTTTGGGGGGATGGGGGTGGGGGGCAAGAGCATTTTCTTACTTTTTCACTATCGCATAAGCCTACGTAAAGCATGTTATCCCGTGGCAAGGTCATTTACAACCACAGAGCCATCATTTGAACAAACTTGGAAGAAAACCATAGTAGGTGAATATACATTCAAATACTTCAGGACTACTGGAGGTCTTGTGGACCCAGACAAGAAGATTTCTATGCTTTCCCAATATAAGCAAATGTAAATCACATACCCTCAGAGTGCCTAGGGCAAGTTTTAGAACACAAAAAGATTTCTATGCTTCTCAATAATTGAGCCGTGACATGTGATTTCCAACAATGTGGCAATTTGACAAGTGCAGACTCAGACGAGCCTGTGCAGCCACCACAGTCATGGAATATTCACGCGGCAAGCAAAGGCTCTGATCAGACTGCGCGTATGCACAGGCTGGCCTGAGCCTTTGCTAGTCGCACATACCACATTGTTGGAAGTCTCATGTCGTGGCTCAATTATAATCTTATGTTCATTATGTGACCCCAGACCGGAACTAATATTGGCCCATGGCCATTATTTAAGTTGTTATGTGTTCCTTTCATAAGCTTCTTAAGCGGCAGGGCCACAATTTGAGCACTCTTGGTAGAGTACTACAAGATGATCAAGCATACCCAATATCACAGCTCTAAGCCTATGGTATTTGTAAGTTCCACTCCGAAATTCTAGTTTTAGCTCATTTGACCTTATTATACAACGGACTGGGGTCATTTGAAAAAAAAATAGAATATAAGAATCATTTTTTTTAGTTTATACATATTTTATTGCCACAAATTACAGCAATGGGGTTGGGTCACAAGTTCTCGCAACATTAGTTACGACCCTCCCCATACATATACAGATCAATCAAAGCATGTAAATATGGCTACAAAACACATATTCAACTATACAAAACAATAAATAAATAAATAAATGAATAAATAAATAAATAAATAACTGTCTATGAGTATAAGAATCATGCGTGCCAAGCTTAGGTAAAATCCCGTCATCGGTCTTGGTGGAGAATACATTTGAAGTAATTTTTACGATAAAAGACGGACATCCAAAATAACAGACGCTCACATTGACCAAGTTGTTTTCAGGTGAACATACAAAATACAAGTATAAGCTTTTCATAAAAGCTTGCCATCTTTCAGCACTTAACTAAAGTGGGTTGTTGTCTACTAAGTGAAAGTACATAAGTCATTTGTAAACTGTCTCAACTTGATTGGTCGTAAAGCGGAGATGGCTATGAGCTGGGCGTGTCATTTCAATGTTATGACACCTAGAGGCAATACACAGTTAATTTTCAAAGGAATGGCTACCTCATGCTACACCACTTAGCCGGCGCTACCATACATGTTGCCAACTTAGTAAATTATAATTGCCTATCCTCAAGAGGACGGGAATAATCCAGCATATACAATTTAATGTTTACCCCATATGCCAACACGGAAGGGCCTGTCGGGCCTGCGCATTCTCGCAGTTTAGCCAGATCCGTCGCTGTTCGCTCAACGATCTGTAGCAATAGATTAATGTTCATTCCGATCCCACTCAATGCCCCTTCATCCCACCCCCTCACACATACACGTGCAAACACCACCAGAAAACAGCAAAAACCAGAATCTAGCCTCACTTGACAGTTTATAAATCCATTGTCTGTACGCATATATCTGAATAAAATATTGTTTAAACCAGCGTGAAAGTTCTTACGACCTTACTACATGCTCCACACACCGACCGACACCCCGCCCCGCCCCACGCCACCCCCCAAAAAAAGAAAGAAAACGAAAGAAGAAAAAACATACTCTCAACTGTCTTTTCGCAAATGTAATAAGTACCGTTGTAGTATGTGCTGGTCCACCTGATTTCGTCTGATTTTATTATCAAAGTCTTTGAAAATAGGAATAAAACAGATCAGTTCTTTATTTTGATGTTATTCTGCTAAATTAACTATCTATGGTAAACTACTTTGATAACAGGAACAATGCTTCAAAGATCATTTCTGATTATATTTCAATGAAATCGTAAAACAAGTATTTTCGCGTGTGTGAAAAGTTGAACCATAACTCTGTGTCTCCTAGTGTCGTCTGCAGGTTACCGTTGCAAACAGTTTGGACCCAGATCAGGCCCGACAAAATGTTGCGCCTGATCTTGACCCAAACTGTTTGACACTCTGATGCTATTCCTGGAATAAGTTTTCAAAATAGTTTATATGGAAAAAATCAGCAGACGACAAAAAAGATGAAAACTTACCCAGGAGGCAAAGAGTTTAAACAGTTTATTCACTTTTTATTAATAAGTTGAAATGTACCCAAAGTAACCAGTTTTAACACATAAAAGCCTCGCGTCCTATTTGTGGGACATAGGCAAACAGTACTGACGCAGATTAGATGCCTCAAAACACAGGCGTCTGATCAGGATCTCCGTTGTGATGAAGCTTACAGAATATACATTGTATACTAGAGGACTTCACTTTGAAAACGCATCACACAGACTAAATTCTTTTTCCTCAAACACTAAGGATGACAGCGAGATCAATTTTATTGCATACCAAAGTATGACAAGCTTTTAGTGTGTCCTAGAAAATTCATGATTGTAAAAATAATTAAAGGTATCGAAGTAACAGCTTTTATAAAACAGGGGTATGCGATTTCGAAGGACACCAATTCAGCATCAAGTTAACCCTCTTTAGTTTTTGTTTCCTGGCTCAACGGATATGTGCCCTATGCTTCTTTGACGGTTACACATTCATCACTGAACGATTCAAAATGTATTGACAGTACGGTATGCTCAAATTATTACCCATTTAAAGATGCCAACATACCGCACCTACTCTGATTACTATATTCAACATATTGAGTCTTTCAAAGTTTAATTTATTTTCGTTTGATTTTGTTTGAAGAGGCAAATGCCATTTACAAATGATATATTCTGTTTAAATAAATATATTTCCTGGCATGCTTTACATTAAAACGCAATCAGCATATAAAGGTAACTTAAGGAGAATGTTCTGAAAATAAGCTGTCAACTGATGTTTTAATTTGACGTTTATTGTCAAAAATTTGACGTTATCAATTACTATTAATTAGAAAAAGTTAACATGGTTAATAAAATGCATTACTGGTATTGGTATATTACACGCTACAGTGTAAGCAAAAAATAACACAAAAGCATCAGTGGCACTGGACGCTGGATGCTACCATGTGACGTCACCAGCTACGTCATGTTATGATACAGTGAAATTAACGACTGATTCATACCAATTTTTAGTTGCACGTTTAAAGCTGCAAGTAGCTTTTCAATCGCATTTACCGTTTGCAAAAATAATGCAAAATTATGGTGATGCCTTTTCAAAGTCCTCTAGTATATTATTAAGATTAAACTGAGCCAGTGTATGAGATTTCCAACAATGTGGTAAGTGCGACCAGCAAAGCCTCAGATCAGCCTGCGCACACTCGCAGTCTGACCAGAGCCTTTGCTAGTCGCTTGAGTATTCCATGATTGTTAAGCTACTGACTGAACACCATTTGGAGCTTCTACGCTTAAGATGAGGTTGCAGAGGCTCGTCCGAGTCTACACTTTTCAAAATGTCAAATTGTTGCAAATCTCATGCACTGGCTCAAATTTAATTTAATTTACAAAAAACACCAAGCAGCCCTTAAAACTGAAATGGGCTAGTCCAATTAATAAACCTAATATAGTACAAACGATAAACCATTGCTTCCAGAACATTACACTGCAAACCTTACATAGTTCAAACGGTAAGGTCATTGCTACCAGAACATTAAGCTGCAAACCTTACATAGTCCAAACGATAAGGCCATTTATACCAGAACATTAAGATGCCGCCCTTACATAGTATAAATGATACGCCCACTGATACCAGCACATAAAAATGTCAACCTTACATAGATCAAACAGTAAGGCCATTGATACCAGAACATAAACATGCCCACCTTACAGATATCAAACGTTTAGTTCCATAGCTATCAGAACATTACATGCCAACTTTACATAGTTCAAACGATAAGCCATTGCTATCAGAACATTAAAATGTCTACCTGATATAAAACAAGCGATAGGGCCGTTGATACCAGAACATTAAAATGCCATCCTTCCATGTTTCAACGATAAGGCAATTGATACCAGAACATTAAAATGATAACCTACATAGTTCAAACAATAAGCTCGTTGCTATCAGAACACTAAAATGTCAACCTTACATAGTACAAACGATAAGTCCATTGCTATCAGAACATTAAAATGACAACCTAATATAATACAAACGATAAGATCCATGATGCCAGAACATTAAAATGCCATCCTTCTATGTTTCAAACGATAAGGACATTGATACCAAAACATTAAAGCTGCATAGTCTGTAACTTTTGATCTTTTAAATTTTGAAATATGTTTCTATTTTTCAAGAACACAATAAAAAACTAAAATCCAGGTATACATTTTACCAATTTCGTAAATCTTTACAAATTATCAGTATCAAAACAACAGCATTTATGTTAAAGCTTGACTGTCTATAATGATTGGAGGGACGCAAATAATTACCAACAAGAGAAAAAAACACCTGTTTTTATAAGATAATACACTTTTCCATGCAGTTTTCAGCTATAGTGAACAGATTTATTGTGAAAACTTAACTTGATTATGCTTTTACAAATGATTTAAAAAGAAAATATTTTTTTCGAAAAATGGTCATAGTTGCAGACTTAGTCTCTTTAAAATGCTACCCTAACATAGATCAAACGATAAGGCCCATAGCTATACCAGAACATAAACATACCAACCTTACAGAGATCAAACGATAAGGCCCATAGCTATCAGAACATAACATGCCAACTTTAAAGAGATCAAACAATAAGCCCATAGCTATCAGAACACAACAATGTCAACCTAACATAATTCAAACGATAAACCCATTCCTATCAGAACGTTAAAATGCCAACCGTATATAGTTCAAACTATAAGTCAATTGCTATCAGAACATGTCAATCTAATATAATACAAACGATAAGATCATTGATTCTAGAACATTAAAATGCCAACCTTACATGGTTCAAACGATAAACACTTTGCTATCAGAACATTAAAATGCAAACCATACATGGTTCAAACGATAATCACTTTGCTATCAGAACATTAAAATGCCAACCATACATGGTTCAAACGATAAACACTTTGCTATCAGAACATTAAAATGCCAACCATACATGGTTCAAACGATAAACACTTTGCTATCAGAACATTAAAATGCCAACCATACATGGTTCAAACGATAAACACTTTGCTATCAGAACATTAAAATGCCAACCATACATGGTTCAAACGATAAACACTTTGCTATCAGAACATTAAAATGCCAACCATACATGGTTCAAACGATAAACACTTTGCTATCAGAACATTAAAATGCCAACCATACATGGTTCAAACGATAAACACTTTGCTATCAGAACATTAAAATGCCAACCATACATAGTTCAAACGATAAACACTTTGCTATCAGAACATTTAAAATGTCAACCTAATAATGTACAAACAATAAGCCCATTGCTAAAAGAACATTAAAATGTCAACCTAATATAGTACAAACGATAAGCTTATTGCTATCAGACAATTTAAATGTCAGCTTAATATAGTACACACAATCAGCCCATTGCACTGAGAACATTAAAATGTTAATCTGATATAGCAGAAACGATAAGGTCATTGATACCAAACCATTAAAATGCCAAACTTACCTATTTTAAACGATAAGGCCATTGATACCGGACCATTAAAATGCCAACCATACATAGTTCAAACGAATAAGCAGATTGCTACCAGAACATAAAAATGTCAATTTTACATAGTTCAAACATTAAGCCCATTGCTATCAGAACATTTAAATGTAAAAACAATCACGCCATTGAAATAAGAACAGAAAAATGCCAACTTTAAATAGTCCAAACGATTAGGTTATTTATACCAGAGCATCAAAATGCCACCCTTACATATTCCAAACGATACGCCCGTTGCTATCAGAACAAATTCCAATTTTTAGCGATAAGCCCATTGCTATCAGAGCATTACATTGTTAAGCTTATATTATACAATCAATAAGCCCATTGATATTAGAACATTAAATGCAAACCTTACATGGTTCAAACGATATAGCAATTGCTATCAGAACATTAAAATGTCAACGTAATATAGTACAAAAGATAAGGTCATTTATACCAGAACATTAAAATGCCAATCTTACATACTAAATAGTTCAAACAGTAAAGCCAATTGATACCTGGACCCGGAGCTACAATGCCTCCTTAAAGTTAGGAAGGCGTAAGTTAAGGATTGCTTTTTCAGGATGCGAAAAATAACGTTTCAAACTGATTAAAATCAAAACAGTTTCATTTTTTCTAAAGATCACAATGTTATCTTTTACTACAAGTACCAAACCGATCCAGGCAATTTGCTTAGCATTTAATATAACTTGTTGAAATATCAATACTTAACTTAAGTCTTCCTTAACTTTAAGGAGGCATTGTAATTCCGGGCCCAGAACATTAAAATGTCAACCTTATTTAGTGCAAACGATAAGGCCATAGCTATTAGAACATTACAATATCAAACTAATATGAGGGCCAAGTGGCCCTTAATCGCTCACCTGAGTTTTTTGTTTAAAGCTTGTTGAAAGCTGGACATGTCACTGTTGACACCTGGGGCGATGGAAAGTTTGGCCCCGGCGTTTGGACAAACTTCGTAGAGGTCTACTAGGTACTGCTACAAACCAAATATTAAGGCTCTAGGCCGTATGATTTCAGACAAGAAGATGTTTCCCCCATATAAGCCTATGTTAAATATGTGACCCCTAGAGGAGGGGCATATTTTGGCCCCAGGGAGATAATTTGAATACACTTGGTAGAGGTCTATTAGGTGATGCTACACACCAAATATAAAGCCTCTAGACCTTATGGTTCAGACGAGAAGATTCTGTTCATGTTGTCCCTATATAGGGGCAGGGCCATTATTTGCCCAAGGGGCATAATTTGAACAAACTTGTTAGATTTCTACTAGGTAATGCTACATACTAATTATCTAGGTTCTAGGTCTGATGGTTTCAGACAAGAAGAATTTGTTATGTTTCACTAAAGAAACCTATGTAAAACATGTGACCCCAAGGATGGGGCCATTTTGGGCCCCAGGGGCATGATTTAAACAAAATTAGTAGAGGCCCACTAGATGATGCTATATACCAATTATCAAGGCTCTAGACCTTATGGTTTCAGACAAGAATATTTTTTCATGTTTTCCCTCAATAAGCCTATGTAAAACATGTGATCCCCAGGGCGGGACCAATTTGGCCCGGGGTGATAATTTGAACATACTTGGTAGAAGTTCACTAGGTGATGCTACTGCCAATTATCAAAGCTATAGGCCTTTTGGTTTCGTAGAAGAATATTTTTAGAGTTTTTCTCTTGAAAATTTATTTTTAGCATGTGTGACATAGATATGCAATGGACCGAAATCATTTGAACACTTTTTAAAGAGGGTCATATAAGGATCATTCCTACCAAGTTTGGTCAAAATCCAGCCAGCCATTTAGGAGGAGATGTTCTTTGAAGAAATTGTTGACGACGGACGACGTACGATGCACGAAGGACATCAAACGACCACAATGGCTCACCATAAGCCAGTGGCTCAGGTGAACAGATAAGCCAATTGATACCAGAACATTAAAATGCCAACCTTATATAGTTCAAACGATATGACCATTGATATCAAAACATTAAAATGCAAACCTAACATAGCACAAACGATAAGCTCACTGCTATCAAACCAATAAAATATCCCTATTATTGTACAAACGAGGTGGCCATTGATACCAGAACATTAAATGTCATCCTAATATAGTACAAATTATACTCACAAATATATCAGAACATTAAAATGTCAACCTATTATAGCACAAACGATAAGCTACTATTGCTATCAGAACATAAAAATATCAACCTATTAAAGCACAAACGATAAGCCCATTGCTATCAGGACATTAAAATGTCAACCTAATGTAGTACCAACGAGATGGTCATTGATACAAATCCATTAAAATGCCAACTTAATATAGTACAAATGATACTCACAGATATATCAGAACATTAAAATGTCAACCTAATGTATTACACACGAGATAACCACTGATACCAGAACATTAAAATGCCAACTTAATATAGTACAAATGATACTCACAGAAACATTTGAACATTAAAATGTCAACCTATTATAGTACATAGGATAAGCCCATAGCTATCTGAACTTTAATTGTCAACCAAATATAATACAAACGATAAGTCCGTAGCTATTAGAACATTAAAATGACAACCTTTCATAGTTCAAACGATAAACTCATTGCTAACAGAACATTAAAATGTCAAACTTATATAATATATACGATAAGTCCCTTGCTATTTGAACAATAAATTGTCAACCTTACATAGATCAAACAATAAGCTCATTGCTATCAGAACATTAAAATGCCAACCTTACATTGTTCAAACGATGAGCCCATTGCTATTAGATCATTAAAATGTCAACCTAATATAGTACAAAGAATAAACTCATTGATATCAAAACATAAAATTGCCAACCTTACATAGTTCAAACGGTCAGGCCATTGCTACCACAACATTAGAATGCCAACCGTATTTCGCACAAACGATAGGCTCATTGCTATTAGAACATTTAAATGACAACCTTACATAGATCAAACAATAAGCCCATTGTTATCAAAACATTAAAATATCAAATTAATATAATACAAACAATAAGTCCATTGCTATCAGAACATTACAATGTCAACCAAATATAATACAAACGATAAGCTCATTGCTATCAGAACTTTAAAATGTCACCCTTACATGGTTCAAACGAAACTGTGTAAACGCTTAGCCAATCGGTACCAAAGCAAAAGATAATACCCAGTACAGTGCAAGCAATAAACATACCCGTTTCAGCACCTAAAATAAATATAGTAAATTGTAAACGACAACACCATAGCTTATTACAATATTTACTGAGGAAACTGCAAATCACAAAGCCATTGATATCAGCTCAATACTATGTTACCTTAGTCAAATGCAAACGCTTAGTCCATTGATATGTTAACCTAGTAAAGTTAAGAAGATAAGCCATATGACATCAGCCATAATATGTTAACCTTGTAAAGTGCAAAGGATACATAGATAAGCACATCGCAATCATTACATTGGAGTCCGAAAAACCATAAGTTCAGAAGGCTGCATAGTGCTTGATCCTAGATAATGAAATTCAATGTGAATCTATTCTCATAGAATAGCGATTACACGTGTTCATACTACAAGGGTAAACAAAGTAACCCCTTGTAGACTGGAAACCTCTCTAAACGGTAACTTTGGCAAACAGTGTAGACCCAGGGTTTATCAGGGTTTGCACTTTTTGCTAAGAGAATATTGTAACTTGTGACTCCTCAATATATACCAATAGGGTAGTCAGAAAGCTGAAAAATACGCACATGAAAGGGAGACTACTGGATCAAGCTGTGATCATTTTCAATTGCGTCCCTTTTCAAAATGGGAACCTTTTAAAGGAAATAATTAGCTTCCAGAGGGGGGCGAATTTTTTCCTTTAAGAGCAGTTCCTTATGGCATGAACAATATCTACATTGAGTGACCTCCCTTGAATGTTGCTATATTTATTACGCACGCGTGTAAGTGCGTAATGGGAGCTACGCCAATGTATACAATGAATTATCATGACTTTATTGTATGATGCTTTATAAAAAAAACATTGATTTGAAAAGGGTTAAACCCATTAAGGGTTGTTGCCAATCTCAGACCTATCCTCCCAGAAAAATACTGGTGCGAGAAAGTCAGATACATTCAAATACGTCAATGCGATTCAGTCCAAAGTGAACACGATACCAATCGGATACGTCATGGCGGTTCACGATACCGTTCGGATGCGTCATTGCGGCTCAGTTCAAAGTGAACACAACACCATTTGGATGTCACTTACTTTTAACTAAGCATAGGGTGTTCATACTTTCATGAACAACAGAAAAACGAAATTAATTTCTTAAGAAACAAACTGTTTCAAGTAATTGTATGTCTTTTTCCCCTGAGGTGTCCTATTTCAGGTATTAATAAAAAGAATAGTATGACGCAGCCATAAACATCAAAAATAAACACATAAGACGATTTTTGCGATCAATACCCCCGTCTGGTCTCCTGAAAACGAAACAGAGAAGGTGCTTAGGCACTACAAAATTATCATAGTGCATGGGCATGAGCACTCAAAGTAAGTAAGGCTGCAAAGATCAGGAACCGATACAATCAAGTACCACACCTGACCCAGGATACCAATGGGAAAGTGACAAGATCACAGTTAGACACCACAAACGAGAGCCAAAAGGGGAGCCCTTTCCCAGCAGGTGACCACAAGGCACATATAAACAGACGCGCACAAAGGCATATCAAACACAAGACAGAAAAACACAAAAGATCCACAAAAGAATACCGCCTTGGAACGGTCAGTAAAATATTTTACTGGAGGGCTTAAACCGGGTTTACATTATTCAGATGTGGATCAAGAAATATTTGGTTTGCATGAAAGACCCCTAACTTATCAATGCATAACCTCCTAGAACATATAAATCAAGATATAACAAGGAGATACAGCAAAAATAAGGACTCAACAGTAAATAAAACTGAATACTTCTAGGGAGTTGCTAAATATAATCTTGATCTTGGTGAACTTGACTTTATTAGGTAATAAAATGTTTTAAAACGAAAATGCTTGTTTGCACCATATCTCCTGAATGGATGAGTGATTTAAAACCAAACCCAGACATATATGTCACGGAGAGATGCAAAAGTTTGGTGACCTTAACCTCATTTGAAGGTCAGAATAATTAAAAATTCATTGTCTGTGTCATTTGTTCTGAATGGGTAACTGAGTCGTTGGAAACACTGTTGTGATATTATGGCGACCTTGACATTTGAAGTGAAAGTCTTTTGTGGCATAACCAATGAAAATGTTATAAACTCCTTGTATGCTGGTTGATTTATCTTGATTTTGTTGTAGTCAGCTGACTTTTTTTTTTCAAAACTAACTTTTTCATTAAATCTTTCAGCAACTCTATCAGAGTAACAAACGGTTTTGATCCAGATCAGGACCGACGTTGTGTCGGTCCTAAACTGGGCCTAAACTGGTTGCAAAGATCATCAGCAGATGACAAAAGTCACCGCTAATATGCCTAATATGCAAAGCGTTTAGAGATCGAACCTGGTGAAAAACAATGGTTTAGGTGCATCAAAACAAGACTTACAATCTGAAATATAATTTATTGTACATTTCTACTTCATTAGTATTAAAATGATGATTTATTAGATTTCGAGTATGAGATTAAGTCCAATGACGTATGTTTTTTGCAAGAATGTGGCTAAGTCCATAAAAAGACATAAAATCGCGACTGGCTGGTGTATACGTCATTTATTGCTTTCCTTTCATATCAAACATAAAAACTAAAATTTAAATGTTCTTTATTCGACCCTGTTAACTAACTTTCCTTTTGCAGATAATCACTACAGTCACTATTTTTACGACCCGTTCTGACAGAATTGAACTGATTTTTGGTGTGTGTGTGTGTGTGTGTGTGTGTGTGTGTGTGTGTGTGTGTGTGCGCGCCTGCGTGGTGCGTGCGTGCGTACGCGCGTGTGTGTGTGTTTTTTTATTGTTGTTTTCCTTTTTTCATGTCCCTATATTTACTGCGATTAAGGAGCAACTAAAATGAACCACTTTTGTACGGAGATGTGTCCGTAATGTCAAAAAATATCAGGTAGAAATGTCGACGAGGCTTAAATAGATTAGAATGTGTCATGTTTGTCTCTCTATCGATTGGTATTCTCTTATTATTCTGATCGTTACCTGGCAACAGAATATAATTAAGAAATGGTGCGTCAGAATGCAACACTAATATTACTCTGTCAAACATGTCAAATCTGTCTTTACTCTTTAGCCACAAAATCTCTTTTCTGTTCCTAAATCAAATTGATCCAATATCTTTAAAACTGCATGCGCGGATCCAGAGGGGGGAGGGGGCCGCCCCCACCCTGAAAAATCACTCATTTATAAGGTTTCCTAGTAATATTGGTCCGGATCCCATGAAAATCCCAAAGCTACAAAGCCAGCATTCAATGCGGGCCATTTTTGGTCCGCCAGCGAAACGCCATTGAAGGCGTTTCGCTGGCAGGCCGATAATTGCCCGCTTTTTGGTGGTTTTTGGAGCCTCGCTCCCCTAAAACACTTATCAGAGTTGGACCCCCTCTGACAAAACTTTCTGGATACGCGCATGAACTGGGTTTAACATGTTTACATGTACAGCTAAGTGAAATGAACAAATGAGCCGCGAAATGTGATTTCCAACAATGTGGTATTTTGACAAGTGTAGACTCAGACGAGCCTCTGCAGTCTCCTTTTAAGCTTAGAAACTCAAAACAATGTTCAGTCAGTAGCTTAACGCTCATAGAATAGTTAAGCGACTAGCAAAGGCCTTGATCAGTCTGCACGTATGCGCAGGCTGGTCTGAGCCGTTGCTGGTAGCACATACCATATTGTTTGAAATCTCATGTCGTGGCTCAAATTATGAAACCTGTGCACACATATTTTGTACATTTGCAAATGTCCACAGGCTACTTAAATATCAATTTTCTGGGGTTGAGTGTTCCATATGAAGATGACCATGTAGTGTGTTTCTTTATAAGTTTTTAATATAGACACTCTTTATAATTCCCCAATTGAAATTATTTCCTAAGTTTTACGTATAGTTATGTCATTTTGTCGAAAAAGTAGGACGCCACCTAGTGGTATCTTCTAATACATTGGCCTCTTTCTTTCTCCTTTCTCTATATACTGCCTCTACTTCTGGCCTTGATGCTTGTCAGCAAAGTGTCTATCTATAGGATATGCACTGACGTTATGAGTGACGTGGTATTTGAAAATATCCGCGACATAAACATGATAAAGTGCATTTTTAAACAAGCCGCTTTATTGTTTATTTTGTTCTGGGCGTTTATATTTTTTTCTAATACTCAATTGTCAAAATATGGCAACTTAAAAATACTGCAGTTTGTGATGAAAAGTCTTTCTTGAGAATGCGCAGTCGCATGAGTAGGAAATTAAATACCTGATACCTATCGTTATATGCGTATTATCGAATATGTGAGGGATAGAGACTCGAATAAGTCGTCGGACTTCCTTCTGAATCCCTTTTTATAATTCTTATATATTATGATTATTATTATTATTATTATTATTATTATTATTATTATTATTATTATTATTATTATTATTATTACTTTGATGCTTTGTAAGTATTTATGTATTGAACAAATGAAATAAAGTTTAAACTAAAGTAAGCAATATGGCAAATATCAGGAATCGGTAGAATCCAAGCAGCACAGCTGACCACGGACCCCATAAGGGAAAGTGACAAAGCCACAAGAAAATATTACATACAAGAGAGTCAATGGGCAGGTGAGCAAAAGGTTGCAAGGAACAGACGAGACAGTATGACAGAAACAAACATGAAACACATATAACAAAACTTGTCCCCAAAAGAAGCATAAACTTGTAACGCTAAGTAAGAAATTTACTGGAGGGCTGAAACATGTTTGACATCAACTTCACTGGTGTGGACCAAGACACATAGATGTTTGACTGGCATAAAAGATTCCTAACATATCGATGCATCATCTCCAAGTTAATACAATTCGAGATATAAAACCCGTCTACGTGCGAATTGCATGTTGTCTTTACTTTCTTGCAGCGTCTAAATGAATTAATCCATTCTTAAATCAACAAAAATAAACCCTACATATAGCATAGCCCCCTACCTTTATGTGATTGAAACCGTCCAAATTTGAACTTCAAGCGAACAAAAAACAAAAATAAATAAAAAAGAAAAAAAACATAACATATATGCACTTAGTAAATATCTTCTGTCCTTGCTTCTTAGCTCATCTGTCACTTGGTGACAAGATGGGTCTTTGTCCGTCGTCGTCTGTTAACAATTGACTTAAATGACAACTAGTCCAATTTTGAAATAATTTCACTCAAATAATTCTTGGGTGGCCCTCTATCAAAATTGTTTATATGGTTCTGGTTCATTGCATATCTAGGTCACAGAGGCTAAAAATAGATTTTCGAGATGAAAAATTTAAAATCTTCTTGTCTGAAACCAGAAGGCCTGGAGCCTTGATATTTAATATGTAGCATCACCAAGTGAACCTCAACCCAGTTTGTTCAAATTATACCCCTGGGGCCCAGGGAGTCACATGTTTAACATAGGCTTATATAGGGAAAATGTGAGAAAATCTTCTTGTCTTAAACCACTAGGCCTAAAGCTTTGATATTTGGTATGTAGCAACACCTAGTGGACCTCTATCAAGTTTTTTCAAATAAATACCCCTGGGGTCAAAATGGCCCCGCCCTTGGGGGCACATGTTTTACATAGGCTTATATAGGGAAAACTTGAAAAAATCTCCTTGTCTGAAACCACAAGGCCTAGACTCTTGATATTTTGTATGTAGTATTACCTAGTTGACCTCTACCAAGTTTGTTCAAATAATGCCCCTGGGGTCAAAAATGGCCCCGCCCCGGGTGTCACATGTTTTGCATAGGCTTATAGAGGCGAAAACATGAATAATCTTCTTGCCTGGAACCACAAGGCCTAGAGTCTTGATGTTTAGTATGAAGCATCCCCTAGCAGATCTCTACCAAATTTGTTCAAATAATGCCCCTTGGGTCAAAAATGGCCATGTCCCGGGGTCACGTGTTTTATAAAGGCTTATATAGGGAAAACAAGAAAATAATCTTCTTGTCTGAAACCAAAAGGTCTAGAGTCATGATATTTGGTATGAAGCATCACCTAGTAGATCTCTACCAAGTTTGTTCAAATAATGCCCCACGGGTCAAAATGGCCCCAACCCGGGGTCACATGTTTTACATAGGCTTATGTAGGGATAAGTAAGTAAGGGTGCAAAGATCAGGAATCGATACAATCAAGTACCACACCTGACCCAGGATACCAATGGTAAAGTGACAAACTCACAGTTAGACACCACAAACGAGAGCCAAGAGGTCAGCCCTCTTGACGCGCACAAAGAAAACATGAAAAAATCTTCTTGCCTGTAACCACAAGGCCTAGAGTCTTGATATTTGGTATGTAGCATCACTTAGTAGACCTCTACGAAGTTTGTCAAATAATGCCCTTGGGGTGAAAAATGGCCCCGCCCCGGGGGTCCTATGTGTTACATAGGCTTATATAGGGAAAGCATGAAAAAATATTCTTGCCTGAAAGCACCATGCCTAGTGTCTTGATATTTGGTATATAGCATCGCCTAGTTGACATCTACGAAGTTTGTTCAAATAATGCCCCTGGGGGTCAAAATGGCCCCGCCCTGGGGGTCACATGTTTTACATAGGCCTATATAGGGAAAATGTGAAAACAAATCTTCTTGTCTGAAACCACAAGGCCTAAAGCTTGAATATTTGGTATGTAGCATCACCTACTAGACCTCTATCAAGTTTGCTCAAAAATACCCCTGGGGTCAAAAATGGCCCCGCCCTGGGGGTCACATGTTTTACATAGGCTTATATAGTGAAAACATGAAAAACTCTTCTTGTCTGAATCCACAAGCCCCCCTCCCCCAATATAAAATTTACTTTTTCAGAATATCGTCATTTTGCATATCAAATTAAATGGAATGCAGCTTACAATAACATATTAGCAAATATTTTGCTCATACACTTACCCTTGACCCCTCGGGTGGGGTCAAAAGGTTAATTTGTTTTCTTTTCTGAGAGTAGTCATGTTGCATAATCAAATTTATTAGAATGAAGCTGATAACACCATGCATGCAAATGTTTTGCCCTTTTACACATCCTTGACTCCTGTATGGGAACAAAAGGTAAAACCTTTTTTTCTTAAGAAGGTCATGGTGTACATCACATTAAGCAATTAAAATGTTTGACATCATGTACACCCATGGCCTTTGGGTTGGGTAAAAAGGTCAGACATTGAATTGTGCAGATAAGTATAATTTGACTGAACTTAGTGACTTGATAGGCTTTGGTTATGATCTAACTGATACCCAAGATGGACTTAAGTGTTGGAGAATGGGGCTTTTATTTTGTGGTAAACATCCTCTCCTCCTTACAATGATTCAGGTGAGCGATTCCAGGGCCCATGGGCCCTCTTGTTCAATCTTTCTATCTTTCTCTTTAAAATTCTCTGCTTTAACAGGCCGGGTCCTCGCTTTTTTTCTTTGTAATCCGCTCTGGATTTTTTTTTATTACGAAGCCCATAAAAATCAAATGGTTGCTCTCTCATTGTTAGAATTCTTAGGTACATAATACCATTTGAGCTATATGATGAGAAAACATGTCTCATGCGCGGATGGGGATCCGAACCACCTCTCCCTGAAAAATCACAAAAATATAGGGTTTCGTAGCTATACTGGTCAGGATCCCCTAAAATCAGAAACGTTACCAAGCTAACATTCACTGTTCGATCATCATCGGCACGCCATTTAGATGCCGTTTCGCTAGCGGGTCGATGATAACCCAGCATATCCCCTCATCAACTAAAAAAACGTTGTCAAAGTTGAACCCCCTCTGTTAAACTTTTCTGGATCCGCGCATGTGCTTTAGGTTTTTGTGGCCCGACTATATGCATGTAGGGACCAAATACAAGTGACACAAACTTTATAGCCAAATTTAACCACCATGGTTGTCAATAATGACTGTTCTTTCTAAGCTTCCGCCAACAAATATCAAACTAACTTTAAGTCATTTATTACAAAATATTGATGATAAACATAAATCGGATTTAATTAACCATTATATCAAACGTTTATTTTATAATTCTTGACTGCATACACATGGTCATTTGGGATTGAAGTATTGGTTTTGACTGAAGGGAACGACGGATTATTTCCCAGGGGATGGGATACCGTTCCGTTGTCACCCTGAAATAAATCATCTATTGACCTGCTACTGATTTCCTGTGTTTTCAGGTATGTTTCAATCTTTGAATCCTGGGTAATTATGCTTGTTTTTATCGTCATCTTTTTCAAAAATAGCTTTTTCTTTGTTTTTGTTTGTTTTTGTTGCTTTTTTGTTTGTTTGATTCTTAACGTCCCATCAGCAATCTTTCAGTTATATAGGGACGGGTCTTCCTGGGTTGAGCAAGTACTAAGCTAGGATAAATGTGTCTTGCTCAAGAACCACAACGCAGTGACGCCGGTGAGGCTCGAACCCGCGGCCCTTCGGCCTCGAGTCAAGCACTCTACCACTGAGCCACTGCGCTCCCAAGTTTTTGTTTCTTTACGTCCCAAGTCAACAACTATGGTCATGGCGGGACGGTCAGTTCACCTAACCACTTTTTTTTCCTGGGCAAGCTTGAACAAGTAGTTATAGAGTACTTCGTGCACATAATTTTGCTTGTAACTGACGACAATGCTTCTTGAATGGTTCAGCGGATGGGAGGATAATGATCGTAGAAATTATTTCATGACCAATCTCAACAAAAGTATGTTTGGAAAACCATCAGAATGTAAAACAGCCTTTGGATCCAGATCTGGTCCGACATTTTTGTTTGGCCCGATGTGAGTCCAAACTGTTTGTACAAGGCAAAAGTCGCCACATGAATAATCAAATTCTACACAGCCTTTGACATGGTACCATTTTGATCGTGAAATACATGACCGTTGTCCAAAATCTCTGGGAGAGCCTGGGCCCGAGGTTATACAACTTTTTCATGCTCAACTCGATCGAGCATGAAATTTCACCTGCTCATAAGATCTTAAAGGCTTAAAAATAAAGACTGTTCTTGCTTTCAAACACTCAGACGTTGTATTTATCATGCTGATTGACAATTGTTGGTATTTTACATTTTTGAGCATCGTAAATTTCATGCTCAGTTGAGTTGAGCACGAAAATAGTTGTATAGCCTTGGGTCCCGAAAAATTCAATTAGTCCAGATAATTACATTTTATTGATTATTTTCTTATCCGTCAGTTTAATCAGGGGCTTAGCTACGCAAAAAACGCATTTGCGTACACATTTGGACCAAACATATGGGAGATTCTATCATAGTTCTGATGGATTCTTGATGTTATGTGTACAAAAGAACCAATATTAATATTTCTAAATCCAATTTTGACAAAATTTGTGATGATGTTGGTATCACCTCATCACAGGCACTCTTTGGCGATTTGTCACCAATCAACGCAAAGAGAATCAGGGCCTGGTCATATACAATTTTTATAATCTATCATTACCAAGATTTTGTTTATCTTGGCAAACAACGCAGACCCTGATGAGACGCCGCGTTTTGCGGCGTCTCATCTGGGTCTACGTTGTTTGTATATGTTCCTTTTTCACATGCATGAGCTTACTTTGAGTTTTAGACTTGCTACGCACCTGTTTATTATGCGTTTTGGGTGCTCAAAAGAACCGTCTCATCGACGGTTCGTTTTAGTACACACAACACATGTTTCGGTTGAGAAATAACAAAATGAATTTTTAATTACGCACTCTTATCTGGAGGCCTGCGATGGTCCGCGAGGTAGCAATGTGGATTTTCATTTATGAGCGCTTTTCATCCCCCATTCATTTAAGATTCAAAATGTCGATAACAATTGAAAAGTCTGCGACTCACCTTTACTGGGCGATGTAAGCCTACAGAACCAGACAGACTATTGTGTTCGAATTATCCGTTTTCTATCCCCCATTGTTGATATCTTGCCGTTTCACGATTTTAGATAACAAGTTTTATGGCGAGTTATTATTGCTTCGAATGACACTTGTGTTATCATTTGGCTGTCGCTTAATGAGTACTCAGGAAAATTCAGGTAAAAATCAGCTGCTGCTGTCGCCAATATTCGCTTATAAGATGTCCATTCTATCATAGACATAATTGAGCCGCGACATGTGATTTCCATCATCGTGGCATTTGACAAGTGTAGACTCAAACGAGCCTGTTCAGTCTCCTTTTAAGCTTAGAAACTCCAAATGCTGTTCGGTCAGAAGCTTACATATACAAATATATGTAACAGTCATAGAATATTCAATCGACTTGCAAAGGCTCTGATCAGCCTGCGCGTATGCGCAGGCTGATCTGAGCCTTTGCTTGTCGCTCATACCACACTGTTGGATATTTATGTTTCGGCTCGCATTATATACAATGATTCGAATACCTTTTGCAAACCTCTTTTCCTTTCATGACTGTCATAGCTCATTTGCTTTGGATATCTCATGTTTCGGCTCTCATTATATACAATGATTCGAATGCCTTTTACAACCCCCTTTTCTTTTCACGGAACTGTCATCGATCATTTGCTGATTATTACGACAGGGAGTGCTAAGTTTGAATTTTGTGACGAAAATGTCTTTTGGTTGTGTTTATCCTTTTTTCGCCCTATGTTTTCTGTGGTTTGGTCGAGAAAATCCCACTTCGAATGGAACTATAGTCATACCATAGTTCGAACATTGATAGTCGCTACTATAGTGACGTCACGAACCTACTTCAGATCAACGATGGGTTGGAGTAGATAGACTGGTTCCCTCCACTAGCAAGATGGTTTCCAGATCTGTCAGTAGCTTTATTTTTTTACAAAATGCATCCTTGTTGTGCTCTATTTGCGGTCGAACGTATTCGAAGTTGTTGATTGCAGTAGGCTGTGCATGCTGTATATACACACCCTTTTCGTCTATAATGACTAATTGAAAGGGGACATACCGTACTAACCACTTCGACCATATTTGTTTACATGCCAACCAACTAAAGTTGCAACTGTAACCGTTCGGGTGTAAACGTGCGCGCGCATCTATTACGTCAGAACTTGAGTAGGAATCTAGTTTGATTCGAAGTGGGCCAAAGACTATTTCAACGTGGAATGGTTTGGGGAAAATACGAATTCTTCAGGGCATTACAAGTATGGTATCTACAGTATAGGGCACTATTTGACCTGGTAACTTTCGAGCTGTGAGCAGGGGTCAACTACTTTTCTTTGTCATTAGACAAACCACAACAATGAATCTTATGGAAGAGAAGTAAGGAGTAGCGATCCCTACGGCCTCAAGAGATGGCCACTCAAGCTCATCAAGCATGTTGCTGACACTACTCGTGTTTCACCATCTTTTGCAGGTCCATCGAGTTGAATCTGAGTTTTAGAGAAAGGGCTCCAAATCGTAGCTGCATACTCCAGTTTAGTCTGTATCAACATGCAAGTGAGTATGACTAGGAAATACAAAAAAAAAACAGACACAGGCCAACCTACGGCACCGCGAGAAGGTGACACAATTAAAGTAAAAGAAAAGTCATATAAAACATCAACGGCGTAGATCGGCCTGTGCATTTGCGCAGTCTGGTCAGCGCTTTAATTACATCGTATCTTAGACTGGCCTCAGTCCTTAAAACAATTTTTCATCAATGTGTCGTACAATATAAAATGTACTTGGAGGTAGTCTAACTCTGATGACTCTGTTTTAAGCTTAAAAGAGAGCCATCAGAGTTAGACTAGCTACACGTTAATGATATGACACATTGATGAAAAATTGATTTAAGGACTGGAGCCAGTCTATTAGTAGCTGATAATGCCTAAGGAGTCCGATTGAACATACAGTAGGTTTTCTGGTGCCATACTGTAGGTCAGCAACCTATTGGAATATCATTAGAATGTCGATAATATAATAAATGAGCCACGCCACGAGATTTTCAACAATGTGGCATTTTCACAAGTGTATACTCAGACGAGCCTGTGCAGCCTCCTTTTAAGCTTAGAAACTCCAAACGATGTTCTCTCAGTAGCTTAACAGTCAAAGAATATTAAAGCGACCAGCAAAGACTCTGACCAGTATACGGATATGCGCAGGCTGGTCTGAGCCTTTGCTGGTCGCACATACCACATTGTTGGAAATCTCATGTCACGGCTCAAATATGTCTTATAGAACGTGGTAAACTGTTGATGCTAGTTTGCGGACAAGTCTAGCTCGATAACGATAAAGAAAAAATAATGAAGATATTTCCATTCTCGCGAGACCTGACGATACCTTATCTAGATATCTCGCATTTCGCCCTTTGCATTATGGGTAACTAGCGATACTTGGTTAGTCCCGTTCAATTCTCGCACTCCTGTAGTGACAGAATTTATTGATAAAAAAGCAAAAAGTTTAATTTTTGACAGTTTATCATTTCTCTTCTAGTCAATATTTTCTGGATGTAAAGCCCTGAGTCATGCAAGCAGTGATCGCATAATATATTTTGATAAAAATGGCGGTTCAATCCAGGTGTGCACCGAGCGAAAGGCGACAGGTTAGTATGTGCTAGCGTGCTTCCTGTCTGCGATAATGAAGATATTTCACCACGGACGGTCCGCGTTTTCCGCCAAAATTCTGCAATAAAAAGAATTTTCGTTTCAAAACAAGTGAAAAGTTGAAAAAGATACACATTGCTAATACTATAAATATTAACCATTTACCTCAAAGAGACGTCTTTTAATACTTTTGCAAACAGAGAGTAGACCCAGATTAAGCAGCTCTTGTAAGAGCTGCCTGATCAGGGTCTATTCTGTTTGCTTATGGGAATATGATTCGATATGCTCCTACGCTAGTATTTCTTCGTTCTATGTACAAACGCGAAATCTTATTTTTATAATTATTCATAGTGGATGGAGCTTAGCATGTGTATTCATGAAAGAAATGGATAAGCTGACTGGATAAGCGACATATAGTCTTTTTTAGAAACGAATACCATTTTGTCGTAGCATATTTATGAAGCTACTTTCATTCATATTTGGACAGCCCTCGTATATGTGTTATTACAATGCCAATGTCAAAAATTTTGGTACTTCTCACATAATGAGAGCGTTCGATGGAAGCTGGAACAAACCATCAGCCATGTAGCCCTTATAATAACAGTTACTATGATAATAGCATGGGTCAGTCCAATTATGATAAACGATTTTGGCTCTTACAACATTTTAACAAACGTGTACTCCCACATCACATATTGTAGTCATTTTAAAAGATATTGAATGTAAACATACACCTTCTTAAGTGCGACAATAAACCCCACTAAAGTAAAATTATCTGCTGGCTCCATTTTATCATTATTTCCCAGAATAAGCTGAAACTGTTTGTTAAAAAATAGCTCCTGGTATGTAAAATGCATGTGATAGGCCTATAATTCACTGCTATACACACCGGCATTGAGGTTTCAGACTGGCGCATTTCACACAGTTGGACACCTTTAAGTTGGGTCTCAGTAGATTAAAGAACTTAAAAATTATTTTCTTCAACGATGGAAGTATTTTTCTAAATTACAATTGAAAATCAACATTTTGTTGACAGGGCTCCGGATTAATGACGTAAGTAAATTATCTAAAGAAGAGCGACACCCTGATGGAGGTCCAGGATGAAGAAAGTATTTATGATTTATAACTTATAAGTCAAATGTGCCAGTACATGAAATTTTGTTAGTTATTTCATACTCACATAAGCCCCCAATAAACGGCAAAGCTAGCAAATCAAGCGGGCTAGAAGTCTAAATTTTGGTCTGAGTCTTTATCAACATCTATACTTTATGCATGCGAGCAGCAAAGGCCCTGGGGGTCTGCGCATATGCACAAACTCACCTGAGTTTTTTTTGCTCAATAATGCAATAAGTTAAAAAAAAATCTCAGATCACGATATGCTAGCTCATATATCCTTGTAATAAAAGTTTGTTTATGACCACAGAGAATGTTGTCATTAAAGTCAACTAATATTAAATGTAGAGTAGGAACTTGATCTAGTAAAGAATTCAGATATTCTCTTTTCAGGGATAAAGAGGAATAATCACAGAATATATAGTGGGCCCCCAGAGGTTTTGGGGATGTGGGGTGTATGGCTATTTATTTTCAAGGAGCACTGGCAATTTTTTTCAGGAATACTTTTTACTATTGCGGAAAATTATCCTTAAAATTGTTGATTTTTAATTTGATGATAACGTATTTTGGAACACCCAGAATGCGTTAGATTGCACCATTTTTATTTTTTTTAAAAATCCAGACCCCACTAGCCCGAATCTGAATCCACATCATTACAGGGCTATATACGCGCCTGGTATGTAATATAAGATGTAAAAAAGGAAAAAAACTCCATTTTTAACATTTCTTTGGCTTGGGCCCCCAGACCCCCTTGTAAAATGTGAATGTATTTATTTTTGTACTAACGTGTGATCTGGGTTGATCATGCAGAAAAATATGGCGCAAATTTGGGTTGTTGATTTATTATCCTACTAATTTTTGATTTTTAGGTTGATAATAACATACTTTGCAATATTCCGAATGCACCATTTAATCATTTTTTTTTCGAGTCAGCATGCCCCCCGACACCCCCTCCCCCCTAGCACAAGTGGAAATCAACATAATAACAGGGCTAATTACGCGCCTGGTATGAAATTCTCTATCTAGGTAATTAGATGGTATTAAGTAAAAACTTTGATGATGTTGATCAGATATATTCTTACTTGGGCCTAAAGCAACTATAAAAAAAAAACTTTCTATGGTTACAAAATAAATTATTTCATTTTGTCTAAGAAAATCTAGTTTCATATATTGGAAAAAAACAGCCCCTCCCCTTCCAGAAAAGCAATTGGTCTAGCTGTCCCTAATAATAAAATCAAAGCATTCCTCCACATTTACTCTACCAGGTACAGCAACTGTTACAGAATTTAAAGGATGGCTGCATACTTAATGCATTTCATTGAAATAATTATATATCATGTATTCCTTGGCTAAGCCCTATCTTTACATGTATAACGTAAATTATTAAGTGAATATTAAGTCATCAGCTCGTATATAGCTTCATAATTTTTATGTATGTGAATTTAATCTAGATTTTAGGGAGAATTGGCTTATATTTTTAGGGATTTGGGGAGAAGCTGATTTAATTTTGATGATTTGGGGAGCACAGGAAAAATACTTTCAGGGAGCTGAGAAATTTTCTTTCAGGGATTTGGGGAGATCAATGCATTATTTTCAGGGATCAAGGGAGCACAGACCCCCCTGGGGGCCTCATAGTTAACTCTGTCTAAAATAAAAGAATGGATCCGCATTTATTCCATTCCATATTTTGTTGTGGACAGGAAGACTGTGCGAAAGTAGAAGTTTCACCTGTCAGAATGTATCTGATGCATAATGATAAATCACTGGTGACAAGCTCCATCACCAAGGGAATTTGAATTTTACCTGATCCGTCATAATCTTCCACGAACAACTGTGACGAAACGTTTAAGAAAAGGACACAGGCTTTGCAAGAAAAATGTCAATGAAAGTAAGTAAGGGTGCAAAGATCAGGAATCGATACAATCAAGTACATGGTGTCAACATAATCATGGTAACGCAATTGTTTTATCCCTTATCGTCAGTATCGTTATAAAAGTGAAAGCGATTTTATGCCAAATACATTCCTAGTTGTTTATTCAGACATTTCCATATCATTGTGCTTTATTGGCAACAATTTTGTTTCTTGGCATATTCATATATTAAATTGGGAAAATAAGACTACTAGAGGCATTTTCTTTTGATCCGTAAAAGAAATATATCGAATATCTCGTAGATATCTGCTGATAACTCACATAAAGTAGCAAAATTATTCTGGTTAATACAGTATCACAGTTCAACTCTGAAAGAACTGTTACGGTTTGTTTAAGACATTTTCAAAACTGTCTAACTTTATCAAAGCAGCCTTCAAATGAACACTGTTCGTTTAATTTTAAGCTTAAGCTAGTATCTCACTGGGATGCGAGCAATTTGCGACTATTTCGAGACTAATTTGAGACACGTTTTGGCGACAGAAATACGACATTGCAACCATAATCACATTGCGGTCACACCCAATGGGTGATTAAGACATATTTGCGACAGTCGCACGAATGTCGTTCGATTAGGCGAATATTTCACGACATCCGCGAGACATTCGTGCGACATTCGCGAGACACTCGCACGATATTCGCCCGATGAAATTGCGTACATTTATTACCATCGACCGCCTCGAGACGTTCTCTTGAACGTCGTGCGTCTGTCGTGCGACTGTCGCGCGAAGGTCGTGCGACTGTCGCACAATGGTTTTGCGAGAAATGATAAACCAAGAAAAATAAACAATCTAGCAAGCATTGAAACTTCAGACTAGGAAGGTACTAGGCTGTTGGAAGGAACTAGAGGGCTGGAAGGAGCTAGATTGTTGGAAGGTGTCACGCTGCTGGGTGGTTTGACTGTTGAATGGTAGCAAATATTGAGTTAGAAAAAAAGTTAACTCGTTTAAACTGCACAGTTATGATGGCCCATCAAGCAGCTTAAGAAAGTCAGTCGAGAACGCACATGCTCTAATTGCCCATACGTGCGGTATGATGATCTCAATCAAATCAAAATTGCAATGAGTCCAGATGAGCCTCGTCCTGCGAAAATCTATTTTATTCAGTTATGCGCACAACAAAGGCACACATCAGACTGCACAGATTCGCATTCTAATCAGAATCTTAGTTGTTCGCTGCAGTGATTATTTGTATATAGAGTTCTGTATGCCAAATTCAAACCTTAGAAGGGCTGCTGAGACTAAGCAGGCTGTTGTAGTCTTACCAAGACACAATGATAATACCTTTATACTGCAATAGAAATAATAAACATTTAAGTAGGCCTTATAAAACATACCTAACAAAATTATCCTCTGAAATTTCTCCAAACAGTATACATGTAAGTAAGCCTTATCGATACACCATACTTATATGAAACTATCCTCTCAGATAGCATGAATATTTGACAACTGGATTTAGTCAAACTGACTGTATACTTAAGTATGTATAACCAAGATCTTGTACTAAGAAGGAACTATCATCTCAGATAGAAGGAACTCTGTTAACGAGTCTTTGGCGACATAATTGCGAGTAATTTAAGATACTCGCGCGATTGTCATGAGACTGTCTCTGGACGTTCGCCAGAACATTGCTTAAGTTTAATTTACTCACAATGTTGTCGGGAAGTGTCTCATTTATGTCGCAATTGGTTTGCAATTCAGTCTTATTTATCTAGCAAGTATATTGTGTTCCAAAATGATTGCGACTAAATTGCAAGGGGTTGGCGACAAGTTCGCCACGGGTTCGAGACACCGCAATGACTTTGCGACCATTTTGCGAGGAATTTTGTCACATAAAATTTTTGAACATGATCAAAATTTTCGCGACTACTTTGCGCCATTTGGCGATACATGCGAGGAAATTACAAATCACTGGCGACTGTTTCGAGACTGCTTTGCGTCCCACACGTGATATCTGTCGCCAGTTGTCGTAAAACAATCACAGTGCAGTGAGATAGGGGCTTACAGCTTGACTTATACGCTATAGAATAAAAACAGAAATATTCCACATTCATGATGTATTACAGTAGTAATTTCGATGATGGACATGAAAGAATGAAATACTGGGCGCTAGCATATTGAATAGACAGCTTTTCTGTGGCCTACTTATTGCAGTATTAGTGTTTACCCCAGGAACAAAAAAGGGCACGGTAACTTTATAAAAAAAAGGGCACTTTAAGCGCGCGCTGAGCAATCAAAAAGGGCACTCTAAGCGCGGGCTGAGCGATAAAAAAGGGCACATTAACTTTGCGATAAGTGTGATAGCTTAGGCATATTTTTGCATGCAACCCTACTTGAATGTTTACTACAATAAGCTGGTAGTTTTTTCCCAGGTACCCCTGAAATAAATTGGCTTGTCCCCCCTCCTCCCTATTAGTTTTCCTATGTTCTCTGTTTATACCAATTTGTTTTTATGCCCTTCAAAACTCTGTTTTTTTTTCCCTCCTCCTCCTACCCCCCCCCCCCCCCCAAAAAATACTTTTGTTCCCCGTTTACTTATCTATAGAATAAAAAAAAATCCAGCATTCTTACCTTTGATCCTCTAAAAAAAGGTGTCCTTTTTTTCAACAAACCGAAGGGATTATGATGCAATATGATTTCTGTTACCCAGCAAAAAAAATATCTTAATGTTCCCTGTCCTTGTTTCTCTCAAATTCTAGCATTTTATTCCCCCCAACCCCCTGGGAGGGCCTCACTATGATGTCATGTTCAAAGGGAAATAAATGCAATAACAATTGTAAGGTTTAAGGGAGGTAAGTTGATAAAAAAAATTAATTGGTGCAGAAATATTTCTTTTTCAACAAAATTAAAAACAAACTTTATTAAAAAGGTAGATCTATTAACATATAATTTTTATTACATATCAAGTGAAGTAATAAAGCATTTAACTTACAACAAAAAAAAACCCCAGACTATTTCACAACATTAGAAGTTACACAAAATTATTTTAACAAAGAAGAATTATAACTTTGTACAGTGTGTAATTATATTGGTAAATCTCTTTAATGACCCTGTCGAAGGCATGTGCACTGTCCAGACAGTCAACAAATTTCTTACATAATCTTACGTAATTAGGCCACCTGTTTGCTGAAAATAGCTCTGGTATCTCAGATTACGGTAGAAACAAAGGAAAATAGACTTTTCATACTAGAAAAGTGACTGTTGTTTTATAGAAAAGGCTACGATCGGTCAGGAAAAAGGCATGGCGCACGGGAAAAGGGGCATGGCGCTACAAGAAAAGGGCATGGCGCAGCGCCATTCTAAAAGGGCCTAGGGGAAACACTAAGTATACTTTGGAGGAGGAAGAGGAGGGGAATAAGTAAGAGTTGGAAGAAGAGGAAGAGGTCGAGTAGGAGGTGGTGGAGGAGGAGGAGGGAGGAGGAGAAGGAATTTAGATTTATCAGTCACCCCTAGTATTAACTGAATTGTTTCAACATAACCTAATAAACGTTTCCTATCTCATGGCATGTTACCTTTATCAGGTCATGATGACGTTGCACTTTTTGAATGACGTCGCTAATGACACTGAATCACCACAAAAATAAAAAAGTACGTCATAATCGCTAGTTTGAAGAGAGTTCAACAATGGGTTAACTGATAAATAGAATACCTGGTTCGCATCTTTTGATATATCAAGTTTATCAGGCTCGGCTTTGAGAAGGCATGTTGAATCGCTCGGCAAGCCTCGCGATGTCAACAAGCGTTCTCAAAGCCTTGCCTGGTAAACTTGATATCAAAAGACACTCACCTAGTATTCTCTATATCTCGGCAAGCCTCGGGGTGTCAACAAGCGTTCTCAAAGCCTTGCCTGGTAAACTTGATATCAAAAGACACTCACCTAGTATTCTCTATGTAGCATAGCTATTCATAGTCTGATATGTATCAACATGTGCACTTTGGCTCTGAACAGAGAACTACGAGTGACACCTCATTTCGTCTTTGGACTTGATGGTGTTCACATTGAAGTTAATTAATTGTATCTAAAAATGTCATCGTACAAGAGAAAAATGTGGAGGAGAAGGAAGGGAGGAGAATAAGGGGAGGTAAAATAATGAGGGGAGGAGGTGGGAAGGAGGAGGTGGACAGGAGAGGAGATAATCTAGGCCGTGACGCCATCTTCTCGTGGTCTAGAGCATTGACTCACCCTCTGAGGTGACATCGAACGTGTCACAGCGTCATCCGAGGTCGCAGGTGTCGAATGGTGGCCATCTTGGATTGGACCTCATGACGTCATATACCTTAAAGTGGCCCATATACTACTAACACCTTCAACTTTGACAATTTGTTAATCCAACAACCGTTTGACTGCAAGCCAGCATCTTGATCAGTTACAGGTATGTAAAAACGTTAAGCTGGAACTGCCATGACAACAATCAGTGCATTTAAGAAAATAACCTCTTTTGTTCTACTCTTAGACTAGTTCGTACTTCTAGACTACCTTTATCTCAATGATAACTTACCACTGGGGATAGATAAACTCAGGCTAAGCTTTTGTTATGCAAAAGAAATTTAAACTGGAGGCTAGCAAGCCCTGTGTCAGGCCTTAGACTAGATTAAAAAAACTTTTGTCATGCAATCAGCCCTTAATGTACAAAATGTGTTAACATATAAAGCACTAAACAATTTAACATCGGTATATATATCTAGCCTTCTTAAACCGCCCATACTCGTTCTTCAAGGTCATCTGAAAATGGACTTCTCTCCATACCTAGATATTGTACTGCGTTATACGTCCGCTCTTTCTCATACGCTGGCACAAACTTGTGGAACACACAACCACATTCAATCCAAAATCAAAGATTGAATAGTTTCAAAACGTCTTTTAAAACACAATTTCAAGCATATTTGTTTTCATCAGACACTTTGTTAAACCTAAGTCGCCTATGCGAAACGCAGGTCTAGTAGTGGGTCCACTCCATCCATCTGTCTGTCCGTCAATTCAGCCACCCAGTACATAGTGTGTCTATGCACACTGTGCGGCTGTGTTTAGTGAGGTAAGGGTTAGAGTAGCTTTGTGTTCTTGTGTTAAACTTCTGGAAAAAATTTGAAATGGCAACGGATCATTAGCATCCTCAGAATGCCCGTCCTGTAAGTACGTACGTTCGTCTGTCAATCCGCAACAATTTTAGGGGTGCATAGTTTATGTAATATGTAACTCCAAAAGTTTTCATTCCTTTATATTCAAACTTTGTATAATGATTGCACACACATTGATAATGTGCACCTCTTATTTTGTGCACCTTTCATGAATATTTCTCATTTTTATTTTTTTTTTTTTTTTGGGGGGGGGGGGTGTTAAACATAGACATTTATTCCATTCAAAATGCTTAGATAGTGTCTGTAACTCCAACAGCTTTCATTCCTTTATATTCAAACTATGCATAATAATTTTCCACACATTCAAGATGTGCACCTCTTATCTTGTGCACATTTGATCAATATTTTGAACTTGGACATTTTTTCTGTCCAAAATGCTTGGGGGATGTCAGGTTTGTGTGATCTGTAACTCAAATAAGTTCAATTCCTTTATATTCAGCTTTGCATAATGCTTGGTCGCAAAATAAAAATGTACACCTCCTATTTGTGCACATTTGATGAATGTTTTCACATTTTGAGTGGTGTTTAACACATTTTAAGACATTTTTCCATCCAAAATGCTTATGGGGGTCTGGCTTGTGTAACCTGCAACTCCAACAAGCTTTATTCCTTTATATTCAAACTTTACATTGTCATTGTTTACACATTGAAAATGTGTACCTCCCACTTTGTGCATATTTGATAATATTGCATCATATTTTGGGAGTGTCGAACTAAGATCTCTACACCACCTTTGGGGTGCTTGCATTGTGTAATCTGTAACTCCAACATTTTCATTCCTTTTTATTCAAACCTTGCATACTGATTCCCGGCGTATTGAAGATGTGCACCTCCTATTATGTACAGTTTTGATATATATTTTTCTCATATTGTTTTAGATGTTCAACTTAGACATCTTTACACACACAAAACAGGTGGAACTTAGACACTTTTAACGTCCACAATACTTAGTGGGTGCCAAATTTATGTAATCTGTAACACCATCGGCTTCCATTCCTTTTATACAAACCTTGCATACATATTCATCTCATCAAAATTCCATGGCACACGTGTAGATGTGGGGTCAATTAATTTAAACAGCCCTCCTTCCCCTTATAGATATGTCAATATGCAATCAGTATTTTGACGACGCAGCTCCAGAGCAGAGTTTGGTCTAGTTTATATCAGAAGAAATATACTGCATCAGTAACAATTATTATCTGTTGATAAAATAATCCATTCAGATTATAGTAATGAGCGATGCGTTTCTACGGAATTAGAGTGCAAATTAAAGGCTACTCGACATACTAGGTCTCGAGGTTATAAAACTTGAGTTCATTCTCAGACTCAAAATAAAGCGCAATGATTGGCTGCTTGCGGACACGTGGGTCAGGTGTGGTGCTTGATTGTATCGATTCCTGATCTTTGTCCTCTTTCTTTCTTAGCAATACTGGTCAGGATCCCCTGTTAAACCACAAAGCTGCCAAGCCAGCATTCAATGTTGGGCCACCATCGGCCCTCCAACTTAACGCCATGTAAATGGCGCTTTACTGGCGGGCCGATGATGGCCCGCTTTAGTGGTATTTGGATCCTCTGTCCCCTAATAAACTAAAAAAACTTAGTTAAAGTTGGGCCCCCTCAGAAATACTTTCTGGATCTGCGCATTAACTGTTTAATGCATCCACGATGTATGTCTACCTTTATAAAACATGTAAATTTTGTAAACAATGTTTTATGTATATAGTTCTGTTTTAAAAGGACACTTGGTAGAATGCATACTTCAGCCAAAAGTGTACACCTCTTTAAATATTGTATAAATACACTCGTGTATTATTATTATTTTGGTACATCCGGGTAGCATGGTAAAAGTGATCTTATATTTCTTCAACAAAAATGTTCTTTTTGTAGCAAAGTTGATATTTAAGCAAGTTATGTAAAACATTTATGTGAAATTATTTTGAAAGGTACTGTACCAATTTAGTACTGTTTTATGTTTCGTACATTTTCACAACGATATTGACATGAAATCTCCTAAATATTTGGTGAAGCTATTTCATACCTTTAAAAGATCATTGACGGTTTGGACCTTATACGCCTATTTTTCTGATTCCTAGAACGCTGCTTTTGAGCTTCTAGTGTGGTGCATGTAGTATCAGTGCAATAGGTGAATCTAATGGCAAGAGCCAGCTAGCAAAATGTTTTCAAAATTCCTACGCATTCCAGAGCTATGGCGAGTAGAAAGGGGAGGGGGTCTGAAATTTTATGAAAATTAAAAGTGCCAAAAAAGTGATTTTTGCACGTTTTCTTGATTTATTTGGTAGGCATGGTGATATCTAGTGAACATACCATATGCAGAGTATTAACGAATCACGATAATTGATGAAATTGTTTAAAAAAAATATGTTTTGTAATAAAATGATTTTGGGGAGATAATTTAGAAGTTACCTGTACATTTTTGACTACATGTACCGTAAATATTACAAAACCGAAAACTCAACAAAAGAAATAAATAATTTTGAAGGAATGAAAGTGTCCCATTTAGCATTGGAAAGTAAAACTAATTCTAACTAGATCCTTTGAAAATTACTTTTGCTTTGTTTAAAGGGCATAGCATGTTGAATGTATTTAAAGTGCCCGAATATTTATGGTATACATATGCATGTATATCCCTATATGAGACAATATATCGAACACTAAAGAATTTACCTGTTATAACTCTTTGCATGCCAGTGGATAATTTTGTCGTCTGCCAATAGCTTTTTGCAAACAGTTAGAACCCAGATGAAGACCAACAGAATGTCGATCTTGATCTGGATCCAAACTGTTTGACACTATGATGGTGGTCCTGGGTGGTTTATTTTTAAAAACTTAATTTTGAAGAAAGTCAGCAGACGAAAATAAAAACATGAACAATTCCCTAGCATGCAAATAGATAAGTACAGGACGCTTGCAAAATAATGTGTCATTTAATAACAGTGAGATTTTTTCTTATGAACAAATGAATAAAACCTTGCTAATTCTACTTTTAATCTATAAGTACTTTATATTAAACTAGCACAGAATACAAAGCAATTTAGGAGGTTGGTTCTAGAGAACTTCATTACTGTCATTATTTTGCTTATTTGGTAGAAAAGGCATTTTATGGGCTTAGGCCCTGGGTTTTTTGGCTGCTGAACATCTTCCCCCCCCTTGTGCCAGCAAGCCACTTCCATACAATGTGTAAAATATGGTAACACAAAAACATGCAAAAGCTTTTGCTGGCACACAGGGGGAATGACATTTTAAAGAATGTTTTCGGATTTCTATATATCTTAATGTAAAACTGATTGTTCTACCCAAATTTTTACATCTTTGAAGCATTTAATATCGAAAACGGATTTCACAGCCATAAAATACTCAGATCAGGGTAGCTTCAAGGTGAAGAAAGGGACGATTGACAAACTTTTTTTACTGAAAACAATAGGCATTTACCCATAGCAAGTGTCAATAATCCTTTAAATAATGTGTTTAGATATCGTATATATAATCCTGGTAGGGTAATTTTTATGATGAGTGCCCTTCTTCATCCAGACGTATCATCAAAATGCAAGATGAGCTAATACACAATTTGTGCCTAATTTGTAATCCATCACCTTTGATACAAAAACACTTTCGCTTATCATAACTTAAATCACCATTTTTTCTTAATCAGATTCATAGGAATCATTACTATCAAGCGACAGTCTGATGGAAAATATAGTGCATAACAAAGAAGATCTTCATTTGAGTCTCTTAGCTCTCCAGCATGTATGTCACACTCACGTAGAGCATCCGCAAACATCTGGGGATTGTAAACGTGCATTTTAGGGACTTTTACTTTCCATGAAGTTTGTCGATTTTTCAAAAATATTTTTCCTTCTTGGTGTCCCCTCTCTTCAGACGATGTGCTCAGCCTTGATTTGCAGATGCCAGTTTCATTTCTATGTTGGTTAGCAATATTTGGATCAATTATAGGTCGCCTTTCATAAAGAGTTGTAAAGGTTGAGGAATTCCGCTCATGAATATGCTTTTTGATTCCAGAATTGCTTTCTGTATTTTGATTCTCTGGGAGAATCAGGAGAAAAAGAAGACTAGTAAAAGATGACACCTTGTTGTTATCTGCCTCGTTAGTCAAGTCATTTGTGTGTTCTGGTGATTTGTATTTGTGGTCACTGAAAGAAACAAAAAGAAATAATCATATGATGTCGCGTTTGGATGTGGCATTAAAGAAATGAAAGTTATTTATCTGCGTTTCACTGAGGTATAAAATGTCGGGAAAACTACATCTAATTTGCATGAAAACTTAAAATTAGATGTAATTTAAACGATATTTCATACCTCAGTGAAACGCAGAAAATAACTTTCAATTCTTATAATTAAAACTTCTTCTTTATTCATTCTTATTTAGTATTTATAATAGTGTTTTCCTTAAAAAAATACGTTTCCAGCTAATAGTTCGTTTCGCGCATTTAGACTATGACGTGCGTATGTAGACGTTACGGCGTTCAAAAAATCAAAATGGGGGCCGTTCTCCAATTGAAAATAAAAAACTAAATTTTGGAGACTAGAATCTCGTTTTTAAATAGTGACAACCAAAAAAACTTAACATGGGCGTTCATTAGAATGTGTACGATAGTTACGTCATCGGATATGACGTCATTCATTTACACTGATGACGAAAAGCATCATTTGTCAAAATGGGTTGGAAAGGAAAAGAAATGACCCCCAGCAAAAAGAAATTGAGCTATCTTTATTGAGTGATTGAAGAAAGCAAAGACGAATTGCAAAAGATGTTGGATGAACCAGGCAACAGTCATGCAGTAAGTCCAAGAAACGATTTTATTGCAGGGCTCATAGACATCGACATAGACATAGAAGATTTATTTTACGTCGAATATACATATAACAAGTAACATAAGCGCTGTAGGACTTTTACTTCGACAAACTCGACTGAAAACATAAAACGAAGTTGCAGGAAAACAAGCACAGGTGCAAGAGGTGATCGCATCATTTTGCGGACCGGGAAACTAAATAGATCGCAGCCAAGTGCGGATCCAGTTTGGGGGGACAGGGGGTCCCGACCCCCCCCCCCCCCAGGGAAAATCACAAGTTATATGGGTTTCTATAGAGAATAAGCAATTGACCCCCCCCCACCCCTTGAAAAATTGGGCCCCCTCCGGAACCTTGAAAAATGATATTTTTCTTTGAAATTAACCATTTGACTTCTGTAAAATAAGCTGAGGACTAAGAAAAAAGCAAACAAACAACGTTGTCAGAGCTTTTTTGCCAGATTGACGTAGACCCCCCCCCCCCCCCCCCCCCCCCCATGACGAAAATTCCTGGACCCGCGCACGGCAGCAGACAGCTGGTCGGCATGACTACTGATAATTTAGGCGTCGTATGTAAGTTAAGCTTTGCTTTTCTACCTGAAAATATAAGTGTAAGGTGAAGTGTCAGTAGTTGCAGGCTGTCCATTTCTCTTCATAGTCTAAGCATTGCACAGTATCATAAAAGTAGTTCTGTCGTGAATGGCCCCGCCCCTCATGACGGGTTCATTGAAAAATAAAATACAGGTCAATGCGATCAGATGACCGTTCTTGACCAATCAGATTAGCGGATCTCAATAAATGTTATGACAGTTGTAATTATAACGCCTTGAATTAAAATCGATAAACCACTAGTGGTTTACAGATTCGGTAACGTTATGACATGACGCCCATAAAAACATTGCGTATATAATGACAAAATCTTATTATTTTACACCAGAATCGAGATTTCAAAGTAATCTTAATGTCATTTGGTAAATAGAATCTAACATTCGTGCTCTTGTATTATTTAAAGAGACTAAGTCTGCAACTATGAACATTTTTCGAAAAAAATTCTTTTCTTCTTAAATCATTTGTAAAAGCAGAATTAAGTTAAGTTTTCACAATAAATCTGTTCACTATAGCTGAAAACTGCCTGGAAAAGTGAATTATCTTATAAAAACAGGCGTTTTTTTCTCTTGTTGGTAATTATTTGCGTCCCTCCAATAATTATAGACAGTCAATTTTTAACATAAATGCTGTTGTTTTGATACTGATAATTTGTAAAGATTTACGAAATTGGTAAAATGTGTACCTGAATTTTAGTTTTTTATTGTGTTCTTGAATAATAGAAACATTATTTCAAAAATTAAAAGATCAAAAGTTACAGACTATGCAGCTTTAATTTATCAAACATGTTTTTGTCTATTTATTGCATGTCTTTATATTACTACCAGACGTCATTTGATAAAAAGATGCCCCGTAGAGCAATTGGCAGTGAGTTTCATTGCTGATCTCGATCCTTGCGCAGCTTCATACTTTCGTAGAGATTGATCATGACATAATTTATAAGGTCGTTCTCCTCCCTCCGCTGATTTAAGAAGGGCAGTACTTCTTTTGTGGATCTTTTTTATTTGTGTTTGTCTTTGCCATATTGTCTTGTCTGTGTCATGCAGCCTTGTGGTCACTTGCTGGAAAAGGGCTGAGTTCTTGGCTCTCCTGTATGTGAGATTTTCTTGTGTGTTTTGTCACTTTTCCATACGGTATCCTCTGGGTCAGGTGTGGTACTTGATTGTATCGATTACTGATCGTTGCCTTCTTCCTTACTTTGTTGTCAGTGTTGCAAGCGAAAGTATGTGGATGAAGTACTGCTTAACCGCTTCGTCTAAGCTTGTCAAGACAAACTGTGGTTTGGTAAACTGACCGTCTTGACATGTCCATAGCTGTTGACTTGGACCATAAACCATTAAAACAGTGTTAAGCTTTCAAATTAATTGTACAATATTTTGAACTCGCTTATGAAAATTTGAAACTTAATGCATGTGCACAAAAGCCGCATTTAGTCGTGTAATATAAAATGTTGACAGAGCTAGATGTCTAAATTTCGATTTTTGTTTTCATCTAGAGTCCTGTATCAGTTTTGGAGCTCAAAAGAACCGCCGCTTTTGAGTACTTGTAACATATGTTTTGGTTGAGAAATGAAAAAATATGTCTTAGATTCGCAGTCTTATCTGTAGACCTGCATAATTAAACCAAATGGAAGGGACTTAAGTAATATAGATGCGCATTTCCATCTCTTTGAGATTTATGACTCTTTGATAAATGCAATTTGAGCATGTGCATGAGATTTCCAAAAATAAGGTATGTGCGACCAGCAAAGCCTCAGACCAGCCTGCGCATACGCGCAGACTGATCAGAGCCTTTGCTTGTCGCTTGAATATTCTATGACTGTTGAGCTACTGACTGAACATCATTTGGAGTTTCTAAGCTTAATATGAGGCTGCACAGGCTCGTCCGAGTCTACGCATGTCAAAATGCCACATTGTTGGAAATCTTATGCATTGGCTCATTTGTTAATATTCTATCGTACTTGAGTGTATGATCTGAAATCATAGCGATAAATCCTAGGGTAATATTTATAACAGCATTCCCAGTTACCCTCTGCAAAGGTTTTTCCCAACATTTGTATCATGTACCCACATTACTCAAAAGAGATTCTCTATTAATTCTGCTATAGAGAAAGAGTAAAAAATGTAGAAAGAGTGTACCATTAATAATGCTTTGAAAATCCAAATATGTAGGGAGATTTATGGGCCTTGATGCAAGATTACCTGTCTTGTGGGGGTAAGCGATCAACAAATGCGCTGACCACCCTATGCATCCACGCAGTATGATCAGTGCCTCTGTAGAAGGCATCCTACCAAAACTTGCTTCAAGCGAAATTTCAATATTCTAGCTAGTCTCTGTAGCTGAGCAGGATTATTTTGGTATGACCTGATTAGAAACCACAAAGACAGCTTTTCACGCACTTAGTCTAGTGGTTTACAGATTTTTGGGGAAACGTTATGACGTTCATTACAACGTTGCGTACATAATGACAAAATTATAACGGCAGTAATGAGATTTCAAAGCAATCTTAATGTCATATGATAAATAGAATCTAACATTCGTGCCTTTGTATTGCTGAATTTATTAAACTCGTTGCGAAAAAGAGATAAAATGCGAGGCTTGCTGAGCATTTAATCTCTTTTTCGCGACGAGTTTAATAAATTCAATAAAACATGAGCACTCATGTAAGATCGTCTACATATGCATCTACTGTATTTACTGGAACAGCCAACTTACCGTGCAGATCTTTTACAACAAGGTCTTATTTTACTTATATGATCATTATCACCCATGTGACTGTCCTTGGTGCTGTTGATCAAAGAGTTGACATCATCACTCTTACAAACTGAGTTTTCTGAAACTATAGAACAAATACTAAAGGTCAACTCCGTGCGTGCGTGTGTGTGTATGTGTGTGTGTGAACGCAGCAGCAGCAACACAATTTAGTGTAAATAGTGTTTACTCAAAAATAAGTACATCAAGATACAAACAATTTATTATAATCTCAGAAAACAATTGAAGGATATTTAGATTCAGTTCCATCTCTAACATTTTATACAATAAAAACTAAACAAATTATGCATGCATTTCATAGTTGAAGATATCTGCAATTACAATGAATGTTTGATTTAAGTCACACTTCAATGATTAAAGTACAGTACATGTCCAAACGGTGCAACCCTCTATACTGAATTCAAAAATGATTGAAACCCATTTTTATCGTTAGTACTCCATAATGATCGGCTCGAAAATCATTGCTGGCTCTCATTCAAAAGTATGGCATATAATTTTGTAGTTGGTGTTAGTGTTTTACTTCCAATTTGTTGTCATATTGGTTAGGGTACGCCATATCTGTGCATTTCTGTTGAAGAAGTTGTCATGTTATTAGGTACAATTATTGATAAATGGATGTGTACACTTGCCTGTGGTCAGAATTAGAACATAAGTAATGACCAGGTAAAGGTTGCAGCAAAAAAATAAACGCTAATGTTTTGCTTGTGAATTTTGGGTAAAGAAGGTTGGTACATTTGGTGTGGTGTTGTATCGTAACCAATGACCTGTAAATTTTATTTTGCATTCTACTGAATTGCAGACTATCAGATGCGAAAATACCTTGTGTGAAAATTATCTTCTCAAATGTTATATAGTCAAAAGAATTTTAATATCCTTCAATTGTTTTTCTGAGTATACAGTACATTGCTTTTGAAAGGTATAAAGAAATAAGTTAAATATGTTTCTCCGAAACAGAGTTTCATAAAGGTCTTCAGACTTAAATTGTAACAGTACTGTTTTAGGATATTGATGAAATGGTCATTTTAATACATGTAAACTATACTGATACTGATTTTGATATACACTCATAAGATTACGAGTGGCTTCATTTTTCGTATCTTTTTCAATTTCTTTATTTTCTCCCAAACTACATCTGCGACTGAGTATGACCAGGAAATGGCACAATCACAGATCATAGACCAACCCATTGCACCATCAGGAAGATCCGATAGAACAGACACAACGAAACTGACATGCAAGCAAAACCATTATTCAAAAAGAAGACCAAAATTGGCTTAAAGACCGATTATCCAAGAGAGCATTCTGCAATACTTGCGACCTTCATTAAGCTATCACTTGTCTTTAAGACCTTTGTTTTGGCTATTTTTGAGTGACCGCTTAAGACGGTTTTTACTGTATACTTTCCTATTCCACGAGACCCTTGTAACTAAGCAATGACAGTAGCCCAAGTGTTAATAAGATAAAAAAAATGGGGGGGGGGGGTTCGACTGTCCATGGTACCTAGAATGCATAAAATCTGGCCAATTGGTACTGAGATATGTTTCTGGACGGACGCACGGACGTATCCAAAACTAATTAACCATCGCCTTCGTCTAGGAATAATTACGAGTAGAAGATGCTAATGTCAATGACTTGAAGATTCCGGAAATTGCGCGATTTTGAATGACGAAGACCTAAAATTATTGCAATTAAAGGTTAAACTTAAAAATTATATGCAATTCCGCTTTTATAAAAGTAGACTGTAATTCATAAAATTACATAGAAAGGAAATAGAAGTGAATATTTTTGGAATAATAGTGGCTTATACGTGCAATTATTGTATCAAATCTGCTTACCAATTATAGAGGACTACTGTAATGAAGCGCAGCTGTATGGCAATATATTGCAGTAACCCAACAACAACAATAATGTGATAGTTAACGCAGTTCACGTTTGAAGTTTAGTATTGGTTATAGATCATATATTACAACTATAAAGAGATTAAGTGGGAACGAACGCAGTAATATCTATGACCTACTTATGATTTCCTCCTCCTTTTTCATGACTACGCCTTTGGAAATGGTCGCAAAGACCACTTCACGGATTTACTTAATGATTTACTTGATAGATAATACAAAAATTGACAAAATATGTGATTAAGTTGGCCAAAAATTTAAAGGATCATTGACGGTTTGGGCCTTATACGCCTATTTTTCCGATTCCCGGATAGCTGCGTTTGAGCTTCTAGTGTGGTGCATATAGTATCAGTGTAATAGGTGAATCTAATGGCAAGAGCCAGCTAGCAAAATATTTTCAAAATTCCTACGCACTCGAGAGTTATGGTGGGTAGAAAGGGGAGGGGGTCTGAAATTTCATGAAAATAAAAGGTGCTTTAAAAAGTGATTTCTGCACGTTTTTTTGATTTATTTGGTAGGCATGGTGATATCTATTGAATATATCATATGCAGAGTATTAACTAATCCCGATAATTGATGAAATCGTTTTAAAAACAAATATGTTTTGTAATAAAATGATTTTGGGGAGATAATTTAGAAGTTACCTGTACATTTTTGACTACATGTACCGTAAATAATACAAAACTGATAGCTCAACAAAAGAAATAAATATTTTTGAAGGAATGAAAGTGTCTCATTCAGCATTGGAAAGTAAAACTGATTTTAACTAGATCATTTGAATATTACTTTTGCTTTGTTTGAAGGGCATAGCATGTTGAATGTATTTAAAGTGTCCTAATATTTATGGTATAAATGATGCATGTATATCCCTATATGAGACAATATATTGAACACTAAAGTATTTACCTGTTATAACTCTTTGCATGCCAGTGGATAATTTTGTCGTCTGCCAATAGCCTTTTGCAAACAGTTTGAACCCAGATGAAGACCAAATAGAATGTCGGTCTTGATGTGGATCCAAACTGTTTGACACTCTGATAGGGGTCCTGGGTGGTTTATTTTTAAAAACTTAATTTTGAAGAAAGTCAGCAGACGAAAATAAAAACTTGAACAATTCCCTAGCAAGCAAATAGATAAGTACAGGACGTTTGCAAAATAACGTGTCATTTAATAACAGTGAGATTTTTTCTTATGAAAAAATGCATAAAACCTTGCTAATTCTACTTTTAATCTTTAAGTACTTTATATTAAACTAGCACAGAATACAAAGCAGTTTAGGAGGTTGGTTCTGGAGAACTTCATTACTGTCATTAATTTCTTATTTGGTAGAAAAGGCATTTTATGGGCTTAGGCCCTGGGTTTTTGGGCTGCTGGACATCTTTCCCCCCCCCCCCCCCCCCCGTGTGCCAGCAAGCCACTTCCATACAAAGTGTAAAATGCAGGCAAAAGCTTTTGCTGGCACACGGGGGGGGGGGGGGGGGGAATGATATTTTAAAAAATGTTTTCGGATTCCTATATATCTTAATGTAAACTGATTGTTCTACCCAAAATTTTACATCTTTGAAGCATTTAATATCGAAAACGGATTTCACAGCCGTAAAGTACTCAGGTCAGGGAAGCTTCAAGGCGAAGAAAGGGACGATTGACAAACTTTTATTTTTACTGAAAACCATAGGCATTTACCCATAGCAAGTGTCAATGATCCTTTCCGTGCACACTGATTGGTTGTGAAGCACACGAAGGCCAGACCGAGTAAGCTATTTTTATATAATTAATATTTTTTTCCAGTTTTTCAGTTTGATATTACGGTACGTGGGAAGCCATACAATTACATTTTACCACTAAAGAATCATCTTAACCGATGTATGTGGTCCAGTTCATTTCCGTTTTAAGGGTTGTTGGGTTATATTGTTCATTTTTATTCAGATTTTAATAGAATACTCTGTAGGCAAAGCATGGATACCCTGATCAGACAACGCGTTCTGGGTCTGCACTGTTTGCATATGCCCCTTATAAACGACGCTAGGATTGTATGGGTTACGACTTGAGTTATTGAGAGTCAACTGCAAGGGAAACAGAACTATTTACATTTTCAAAGCAGTCCTTTAATGAATCATTAGCATTTTGCATCCGTTCATAGCCTTATGAATTACACAAAGGATCATTGACACTTGCTATGGGTAAATGCCTATGGTTTTCAGTAAAAATAAAAGTTTGTCAATCGTCCCTTTCTTCACCTTAAAGCTACCCTGACCTGAGTACTTTATGGCTGTGAAATCCGTTTTCGATATTAAATGCTTCAAAGATGTAAAATTTTGGGTAGAACAATCAGTTTTACATTATAATATATAGAAATCCGAAAACATTTTTTAAAATATCATTCCCCCCCGTGTGCCAGCTAAAGCTTTGGCATGTATATGTGTTACCGTATTTTACACATTGTATGGAAGTGGCTTGCTGGCACACGGGGGGGAAAGATGTTCAGCAGCCCAAAAACCCGGGGCCTAAGCCCATAAAATGCCTTTTCTACCAAATAAGAAATTACTGACAGTAATGTGATTCTCTAGAACCAACCTCCTAAATTGCTTTGTATTCTGTGCTAGTTTAATATAAAGTACTTAAAGATTAAAAGTAGAATTAGCAAGGTTTTATGCATTTTTTCATTAGAAAATATCTCACTGTTATTAAAAGACGCATTCCTTTGCAAACGTCCTGTACTTATCTATTTGCATGCTAGGGAATTGTTCATGTTTTTATTTTCGTCTGCTGACTTTCTTCAAAATTAAGTTTTTAAAAATAAACCACCCAGGACCACCATCGGAGTATCAAACAGTTGGATCCAGATCAAGACCGACATTCTGTTGGTCTTCATTTGGGTTCAAACTGTTTGCAAAAGGCTATTGGCAGACAACAAAATTATCCACTGGTGTGCAAAGAGTTATAACAGGTAAATACTTTAGTGTTCAATATATTGTCTCCTATAGGGATATACATGTATATATATACCATAATTATTCGGACACTTTAAATACATTTAACATGCTATGCCCTTTAAACAAAGCAAAAGTAATATTCAAAGGATCTAGTTAGAATCAGTTTTACTTTCCAATGCTAAATGGGACACTTTCTTTCCTTCAAAAATATTTATTTCTTTTGTTGAGCTTTCATTTTTATATTATTTACGGTACATGTAGTCAAAAATGTACAGGTAACTTCTAAATTATTTCCCCAAAATCATTTTATTACAAAACATATTTTGTTTTTAAAACAATTTCATCAATTATCGTGATCCGTTGATAATCTGCATATGGTATTTTCAATAGATATCACCATGCCTACCAAATAAATCAAGAAAACGTGCAGAGATCACTTTTTAAAGCACTTTTTATTTTCATGAAATTTCAGACCCCCTCCCCTTCCTACCCGCCATAACTCTCGAGTGCGAAGAAATTTTGAAAATATTTTGCTAGCTTGCTCTAACCATTCGATTCACCTATTGTACTGATACTACATGCACCACACCAGAAGCTCAAAAGCAGCGTTCTGGGAATCAGAAAAATAGGCGTATAAGGCCCAAACCGTCAATGATCCTTCGACTGACAGCTGCCAAGCTCACTTGCCCGTGCAATACGCTTCGAACATCGAACTCATTCGCCAGAAGGGATACTGGTCTTGTGATTGACAGCGTGCCACACCCGAGTCTAACGTGCAAAACAAGTCTCTTGTTTGCTCCATCGGCTGTCCATGTTCAAGCTGGCTGTTCCGCTTTCCCGTAATAGGCGCGTTGCTGAAATTCAAATTTTCGAAAAAACTTACCTCATCGTCATAAAAGATGAAACTGGTCTTAAACTTAAGATAAATGACTATACTTTACTTCTGACTGGGTCGTACGCTCAAAAATTTGTAGCATCATATTAAAAAATGGGGAGATAACTCAATGTTTTGCAAAAAGGAAACGTAAAGTACGGTTTTTAAGCCGATTTTGTAATGACAAAAAGACGTACTTTTTCGCACATTATTTTATTTTCTAAAAGTAGGTTTACTGTCATTTATATTAGTATGAATTTTATTGATTTTTATAAATTTGAACATAGTTTTTTGGGGGGACAACTCTTACTACCCTATAAAATTTAATATTTTCCTCTATATGATTCCTTATAATACCGTTAAATTTAATCAAAACCCGCAAAACTTCATAATTTCTAAAACAATTGTCTTTTCGCTTTTCAAAAACATGTTTTGCCGCATCCTGATATGCCTGACGGCTCAGAAATTTGCTTCTAAAGTTGCCATCCCTGTGTGGAAAAAACAGCGTTTTAATGCATTTTTCCAATACTCTTGATAAGAGCATAGGAGATTCGCTGATTTACTTTTAGAGAAAATTTACATTATCGTCCTAAATGATGATACATGCCTCAATTAAAGATAAATATATCTGTATTATCAAATTGTGAGGATCGTACGTTAAAATCGAGTATCATCACTCATAAAATAGGGAGGTAACTCTGGTAATAGAAATAATGTAAAACCAGCAGAGATGAGCGTCGTTAAGTACCTCCTTAAAATATTGCTTCTCTGCTTTTTTTTTAAATTTAACTCACACAAACGTATATCTGTTTGAAATAGTAGTCTTTCTTTCTTGAATAGATAAAATAGAATTTCAGAAACAGCAATATGACGCTCTTGTTAGATATTAATATTATCTAATTTGCATATTCAAGAATATTAATGAAAACATAAGAAATGAGAAAAATTGTAGAATAAGTTAAGAGGTGTCACCTACAAAATTACCTATATGTCGCTGTTTATTATTCTAGACTAAGAATGGTGGTACCAAATTAAAGTTGAGACATTGTCAAAATGCCCAGCTGAATAAATATACGAATTATCTAATTTGCATACTCATGAATATTAATGAAAACGTACGAAATAAGAGAAATTAATCGAAAATTAAGGGGTATTTTACAAAATTACCTATACAGCAGCTGCTTACTATCTTATCCTACAAGATTTTGTACCGAATAAAGGTTGAGACCAAGCCATTTGACTAAAATGATCAGTAAATGTACGAAATATCTAATTTAATATTCATGAATATTAATGTAAACGTAAGAAATAAGACAAAGTTGGTAGAAAAATCAAGGGGGTATACCTACAAAATGTCCTATACGTGTGCTGCTTACTAGCCTAGACTACAAAACCTGTTACCAAATAAAAGTTGAGACATTGCCATTTGACAAAAATGATAAAAATATGCGAATTATCTAATTTAAATATTCATGAATATTAATGTTAACATAAGACATCAGACAAAATTTGTAGAAAAAAGGTGGTATACTTTCAAAATTTCCAGGACGCTAGCTGCTAACTATCCTGTCTTACAAAACCTGGTACCAAATAACAGATTAGACCTAGCCATTTGGTCAAAATGATGAAATATACGAATTATCTAATCTAAATATTCATGAATATTAATGAAAGCAAAAGAGATAAGAGAAAATGGTAGAAAAATTAAGGTGGTATACAATTAAAATTACCTAAATATCTTTTGCTTACTATCGTAGACTACAAAACTTGGTACCAAATTAAAGATGAGGCATTGTATTTTGACCAAAAAGATTAAATATACGAATTATCTAATTTGAATATTCATGAATATCAATGTAAAAATGAAAAATGAGAGAAAATTGGTAGAAAATGAAGGTGGTATACCTACAAAATGTCCTATATGTCTGCTCTTTATTAGACTAGACCATGCAATTTGATACCAAATAAAAGATGAGACTACGCAATTTAACCAAAATGATTAAATATACGAATTATCTAATTTGAATATTCATGAATATTAATGTAAAAATTAGAAATAAGAGAAAATTGGTAGAAAGATGAAGTGGTATACCTACAAAATGTCCTATATGTCTACTCTTTATTAGACTAGACTATAAAATTTGGTACCAAATAAAAGTTGAGACATAGCCATTTAGCCAAAAGTATTAAATATGCGAATTATCTAATTGAAATATTCATGAATATTAATGTAAACATAAGAAATAAGACTTAATTGGTAGAAATATTTAGGGGGTATACCTACAAAATTACATGTACTCCAGCTGCTAACTATCCTAGACTATAAAAATGGGTACCCAATTAAAATTGAGACATAGCCATTTGACTAAAATGATTAAATATACGAATTATCTAATTTAAATATTCATGAATATTAATATAAACATAAGAAACAAGACAAAATTGGTAGAAAAATTAAGATGTAATACCTACAAAATTAACACGGTGCTAGCTGATAACTATCTTATCTTACAAAACTTGGAATCAAATAAAAGTTGAGACATTACCATTTGATCAAAATGATAAAATATAAGAAATTTCTAATTCAAATATTCATGAATATGAATGAAAGCTTAAGAAATAAGAGAAAATAGGTGTAAAAATAAGGGGGTATATCTACAAAATTACCAATATGTCTACTGCCAAATATCGTAGACTGCAAAACTTGGTACCAAATTAAACTTGGAACATTGCATTTTGACTAAAATGATTAAATTTACGATTTATCTAATTTGAATATTCATAATTATTAATGAATACTTAAGAAATAAGAGGAAATTTGAAGAAAAATAAGGTGATTTACGTTCAAAATAACCACCAAGTCAGCTGCTAACTATGATTAACTTCAAAACTAGGTACTAAATAAAAGTTGTTGAGACAATTTCATTTGATGAAAATGATTAAATATACAAATGATCTAATTTGAATACCCATAAATATTAATGTAAACATAAGAAATAAGACAAAATTGGTAAATTGATTAATGTGGTATCCCTACCAAATTACCTCTACGCCAGCTGCTTACTATCCTAGACTACAAAACTTGGTACCAAATAATAGTTAAGATACAGGTATGCGACCCTATGATTATATGTATTCGAAATAAAAAAAATCAATTTTCATAATCACGAATATTAAAGAATACATAAAAAAGAATAAGTCAAAAATAGTAGAAAACTAAAGTGGTTTGACCTACAAAATAACCTATATTTCAGCTCCAATCCTGGACCTCCAAACATGGTACCAAGTAAAATTTGAGATATAGCTCGTTGACCCTATGATGAATATACATATGATCTCATTTGCATACTCATGAATATATAAGAAAACATTTAAAAGAAAGAAGAACACAGAAAGATAAAAATTAGTTCTAGGCTTTCATTTGAGAATAGGATAACTAGCAACTGACATATGCGTTATTTTGTAAGTACACACCTTTAATTTTTCCAAAATTTTCTCTTATTTCTTATATTTTGATTAATATTTATGAATGAAAATGTTATAAAATTTGTTAAATGAACAATTTGGTAAAAGTGCAGTGCTTTGTCATTATTTGGTACCAAGAGTGGTTGCCTAAAATAATTCGAAGCTGAGATTTTTTTACGATTTCCTAATGTTTTCATTAATTTTCATGAGTATGCAAATTTGATCATTAGCACACTTTACCGCTGAATGGAGCTGCTATGTCTTAATTTTGTTTTTTGTTTTTAATCAAGTTTGTGCTTTAGGATATGTTTCTGCTGAGATATAAGTAATTTGTAGGGACATAACCAACTGTTTTAAGCGCATTGTTTGTTGCCATGGAAACCACACAATTTCACATAGCTCAAATGGGGTTATTTTCAGGGCAATACTTTTACCTATTGAAGGTGGTCCCACTAAACAGTTTGACGCCCATGAGCAGTTGTCGTGAGGACGCAAGGCTGGTCTAATTCGACCATTGGGTACTAAGGAATTTAAGTGCTTTTACGTTTGATATAAAGGTAGTGTAACACATTCTGAGGATATTGCAAGGAAGAATGGACATTATGACGACGGTTAAATCAAAGCTACTTGTCAAATCTCAAAACTGATTTCAAAAACTTGAAACTAGTTCAAAATAGTGCTATGGATGAAACATTCATTATAATAGCTAGACACTAGATAAGCAAAAAGCAAGTGAGTATTAACATTAAAACACACACTCACTACTGCAGATAAACCCACGGCATCGTGAGGAAGAGCAACAGAACATTTACAGTCACAAGACATCAGGAAGACAATTAAAGCAAATCAACTATCATTCTCTTAATCATCAAGGTGTTAACCAAAAATAAAAAAAAAGACACACAAAAAGATACATAGTAAAACAACGACCAACACAGAACCCCCACAAATATTCCGAGGTACATTAAACAATGAATCAACAACAGTGTAAGATTCTGTATGATTTTGGCGGCCATCTTGAAAACATGCAAATAAACTCAATAAGACGCCATTTCTCAGCTTGCAAACATTGGTTTCCGGATTAAGCATACCAAATTACCTTAAAAAATGGGTCAGACCTTTTGTCTTCAGAAATAAAGTCCATACTTGATACTTTTAAAATTCGCATTTCGTGATTCTGTTTTCAGCGAGTTTAAAGTTATCTCCCCTTTTTTCAATATGGCGCTACCCATTTCTGAGTGTGCGACCCAAACAAAAATTAAGTATATACATTTATCTTCAATTGAAGATTAGTCTCATCCTTTAGGACGATCAGGTAAATGTTTTCAAAAGCATTCAGAAACTGCGCCTAATAGTACTCGTTTATCAAGTATATTGGTGAAATGCACGAAAACAGAGTATTTTACACATGGGGGTAGCAACTTTGCAAGCGATTCTCCGAGCCGTCAAGCATGTCAGAATGCTGTTAATCATGTTTTTGAATAGGAAATTTATAATTTTCTTCAAATTGATCAAGTTTTACGCATTTTTACTAAAAATAACGGTATTAATAGAAACGATATCGAGGGAAATGTTCTATTTTATAGGGTAGTAAGAGTTATCCCTCATTAGCTATATCTGCAAATGAAATAAATGAGCAAAATTTTATTTAAAAATAAGTAAAAGTTAAATTGATTTTAGAAAATAAAATAATTTACTGAAAAAAATTGTTTTAAAACTGCAAAAATCGTTTCGAAATTCGTACTTCACGATTCCCTTTTTTTGCAAGGATAGAGTTATCTCCCCCTTTTTAGATATTTCCAACGTACGACCCAATCAAAAGTAAAGTAGAGACACTTAGCTTTGATTTGAGACCGGTTTCATCCTTTATGACGATGAGGTAAGTTTTCTCAAAAAGTAAGCCTTATATGAAATTCAGCAACGCGCCTATAAACCGTTAACCCGATTATATTTAAAATACAAAAAAAATGTTTTAACATGTTTAATTTCTAAATAAAAATATTGTTTTTATATTTAGATATTAATAATAAAATGTAAATATAAGCAATAAATTCAATTTTGGGAATTTTCGTGGAATCATGAATACTTCGGGTCTCTTGCAAAGTTACCGTGAATAGAAGCCCTTACTTTGCAAGAGACCCGAAGTATTCATGATTCCATTTTGATAAACACATACCTGTAGTCTGCTTGCGAGTTTGAACGATGTAGGATAAGAACAGCAAGATAACCAGGTGATTTATGCCATCCTGAAAGCGAAAGCGATTATAGGTGTACATAGATCACAAATTAGCATATATAATAATCGAACCGTCCGTCTGTTCGCAGGCCTCCAGATAAGAGCGCGTATTGGAAAACTATTTTTTTTATTTCTCATCCAAAACATATGTTGTGGGTACTCAAAAGAACCATTCAATGAGACGGTTCTGTTGAGCACCCAAAGCACATGTTTAAATTGATGTGTAAGAAAGTAATCACAATTTTACGCTTATAAGACTTCCTTATCTGAATCTATGCTGTTCGTCATCCGGGTTTGCTCTCCATCATTGTTTTACAGAGGGTGTTCATATTTGACTGAATAATTGCCTATATATTGTAAATTACAACGAAGGTTTCAGATCACCGGTATGACCTTGGAGTCAAAGGTCAGAGTCACATGTATTAAAAATTTGCCTCCTGACGCGAACTTCTCTTTCAATTTTTGATCAAGGGTGGTTATTTTGAAGCTTATTTGGCACGATAATAAGGTACTTCAGATCATCGGAGTCGAAGGTTTTACTAAAATTTGTCTTACAACTCGTAATGCGAACTGCTCCTTCATATGGTGAAGTTCAGGTCGTCGAAATTACATTGGAGTCATAGGCAAAATTTAGGGAGAAGATTTCAGTGCCAGTATAATGCATGTAAGCAGCGTCCTCACCACATTACCCAACCCCAGTGGCTTCGGTGGCGACTCTGCTGTTGTTGATACGTTGTTTATTATTGTTCTCATAAACCATACGATAACCCTATCATAAAGATTCTACAAAATACTCACTGTAACGATTAAAAGTCTCTTCCTGTATTAACGTGGCATTCTCACTGTTCACATTTAAACTTGATCTAACCTCCGGTCGAGATAACAAGCCGCCCAGCGAAACATCACTTTGTCTTATTTTTCAAAGCATTTTGGAAAAAAAACTGTGGTTTAACGCGATGCATTGCATCTCTGGGAGAAAGTGTAAACCGTCATCTTTCGACCAAGTTAAGAAAAATCAAATAGAGTATTTGATTTTCCACCTACAATGATCATTTGCCTCAAATTTGAAATTGAAAAACTGAGTGTCCTGTTTGAATGCTCGCCTAGAACTGATTTATACATTTTACTTAATTCAAAACAACACCATTGTTTACTCACAAAATACTTAAATTTCCACGATTTTCACTCTCCCTTTACAGTGAACAATGTTAAGACAAACGTTCTCTCCTATACGATGTACCAGAGAGAACTTGTAATTTTTATTTCTCAACCAAAACATATGTTGTTGGTACTCAAAAGAACCGTCTCGATGAGACGGTTCTTTTGAGCACCAAAACATTATGTTTAATCCGATGGGTAAGAAAATAATCACAATTTTACGCATTTTTTTTGCTCAACTGACCCTATGATTACTGTGTCCTTTCTAGTTGATGATGAAAAGAGAGGTGGTTGCTTTTCATTGATTGTCTTCTTACTGTCAGTGTCTCTACCTCGAGGTAACGTTGGTTAGTCTGCAGTGTATGACTGTGGAATTTCCAGGTCAAGCACACTAAGTTTTTCAGTGGTTAGGCATATGCACTTGTTTTGTTGTGAATTCCTAATTCATTTAGTCCAAGAAGCATTGTAGCAGTTAACACTTCTTTTTTGATTCAGTTATGAGAGAGAGAGAGAGAGAGAGAGAGAGAGAGAGAGAGATAGAGAGAGAGAGAGAGGCGGTTGTTTTTTATTTTATTCTGTACGCCCCATCTTTAATCTTTCAGTTATGTAGGGACAGATCTTCTTGGGTTGAACCAGTACTAAGCTAGAATTATTAATGTGTCTTGCTCAAGGACACAACACAGTGACGCCGGTGAGGAGAGAGGTCGCTATGGAAGTATGATATATGTTTTATATAGTACTACCTGAGGTGACCGACCATATTTCAGCACCACATGGAGAATGACAATGATAGTGTTATGATCGAACCGTTGCAGAAAACCACAGAGATGTTCAAGTCGCTTGAACACATTTTCCAGAAACGACCTGTAATATAAATAATATATATACATGTAACTAGACTCCTCATACATACTCGTATATGTCGGCAATTACTCGTTTTCTAGTTTTGCAATCATCTTGATGGGGAAGAGAGAGCTGGTTCCTGTACTTTGTTTGTCTTCCGTGTGTCTAGTGACTGTTATTGTTCTGTGGTTCTTCCTTACGGTGCAGTGGGTTGGTCTGCATTGTGTGCGCTTGTGGAATTACTTCCTTTTTATATGCTTCAATGGCATTCGCTTGATAATTGTCAGAATGAGATAACATGAAGTAGCTCTCATAACAAAACAAAAACTAATCTGCAACAAGTGGAGCACAATTAGTAACCACTGGAATAACTCCAATTTGCCATGTATACATTTCGAGCAATATCTTTTATCATATGACGTCACGTCTGGGAGTGAAATAACGCCATGCAATAAAATCTGTAAACCACTACCTAGTGGTTTATCAATTTACGGGAAACGTTATAACGTCCATAACAACGTTGCGTACTTAATGACGCAATTATAACGTTTTAGCGCCAGAAATGAGATTCCAAAGTAATCTCAATGTCATATGATAAATAGAATCTATTATTCGTGCTCTTGTATTATTGAATTTATTAAACTCGTTGCGAAAAAGAGATAAAATGCTCGGCAAGCCTCGCATTTTATCTCTTTTCCCCAACTCATTTAATAAATTCAATAAAACATGAGCACTCATGTAAGATCCTCTATATAAATACTTTGTCCAAAAGATAAAGGAGAGCATCACATATTTTCTGACATGACCACCACAAATTATATCTTGTAGGTTCTCATTAAAAGTAAGTGAGCCATATCACAAAAATTTGTTCAATTAATTAAGTTAGTTTTTCGTTGAATATAATATGAGACAATGTAGTATAGAGTTTCAAAATTCTCAAAAATCCAATGCTTTGCGTAAAGAAAGCTGTTGTACACTCCCCGAGCACTGATGGAAATTTACATAATCTGTTGTGAACTAGTATTGCTTTTGTGTAAAACAACAACTATATTTGGACTGGTGACAGTTGCTGACTTGATTTTGAACACTAGATATGGTAATGAATTCACGAAAAGTAAACCACTGTCAGTAATTCAACTGTAAAGTTACCGCCATGCTAAAATGTTTGAAGTGTTGTACATGCATCTCATGTTGTTTGCTCATGTAAACCTGAGAAATATATACATTGAGCTTGAAACATGAAACGTGTTAATAAATGTTTAACGATGATGAAAGAAGATCTTAAATTTAAATTAAATTTGGTGTTTCAATGCTAAACAAACTTGTCTGTTTTGACAACAGCCGAATCTAGGGCGGAGAATTGGCCAGTAAAATTAATTTAAGCCACCCCCGTTGCTTCGGCTGCTCTCCGTTCTAAGGGTACTGATTTATTGGTTGCTCCCATTGCTTATGTGGTTGTTATGGTTGGTCCTTATGTTGTTATGCAGTAAAATGTACTTAGTGCGCGTTCTTGTTTTTGAAATCATCTCGCGGATGTAGAGCTGACTGCTTTACGTTTGTCTTTTTGATGGCAGGTGGTTGTTAGTGTTTTTTGTCACTTCCTCTCGGTGCCGTGGGTTAATCTGCAGTATGTCATTGTGGCATTTCCTGGTTATACCTATTTATCTTTTCTTTCAAAAGTATGTGGACATACATAATCAAAGTTGATTTTCTTTTTAGCTTTTGATTTCTAATCATTGACTTTCTACTCATAATGTTTACTTGTGTTTGTAAACGTTTACTTGCCCTACATGTTTGTGTACACCATGCTATTCCTGTGTTTAGAGAGTCTCGACTTACCCTCAAAAAATAGTAATTACTTACTTAACTTTATTACTTACTTAAGAGAGTTATGCGTCTGACTTAAAACATATCTTACAATGTAAAATATAGACTTACTTCAACCCAGCAGCTGCAATTTCAGTGTCAATGTGATCTAAAGTGTTGTTTTTGTCCATCTGGCTTCAACTTACGAGTGCACACATATATCTGTAAATAAACATATATCTATATATAACAATGTGAAAATATTTTCATTGAGATATATTTCCATTTTATATATACCATAGAAGACAACTTTGTCCCGGAACCTCATTTCTCCAACCACTAAGTCCACTTTGGGCATCATTTGGGTCATGATTAAAGCCTGCCAATAATGTAGTACACCTTTTGTTTTAACATGCTAAATTCAATAAAATATGCTTAACTATACAATTTCAATATTTGACCTTTAACCTCAATCCCAGAGGTCAGGTGCGTGTAAGGTCAACCTTTAGCTTGCATGTTGTTCTATGCTTCATAGCATTTAACAAATTATGCACCATGCCCATGTTTTGATTTAAAACATACCACCACAGGGGTCGAGGGTGTGAGTAAGGGAAAATATTTGTTTGCATATTGGTGTACGCTTCATTCATTTTAATTTGATATGCAAAACAACCGTATTTTGAAAAAAAAAAATCAGCCTCGACCCAACTCCAAAAGTGAACCCATCGGCTTGTCCTCATAAAGTTAACTTTGCAAGAGACCCGAAGTAATCATGATTCCATGAACATTCCAAAAATTGGATTTGTTACTTATATTTACAGTTTATTTTAAATATCTAAAATATAAAAAAATATTAAAAAAAAAGTTTTGTATTTAATTTATAATCGTATAAACGGTTTAGTCGGAGTGTAAAATGGAAAAGCGGAAACAGCCAGTTTGAACACGTTCAGCCAATGGAGCCAACAAGTAGCTTGTTTTGCCCCTGCGTCTCTGGTCTGGCTCGCTGTCAATCACAACACCAGTATCACTTCTGGCTAATGATTCCGACGTATGAAGTGTATTGCACGGGCAAGTGAGCTTGGCAGCTGTCAATTAAAGGACGTGTAACGGTTTTGTATTACAAATGGCCCACTTTTACAGTAAAAAGTAGATTGCAAAGAAATCCCTCCAAAATACTACCAAATGATACCTAAGAGTCTCTAATTTAATGTCCACAATTTATTTTCTTCATTAAAATGTATTTTTATGATAAATTTTGGGGTTAAATGCATGCCCTATCAACCACACTTAACACTAAGTCTATGGTATAGGCCAATTTTGAACTCAGACGGATCAAAGATCAGACTAATCGAATTTACAGCACGTGAAAGGGGTAACAGGTAGAAACCGTTACAAAGCGGTATCATAGGTGTTTACATGTATAATACATAATACAGTATGAAGTAAACTTTCAACCGTTTGGTCAACGTTCTCTGTAGCTCAGTAGGTAAAGATCACTATATTATATTTGTTTTATAAGGCGAAAGAAATCAATGCGAGTTCGAGTCTCGGTCAGTCATATTTTTTTTACTTTTTTTAATGCGCGTGCGTACGTGCGCGCGTGTGTGTGTGTGTGCTTTTTTATATTATATTTTTTCACCATGGTATGTATTTTATTTCGTATTAACTTTCAGATTCATTTAATTTCACATATCCTCCGTCTCGCTGGCAGTGTCAGCATCGGGGCTGTAGTCGGTTTCCGACCACTGGCTCATGTTCTTCCTTTATTGCGATCTACACGCTCTACTGACAAAACATGCTCAACGTACTTCAAAGTCGTGCAGTTGGACCCTCTTTCGTTCAACCGTTAGGTTCCTTCTTTTTGTCTGGTCTGGCTTCATCAGCCGCTCAATGACACTCTTGCCTCGGTTGAAGTCCTTTCCTTTGCCTGGTCCAGTGATATTGTTAGCCCAACTTCCTTCTCCTGTTTACAAAGGTTATGGATCTTCTGCATCTGCACTGCATCGGCATGGTGTTTGCTTTGCATTCGTTTGCAAATGAATTGTGCACGCACCAAATAGAAAACAAGCCTTCACGTAAAACATGAGAAATTCAAGTTTTCTCGAAGAACAAAAAGATATGCTAAAAGGAAAAAAAACTTTGGGACTCGAACTCAGGGATTCTAAATCTGAAACTTTCCACGGAATATTTGCAATTTAAGACATAGACCGCTCGACTAAGCCTGTAGATGTTGTATTGGTTATGTCGTTACATATTTATTGGAAAGTTTGTTACTTCGATAGCATGAGCAGTTAGTATTTGGTGAGAAAACAACCGTTACAATCTTATTTACCTTTCTCGTGCTCCTAAGTAAACTCGTCTGACCTTTGATCCGTCTGAGGTCAAAATTGGCCTATAAAACCAAACACCCTCGTGTACTTCGTGACTCAATTACATACATGTCCACATGCGGAACTGGATAAAATTATTTCTCATTTTATTGTGCATATAATATTACACCATAAAATGGTAACTTTGAGCCGGTTCCGCATGTGGCAAATACTGTAAAAAGACTTTTTCTGCAAATTTTATCCTGAAATGTACTATTCAATTCATACTTATCAAAGCACTGAAAGTACTCAAATCATTGGAGAGACGTAAGATTCCCGTACAAAAATGGAATACAATGTACATATTAGCAAGCTCGTATCAATATTATTTCTTACAAACAATCCTCGGATATATTGCGTTTGAAAAGCAAATACAACAACATTTCAGTAAATGCGAGTCTTATTTGAGAGAGAGAGAGAGAGAGAGAGACCAGCGGAGAGAGAAGGTGCAAGGAGAGAGTTTGATGTGCCCCCTTCTTTAACTGATATATAGATTTCTGGAGACAGTTCTTTGGTACAATCTGCTTTTAAAAAGACAGCTCACCGCCACTTTTGCTTTGGCATGGCCCATTGCTTTGAATTAAGATTGTCAAAAATGGCAAATTATGTGATTATTCTTTGGAGCATGAGGAAAAAATAATAAATATTGGTATTCTCAAATAACAGGGCAGACACTGTTTGATATGGCCGTACTAGAGTAGTTAGGAATGGAAAGTATATGACATTAGATAGAGTTGTCCCCCACCCACTTAAAGGAGTAATGTGTCGCTGGTGATCTTGGAATAAAGGTCAATTTCACCGAATTCTAGTCATTCATTAAGGTCTTCCCAATGAGTTATCTGTGTCAGTTTGGTAAAAATCTGGTCATTGGTTAGGAAGATAGAGTACAGACAAGCCTTTTTTATATATGTCCCTGGTGACCTTGTAAATAAGGTTGAGGTCACCAAAATCTTATAATTCGTTTTGGCTGTCCCACATAAGTATCTGTGCAAGTTTCGATGAAATTCATCTAGCGGTTCATAAGGTAGAGCAAAAAGCTACTTCACAGCACAGATATCGGAATCATTTGATATGATTCCAAAATTTTGATAGAACTGTGTCAGTTTAATGGTAAAATGCTCAAAAGAAAAAGTTTAGTCAGTACAGACACTGTGTGCAATGATTTTGTAAGACAGTCTTAATATTGACAAAAACCTTACTCAAAATGAAATTTATTTAATGTCTTACAAATGTGAACATTTTCATCAAAACATTCTGAAAATATACCCATTTTCTTCACCAAAATTACACAAAGGGGTCAATATCAAAATTCAAATTTCAAAACTCAAACATCAGTCTAGTGCCCCTCAGACGATTTCTGGCAGTATAGATGGAAATTCTCGTACCTGTTGCATGTGTAAGGTGTTTAAGAAGTTTCCAAGCGGCCATGAAGCGATTACGTCATGTCAACGTCACTATGACCCTAACTTAAAGTGGCGTCGTTATCCGTGGTCTCCCTGGTGGAGGCTTGTCATTTTTACTGTCAGGCTGCGAAAACGTGTTTGCAGACGATAAATTGTTTGTTCATTACATCCAAAACTGCGTGGCACGTCAACAACACGTAAACCTGCTTCAAGAAGTCAAAACGCGGTATTTCTGTAATTTGTTGATAGCCTGGACGGCAACTTAAGCTTGCAAACACTGAATTTTCTCTGGATTATTGCAATAGGAACAACTCTCTTTCAAAATCGAACAGTATATGAGAAAATAACTCTGCCGGCTTACCGCAGCACGTGTACATCATGTATTTTGAAATTTGGTTGATACAGTCTAATAGAGGCATTATTTATCACATAATAAAACAAGAACGTGCAAAGTTACGATAATACATCTCATGTATACAATTTGACAATGATATATCCAGTATTGTTGATTTTATTTGAAAACATAAATACTGACTGAACTTTTTCGTCTGAGTATATTATTAAACTGAACAAAAAGGAGCTGGTGTGATGTATACTAATGCACACTCTCAACATATATTGTAACTGACCCTCAAAACTAACACCTATCTATATTTTTTGAAGTTTGTAACTTCATGTACATATATGATGTATATAGGTGGCGCAGATACCAATGTAATTCTTTGATTTAGTTTTGTTATTTTCAATTCATTGTTATCTATGCAAGAAAGCATGTATAAAAACAGCCAATGGCCTGAATGCGAACGCCACAAGCATTTTATTCATAATGAGTGTAATGCGCTTTTAATGCTTACATGTGCACAATATCTGTGCTAAACTGTTTGTTTCCTCAACGAATATCGCTCTCGTAAAGTGTTTGCAAAAATAATGCAGTATATATACAACAACCACTTATCTGCAGATGGTAAATAGTCACTGGTACCAACAAACACATACATTTAATATTCAAGGATCGAAATACTCTATTTTAGATGTTTATTCACCTTTATCAAAACACAATGTATTTTGTTCAAACGGTTCCGAAATCCCTGCATTGACGGAAGTTATCACCCTTGTAATAGATGTCTGCACCACAAATGCTTGAAACATGACTAAGTGTTTTAATGCTCTACGTCACTGCCCTACGTTACAGTGAACCATATTTCAGTCATGACGTTTCCTCGGTTGAACTTGTATTACGCAATAAAGATGAAGGGTCTTGCAAAATGACACAAAACATATGTTTCTTCGGGATTGTCAACTGTGAACCCTTAGTTACACGTAAGATAATAGGTAAGTAATATAGACCACAGCGCTATCACGACTGTTGGATATCTGAGCTGGGACATGCGTAAAATATGGAGCAGATATGCATTCTGTACATGTAACCTATGACCGCCTGCTTTGACATGGCCTTAAAGTATTCATTTATACTGCATGTTCATCCACAAAGGTGCACAGTTTTGTGAATTAATCTTATAATCGAATCAGGTGTTTGGAAGATACGTCACAGACACAAATGTGTGACATACAGACGAACTGACAGATGAACAGATAGATATACAACACTAACATGTATCTATTTAATAATTGTGGCTGTGAGCAAAAAAGTGTTCAAAGCTTCCATTATCATTTCTGTTTGCTTTATAACTATTTATATTCATGTTTCATACTAATCCAGCAAAAAAGGTTGCGCATGTAATGCCGCGTTTAACATGTTACATGCACGCTTGTGTACATGTCGTACTGATTATATTGATATGAAAAAACCGGAATGGGCTTGTTTGAGCTATTGATTAACTGGAAAAGGCGATAAAACACTAAATGTTCAATATATATTACGCCTAAAAACTATTGATTAACTGGAAAAGGCGATAAAACACTAAATGTTCAATATATATTACGCCTAAAAACAACATATCATCAAGGTAATCGTAAACACAGTATTTAGCCAAGTTTTAGCATAATTTTTTATTAATGATGGTAGTGTTAGCTCAAATTACGACATAGACATGACGAGTATAAACATACGCATGTTTGGTCTTATGTTTGATGTCAGTTTGCTTGTTGCATCTTTAAAAATATCCACATTCATTAACAAACCTCTGTTTATACACACTAGTGAGAAACTTTAATTCATGTGACTGCATATGCCGTCGTTAATTCAAAAACATGCTCATGTGAAAGGGCAAAGATCAAACCACCATATATTCAAATTTCAGCCAAATCCATCGTGGGCCAAAAAACGGCCAAACAGTTACACGTCCTTTGTGTAATTCATGAGGCTATGAACGGTTACAAAAATATTAAGATGCTTTGAAAATATAACTATAATTCCATATCTATGTACCCAGTGAGTACCTTTCTTACACTTTCATACCAATCTTTTTGAAACTTTTGCATGACGTTTCATTAATGCATGCGGTTTGCACATTATCCTGACTTTATTTTGCTTTGGCCATTTGTCAACTTGTGAACTTTTAACTATATTGCATAGTGAGTACCTTGTGAGCGCAACTCCTCTTACAGTTCTATACACATCTTTTTTTAAACTGTGCATGCGTTTTCTTCATAGTATAAAGATGTTCATTTGGTAAAATTGAGCCGCGACATGAGATCTCCAACTAAGTGGTGTGTGTGACTAGCAAAGCCTCAGATTAGCCTGCGCATACGCGCAGTCCGATCAGAGCCTTTGCTAGTCGCTTGAATATTCTATGAGTGTTAAGCTACGGACTGAACATCATTTGGATTATTACGCTTAAAAAGAGCCTGCACAGGTTTGTCTAAGTCTACACTTGTCAAAATGCCACATTATTGGAAATCACGTGTCGTGGCTCAAATATTATTGTCAGCTTCTGGTACTGCCGTGCCTGCCAAGAGTGACAGTGACGTAATATTGGGAAAGTAAAAAAATAACTTGTACACTCTACTTGATCTAACGCAAATCGATAGATCACTTGTGTATTAATCATATCCGCAGGATAGAAATTAATACACAAGTGAGCTATCAATTATAAATTCCTGATAATGGTGTAAACAAAACATGACGCCGCTGTCACTCTTGGCTGACAGGACAGTACCGGCACATACTATTTTTGACACCTTGTTGGGCTAATCCACAGACACTGGTAATTCATAGCCCATAGTGAGACGTTAAATTAATACCTTTGGCTGAATTACCAAATGCACCTACCTTTTTGCACCATTCATGGGGATTTGTATAGTAGTATTGGGTATCAGTACAACAGCTAGACCGTTTTAATTGATTCGAAACTGGATTTTCTAACGACCTGCCCACAAGTTTAACCCTTTGCTTTCGAACAAACATCAGCTGGATTGATAAAATTAACCTAGGATGGTCATAATTAAGATGTATTTCAGTCCTTGAAGATTGTTTTAGCAGACCATGATGAAATTCCTAACTGTTCAGCAAACGCAGATCCAGAAAGTTTTGTCAGAGGGGGTCTACATTTGATAAAAAAATATTTTTCTTAGTTGATGGGGGATAGAGGTTCCAAATACCGCTATAAATGGGCCATCATCGGCCCGCCAGCGAAACGCCATTATGGCGTTTCGCTAGCGGGCAGATGATGGCGCAACATTGAATGCTGAATTGGTAGCTTTGTGCTTTTTCAGGGGATCCGGACAATTATTACAAAGAAACCCTATATTTTTGTAATTTTGCAGGGGGTCCGGACCCCCTGATCCCCCCCTTCTGGATCCGCCCATGGTTCAGGGAGATCACCATGAACTATATATTTCATACAACCTGTGAAATGTTCGAGCGTTTAGTAACGTATTATCTTTAGTGACTACCCATCGAGACGTGTCGCACTTTATCCCTTATCATGCTGGATACTTTTAAGTTCTACACATTTCCCTAAATTCTTGCCATTAAACTTGATTCAAGTCACAGGCATGCATTTGCAAATATGTGGAGCACAGTGTGGATCCGGATCAAGCCAGCTTATGTGGATCTAAACTGTTTTAAAACGGTAAACTGTTTTAAAACAGCTAAGATCTATATCTATATGATTCAGGATCAGTGAATTCAGTGACCTTGAGTCTCAATTATCGTAAGTGCACAGATGTATCACCTTTTGTCAGTTTTTCCCTATGGAAATCCAATTCACCATTCGTTTTTTGTTTCTTCTGTTTATTCCTCCTACATGGGGTTTTCCCCCGAGTTTTTCAATGTCAAGTAAAATACTTGTAAACCGAAAGTGAAACAAGATATCAAAACGGGATAATACCCAATTGTTCCTTAATCGGGTTTGCCCAGTTGAAGTTTCTTCCCTTCATATAGACCAAGTAACTACAATGTAAATCGAAAGTGGATTTGTATGGCTACTACATATATAAATTAAAGAAAAAAATCAGCGCAGTTTAGTACATTAATTTCTCATATAAAATATTGGTTATAACATTAATGTATTGCGACAGACCGCTTGCTTGGTGGTCAACCCACTTTGCTGCGGACCTCATAGGCCGTTTTGCCACCCCACCTCCCAGGAGAAATTTTGTAGACCTGTTTTTTTAAGAGTATCATCTATCGAGCTTTTTGAAACGTGTTAGTCCTCTGGCGGCCGAGGCGTCTGGGTGTTAAAGCGTGTTAATTACGTTACCCCTCATTTAAAAATGTAATTTAGGCTGTAAAGGTAGAACTTGGACAATTCTAATTGGCTAAACTGTCATGTAATATGCAAGAAGAATCAATTTTAGATTGAAATTAAATTTACTGACGATTCCAAAACTGCAAACAGCTTGCTTCTATCACAAAAACTCTAAGAGTTATACGCTGTTGAATATGACAACCCTGAAGAAAACGATATGTAAGGTAAGAATCCTTTTATTTTTTAAAATACAGCATGCAATCATATCTGTATGCTTTTAAACACCATATATGAGCATACTATTAATAAACAAGACTGAAATGGGATATTAAACATTGTTTCTGGTGTAAACTATAATTTTGTTGTTTGTTTGCCAGTCTTTAATATATGTAACAGACTTAAAGGCGTTCTATATATATTGCATACACTGTAATACCCTTAATGATACACATATGGTATTTGTCTTTGTATTCATTTTATTGTGTTAAATAGATATAGAGATAATAGTTTGTCTTAAAGCTGCATACTAGTCTGTAACTTTTGATATTTTTCGAATTTTTTTATTTTCTTTTTAAATCATTTGTAAAAGTAGAATTAAGTTATGCCTTCACAATAAATCTGTTCACTATAGCTGAAAACTGCACGGAAAAGTGAATTATCTTATTAAAAAGGTGTGTTTTTCTCTTGTTGGTAATTATTTGCGTCCCTCCAATAATTATAGACAGTTAATTTCAACATAAATGCTGTTGTTTTGATACTGATAATTTGTTAAGATTTACGAAATTGGTAAAATGTTTACCTGAATTTTTGTTATTTTACAGTGTTCTTGAAAAATAGAAACATTAGTTCTGAAATTAAAAGATCAAAAGTTACAGACTATGCAGCTTTAAATGGACGTTTGTATTGGACTAGTACAAATAAGGACTGACTATAACGACTAAGACGAAAGTTAACAACTAATGAATGGTGGCGGATTCACCATATACTTACCAACATTTAAGAACATAACTTGGCTACATCTGAAGCTTTTGCTTGCGTGAAATAGATCCCACATAATTGGGCCTCGACGCGAGAAAACCTGTCTTCAGGGTATTGCGAATTACACAGGCGCAGACCAGCCTGCGCGTCCGCGCAGCCTGATCAGCGCCTTTGTTATTCGCTTTTTTGAAAGTATCATACGTTAACTTGTTACAGGTGAAATTTTAATTTTCTAGCTAGTCTCAGTAGCTGAGGAGACCGGTTTGAAACTCGCTTTGACGGAAACCCCGAAGACAGGTTTTCTCGCGACGAGGCCCATATCAGCATCAACTGTTCCACTGAATATTTTAAATATTTTTCATATTAGTTTCTAATTTTTAAGTGATACAAATCTTTAAAGAAACTAGAACAGTTTGTAAGTAATAGTTATACCATGGGTTGTCCGCCTGTACGTGTGGATAATCCACGAGCTTTAGCGAGTGGATTATCCTACGTACAGGTGGACAAACATGGTATAACTATTTCATACTACCTACATCAGTGTAGACCTTGCACATCACGAGATATTTCGTGCTAAAGTTGGCTAGGGTGGTATAAATGTACCTATAAACACGCGCGGATCCAGAAAATTTTGTCAGAGAGGGCCCAACTTTGACAATGTTTGTAAATACATGCTTATGACTGGAATCAAGTTTAATGGCCAGAATTTAGGGAAATGTGTAGAACTTAAACGTATCCAGCATGATAAGGGCTGAAGTGCGACACGTCTCGATGGCCATGCTTAGACAATTATTCAAGCGCATTCAATGACTATGCAAGACTTATACTGTGCAACGTCGCCATGGTATCACTGAAGTATACCGTATATGGGACTTAGCATGGGCAATAGCTAGTTGCATCAGAGTTGATAGCCCAGGTATATGTGCTAACATAGCTGTTCATGAAGTAGTGCATTCTTCAGAACCAGAGACAGAATTAGATACTTTCAAGTAGCATTATTATCGGAACTGGTGACCTTGAAACAGAAGGTAGAACACACGAAGGTGGATTTTCGGAGTGCATTCCAACATGAATTTGCTTATAACTCCTTAATTACTACAATAGGAACAAAACAAATGTATCTCACACGGGTAAATGTATACGTCGATTTGCTGGTATTTACGCGTATTGCCGGTAATTCATAGACCGGAAGTGGCAGATATTGGTGTAAATACTATATAGAAAAACATGCCATATGCTTAAAGGACTATAGACTTCAATCATTTTTAAGTATTCAGTATGTGCATGGCGATTTATGTAAGCATTTTGGAATATATTCGAGTACCGATCATCCAGATCGGTACTCGAATCGGATGATCGGTACTCGAATATATTCCTAAATGCTTACATAAATCGCCATGTGCATGCCGAATACTTAAAATGATCTTATTCTATAGTCCTTTAGGCATATGGCATGTTTTTCTATATAGTATTAACACCAATATCTACCACTTCCGGTCTATGAAGTACCGGCAATACGCGTAAATACCAGCATATCGACGTATACATATACCAGTGTGTAGCTGTTGTTCCCCCTTTGATCCGTCACTCACCAACATCTTGGTTTGGAGTGTACACTGCTTAAAAGAGAGCACAAAATATATGTGTAATGGTCGTTGGAGAGGGCAAGCCAACTGTAATAACTCTAGATTTACAGCTTTATGAGAAAGCCCAGAAGCTCATGTCGGAAGATGTTATGACAGGAAAATTTGTATTTACAGATTGGTGAACTGCATACAATTTTTAGCACATTAAAGGCCATAGGAAGATATATAGAATGTAGCGGCATCGATCAGCTCTGGGTTGTAGCCGGAATGTATTCCCCAACAACTGTCAGACAAATAATTGAAGGTAACATCTGTATAGAGCCATGGAAGCCTGTATGGTCACTTTGATCACATTGAGCAGTCTGCTGATACCTGCTTTGTGAAAGAATGGTTTTGATGGCAAAACAGAGATCGAAAAAGCAGCCTTAGATGCTAATGTCAGCGTAAGGAATATACAGGAAACAATGCAGATCAAGATAGCTCATGTTAAGATGGTAGCAGCAATTGAGCAAGTTGGCTTCCGGACTAATTCGAATAATACTGATGAGCATCTGAGTGGAATGCACTCCATTCTCAGGAACTACATGAAACAATTTAAGTGCATTCTCAGACATATAAGAGCATCTAGGTAGCGAGAATGGCGATTGCATCTTGCTGCACAGGAGGAGCTATGCAAGTATTTTTGCACATGCCCCTTTGAACTATGCAAGACTTAGTCCCCTGTACTGTGCAGAAATGTTGCGGTTAGAAAGTTCTGATCCTGATACATGGCAAGCATTGGAAGATGGTGATTTCTGTGTCATAAAGAGCAGTATTCCTTTCTGCTCAATAGGTTCAGATCACGGTATTGAACAAGAGAACTGAACAATGAAAGTTATCGGGGAATTACAGGTATTATACAGAAAGAGGCAACTCTTGACAAATTTTTCTTATTGCACCAGAGCTGGCTAGACTTGTAAATGAGTTTGGGGACTTAAATGGGGTCATTGTCAAACAACAGCGTACAAATCACCATGACCTCGTTGGAACTGCAAGGAACAGGATATTTAGAAATGCTGCAAAATGCAAAATATCATCCTGTCACAAGGCCCAGTCCCAAACTTTCGTAGAAATTGATCATGAAATTATTTCTACGGCCATTCTCCTCCCTTCCACTGATTCATTCAAAAAGGGTTGCTACAGTTTCAAACGAAAGTATGTGCACGAAGTACTGGTTAACTGCTTGTTCAAGCTTGCCCAGAAAAAACTGTGGTTACGTGAACTGAAGGTCCCATCATGGCCATAACTGTTTCCTGGGACCTAAAGCAACAAAACAAACAAACAAACAAACTAATGATCTATCTAATTTCCTATTTTTTATATTTCACTAAATCATGTCTTTAAATCTTTCTATCTTTCTTTCTTTCTATTCTCTGCTTCATAAAGGTGGGTCCTGGAAAACTTTTGTTGTGAAGCCCGGTCCTGACTATTTTAAAAACCTCCTGGCCCTGCACCCAATCATAAAATTCAAAAGGTCGCTCCCTTATAATTGAAATATAATTCATATTACATCTATCTGTACCCTTTCATGAATTTCATTTATATTGATGGTAAAGTTTTAACTGTGCTATCTTCACCCTCAACTGTGACTTTGAGATGAAGGCCTCAGGCTTATTTTTTTCATATAAAATGTTTGCTTTAAAGGTTGCATAGCTTTTGTCATCTAAACACATTTATTTCTAGTATGAATGTAGATATAGCTGTAAAAGTTTACCTCATGCCAATCCTAGATTGTGTCCTTAAGGTCAAGGTCACAGACTATAGTTTTTACTCAGATTTAAATGTTTTGGCCTTCTACTGGAATACACCTAGAGTAGAATTAAATGAATATAGACCCTTTGAGGAAGTTCATTCATGTAATGCCCAGGTCACACATTCACGGATCACCTCGCCGGTTCCGCTACGGATCAAATCCCACGGATGACCCCGGAAATGACTATTTCCGTAGGCCGATGCGGATGCACAACACAAGTACTACTACGTATGGTTACGGATGCAATACGGAAATATACGGACTAATACGGATTGCCACGGATGATGCCGGATCGTATCCATGGCTAATCCTGCGTCAAATCCGTGAATGTGTGACCTGGGCATTAGTCAGATGAAAACTTTTAATATGGCCTAACACCACACGAGTGTCACTGATGTCCCTAGAATCAAGGCAACAATTTAGATTTTTCATATGAAAGTGATTTTTCCTATTTCTGCTTAAAATAATAGTGTCAGAATCAAGACCTTTTGATGATTTTCGTTTAGGTTTGGCTCAGCTTGAGGTTTTCTTTAGCTCTGACTATCTGCGAGTCGTGAGCCCTTTTCTCTGTTTCATCTTAGTGCGTTAACTAGATTATATTGTTTCCCTATGATGATACATTGCAATAGTTAGAAATCCTCCATGCGAGCCTCACGTTTTTGCTCTTCATCAACAGCAGAATCTCGGGCGAAGATTTGGTACCAGTAAAATGCATTTAAGCCCCCCCCCTCCCAGTGTCTTTGGCTGCTGACCGTTCTAAGGCGATGGTTCTGTTGTAAGTGATTAGTTTTTGATTGTTTCTCCTATTGTGGGACTTTGTAATTGTTCTATGTTTTGTTGTGCGTTACTTTGTGTCCATTCTAGATTTGCAAACAGCTCGATGGGGGAAGAGAGAGCTGGTTGCTTTGCTGCTTTGTTTGTGTTCCTGGGGTCTTGTGATTGTTGTGTGGCGATGCCACGGTTTTGTCTGCAGTTTGTGATTGTGGTATATCCTGATTCACTTACTTACTATTTTTGGTATTATAATTAGTAGATGTACGTATTTATTTTGAATTTTACCCATACTAACTGCATACTTTGACCTCAGGGTGAAGGTCGCAAAATGTTAATTTTAAAAACAATTAAATAATTTGGGCATTACGGTTTTTTGATAATAGCAACGTCCTAATCCCCTGTTAGGGAGTTTGGTAAAATGTTGGGTTTGGTATGGATTCTGTCAGTACTCACATATGAGCCGTGACATGGGATTTACAACAATGTGGTAAGTGCGACAAGCAAAGCCTCAGATCAGCCTGCGCAAACACAAATAGTCCAGGCTCTGATGAAATGCCAACTTATGCAGCGATTTATCTGGGTATTCAATGTAAGGCAAAGTACACGTACCTGTTTACATTTATTAGAAATGAAGCACTTAATTACATTAATGTTGCATAAACAGTGTTGAACCTGATCATAATGGGGCTTATTTTTTAAAACGTAGGTATAAATGTTTTGTTATCTAATGGTGCTTGCTGATAGTGGATGTCAATTTACCTCACTGTAAAGGCCCTGTCACACTACGACGTATAGCACCAACGTATGCCGACGTATGAACAAATCAGCAAGTACGTTGGTATACGCTGAGTACGTTAGAAATAAGTTTTAGACACGTTACTAATACGCTATAGTACGTTGGTATACGTTGACATACGGTCAAGAGGTCCAACATTTTGTGCATCCATAAAAAAATACAGCGTATGCGAACGTTCTGTTTCTATACGCTAGGCATACGCTAGATGTACGCAGCAGGTAAGTTATGCATACGTTAACGTACGTTAGCACCAACGTATGCGGACGTATGAGATGTTAAGCAAGTACGTTGGTGTACGCTGAATACGTTAGAGATAAGTTTTAAACACGTTACGAACACGCTACTGTACGTTGGTATACGTTGTCATACGACGAATAGATCCCAAAATTTTGTGCTTGCATAAAATATCTTCAGCGTATGCCGACGTATTGCTTATACGTTAGGCATAAGTTTGATGTACGCAACAGATAAGTTATGCATACGTTAAGGTACGTTAGCACCAACGTATGAATATTCACCAAGTACGTTGGTGTACGCTGAATAAGTCGGAGATACGTTTTCAATACGTTACGAACACGCTACAGTACGTTGATATACGTTGCCATATGACAAAATGGTCCCAAAATTGTGTACTGCTTTATACGTTTGACATAAGTTAGAAGTACGCTACATGTAAGTTATGCATACGTTAACGTACGTTATATGTACAATTCAGCATACGTTAGACGTTCGTTGTGCATAAGTTTCAAGAACGCTGGTGATACGCTGGGCATACGCTTTTACACGCTGATACAAGTATAAGCTTTGTTACGTCTGGAATAAGTTATGAATAAGTTACACATAAGTCAGACACACGTTCTATGCTCGTTTCGCGTACGCTTTGCATAAGTTCAGAGAGAGGCTTCCTTTGATTTTTTTATTATATTTCAGCGTATGCCAGCGTACTAGATATATATTTCATACGTCGGCATACGTTGGCTAAACCGTTATAGTGTGACAGGGCCTTAACAGGACATATTACTTTACTTTTTGGGACATAAACAAATGCTTCAAATTTTAAGCTTTTGTGATTGTTGGATGTCTATCTTCAGTCATTAGTCTTTTGCTGCCTGTCGTGTCAACCATTGCTTCTAAAGACATCTCCTAAACTTCCATGATGGATTATCGCCTACCTTTAATAGGGTCCTGTTCTGTATGTTAAATGAATCCAGCCCATTCCATATCTAAGAAACGAAAACTTTATAAATATTCTTGCCTGAAACCACAAGGCTAACAGCCTTCATATTAGGTATTTAGCATAATCTAGTGGTCCTTTACAGGATATGTCATTATGCCAAACATGGCACAATGTTTCAAATAGGCTTAACTTGGGAGGATTCTTCTTGTCTATAAACCACTTATATAATAGACCTAGAGCCATGATTTTGTGTATGTACCATTTACCTATTGGACCTTTATAAAACTTGTTAAGACTATGGCCCTAGCTAGCAAGTAGCCCTGAACCAAGTGATGATTATGGTGCAAAGCTATATTGGCTTTTTATGTAAGGAAAGTAAGTAAGCGTGTAAAGATCAGGAATTGATACAATCAAGTACCACACCTGACCCAGGATACCAATGGGAAAGTGACAAACTCACAGTTATACACCACAAACGAGAGCCAATAGTTACATGAGTCTAAGAATTCTTCACTTTGATCCATGATTGCTAAGTGCCTTAGTAATCACTACAGTCATGTGTTAAATGTCAAAAATTTTAAAGGGGGGGGGGGGTGGGGGGGGGCATTTTCAATTTATTTCAAATGAAAATAAAACACTGCCAAATATTTCGACATTTACATATTTTTAACTGAAATTTTAAATGCAAACAGAGAAACAATAGATATGAAACATATCAAATGAATTTTAGTTTTAATGCCTAGGTCAAAACACATAGGGGTTAGTTTGGGTCGATGTGAAAATAGGATCTTCATCAGAATATGGTCAATCATGTTGCTTTTAAAATTAAAAATAAATAAAGCATACACTAAAATCCTAAGAAATATTTTTGCCATTACACATTCCCTTAACCTCTGGTGTCGGGGTCAAAATCAGAAAATGTTTTTATTACCCTGTTTTTATTGCAATCTCTGAGTGAAAGTAAGAATAAAAAGGCAAGGCTTGAATATGGAAAGCAAGCACATGATGTTCAACAAGACGTTTCCACGAAGGAGCTGAACAAATTAATCAATACGTTTAAAGAAATAGATATTACAATTGTCAGAAATTGAGGAAAACACAAAAGAACGATCCAATACAAAAGTAAGGAAAGTAAAAAGAAAGGACTGACATCATCTAATTTTGGCGATGTATTTAAAAAGAAAGGTGTCGTTCAAGTTGGCACCAAATGTGAGAAGCATACTTCACAGTGACTTTAAAGGAACAAATTGGACTCAAATTGGGGTTAAGAAAGAAGTAGCAGCGGTAAAAGAGTACTTGGAATTGAATAGTGAAGGAAATGAAACGTTGAAATTTGAGAATATGGGCCTGGTTATTAGCAAGAAATGCCCCTTCTTGGCAGGGAGTCCAGATGGCAAATTAAAAGACATGAATGGAAAATCTGGACTCATTGAAATTAAAAATGTTTTATTCAACAGAACTGTATCATTGACCCTGTATTGGGTCAAAAGGTGAAAACAAATTCTGAAGGAAGTTATGTTGCATATCACATTAAACAATTAAAATGTTTGACCTTATACATACCCCTGATCTTTTGGGTTGGGTAAAATGATCAAACATTGAAATTGTGCAGATGAGTATAATTTGATTGAAGTTAGTCACTTGATAGGCTTTGGTTATGATCTGAGTGATACCAAAGATGGACTTAAGTGTTGGAGAATGGGATATATACTTTGTGGTAAGCATCCTCTTCTTATGACAAGGATTCAGGTGAGCGAATGTTTAAAAACATAAATGGCAGGACTGTGGAAATACCATACTGAACGTGTGCCACCTGATTCCATCTCATTCAGGACAAGTTGGAAATATCTATTTACTTGTCCTGAGATAAGTTTAAAGAAATTCAATACAATTTTGTACTTCAGATTCCATAATTGTAATGAACGTACATGTTCTGGGAAAAACTGTGCTGATCCTGATCAGGTGACTTCTGAATTCTTCAGAAACAAGCTGATAAGGATCTACATTGCCTTAAATAGAGTTTATATCTGAGTTCATACTGTTTATTTATATCTGAGTTCATACTGTTTATTTTTAAAAGGTATATACATACATTTAGTTTAACCATATTAAGGGCAATGCTAAATTCATTCTTTTGGACAAGTATCTTATGACCATTTACTTGTCCCTGGGTATGTATCAAATGTTGCTATTTCTAAACCCCTCAGTGTATTCGACCATACGTTTTGAACCGCATATTTAGAGATCATTCTCATTTAAGAAAAAAAGTACTTTATAGGGGTACCAAATATATCTGTTATATGTGATGATGGTTGGAGTAAGATAACGCATACGCAATCATACAATGCTAAAGACTGAACACTACTCCATATCGAAATTAGAAACTAATATCGTTATGTGCGCCACCATGCTGAGTTGGATGGATGCAAACCCAAAGTACGTCAATGTTTTAAGAACTGGGACTCATCCAGTCAAGCCATGGAGGCAGACATTATATTAGTAGGCTTCTTGAATGCTAATGAATTTGGTGTCAGGTAATTGCAGACGGGGACTCGTCAACATATTCAAGAGGAAGTTCCTGTGTTGGGTAGGTATGTTAAAAAGGGAGAATGTGCCAACCATGTGTGCAAATGCCTTTGTGGTAATATTGAAAAACACTTGTGGATGGGAACCCTTCATATAAAAGGAAAGATAATTTGACAAAGTTTGTGCGAGTGAGAATCACTAGTGCCCTTAGATATGCCATAAGAATGAGATTGGCTGAAAAAGAACATAAAAAGGCAGAACATTATTTGAAAAAAAAACCATAAAAAATTCAGTGGACCACGTATTTTGAGATCACTCAAATTGCTCATCAGATTTCTGCAAAAGAAGAGACAATTAAAGTAAAAATGTAGATGAAAGTGATAAAAAATATTGAAAATCAAACCTCTAAAAGTAGATACTTTGGATGAAAATGACATTTTTAAGATCAAGTTCAGTTCTGGAATGAAGTGCATCCGCCAAAGAACAAGAAGATTCCAGGAAAGCATCTATTTTCATATGTTCCAATCCTATATATTAAAAGATGTCAGCACTATTCTGAACAGGGTACCTGAGAAATCAGTCAGGCTCCTGAGAAATTACACAACAAACTTGCAGAATCCTGGATGCTTATGCCATAGGTTGGATTTGAACTGCAAAAGGTCAAAGAAAGGAATGCTCTTATTTCACTATATGACCTACTAACCTTTGTGCTGATTGTTCCCATTTCCATTTATTTTCCGTATACCACCCTGCTATTACTCTAATACTAATTGCATGTACCGTTACATTTGCGTTACATCACTTATATGCATGAGCACTAGTATACCTCAGTGCACTTGCCATATAGCAATTAAACAGCGAATTTCTGGACTTCGCTGTACTGCTTCAACGTCATAGACGTATTATTTAATTTATATTCATATATATTATTACAGGTATGTAGATTTAAGTGTCTTGGCATTAATAAATGAAATTTTGGATACGCTATGTTAGCGTTTTGACATTTTGATATTGTGTAATTGAATTGCAAGAGGTATTCGTTTGGCATTTTATCACAGATCTGTACTCATATCCATTCAAATTGTATTCTATGCCATTTTCCATGCTATTTCCATGCTATTCATCAAGTCATACAGTGAGCATATATACAAGCAATATTGAGCATGTTGGTTGTATATCTATTCATTGTAGGGCAGTTGCCATATAGCCATTGAACATTTGCTGTACTGCTTCGATGTCATAGACGTATTATCTTATATAGTTCATATATATTATTTCAGAGTCACCATGTAGATCATCATTAAAGACCATCCGTATTTGTTGTATCATGGAGTTGTCCATATATGAACCAGTCTACCGGTGACATATATGCGAACACAATTTGATGGAGGGAAGGTTTTTAACCACTGTCTGCGTGGTTTATGGCACACACGTTGTTTTGCTGGAGGGTTAAGGTGTAATGAAGGACCAAAATGGTCTCTCTTGAATAGGACAAATCCACTGGGACACAGTCTGGGCAGAGACTTTATGCAGTATATGAACAGCGAAAGGAAATATTGTTAATTGACAACAGAAACACAAGGAAGCCTGAGAACAAGGTTTAACGGTGGAAGAGAAAGATGCTATCTCTGAGTGAAAATAAGACTAAAAAGGCAAGACTTTAATATGGAAAGCAAGTACGTGATGTTCAACAAGAGGTTTCCACACAGAGGAGCTGAACAAATAAATCAATATGTTTACAGAAGAGAAAATAGATATTAAAATTTCAGAAATTAAGAAAAAACACAAAAGAACAATCCAATTCAAAAGTATGGAAAGTAGAGAGAAAGAAAAGACTGACATAATCTCATATTGGCTATGTATTTAAAAAATGGTGACACCAATAGTAAGAAGCATGCATCACAGTAACTTTAAAGGTACTCAAATTTGGGTTAAGAAGGAGTAAGCAGCGGTAAAAGAGTACTTGGAATTGAAAAGTGAAGGAAATGAAAAGTTGAGATTTGAAAACATAAGCATGGTAATGAGCAAGAATTGCCCATTCTTGGCAGGGAGTCCAGATGGCAAAAAATAGACATAAAGGGAGAAATTGAAATTAAAAATGTTTTATGCAACAAAACTGTATCATTGACCCAGACAGCTAGTCTTAAAACACTGAAAAATTCTACTTAGAAATTGATATACAAAGCAAAAAGTTAAAACTAAAAAGAAATCATAATTATTATTTACAATGTCTTGGTTTTTTGCATATAACAGAATCTGAATCGATAGAGTTTGTAGTTTGAACCATAACCCTTTATGAGCTCTATATTGAAAGGATATTCTCTTATGTTTCTTTGTGGAATAGAATATTCCCTAAGCTCTAAGCATTTTATGATAAAGTTCTGTTACCTGAAATTGTCTTACCTTGGCACAAGAAAAGTAATAACATAATTTATAGTAAAGCAACCTGTTGTCTTCCTTTCAGTAATATGATTGGAAAAACTATATAGGACAATAATAATTAATTCACAAAGCAAACAAGAAAACACAATGGCAGCAACGAAATGAATGATTCAAGAACAAGAGAACAGTCTATAGAGACCACGGCAAATCTGCAGTTGTCGATGGCTATGTTTGCAAGGAAATGAATATGAAAATAAAATGTTTAGACAAATTTTAAACCCTTTGTATGTTGGAAAACCCTAAATATTCACATATCCTCTACGAGTCTTTAAATGAACCTTTACATTTGAGATGTTAGTCATAGCGTCATGAACGTTATGATTTTAAACCAAACCCATTAAGCGTAAAGAGTTTTGGTTTGAGGCCAGAACTACTTTTTCATGTCAACAAACTTCTGTCAATCGGCTGATAAAAATATGGATGCCCCTGACTTTTCTGATGATGAATACATGCAGACAGTTGATTTTTATGCATTGGAATGAATAGCTTCCTCGACCACATATACACATGAATTGGCTCAGATGAATCTCAATTTAAAACACCAGATTTTGAAGATGAGAAGCCTTCAATATTTGCCTTGGTGAATGATGCTGATATGAAACGGTTTCAGGAAGCCCACCAGTCAGCTGCAATCAAGAAAACAAGATGGGGGATAAAGATTTTCCAAGGTTGTTGAAAAGGCAACAACATACATGTTAGTCTTGTATAAAAAATTAGTAGTCCTTATATTTTACAATTTCTGATGATGAGGCTCTCTTGGGGGTTTGGGGAATAGGGGCATTTATTTCAGGGAACAAAGCCCACATTTTGAGGGGAACAGGGGTGAAAAAAGACAATATTGGGGAATAGGGAACATACAACACATTTTCATTTTTTGGGGGGAACAGGGACACAAACCAATTTATTTCAAGGAGAACAAAGAAATATGTACCCCCACCCCTGTGAGGGACTCGTTAAAGGAGTGTGCTCTTACTTAGGTACAGTCAAGATAATCTAGTCTTATCAGCTACTTGTTACAGTCCATGACTTCAAAAGTCTTGCATATAATTCTTGCATCTACCTTTGTTGACATTGATGCTACCTCCACAATAGAAATGCTTGAACAATTAAAATTGAAATTACAAGCAAAAGATGGCAGCAGTTGCTTTAAATTACTGTCAATAGCCCTATGGCTGTGATATCTTCCATGTAGGCTTTGTGAGGCCCATCACACTTTCAAGAAATAAAATTCAGTTTTCACACTGATATACAATTAATGTAACTCGCAGGTCAAACTAATATGTCTAAGCACCTTCAGTTATACAAACATATTAATTTCCTCCTCCTTTTCCACCCAGGTCCTTTTCCTAAAAAATCCTTTACCATATATTTATGTTGCCACTATTAAAAATCCGTTATTCTTTATCAGATTTTGTCTCCTCTTCTTTTCCATCCTCAATGCTAATAGGAACATGGTGGTCTTATCTGGATTTACTTGATGCATACTGCTAAACCTACCACAACATTTTTAAAGCATCACGCAGTATTTTTTTTTTAATTGAAGTTGCAGGACATGGCATAAATCAATAAACGTCTAAGCCTGGTTGTACCTCTGACATTCCAGCGCATGGGTTCAGATAAACATTTTTAGCGTAAATTTTTATATTTTGTTATATGTTGTTATTTTGTTATCAGTTTTACCATGTGTTTTGTGTGCTCAAAAAAAACCGTCACATTGAGACGATTCTTTTGAGTACCCAAAACATATGCTAAATGGTTCAGAAATGAGAAAAACATGTTAGACGCTCTTAGCTAAAGGCATGTTACTTCAGAAATAAACTCAATTGATGGTCTGTTCGTGTAAACATGATTACATAAGCTCTCTTGCAAAGTAAGTGACACTGTAGTGAAATGTCAGGTATCCTATTCCAGGATACAAAGGTAAGCTGGGGAGTTTGCACCAGAAGAGTCCGGCTTGAGGAGGGTTTAACCAAAATAGAGGTAATCAAGCACACCTTGATACCGGTGCATTCAAAAAGCCTGTGAAAAGCGAGACAGCAGCTGAGCTGTAAGCAAGACTTTAGGTAGTAAGTTTCCTGTCCCCTCTTGCCGGTTTCTTCAAGGGTTCTTTGATAGATATAAAGTAAATAATACAATAATGGCGACGAGGTCTTAAAGAACCGAAAAATTTTGTGTTTAGTTGCATTTTTGGACTTGCAAAGCCAGTGGGGTTTCCCTGTGACGTCATTTTTTCACCACTTTGAAATTTTGAAAAAGCTATTTTGCAACTAAAATACCACTCATTGGGCTACTTTAAAGTTATGGCTAGCATTTTTCATTGAATTCAATTAAGTTTCAACCAGAAGTTGTATCTTTTATTTGTTATTTTCCGAATTTTACTTTCTGACTTAGTGTCCGGTGTTTAAAGTAAACATTCGCCAGTTTAAAAATAGCATTTAAAAACAAGGCCTACTTCTAGTTAAAGATTAAAGACTTTTGAAGAATTTGACCCATAAATTTGTACTTTATTCAGTTTTGGTCAAATTGAATCGGCGTAAGGTTTTAGAGGTCAGTTTTTGACAGGAAATTTACAACTGTGCGGTCTTCTAGATCCACATAAAAGCCTATTGTCAAGAATTTCTTATGGCGGTCATGTTGACGCATAAGTAATTTTTACAACTGCACATAAAGAAATTGAAAATATCAGTAGCAGTCGTATAAGTCTTGCGACTAGACATATTTGTAAATTTGTTCGTGCTGAGTCTTCTAGATTCGTATTGAAAAAATATACAAATATATAACTTGCACTCATTGTCCAACGGCATGTCTGACAGAATGTTGAACGCCAACACTGCAACTGCGGAGGAATTGAAGGGCATTCCAGGAGTCAATGACAAGATTGCACAACTCATCCTGCGGTTCAAAGAGATTTATGGAGTTGTCAGGAAAGAAGCACTCATTTTGGCTCTCCGGGGTGACATATCACCAGATGTTCTTGACCAGATAGATTTTTCATTACCTAGGATAGATGACCCGTTTGACTTAGATTGTCTACCAGCAATTCCTAAGACTAACTTATGGGAAAAGCCGATGGTGTCGTTCAAAAAACAACAAATGGCTTCAAGACGGTTCATCACCACATGAATCAAGGTCAAGGTCACCAGAATCACTAGATAACCTTTTAGAATTCTATGAAAAGATGTCATCACCAGTTGAAAAGACTCTGGCATTGCTCAAGAAAGAATTCTCTGATAAAGATGAGCTGCATTCTTCTAGAACCAGTCACACTTCTCCAGTAAATAAAAAGGGTGATAAAAGGCAGTTGTTAGGAAGCAGACAGACACACACAAGTAATGAGCGGACAACATGTGGGTCTAAGAGTACAGGTGGTCCAAGTGCAAGTTCCAGAGTCAAGTCGAATCTATCTACAGCAAGAGACTCAAGGTCCAGGTGCTCTTCAGGGTCAAGGTCTCCTGACTCTCACTGGTCAGCAATAAAGCAGAAGACAATCAAGACAAGAAAATCTTCAGAGTCCAGGTCAAGATCTCCTAGTTCTAAGAAAGTAGCCAGACAACAGAAGAAAATCAAAACAAGAAATTCTTCAAGGTCAGGTGGACGAAAGCCAAGGTCAAACAGAAGCTACTCCAGATCATCATCAGGGTCAACATCAAGATCTGGACATCATTCAAAAAGATCTTACAGAAAGGTTGTGAAAAAAAACAGAAGTTCTTCAAGGTCAGGTTCGAGGTCAAGTTCGGTGAGATACCATTCAAGGAATAGTAAAAAGTCTCACAAAAGGTCTCGAGCAGATTCAAGTTCAAGGTCACCATCACAGTCAGTTGGACAAGATTCAACATCAAGAACAAGACATCATTCCAAAAGAAAGGTGGTGAGGAAGAACAGAAAGTCAAGGTCAGACTCAAGGTCAACACGACATTCAAGGAAATCCGTTTTGAAACATTGGAAGACTCATAGACGGTCAAGGTCAACTTCTAGATCATCGTCAAGATCCAGTTCGAGGTCATTAAGTTCACATTCAAGATCTCATAAGGGACACACAAGAAGTCAGAAAATGAAACACAGAAACAGGCACAAGAAGAGACATAATTCTTCCAGTTCAACGTCTAGTTCCAGTTCTCTGTCTCCTTCAAGGTCAAGGTCACACTGGACCAAAAGGTCAAAATCGCGGAAGTCAAAAAGATCATCCAGTTCTAGTTCTCAGTCTCCCTCAAGGTCAAGGTCACACCAAGCCAAAAGATCAAAGTCGAGGAAATTGAAAAGATCAAGTTCATCTTATTCAAGGTCAAGGTCACAAAGTAGGAAGAAGACAAGGTCACACAAGTCAAAAAGGTCAAAGAGTCAGACTTCCTCATCTTCAGATTCTGACATTTCTGATCATCGACATTCTTATAGACATGGGAATCCTCGAAAGCATCCTAAAGCTCTGAGATTTGACGGGAAACAAATTGGTTATCTTTCAAAAAGAAGTTCAATAGCTATCGAAAAGTAATGAAGTGGTCTGAGACAGAAAGTAAAGACTATCTGATGTGGAGTCTGGAAGGTAAAGCCCTTGATTTCTTCACCATAACCTCTGACATTGAAAAGTATTCGTTTCGGAGAATTATTAAAAAACTAGAGGCCAGATTTGGTGTCAAGGAGTTGACAGAAACATCCAAAGTAAAGTTTCAGCAGGCAAGTCAGAGGCCAGATGAATCACTGGAGGATTGGGCGGATCGTGTTATGACTTTGGCGACACCAGCATTTGTTGACTTACCAGAAGATCATTTAAAACAAGAGGCCATTGCTAATCTTAGCCAGGGTTGCTGTGACAAAGATGCAGGCAAGCATGCTTGTTTTGAGCATCCATCAACAATGGAGGAAGCATTGAATTTGGTTAAACATCATCAGTATATTTCACAAGCTGTAGATGGTAAACAGTCGAAAAAAGGAAATGATGTTTCAGTTAATGCCGTGCAGTCAACATTAGAAGATAGGATTGAACAGCTCATAGCTTCAGCTTTAGAGGAGTTCGCGAATAAACTTCAAGTCAGTCAGCAACCATATCACCAACTGTCAGTAAACAGAACACAGCAAAGTGTGGATGAAAAATGGAAATCTTCAGTGCAGTGTTTCTTCTGTAAGAATTTTGGACATTTTAAAAAAAAATGTAGAGTTTACCAGTCTTGGCTTCAGAAGCAACAGTCTAAAGCTGATAATTTAAGTGACCAGGGACAAGATAAAGAGAGCACATATGACACATATCAAATAGGGAAAGTCAGTCTACTGAAGAGAAAGAATATAGAACCTCAGGACTCAAAAGAAAGTAAAGTTATTGATAGGGCATCTTGCTCTAAATATATAACAGATTCAGACAGTATGGCTCCCAAACCAGCTGGGACCAACAGTAAATCAAGGCTGAAAAAGAGATCACAAGCAAAGAATGTTGCAGTTGACAGTGGTACTTCTAGTGCTAAAACAGTTCAGAAGATGTTCCAAGGTGGTACTTTTAGTACCAAAACAGACCGGACTCTTCAAGATGGTTCTTCTAGTACTAAAACAGAGCAGAAGTTCCAGGACAGGAATCTTCAAGGTGGTAAATCTAGTACCAAAACAGATCAGAAGTTCCAGGACGGGAATCTTCAAGATGGTACTTCTAGTACCAAAACAGATCAGAAGTTCCAGGACAGGAATCTTCAAGATGGTACTTCTAGTACCAAGACAGAGCAGAAGTTCCAGGACAGGATTCTTCAAGATGGTACTTCTAGTACCAAAACAGATCGGAAGTTCCAGTACAGGAATCTTCAAGATGGTATTTCTAGTACCAAAACAGAGCAGAAGCTTCAGGATGGGAATCTTCAAGATGGCACTTCTAGTGCCAAAACAGTTCCGAAGTTCCAGGATGGTACTTCTTGTACCAAAACAGACAGGAATCTTCAAGATGGCATTTCTAGTGCCAAAACAGTTCCGAAGTTCCAGGATGGTACTTCTAGTACCAAAACAGACAGGAATCTTCAAGATGGCATTTCTAGTGCCAAAACAGTTCCGAAGTTCCAGGATGGTACTTCTAGTACCAGTACAGACAAGAAACTTCAAGATGGCACTTCTAGTGCCAAAACAGTTCCAAAGATCCAAGATGGTACTTTTAGTACCAAAACAGACGGTAATCTTCAAGGTGGTACTTCTAGTACCAAAACAGTTCCGAAGTTCCAGGATGGTACTTTTAGTACCAGAACAGACAAGAAACTTCAAGATGGCACTTCTAGTGCCAAGACCGTTAGAAATTTTCAAGATGATACTTATTGTACCAAGACAGATGGAGAATTTCTAAATTACAAAAGGGAAGAAAGGGTATATATTCATCAGGTGCGAGCTGGTTCTTCTTTTGTACAGTTGAAGGTGGGAAGCATAGATATTAATGCAAGAATTGATTCGGGTGCGGAAATCACTATTCTGTCATCAAAGATATATGAAAAACTAAATAAGGCTCCAGCAAAAGTCAAAGAGGTTGGCTTACAAATGGCAGACAAGGATACAGTGATGAAAGGTTTTATCATCCAGCCATTAAAGATGAAATTGGGTAACCAGTGTTTTAGTGAAAGAGTATATGTTGCGTCTATTGGTGATGATATGCTTTTGGGGCATGATCTTTTACATCATCTTGGTGTGTGTTTAGACATGCGAACAGACACACTGATTCTCAATGAAGAACAAATTCCGGTTACCACCAATTTTAATAACAACACACCGACAGTAGCAAGAGTGTCCGTAAAACAAAAAGTTAGCCTCCCACCAAATACCAGAAGCAGAAAACAGCATCAAAGCATTGGTAGGGCTTCTAGCTCGCCAATGTTCCATCATCAGAAGTAGAAACCAGCATCCAGACATTGGAAGGACTTCTAGTTCTCCAATGTTACAACTTCAGGCAGAATTTCCAGTATCCAGACATTGGACGGATTTCTAGTCCTCCAGTGTAACAGCTTCAGAAAGAATTCCTAGTATCCAGACATTGGATGGATTTCTAGTCCTCCAGTGTAACAGCTTCAGAAAGAATTCTCAGCATCCAAACATCCAGCATCCAGATATTGGAAGGATTTCTAGTCCTCCAGTGTACAGCTTCAGAAAGAATTCCTATTATCCAGACATTGGACGGATTTCTAGTCCTCCAGTGTACAGCTTCAGAAAGAATTCCCAGCATCCAGACATTTGAAGGACTTTTTGTTCTCCACTGTCACAGCTTCAGATAGAATTACCAGCATCAAGACATTGGCAGGGCTTCTAGCTCTCCAGTGTTCTACCAGCTATCACAGAAATTATGATTAGACGCAAGCTAATGTTCTGCCATGAATTGAGAAAATGATCCAGAGATCAACAGTTTTCCATGAGAACAGTCATGTTGGTTGTTCTCATGCCAGCGAAGAACCTTTGATTAGAAGTAAATTCTTGTGGGCTTCTAGCTCACGTAAAGTTATCAACAGTTCTTCAAGAGAGCGGACATATTGTCTGTTCACAGTTATCGATGAATCTATGGTCTAACAAGGAAACTTCAGTGGGCTTATAGCTCACATCCAGATATCAGCAGTTCTCCACTAGAGTAGGCATGTTGTCTGTGAGGATGTTGTCTATGGACTATGGTTTGTCAAGAAGGATCCCGTGGACTTTTAGTTCACAGAAGCTCCCTGGTTGATGTAAACTACACCAAAGAGGTATGGTATGTGTGGCAGCCTATGGTTCTCTACCGTGGATGAGGCCCTTTATCATATGGTGAGGAAGAGTGTAGTGAAATGTCAGGTATCCTATTCCAGGATACAAAGGTAAGCTGGGGAGTTTGCACCAGAAGAGTCCGGCTTGAGGAGGGTTTAACCAAAATAGAGGTAATCAAGCACACCTTGATACCGGTGCATTCAAAAAGCCTGTGAAAAGCGAGACAGCAGCTGAGCTGTAAGCAAGACTTTAGGTAGTAAGTTTCCTGTCCCCTCTTGCCGGTTTCTTCAAGGGTTCTTTGATAGATATAAAGTAAATAATACAATAACACCAAAGGGCTTCATATAAACTTTTCTATAAGGCTCATCTAAAAGCTAACAGACCCGGCCGCGTAGCGCAGTTGGTAACGTTTCTGGCAACAGATGCGAGTCTGACTGCAGATCCAGGGGTCGCGAGTTTGATACTGGCCTGGTCCCATTCTTTCGTTGAGATTGATTATGAAATAATTTCTACGGTTATTCTCCTCCCTTCCGCTGAATCATTCAAGAAGGATTTTTGTCAGTTACAAGTGAAAGAATGTGCACGAAGTACTGGTTAACTGCTTATTCAAGCTTGCCCAGTAATAAAGTGTGGTTAGGTGAACTGACCGTCCGGCCATGACCATAGCTGTTGATTTGGGACGTAAAGCATCAAAACTAACAAACAAATAAAGGCTAACATCACTGAAATGACAAAAATAAATTGTTATTAAAAATTATTCTTTGTCAGACAAAGAATAAGCAACAAAATGACGAAGCTTATGATAAAGGAATGAACAGAATAGAATTCTTTACAAATAAACATAAATTGTATATCTAATAATTGTATTTTTTATGTTCATCGAAGTATGACTGCAACGGGTTTCTCGCCAACAAAGCGATGGCCCTTGTGTCCATACTTCCATTAACAGCAAAAAATGAATTTTACAGGGAAATTACCTATTTACAAATAAAATCAACTTTTGGTCAGTGTTCATGGAATCATGAACACATCAGGGCCCGGAATTACAATGCCTCCTTAAAGTTAAGGAAGACTTAAGTTAAGTACATGTATTGAATTTTCAGGATGCGAAAAATAACGTTTTAAATTGATTAAAATCAAAATAGATTCATTTTTTCTGTACTTTGGCCACAAGTTCTGCATCGATCCAGGCAATTTATTTAGCATCTAATATAGTACGTTGAAATATCCATACTTGACTTATATCTTCCATAACTTTAAGGAGGCATTGTAATTCCAGGCCCAGGTCTCAGCACATCAGGTCTCTTGTAAACTTAGTGAAGCCCTATTTGGTTTGGTGCATTATGTCCCAGTCAATAGCTATGGGCATGTCGGGATGGTCAGTACACCTAACCACACTTTTTTCCTGGGCCAGCTTGACCAAGCGGTTAACCAGTACTTCGTGAAGATACATGTAATTTCGCTTGTAAGTTGTAACTGACAACAACGCTTATTGAATCAGCGGAAGGGAGGGGAATGACCATACAAATTATTTCCTGATTGACCTCCATGAAAGTATGGGACCGAGCAGGGATCAAACTCGCAACCCATGAATCTGCTGTCTGATATGTTACCAACTGCGCTACGCGGCCAGTTTAAAGTAGATGCCCTTATTTAATTAAGTTGTGCCCAGTGTATTCATCCTTCAATTAACTGCCAAAAATTAAAGGATCATTGACACTTGCTATGGGTAAATGCCTATGGTTATCAGTAAAAATAAAAGTTTGTCATCGTCTTTTTCTTCACTGTGAAGCTACCCTGACCTGAGTACTTTATGGCAGTGAAATCGATTTTCGATATAAAGTTCTTCAAAGATGTAAAATTTTGGGTAGAACAATCAGTTTTACATTAAAATATATAGAAATCAGAAAACATTTTTTAAAGTATCATCCCCCCTCCCCCCGTGTGCCAGCAAAAGCTTTTGCCTGTATATGTGTTACCATATTTTACACATTGTATGGAAGTGGCTTGCTGGCACACGGGGGGGGGGGGAGATGTTCAGCAGCCGAAAAACCCAGGGCCTAAGCCCATAAAATGCCTTTTCTACCAAATAAAAAATGAATGACAGTAATGAAGTTCTCTAGAAACAACCCCCTAAATTGCTTTGTATTCTGTGCTAGTTTAATATGAAGTACATAAAGATTAAAAGTAGAATTTGCAAGGTTTATGCATTTTTTCATAAGAAAACAGCTCACTGTTATTGATAGACACAGTCACATTCTTTTGCAAACGTCCTGTACTTACCTATTTGCATGCTAGGGAATTGTTCATATTTTATTTTCGTCTGCTGACTTTCTTCACAATTAAGTTTTTACAAATAAGCCACCTGGGATGTCAAACAGTTTGGATCCAGATGAAGACCAACAATCTGTTGGTCTTCATCTGGGTTCAAACTGTTTGCAAAAGGCTATTGGCAGACAACACAATTCTCCGCTGGCATGCAAAGAGTTATAACAGGTATAATAGAGTATCTCATAAAGGTAGCTTTCAACTTGAATACATGTATATGTATACCATAAATATTCAGACACTTTAAAATACATTTGGACATGCTATTCCCTTTTAACAAAGCAAAATAATATTCAAAGGATCTAATTAGAATCAGTTTTACTTTCCAATGCTAAATGGAACATTTTCATTACGCTAAAAAACATCCGTGGCGCCATTAACCACCATCTACATGACATCGGTAGAAATATTGACATAGTTCGTGACAGAGATTTCAAACTGGCCAATAAAACACTAGAGCTTATTTTAATCCTTAAAGCGCCAATCACGACTGCAGCAGATATTAAATTTTGCGACAACTTTCTTAATCTTCGAAAAAATAAGGTGTGATATTTCATGAGAATCGTCTGCCAACAGAGGATTCACATGAAATATCATGCCTTATTTGTTAATTTTGAAAAAGCAGCAAAATTTGAAATTGTCGTCTGCTGCAAAATATATGTGGCACTTAATGGGTTAAAGTCAAGGATGGCATCTGGTACATCTCGGCCAACAAAACACAAGATTATATCTACAACTGACTTTGCTAAAATTCACAGTAACTAGAAAAATGCAGCAAAAACCCAATTAAACTTAGGCAATGTGTATGATTTCAGATTTCACTCCACTTTGTCAGTACCGGGCTGCGTAGCGCAGTCGGTAACGTGTCTGGCTACAGATGCGCGTCTGCCTGCAGATCCAGGGGTTGCGAGCTCGATCCCGGCCCGGTCCAATACTTTCGTGGAGATTGATCATGAAATAATTTCTACGGTCATTCTCCTCCCTTCCGCTGATTCATTCAAGAAGGGTTGTTGTCAGTTACAAGCCAAAGTATGTGCACGAATTACTGGTTAACCGCTTGTTCATGCCTGCCCAGGAAAAGGTGTGGTTAGGTGAACTGACCGTCCCGCCATGACCATAGCTGTTGACTTGGGACGTAAAGCAACAAACAAACAAACAAAAACTTTGTCAGTAGAGGTCTGGAATTCCATTCTCAGTTGAGCAAAGACTCCTTTGCATTCGTGACTGATAAAAATGATCGCAAATATGTGACTCTTACATATGAAACAAAACAAAAGAACTTGCAGATAGGTCTATCACCGGAAGAAGCCAAATCTGACCAAATAATGTATGCTACTGGGGATAGCATTTGCCCAGTGGAAATGCTTCGGCTTCAACCTTAGGCAAATGCCTTATTCAATTCATGTTACCCAAAGGTTATCAGGGTTCCTGAAAGCTTTGGTTATTGTTTCGATGACAAACCCATCAAGCAAAGAAACTTTGTAAACTATTAGCCTGCCATTTACAAGTCAAGTGGCTGTCATAAAAAGTACACAGCTCACTACTTGCGAGCAACAGCCACCACGCTATGAATGATTCGGGCTTTAAAGCTAGACATAATTATAATGTTTATGTCTGGGCATCGGAATGAGAGTTCGATTAGGAGTTACTCATAACATATGTTCAAACCAGAAACAGACTATAGGTAATGTACTCTCTACCCACAGCTCTTCAATCCCTTCAAACAGGTTACCTTCCACAATCACAGGCCCAGTGGAACAAACACCCATGGAACAGTCCCATCCGGCTCTTGGTAACACAGAAAATGCTGTTGAACTGGCAAATTCTTCTTCAGTGAATCCAGACAATATTGTGAAGTCTGACGGTGTGACAAATAACCCATGCGTCAGTCATTTTAGTTTTAAATTTAAATCAATCGCATGCACCATCAGGGCTGTTAGGCCAGTCTGCCTTTTATCACTACCAAATTAACATCAACTTCAACACTAAATAGAACAGTATCTACATCTACACTGCTATTGTCCCTAAAAATGTTGAAGTTAGAATCACGGCCTCGCTGACTAAGTTCTCCATTTTGAAATAAGCTGAATAAAGAATCTGTTTTCTCAGTAATCTTTTGCCATCAGAAACGTGGTCGCCTTAATCCATTAGTAATGATTTTTTGTCATGATGACATACTAAATAGTTAATAAATTATCATTTCAGACAGATCAGGTGATCTTCATGGTGGAATTTGGCTTATGTTCGTAATAACAATTTTTGTTTTGTTTTTTTCAAAAAGACGACCCGACCTTGAGTTACCAAACATTGAGTGCCCCTGGGCAGAAATTTCTATCAAAACAAACTACAACTCATAGGTACGTTTTACAGGCGCCCTAACTCAACAAATGCAATCTTATCATCTATAGAAGATTCAATAAGACTTGCTTTTGAAACCAATATCTCTAATATTTTGCTTACATTTGACTTCAACCTCGATAATCTGAAAGAAAACTCAAGCCGAAAAGTAAGCGATTTATATCAAAAGTTTTACCTTGCATGTAACGACAGAAACGCATTTTTACTTCAGAAAAAAAAACCTAAGAAATATCATGCATGGTCTTGTCAAGCTGTATATGATGTGCTTACCTTTTTGTTGGACAACATTTTTATTCGATTTGGCACCTAGTTGTATAGACAATTAGTTGAGATTCCTATGGGCACTAATTATGCTCCCCTTGTTGCCGATTTATTCCTGTTTTGTTTGAGAGGGACTTTATGATGACTCTTTCTGATTATAAGCAGGCTGATATAGTGATGCTTTTACATGTAGCACTACATCCAGATATTTGGACGATATTTTAAGCACCAATAACGTTTATTTTGACAATATGGTTAGTCAAATATACCCTCAGAGCTCAAACTTAATAAAACTAGTACCTCTGATACCAAAGCAGCGTTTTAGACTTGCATTTGTCAATTTCTAATGATATTGTTTCAACCAAAATGTATGAATAACGTGACGATTTTCATTTTGAAATTGTCAATTTCCCATTTTATATGGTGATGTTCCTCGCTCTACATCCTATGGAGGCTTCATCTCTCAACTCATTCGTTTTGCTGGAGCAACTAGCGATGTTGCTGACTTCAACACTCGCAATAAATTGTTAACTCAAAAACTTTTTAAACAAGGCTATTGGTATCATAAACTTCGCAGGATCTGTTCTCAATTTTATAGACAATACCATGATTTGAGATCTAAATTCCAAGTTGGACTTAAATCTGACTTGCACCAAGGACTTTCAGAACCTGAAATATATGGTGACTTTGTGTATAAGTTGAAGAAAATTGTTGGCTCTCATAATTTTTCAGCGCTGTTAATTAAAATAATTTCCCATTATAAAAAGATTGGCTATAACAAAAATGTATTGCAGCAGACTGCATGAATGGTGGTCAACCAAATCATGGTTCGCAACTTTGCTCTCCTCTTTAATTGCACGCCGGTGGGTGGGACTTCAGACTCTATGACGGTTGCGACATAAAGACTTCTCTATTGATGAGATGGTAGGAGCCTGATGCTTTGGCTGTTGTCAGGCCCACCAGGGTTTACCTGTTGGATTTCTTTTGCTCCAGTATTCAGTTTTAAGTACTGTCGAGTCCTTATCTTTGCTTTATATCCTTTTTATATCTTAATTTATATGTTTTTGGAGATGATGCATTGATAAGCTAGGGGTCTTACATGCAAACCAAACATCTATGTGTCTTGATCCACATCTGCACTAAGTGTGAGGTTGGTGCCATGAAACCGGTTTAAGCCCTCAAGTAAAATATATTTACTGACCGTTCCAAGGCGGTTCTTCGTTTAAGGGTCATTTGTGTTTTTGTCTTGTGTTCCACATGCTTTTGCGTCTGTTCATTGCTGCCTTGTGGTCACCTACAGGGAAAGGGCTGACCTCGTGGCTTTTGTTGGTGGTGTTCATTGTATTTTTGTTACTTCCCCATGTGGTATCCTGGGTCAGGTGTGATACTTGGTTGTATCGTTCCTGATCTTTGCCTCCTTTCTTGCTTTGAACTGATTATTAATGAACCAACACATTACACGGAAAACTCCTCTTCACTCAGTGACTTAATCCTTACCTCCAACAGGAACACCATATTATTAAGCGGTGTTGGCGCACCATTTCTTGAGCAAAACATGAGCTATCATTGTCCTTTATTCTGCGTTTTAACTTTTAGTAAACTGTTAGCATCTTTATATAAACACAGGGTTTTCATTTATGAAAGGGATAACTACCAAGCATTTTCAAATGATCTAGTTCAAACTGACTGGCAAACTTAAAAAAGCGAAAACATCAACACTTACACGGAAAACATCACTGTAAGAATAACCATTCTTGCAAATAAGCATGTACATAACAGGTTTATAAATACACGTAAATCTGACCCCGCTTGGTTAACTACACACGTCAAGAAAGTCATAAGAAAAACGAAAAGATCATATGACAAATACAAGAAATCTTATAATATCAATCACTTTGAAACATATTAACAGTTTAAAATTTTAGTAACAAGGGAAATTCGTGAATCTAAAAGGGAAGTATTAAATGAGTTAACTGAAATTTTAGCAAGCACAAACACTGAAAAGAATAACTGGTGGAAAACTTTAAAACATTTTATTAAACCTGAGAAGGCTGATGTCATACCACCATTGAATAAAATGGACAGATCTACACTGAGGAAAAGAAAAAGCAAATATCTTGAACATCTTCTTCACTGAACAAACGCTGTTAGATGAAAGCCAAGCAACCCTGCCTCAGACTGTGAAAAATACCACATACAAACTTGATTCTATCATTGTTACACCTGAAGAGGTTAGAGACACTTTAAAATCACTTCCTATTGGCAAAGCTGCTGGACCTGATCTTATAAACAATCGACTTCTCAACGAACTTGCTCAACCTCTTGCTCTGCCTCTCTCTGATCTATTTGATTTGTCTTTAAGTTCTGGAAGTGTGCCACATAATTGGAAACAGGCTAATGTCACACCAATCCATAAGAAAATGACCAATCTGATGTGTCAAACTATAGGCCATTCCCTCTTCTAAGTACAGTCAGCAAAATGTTGGAAATTTACCTTAAAAGTAAACATATTTACATGTCAAGCTTTCCACATGTCAACCTGTCTACCATTACACCATCTGATATATGTACAGGCTGATCCGAAATTTCGCTTTGCACACATTCCGTCCTGTTGGTTGTTTTGTGCACTGCATCATATACATTAACCATTCACTGCGTTTGTATTGGCCCATGCTGTATTAGGCTTGTCAAATACGTTCAGCGCATTAAAACAAGAAAGTTTTAATTTAAAAATAAAAAACGAACTACTTAGTCTTATATATATTTAACGTCACCAGCTATCTAATTTTCGTGCAACGACATTGAAATACACCAACCGTTTTGCCCACCGTGCGTATGCTACATTGTTATTTGAAACCATGCGAGTTTTTAACCAGAGGGGGTCTAACACTGACAGGGTTTTTTTTATTTGTTTAATTTTGTGTGTATGTTTTTCTTGTTGAGGGGATGGACAGAGGATCGATATGTCACTAAAAGTGGGCCATTATTGGTCCGCCATTAAATGATGGCTTGGTAGCTTTGTGACTTTGATGGCACGTTGATAGTGTGCTTTTCCAAGGTGGGGGACTCCCTGCCCCCCACTCCCTCTGGATCCGCGCTTAATATTCTTAAATGTTGGAATTTATAGTCATGAGTAAAGGACACTTTTTTCTTCGTTTTGATATATACATTTTGTATACGACCGCTGGAAATTAACAAAACATTTGAACATGTTTCACACAATGAGCATAACAGCAGAATGAATGAGGTTTTTTAATCATAAAAAAAATCATTCTTGAAAGTATCCAAACAGGAGCATCTGGCGCAGAGGTTATACAACTTTTTCCAAGCTCAACGGTACTGAGCATGAAATTTATCCTGCACATTATTGTTACTGTTAAAATGTCAATAACAATTGACATTTTAACATTTATAAGCAGGATAATTAGAGAATGCAGAACGATCTTTATTTTTCAGCAATTTTGTTTTTATTATCAGTTGAAATTATATGTTCAGTCGAGTTGATCATGAAAAAAGTTTTATAACCCCGGGGCCAGCTGTTTTATTGTACTGTGTTGTCCCAACCATCTAACGGATACCAGTGGTTGAAAATTTTGAAGTTTATTTTTTTGCAAATCATCGCAGAATTGGTGCATACGCAGGCAGTTCGACATTATTTTTTTACTTTTTCTTTGAAGGACAAACCTCGTGGCGTTTTGCTGGTAGGTCGATGATGGCGTGATTTTCCAGGGGCGTGGGGGCTCCGGACTTCCTTCGTGTTAAAAGATATGCAATCGCTAGAAATTAACAAATGCACAAGTTTAATATTTTAATTCAAAACAGTGAGCATTCTTGAAAGTATCGAAATAGGAGCATCTGGCGCCGAGGTTATAAAACGTTTTTGTATAAGAACAATTAATAAATGGAACAGTTTACCTGATGAAATTGTGAATTATAAAACAGTCTTGTGTTGTAAAACCAAAAATGACAGATTTATGGGATTCAACAAAATTCATGTACATCACTCATGATATCTACTAACAAATGTAATGAACTTTACTTATTGATAAACGACTGTCAGATCATATACATATATTGACATGTTTAAACCTGGAATATTTACTGTTAGTTATGAAAAGAAGAGACGTAGAATATGTGTCACGGAACTCATCCTGATCTACTAGAACCAGAACCAGTACCAGTATCATGCTCTACTGAACATGAAATTTATCCTGCTCATAACTGTTAAATGCCAACAACTGTTGACATTTTAACATTTATAAGCAGAATTAATACAGCATCTGGATTTTAAGGAAGAACATTCTTTTTTCAGCATTGTACTTTTTATGATCATTTGAAACTTCATATAAAGTCGAGTTGAGCATAGAAAAGTCTTGTTTTTCTACTCGGTTGTACAAACCAACTAACGGATACCAGTGGTTGCAAATTTTGAACAGTGTATTTTTTACGAAAACATCGCAACTTTGGTGTATGCGCAAGCAATGAATTTAATCTTTTCGACATTATGTTTACTTTTTCAGTAAAGGACAACCCTCCGCACTTGCTTTACACTAATATCTTGGTGTATGAGTACATTGTAAAAGCTAGGTCACTTTGTCCCATCCCACAAGCAATGTATGCTTAGTCAGCGGATTTGATTTGGGATGGCCTTGTGCTGTCATTCGCAACACGTCTGCTCTCATATAGCATGGGAGTGCATATTCTAGAAAATGGCCACTACCGCAGCAAATATGACTATCATGGATTCAGCAGAATTCGCCAGTTTTAAATTTCACACGAGTTGTTATGTACAATTGTCTCTATATGTAAACAAACAGTAAGTGGTTGGATAGCCTCGAAGCCAAGTCCAGGGTAAACCTGAAGTGTCGTTTCCGAACGTTATGGATGTTTATCCAACCGGTAATGACGAGCGGCTTACGTGTGGTGCCGTGTGATTTTGGGTCGCTATTGAAGCCAACAAAAAATCGAATATACATGCAGACAAACGTTCTGTCACTGCCATCATCGAATCAGTCTCTCGCAGAAATATATGACTTCTTCAAGGTGTTTTCTGACATATATTTGATTTAATTCGCCTATACCATCCCTCATTTCCCTTCCTCGGAGATTGTGCACTTTTTATGGTTTCATTTGCCAATCATACCGCTTACAGCAAAAATAAATTTATCACCTTTGTAAAGGAGCTTTACCCTAGGATTGCAATAAAATCTTGAAAAACAAAAGCCTAGAAACAGTTGTCACGAACTTGATACGGGGCTTTTGAAAACCAATCTTCTATGCTGTTTTGACCATTTAGCACCACCTACAAATTAAGCCACGACGACCAAGGTTTGGTCTTTTAATAGGAAGTTACAGGCTAATTTCATGGTCTGGTAAAGCACAAACTTTTAGCGTAAAATTGTGGATATACAGAATACTAGGTGAGTGTCTTTTGATATCAAGGTTACCTGAGGCAAGGCTTTGAGAACGCTTGTTGACATCGCGAGGCTTGCCAAGCGATTCAACATGCGTTCTCAAAGCCAAGCCTGGTAAAATATCAAGAGTTTATCAGTTTACAAACTGATTCATTGTTTAAACTAGCATAATGACGTATTTATAGATTTTTGTTCCGATTCAATGTCATTGAGGACAGCATTCAAAAAGTGCAACGCCATCATGACCTGATAAAGGCACATGCCGTGAGATAGGCAACGTTTATCAGTTCAACGTGCAACAATGCAGTTAATATGAGTGGTAACTGATAAACCTCCTTACAATGCTTTGGGTGCCACAACATATGTTTTGGTTGAGTAATAACTAAATTAATTTTTGATTACACACTCTTATCTAGGAGGGTCTGCATTAGGGGAACGACTATCTTCAAAACACCAAAATCAGGATAAAGTATTTTCAGCAAGCAAATTCGTCTACGGAGAAATAATATATACTAGTCATGTCAAAAGGATCGCCCACAAGTGCATTTATCGCAAAATTATATGCACTGTATCAGTTTCATTTGCATAGAATTTGCCAAATGGGCCGGCATATCAGTAACCGTTACCACAAAACTTCATGAAATTGTATTCAGGTGGAGGCTTTGACGAATATTTTTACAAGGATTCGCATTGAATGGCGGACTCAGTTTTGAAACTATGACCAACAGGGATAACCAACATCCAAATGCTGAATTTGCGAATTTTTAAATCGGGGTAAGGTAACAAGATTCTAAGGGGCATACCGTATTACTATTTGTCAATGGTGAATGACACGTCTGTCTATTTAAGGGTGCAAAAGGCGGAGTCATGACATTTGAGGCTCACCGCGAGAAAACCTGTCTTTGAGGTTTCAGATAGTGAGATTCAAACGAGCGTGCTCAGCTATAGAGACCAGAGAGAAAATTGAATTTTCGCTCGTAGAAAGTCTAGATATGATACATTGTCTAAGCCGGGAAGCATTTTTCAAATAGTTGATTCTTTAGTATCGCGCCTGCGCAAGACAATGACATATGGTACTTTCTAATATGCGTTAAACAAAGGTGCTGATCAGACTGTGCAGATGCGCAGGCTGGTCTGCGCCTTTGTTGTTCGCAAACCCCCGAAGAAAGGTTTTCTTGCATCGCGGCACATTTTAGATTTTTGAGGAAATCGATGAAATGAAGGCGGCATTCTGGCTGTGGAAACTGATAAATTCATTGAAATTTAAATCTTAAAACGGCAAAAACTTGCATTTTTGCGTAGAAAATCTCATGATTAGGTGATGGATAAAGATTTACATTGTGAACAGTTTAGCAATTGACTGTTTAATACACAGAGGGTGTAACATAAGCGTTCTGTGCCAATATTATAATTGAGACAAAAAAGTAAGTAACTGACAATGTATAATTTTAAGGATATACCATGATTGTGAGGATCACCGTTTGGAATCACGAGGCTTGCGGAATGATGACAGGAACATATTTTCTATTCGATCCCCACATAAATATGTGATTCTTTTTCTTGCTCACCATTGAATTTCTTAAAAGAAATAGCAACCAGAAGTCCCTGCATGCGTTGAGACAATCGGAACTGCCTCGGCTCATTCCGCGAAATTACGTGGTATCAGACCATGCGTGACGCTGACGTTGTTTGTTTGGTGCTTAACGACGCATCAACCCTTGTGGGTCATTAGCGTCAGACGGTATTAAACTAAACATGATGTGGATGGAAAAAGTAAACATTTATAGGATAAAAATAAAATGAATGATTTGTTTGTTTGGTGCTTAACGACGCATCAACCCTTGTGGGTCATTAGCGTCAGACGGTATTAAACTAAACATGATGTGGATGGAAAAAGTAAAAATTTATAGGATAAAAATAAAATGAATGGTGATAATGAATTTGTATAATGATAACAAGTTGCAATACGATTGTTAACAGGAGAGACAACGCACAGTATCTGACAGTTTCAAAGAGCTATTCAGATAACTGTACATGTTCTCCAACCGAACAAGATACAACATTAAAGAATCTATATAATGTTCTGATGTATATCTTGAAATAACTGTTTCATGTTATCAACATAGAAGCAATTATTTCTTACTCGTGCAAAGTCGCCACATTCCAAAAGGAAGTGACGTACAGTGAATGGCGCGTCGCAACCAACACATTGTGGCTGCTCTTCACCTTGCAGTAAGTATAATGCGTGACTCTTGTGTGACCCAAGCGGAGTCGAGCTAAAACGACTTCTTCTCTTCTAATGTTTCGAACAACTGATTGATATTCACCAATAGTTGGTTTTATGTCAAGAAGTTTATTTCCAATGCTGTTATTCCATGAAGTTTGTCATTCTTCCAAAATATATTTATTGACAGATGGCTTAAAATTAGAAAATGGAATCTCAAAAGATTTTGGTTCTAATGAAAGCGATGTTTTTGCTTGCTTATCTACCATCTCATTCCCTTGGATACCTATATGACTAGGAATCCAACAGAGAACAATTTCTTTATAAGCTAAAAGCTCATGACATTTTTCTAAAATCTTCTGAAACTGTGGATTCTTTGAACTGGTATGGTTCATTGCTTTCAATACAGAAAGCGAGTCAGAAAATATAATAAATTAATTGTTAGCATCACAAGTGCTTATGAAATCTAAAGCTAGATCAACTGCTTTGGCTTCAGCAGTGAAAATTGATGAATCGTCAGGTATACGTTGCATATTACTATGGTTGTCTGATATAACAGCACAACCAACCTTTGAGTCTTCCTTTGATCCATCAGTATAAATTTGTTGGTAATTCTTATAACGATTTTGCAGTTTTTTGAAATCATCTTTTAATATTTGTGGATTTGATTCAGATTTTTCCCCGTAATGTGAATCAAAAAGTATTTCAGGTGGTTTCATACACCAAGCTGGAATATTTGGTGTAAAATGTTTTTCAATATTTTGTGGTTTGATATTGGCAGATTCTAAGAGTGGTGAAATTCTAATGCTAAATGATTTAATTGCTTTAGGTTTTTGTTCATATAAATCAACATAATTTGGTGGAATTGTTACTTCATGAGCAGGATTTGACGGATTAGCAGCAAGTCTTATAGCATATTGCAAAGAGAGTTTCTCTCTTCGTGCGTATAATGATGGTTCATCTGCTTCCACATAGAGACTAGCAACAGGAGAAGTTCTAAAAGCTCCTAAAGCTAACCTAAGTCCTTGATTGTGTATAGGATCAAGCATTTGAAGATATGACTTTCGTGCAGAGCCATATATAATACAGCCATAGTCTACTTTTAACCGGACTAGAGACCGATACAGCTTGAGAAGTGCAGTTCGGTCTGCACCCCAAGACGTATGGGAAAGCACTTTAAAAAGATTCAATGCTTTTAAACATTTAGCTTTGAGATATTTAATATGGGGTATAAAACTGAGTTTTCTATCAAATAAAATGCCAAGGAATTTAGATTCCTCAACAACTGGAATAGGTGATCCATATAAATGTAAAACAGGATCATCATGTTGCTTGCGCAACTGACAGAAATGAACACACTGTGTTTTTGATTTGGAAAACTTAAAGCCATTGCTTGTTGCCCAATTTTCAATCTTATTCAAATTTTGTTGTAGTTGACGTTCAATTGTCGCCATGCTTTTTGAGCGATAACAAATACAGAAGTCGTCAACGCATAATGAGCAATCAGTAAGATTACCTAAACATTTCACAATATCATTAATTTTGATACTGGAAAATTTTGTAGACAGAACACCCCCTTGAGATACACCCTGCTCCTGGTCATAATAGTCAGACAGAGAGGAGCCAACTCGGGCTTGCATGGCGCGGTCTGCAAGGAAGTTTTCAATGAATGTAGGAAGTCTACCTCTTAATCCTAGTTTGTGGATATCTTTTAAAATGCCGTATCTCCATGTAGTATCATAAGCTTTTTCCAAATCGAAAAACACAGCGACTACATGTTCCTTTTTAATAAAGGCATCACGTATGAAAGTTTCCAATCTAACTAAATTATCAGTTGTACTGCGGTCAGATCTGAAACCAGATTGGAACCGCGATATATGATTATTAGATTCTAAAAACCAAGTAAGTCTTTTATTAATCATTCTTTCAAGTGTTTTACATAGACAACTTGTTAAAGCTATAGGTCTATAATTATTAGGTTCCGCAGGATCTTTCCCAGGTTTGGGAATTTGGATTATAGTTGCATATATCCAATCTTCTGGAAATTTACCAGTAGTCCAAATGTAATTAAATATGTTCAAAAGGGTTTCAAGAGAAGTATCTGGGAGATGTTTAAGCATTTGATATAGGATCTCATCAGGACCCGTGGCTGAGTCATGTGATAGTTGAATAGCTTCAACTAATTCATCTAAATTAAAATCTTTGTTATAAATGTCATTATTTTGTGATTTAAAATTCAATTTAACTTTCTCTTGTTCGGTTTTAATCTTTCTGAAGGATTCAGAGTAGTTGAATGATGATGAATTGTGACAAAAAGTTTCTCCTAAAGTGTCAGCAATGTCTGTTTTTGAAGTTGCTTTGCTGTCAGTACCCACCATGTTTGAATGTGTGTAACTGGGGGATTTGTTTTTTTTTCTAGAGATTTTTCTTATCATATCCCAAACCTTTTTAATAGGTGTTTTATGATTAATTTTCGAAACATAAGATCTCCACGAAATTTTAATTGTTCTATGGGCTTTAGCTCTAAATACTTTGATGTCATTGAAGTTGTTGGTATTTGGAGATCTTTTGAATTTAGAAAAAGCTTGCTTGCGCTGTTTAATTGCTTCTTTACAGTCGTCATGGTACCATGGATTACTTTTAGTTGGATTTGTCGAAGTTTGAGGAATACATTCTTTAGATATTTCAATAAGAGAAGAGGTAAAATCAGCTATAGGATCAGAAGATTCTTTGAAGTTTTCTGGTATCAATTTACCAGTGCATAGGGTATTAAATAGATACCAGTTGGCTCTATTTAATTTCCACTTTGGATTGTGATCCTCAGTGGAAAAAGTGTTCTGTTCAATGATGATAGGGAAGTGATCACTATTGTGTTGGTCTTCACATACAGACCAATTATAGTCAAGAAACAGTGATGGATGACAGAAGGAAAGATCAATAGATGTAAAAGACCTTGTACTTGGAGAGTGTAAGACTTATCATTCATAATACATATGTCATTCTTTGTAATGAAATTTTCGATTAGTTCGCCTCTGGAATTATTAAACCATGTTAACACAATAACAAGTATTATTGCAGCAAAACATACGGTTCAAATGGAGTTTATGGGGTTTTTTTCCAATAAATTATCGCTATAGTGATATTTTACTGAAAAATACACAAACATCATTTATTCTGCTGATTAAACTTTTCGGATAATCAGAATAATCGATGTTAATAGAGGTGAACCCACATGCTATAGAACTAATTTTCCATAAGCCAGATCCGGCTAACTAAATGGAGCTTTTTGGTACATAGTACTGCGCGAAATGCTCCTTACATACAACCGAGCTATGATTCGATTCTCCAATTGTGGCGGACTTTCCCGAATGGCGTTGAGATACAACATTAGATGACGACGTCACTTTAATATAACAATGATGTCATTTGACTTCCGCCAGGGCAAATGCATATGGGTAAACTGAGAATTAATTTCCGGGGGCGTAAGAACTGTTGCGTTTTCCATTAGGTCTCGTGAACAGATTATTATAAAACCGAGTCTGCTGTTTTCTTATATTGTAGGTTCTCTCTATTTCTGAAGTATCCGTTTTCAAGGCTATTAACAGATTGGCAATTTTAAGCTGGTGTGCAAGAATCGCAATTTTACCCCACTGCCTTATCAACATCTGAGTAACTCGGTAACTAGGTGCTTACTCGGTAACCCATCAAGTGTTCCCAGCACGTGAGCAAAAAAGAAACATTTTATTATTGCAAATAACGGCTTATTGATAGAAGATGAACTGCACGCCTTTGCAAGAGATGCCTTTTTGATTAGCGCGAACAACTGCATGTTCGTTGAGTGTGTCAAGGCAAACATGCTAAACTAAAAATATTAAACCGTTGAAGACATTGAATTTGCATTCTTTGTGCTATTTAAAACAAAATATAATTTATAGAATGGCTGGATTTAGCACATCAAATCGCACCTTGCAGATATTTAGCCTGCAAGACGTAAAGAGAACATATGAACTATTAAATATGAAAATAGAAATTATGCAGACCGACAGTAGGTATAGCTTTTAATAACTCTTCTGACTTTCTATCGTATAACGAATTTTGGGAAATACATATTTCTAGCATTTAAAGAGGCTAGGTCTGCAACTTTGAACATTTTTCGAAAAAATCTATTTTCTTTTTTTTAATCATTTGTAAAAGTAGAATTAAGTTATGTTTTCACAATAAATATGTTCACCATAGCTGAAAACTGCATGGAAAAGTGAATTATCTTATAAAAACAGGTGTTTTTTCTCTTGTTGGTAATTATTTGCGTCCCTCCAATAATTAAAGACAGTTAATATTTAGCATAAATGCTGATGTTTTGATACTGATAAATTGTCAAGATTTACGAAATTGGTCAAATATATACCTGAAGTTTTTTGCTGTGTTCTTGAAAAATAGAAACATTATTTTTAAAATTAAAAGATCAAAAGTTACAGACTATGCAGCTTTAAGCCCGAACATGTATTAATAACCGCTTAAGCAAAGTTTGAGACTTATTAAAAATTTGGACATCAAACTATGACACAAAATCTGCAAAAATCTACTAAACCCCTACACACCAAATGGACGGGGAGATTAAACAACAGCGAAAAAATCTGCAAAGTGTCGGAATATTTGATATTATTGTTGCCGGAGTTGTGTTTACATTTAGTACTCACTATCTATAGTCATTAATAGCATTTAAGTCAGAATAGGTCTAAAATAAGTAGGTATGGGCAGGAAATGCCACAATCACAGACCAACGCATGACAAAGTGAGGAGGAAACATTAAAAAAGACATGCAAAAGAAAGCAGAAACACAAAGTAAGTCTCAAACTCAAAATAAAACGCAATGATTGGCTGCTTGCGGCTATCATTGCGAATTATTTGAGTTTGAGAATAACCTCAAGTTTTATAACCTCGGGGCCGGGCTTCCCCAAGAAGAGGATTGACAAATTAGAAAGGAAACAACTGACTTTATAACAAAGCCAGGACCAAACACAGTTCAAACCCAGCACACAATGTGAGAAACAACAAATGGGCCCGTCACGAGAAAACCTGATTTTATTGCATGATATGAAAACAACAAATGCGCCGACGAGACCGCGCATCCACGCAGTCCCAAAGCAACAAAACCAACCAACCAAACATATCACTGATAACGAAAATCAAGTGCCATCAGAGATTAAGCTTTTAAAAAGGACTAAAGTTTGCTATTGTTTTAATTCAAAGGGAGATAAGTTCAATGTGAACTGCAAAAAAGACAAAATGTCTGACAGTATTTTAAGGGCAATCCAATTTGTAGGTTTACCTAGGATTTTGTGATGAGTGGCTGAATTTATGTTTTAGTGAAAGCACAGATAACTCGAAAGAAGATAAATTTTCCTAGTTCGTTTTTCATGAATTATGTTAGGGCAAGTTTCAGGAACTCATTGCAATATTTTCCTTGGTTAAAAATAAAAAAAACAGTAACGGTATATTTAATAGTTAAAAGTGTAGTTACGTTTTGTTTCAAGTATAGTACAGCTTTCAGGATAGTTAATATGAATATGAACCGTTGCAGTCACTCGTGGTAAACCTTGCACAAAATACGCGATAATGGGCATATTGGGGAAATGATTTAAAACAACAACTGCAAAAGCAGCCTGATTTTTAGTGAAGTACTAGTTGATAATAAAACTAAAGGAAACTCAGACTCAATGACGACCCTGACCTACATAATTGAGCCGTGGCTTGAGATTTCCAAAAATGTGACATTTTGACAAGTGTAGACTCGGACGAGACTCTGTGCAGCCTCCTGTTAAGCTTAGAAATTCCAAATGGTGTTCAGTCAGTAGCTTAACAATCATGGAATACTCAAGCAACTAGCAAAGGCTCTTATCAGACTGCGCGTATGCGCAGGCTGATCTGAGGCTTTGCTGGTCGCACATACCACATTGTTGGAAATCTCATGCACTGGCTCTTATTCTATCGGTGGAAGATTTGTGTGCTGGGTCCTAGTTTTGTGGTGTGATTCTTGGTCTCCTTTCTAGTACGGAAAAAAGAGCTGAGTACAGTAAAACCTGTGTAAAACGGCCACTCTCAAAAAGACCAAAAATGGTCTTCAAGATCGATTATTGCTAAATGTAGATCAAAAGTATTGCAGAATGCTCCCTTTGGAGCATTCTGCAATACTTTCGACCTTCATTCAGCTACCAGTTGTTATTAAGATCTTTCTTTTGTCTATTTCTGAGTGGCCATTTTACACAGGACATACTATACTTTATTTTAATTGTGTTGTGTCTGTCTGTGCTCTTTGTATCGCATTCAAGGTATCGCCGGTTCGTCTGTGGTGTGTGATTTTGGTATTTCCTTTTTTTTATTCTTTACGTCCCATCAACACTCTTTCAGTTAAACAGGGACGGGTCTTCCTGGGTTGAACCAGTACTAAGCTAGGATAAATGTGTCGTGCTCAAAGACCACAACGCAGTGACGCCGGTGAGGCTCGAACCTATGACCCCTCGGTCTCGAGTTAAGCACACAACCACTGAGCCCCAAGTATTTCCTTGTAATACTCAATTACTTACTATGGAGATATCACATGTTTATCTTTCCTCCACGTCTACTGCTTTAGGGATTTGTTTCCATCTTTATGTGTAAAATCTGATGTTTCAATCAGCAATATAGTATCTGAGTAATTTTCAGGCGCACTTTTATCGCTAGGTCATCAGAGCATATGTACTGTAAGTCATTTCGAAAAGTTTTAATTTCCTGGCAAGCACTATTGATGATTATCAAATGATCTGAGGGCCAGTTTTTTCAGTAACTTTGGTAGAAGGCAAAACAAGGCACATGTATGTGAAATACGTTTTGAAATTGGGACAGACATTCAGAATATCTCGTTTTAATATCTCGATTTTGTATTTAATGGGACATGGTACATCAATAAGCTCGGGATCTTTCATGCAAACCAAACATCAATTTGTCTTGATCCACATCTGAAATGAGGTTGAGGTTGGTACCATGAAATTAGTTTAAGCCCTCCAGTAAAAATAGATTTTACTGACCGGTCCTAGGCGGTGCTTCTTTTGGATCATTTTGTTATATATGTTTCGTGTTTGCCTTGTGTTCTTGTCTGTTCAATGCAGCCTTGTGGTCACTTGCTGGGAAAGGGCTAACCTCTTGGTCCTCTTTTATGTGATGTTTTCTTGTGTTCTTCTCCCTTTGCCTTGTGGTGTCCTGGGTCAGGTGTGGTACTCGATTGTATCGATTCCTGATCTTTGCCTTCTTACAAGATGGGGTAGAACAGTTTCATTTTGGTAGAGGAACTCTTGTGATTTTTAATTATTTATTTATATTATATTTTATTTTCATATTTCGTTGTTGTTCTTTTGTTGTTGTTGTTTTCGGTTTGGTTTGGGATTTTTTTGTAGTGTGTATGCGCTCGCGGGGAGGGGATCAACAGCTCAGGAGTTGACTCAGAAGGATTACTCATACTAAGTTCTGAGGAGAGTTTTGTTCAGTGGACCAGGGCCCAAAATTTCAATGCCTCCTTATTAAAACCCGAACCAATTATCTGATATATACAATTAGAAGGTCTGCCAGAGTTGTTAATTTTTGTTTACAGGGTTAAAGCATTTCAATGTCTGATGATAATTGTAGCAGTTTTAAGTGTCAACAAGTCTTATTTTCTATTACCATCTTTGTCTCTGCGAAAGACACATTTAATATTTTGGACAACACCTAATATATGTTAACTTGAAGTAAATGGTTTTGGCCTGATACGATAATTACCTTTAAGCATTATTTTTTTCGGCTAAAACAATGTAACTACAGCTAAAACAAACATGCAACACAAAAAATGACCATAAACATTCATGCTTTTCAACTATTTTTTTTTCAAAAACAAGAAACAGAGAGTTTTACCCCATTGGTGTATGCGATAAATGAGATGGATTGGTGGGCATGGCAAACACATATGGGACAGGATGTGACAAAATGTACCTTTAGGTTGTGTTAATCAAAATCTAGCTAATGTGACCTTTGTAAAGTACTATCTCTTAAGAGCATTTCCTGAAAATTTACCTTCAATATTGACGAATATATGGATGTTTGAAGCAACATATGCAATCCGGTTTGAAGCGTGACGTCAAGAAGAACGTTAAACCTAATATGACGTCAGAGTGCTGGTCTCCAGTTGTGAGTTGGTTATTTTGGACCCAGTATAAACATCTAACAAATATAATGTATTGACATGCGTTGTAAATGCAAATGGAAGTGTAAGAAGTTATACTTTCTGGGTCATATTATAGGCCATTAACGTGACCCACTCTTAATTATGAGCCCTTGCAGGTGTTATGGCCTAATTGTTGTCATGGCAACAGGCAGCATACACAACTTTAAATACGATACGATACGATACTTTATTAATGCATAAAGCCATAATGGCCCATGAGCATATAAACAAATACAAATACAATACAGTACAGCACAGGATAGCGAGATACACAAAACACAACACAGTTGCAATACAATGACAGCATTTCAAAACAAGATTTAGGTAATAATGGAATATTAGTGTATAGGGAGAGGTGCTTTTTTTCCTCTGAAACTTGTTTTTTACCTACGTTAATCGATATGTGTCGCATATAGAAAAGCAACATTGGGTGCTGGCAAAAAAGGTGCTTATCAGCCTGCGCATTCGCAAAACCCGATGAGCACATTTTAAGCTGTGGCGACAGTTACTATATATATGAATTAATTGCAGAAGAGGGTAATGGCTGTCTTCAATGAAGAAAAAATATCCCTAGATCCGATCTTGTCGAAACGAAATACAAGAAAGTGTCAAAGGAGAACAATATAGTGGTATTACTTATCATCCTTGGATACAATCTTGTAAAATACAAGAAAGTATCTTAGGATATCACCTGTTAATCCGAAAGTTTGAGGATAATTAAGTATGTGCAATCAAATTTGTATTTTAGTAAAAGATTATCTAAAATAAATAATGTCAAATGAGACCAAGGCCGGATAATGCTATACGGAATACAGGTTTATAACAGAAATTTAACCTGTGGCAATATGCTTTGCACATTAAATACACTTCTAGATCCGCCCCGTTAGTCTCACTTACCTGAGCAAGCTTTCAGTGCCTTTTTTGTGTATTGATTAAAAAGGAATTCCGTTAAAAAAGAAAACAAAACAAAACTGTGTGGATCTATGCGTAAAGACAGTGCAAACTCAGACGAGATACCCATTTTTGCGACATCGCGCCCGAGCCTGCAATGTATGAAGTGTTAATGTAAAACATACAGCTACAGCCCATCAAGTTTAAAGCAATATACAATCAGTATAATGGAAAAGGGAGATTACTTTCAAGCAATGGTAAGTATTGGATCACATTTGCTAGGTTTTGGCAGTACTGTGGCATTGTCAACCCAAAAGCCCGCTCAAAAATGCATCCGCAACTGCTGTCTGCACACGTCGTCCGCTACATGCATTCTCTTATAATATTTACATATTTAAGTGCATAGGACAACCATTTGGACTCAGATCAGATTGCACCTATCGGAGCAGCCAGATCTGGGTCCTCACTGTTTGTCGAGGAAGGAAATTATATCATTTCAGCAGGCGACAGAGCGAGCAGACGGCATTTTTGTGATTGGGGCTCCAGGGACTAGCAGCGCGAAATATACGATGGTTTTGTGTTACATACGCGTCGTGTAATCTCGATAGACTGCCTCGGCGAGGCTGTTCTAGCGACAATCCACGATCGCAAACGATGATAACCACCTACCCAAGTAATCTTGACTGATATGGGATGAAATCTTATACGCTCATTAGTTATTGGGTTTTATCAGATTAAGAGTAATTCTATAACAATGTTACTGTTTTCTTAGTTATGAAACTCAGACTAATTTAGCCAATGTGATGAAACCAATGATAAAACATGTAACAGATTGAGATGAAGACTACAGGCTATACATCATCACCATATCATATACTCTACGTCAAATAAATTTGCCTTGTATCAATGCATACCACTATCAGACGCTACCTTGGTAGGCCGACTGGTACAGATATGCATGTATATAAGTTAATCCTTTATTTCAAATTAACTGTAAATAGCAGAAGCACGGATTTAAAGATACATAATTTCTTTTCTTAATTGAAATGCCTTTTCAATAAAGACGCTAAGATTTTTCAAGGTTTTGCAGTGTTCTGAACATATTAACTGTATAAATTTAAGCATATTTGGTCTCTGCCAGTAATATTTGGATATATATCTCCTACGAAATTCAACATAAATAGGACATTCTAGCACAAAATGAAACTCGTCCTCCAAAACGTTACAACTTTTGCATTTTCTGTTTTCATAAGGAATTTTGATAGGTTTTGCCCATCGACCCACTTCAACCTCAAGTCTATGAGAAGATAGGCGCAATCTACTTAATTGTTTTCGATATTTTGAAATATTTAACTTATCTAAATAAGTTTGGTGTTGAAAACTTGCAAAAGTAATATAACATCTTGCACGAGTTGAATTCACTAACCTCGTGTGCCATTCTTGAGCGAAAACATCCCTTACCCTTTGTTTAAAAGTCCCTAAAAATTGTTCGATATTGCCTACTCCTTGTGTTTCCCAGACTATCCTAAATCCCAGTTGACATAATAAATCTTTTACACACGAGGCCCAATTTCGTTTTAGTGGGTGTGCAGCCAAATCATTAAGCATCATGTTATAAATTTGCTTAATATACTTATTTTCTTCACTACAGATAACTTTAAACCAATACTTAATTATAGCTAAATATCTGCGCGACTGATAATCAATCCTTCCTAATTCTCCATAAATAAAATCATTTTGCGTGGATTGTTTTACACCTAAAAGTTTCTTGCAAAATTGGAGATGGACTGTTTCAACTGATGATGCCTTGCTGAACCCCCAGACTTCACTTCCGAAATTTAATATTGGGGAAACCAATTTGTCAAACAGCTCCAAAACATGTGATGGTGTAAGTGATGTGAAGTTAAAAAGATACTTATTCAATGTAAAAACCGCTTTCTGTGCTTGGCCAGCTAAGGTTTTCTGTGCCTCAAAACACGAACCCCCAGATGTGAAGACTATGCCCAAATAATAAAATTTATTCACGATCTCAATGCTCTCATTTTTGTAAATGAAGTTAATATTATTTGGTATACGCCCCCCTTTTCTAAATATCATAATTTTAGTTTTATCAGTGTTGACCTTTAATTTCCATCTCATGCAATATTCCTCTAAAACTGATCGCGCCTTCTGTAGATCTTCTGGTGTTCTGCCTAGGAGTATGATGTCATCGGCATATAACAATATATATAAATTTAACATGCCAATATTTATACCTTCGATGCCCTTCACTGCCAATTCAGCTTCGAAGTCATTTACATACATGGCGAAAAGAAATGGCGACAAACACTCACCTTGCCTTACTCCAATATTGCACGTGAAGGGCTCGCTGAGTGTGTTGTCATGCTTTACTCTCGATTTGACACTACTGTAGATTGATTTTATTATGTTCAGCATCTTGCCTCTAACCCCAAGCCGTATCAGTTTGAACCATAAAATATCTCTGACTACAAAGTCGAATGCTTTTGTAAAATCGACAAAGGCGCAGTATAGGCGTTCGTTTTGGTTAATTGAATGAGTAATGAGGCTATTCAGAATAAAAATATTGTCTGTCGTACCCATACCTTTACGAAACCCCGCCTGCGCCTCTACATAAATATTATATTCCTCTGCCCATGTATTTAATCGGCTATTCAGAATGCGAGTAAAAAGTTTACCGATAATGCTCAATAACGTTATGACTCGGTAATTAGACGCCTCGTTTTTGTCACCTTTTTTAAAAATCGGAATAATATGGCCCTCAGTCCAGCTTTCCGGAAAATAACCTATTTCATACAATTTATTAAATAAGCCATGTATATAAGAAAGCAACCCGTTCGTTCCCTTCTTCAGAAACTCGTTTAGAAAAAGATCTGGCCCCGCACTTGCTCCGTTTCGTAATTGACTGACCCCGTTTTTGATTTCCTCAAAAGAAATCGGTAAATTTAATTCTTCGAACATGACTTGAATTTCTCCCTGCGCATATCTTTCATTAAAATATAAAACATCTTCATCGGGCTGATAAAATATGTCGTTTGGGTCGTTAACAGCCTGGAATTATTCAGCAAATCGTTTTGCGTCTACTGAGCATTTAGTTTTTATATTCGCAGCTTGTTTAAGTAATCGCCAATATTCTTTTACATTTTTCGACTTAGAAACAATTAACTTTGCAGTTTTTTCTTTTACAAAATAAAGGCGTTTCTGACGTAAAATTTTCTTATAAACTGACCTTGTCTTTGCAAGGTCTGACTAGTTAAAAGGTGACTTATCACTCCTATACGCATTTAGGGCAGAATAAAAGAGTTTACGGTAATTGCGACATTCATCGTCAAACCAAGGCTGGTTTGAATTATCGTTGATATCAGTATTTTTTGAAGGATTAACCTTTTTAGAGAAAAGTGGGTCAAAGACATTTTCCATTAAACTTGTAAATTTCTGAATATTATCGTCTATTTCTTGAGATGATGTAAGTCGCGTTAAGTCTGAGCTTAAGTCGCGTAAACCGTTTTCTTGTTCACCGAGTTGAAAAATATACTCATCGGCTCGTTCGTCACGCCAAACATACTTCCTATCTACCGTTTCAAAAGTTACCTGTTCTTCTGAGCTTTCAGTTTCAAGAAAATTCTTGCATTGCAAAGAAAACCCGATTGTACAATGGTCGGATAATATATTTGGGTCACCCACGTGAAAATCACATATCAAGTCAAATAAATAAGAATTAATCAGCAGATAATCAACAACGCTGCGACCCGTGCTGCCAACATAGGTATACTGTCCGACCCCTCTGTCAGAGCCCATTCGCCCATTGGCTATGCGTAAGCTGTTTAACTTGCAGAAGTCTAACAATTTACGGCCATTTGTATTTACTATGCTATCTTGTGAAAAACGTGGAATATGTACATCGATATTATAATCAATCGGTAGTATCTCTATGTTGGCATCATTGTCAAAAACAACGTAATCTTTTTCATTTCCAACACGGCTGTTTAAGTCTCCACAAATTAAAATGTTGTAGCAATCGTTTGTATCATTAGCTATTTTGATAATATAATTGGAAATTCTGTCAAGTACGTCCATCTCAACTAAAGCCGCACGACTTGAAGACACGGGAATAATGTAGCATAAGCATAAATACAGATCATGCGGTAAGTTGAATAATTGACCTTTAATTTTAATCCATATTATGTCGTCAGAGTCTTTCGCAAATAAAGTGCAATATCTGTAGAACGACTGCCTAATGTACAGAGCAATACCGCCTGAATCGCGCTTAGCAGTTCTCTTTTTCTCTACCCGGTTTAACTGAATCAAATTAAAACCCGGAACCGAGATATCTGTAAACTCCCCAGCCCAGGTTTCAACTAAGAGCACAAAATCGTTGTGGCTAAAAACTGCTTGTAATTCTTGAGAATGCAGCTTATTGGTAAACTTTGTCACAAGACCTTGAATATTCAGTAGAGTAAAACGAGCCTGCACACTCTCCCTGTTGTCCTAGTCAAGATTCGTGTAAGTAGGAGTGTCACGCGACAAAGCACCGTTAGTGTTCCGATTTGTTGAAGATGGTGAGTTGTTAACAGTAGTATTGTACGTTGAATTTTGACTTAGATTTGTAGTATTATCAGCTGTACGAGACGACCCATATCCACGACCTTGGTTCTCTGCATTAGGCGCTGTATATCGTGGCACGTTTGCTGGCCCCGGTGCAGACGCGGGATTACTCGTAGAAGCTCTTGTTAACGGGTTGATCGGTTGACCATTAGACTGCTGTTGATTTACTGATGAAGCAAAATGTGCGTAGGTTCTAACTGGGCTCCCTGGTCTATCACCTACATTGCTGGTTCCGCTATAAACATCATGGTTACTTGGCCTAATGTGACGAGGTGGTACTAAATGATCGTTTTGTTGTGGCCTGTCTATTTGCGGCGAGTAATCTCCACAGGCCAGTTTATAACGGTCGTGTTCAAGGACCTGGTACATGTACCAGTCAGGGAATTCATCGACAATAACACGGCCATTGACTACTAGTCGTGCGGGGTACTCAATTGACACTTTATTGTATCGATTTTGTCTTTCCGATTTAAAAAGCGGCTTCAGGCGTTGTCTGGCTGCGACTATTTCTTTGGGATAGTCCTTTGTGACTGAGTAGCCCGTCCCCTTTAGCATATAAACAGTACCTAGAATTCTTTCTATATTGCTGTAATCACTAAAGGCTATGATTATTGGTCTCCTTGGGTTATCACAACCAGAAACGTTTGCTTCTTTGATGACATCAACCTATAGACGCATTTTCGTGGTTATTTAAAAACTTGTGAAATTTTGTCATTTTATGCGTTTTTCAAATGTCTTGCTGGAATGCTTAAGGACCCATTTCTCAGATCCACGCTCGTTTTCATTAGGGATGTCTTTGGAATTGGCTAACATTTAGAGATCCTCTTTCAACATTTTATTTTCTTTTGAGAAAATACACCAGGTCCCGAGGTTATAAAACGTTTTTCATGCTCAACTCAGCTGAGCACGAAATTCATCCTGCTCATAATGTTAAAATGCAAAAAAATTGTTGGCATTTAACATTTATTAGCATGATAAATACTTAACAATTATTAGCATGATAAATACATCATCTGAGAAGCTTAAAGTAAGATACTTCTTTATTTGTCCGTATTTTAGTTTTTATGAGCGGTTGGAAATTTTTGCTCAGTTGAGTTGAGCATGAAAAAAATTATAGCCTCGGGACCCTATTTAAGTAAAAGCTTTTACGAAAATGTATAAAACAGGGAAATAACACATAAGGAGGACTCGCTGTCAAAATCTTCCTCCCTTAAAGACATTGTTTGAAAAACAAAGCATTTTGCTTTCTGTGCATTTAGATAATTATTATGAATATTACTTTCACCAATTTTCTCTCGAACGCCTCCGCTGGTTCTGGTATGTCGTCAGGAAAATTTTATTAAACTTGAGATGACTGACCAATTTTATATGATCTTAGAATAGATTATGACATTTCAAGGGACTCAATCACAACATGCACCCAAATGTAAGATATGTCCAGATTTGCACACGTCTCATATTATATAAATATTACATTCCCTGCGCGGGTGATAGTCGAAAATATCATCCCGAGGAATGTGATTATCAACCGAGGAGCAGCCGAGGTTGATAATCATATTTCGAGGGATGATATTTTCGACTTTCACCCTAGCAGGAAATGTATTATTTATTTTATTATACCGAAAAGAACATTAGAGCCCTTATTTTCTGAAGTACTTCTCTTACTCAATATACCTATCATGGTGAGGGAAAATACAAAGGGAAATAATGAACAGCCTCTTATCTAGATCTATATGATTAATGGAATTAAATCTTTCACAAAAATTGTTCTTCTTTCACGATCTGAATGCTCGACCTGCTCACTGACGTTCCGTTTAACAATTTACGTCATTAAAGCTGATGACGTCAAACTTAATACTAAGCAGCGTCATTTTTAAAGGAGATACTGCACAGGAGGCTGTTTTGATGCAAACTAGAACATTTCGCCTAATCGGCTTAAATTTGGTCTCAACTTGTTCTACTCGTCCTAACTAAGGAAACGAGTACCCACACTTTATGTTTTTGACCATAAACAGCGAAGTTATTTGGAGTTTCAAGTCGTCAAATCATGCGTAATGTCCGCCATTGCTGTTGAACGTCTCCTGACGTGAACGAACCGTACGCGCATCTGCGTTTCGCATCATGTGACCGCCATGATATTTTATAATATCACCCGCTGCTATGGCAAACAAGTGGCAGTATTCGCCCTCGCTATAGCAACGGGTGATATTATAAAATATCAGTCGTTCGTCTATGGGAGTTTTGTATGGGGAATTCACGTGAGGTATAATAAATAAGAATATATATCCTGTGTGAACGATTTCATATGTTTTACACACAGTAACGAATGAGCAATGTGAAGTTGGTTTGTTTTTCGTTTTTTGTTTTTCGCTTTTCGTTTTTCGTTGTTTGTTTTTCGTTTTTCGTTATTCGCTTTTCGTTTTTCGTTATTCGTTTTTAGCTTTTCGTTTTTCGTTTTGACATTCAAAATCCTATTTTGATATTCGAAATCGCGCCGAATATCATATTTTGACATTCAAAATCCTATTTTGACATTTGAACTGAGGCCGAATATCGTATTTTGACATTCAAAATCCTATTTTGACATTCAAACTGAGGCCGAATATCGTATTTTGACATTCAAAATCCTATTTTGACATTCGAAATCGGGCCAAATATCGTATTTTGACATTCAAAATCCTATTTTGACATTCGAACTGGGGCCGAATATCGTATTTTGACATTCAAAATCCTATTTTGACATTCGAAAACGGGCCGAATATCGTATTTTGATATTCAAAATCCTATTTTAACATTCGAACTGAGGCCGAATATCTTATTTTGACATTCAAAATCCTATTTTGACATTCGAACTGACGCCGAATATCATATTTTGATGTTCAAAATCCTATTTTGATATTCGAAACAGGCCGAATATCGTATTTTGACATTCAAAATCCAATTTTGACATTCGAACTGAAGCCGAATATCGTATTTTGACATTCAAAATCCTATTTTGACATTCGAACTGGGGCCAAATTTCGTATTTTGACATTCAAAATCCGATTTTGACATTCAAACTGAGGCCCAATATCGTAATTTGACATTCAAAATCCTATTTTGACATTCGAAATCGGGCCAAATATCGTATTTTGACATTCAAAATCCTATTTTGACATTCGAAAACGGGACCGAATATGGTATTTTGACATTCAACATTCTATTTTGACATTCGAACTGGGGCCGAATATCGTATTTTGACATTCAAATCCTATTTTGACATTCGAAAACGGCCCGAATATCGTATTTTGATATTCAAAATCCTATTTTGACATTCGAACTGAGGCCGAATATCGTATTTTGACATTCAAAATCCTATTTTGACATTCGAACTGACGCCGAAGATCATATTTTGATGTTCAAAATCCTATTTTGATATTCGAAAACGGGCCGAATATCGTATTTTGATATTCAAAATCCTATTTTGACATTCGAACTGAAGCAGAATATCGTATTTTGACATTCAAAATCCTATTTTGACATTCGAACTGGGGCCGAATATCGTATTTTGACATTAAAAATCCTATTTTGACATTCGAACTGAGGCCGAATATCGTATTTTGACATTCAAATTCCTATTTTGACATTCAAACTGGGGCGGAATATCGTATTTTGACATTCAAAATCCTATTTTGACATTCAAACTATGGCCGAATATCGTATTTTGATATTCAAAATCCTATTTTGGTATTCGAACTTGGGTTGAATATCGTATTTTGACATTCAATATCCTATTTTGACATTCGAACTGGGGCCGAATATCGTGATTTTGACATTCAAAATCCTATTTTGACATTCGAAAACGGGCCGAATATCGTATTTTAGTATTCAAAATCCTATTTTGATATTCGAACTGAGGCCGAATATCGTATTTTGATATTCAAAATCCTATTTTGACATTCGAACTGAGGCCGAATATCGTATTTTGACGTTCAAAATCCTATTTTGACATTTGAACTGACGCCGAAGATCATATTTTGATGTTAAAAATCCTATTTTGATATTCGAAAACGGGCCGAATATCGTATTTTGATATTCAAAATCCTATTTTGACATTCGAACTGAGGCCGAATTTCGTATTTTGACATTCAAAATCCTATTTTGACATTCGAACTGGGACCGAATTTCGTATTTTGACATTCAAAGTCCTATTTTGACATTCAAACTATGGCCGAATATCGTATTTTGATATTCAAAATCCTGTTTTGATATTCGAACTTGGGCCGAATATCGTATTTTGACATTCAAAAACCTATTTTGACATTCGAACTGGGGCCGAATATCGTATTTTGACATTCAAAATCCTATTTTAACATTCGAAATCGGGCCGAATGTCGTATTTTAATATTCAAAATCCTATTTTGACAATCAAACTGGGGCCGAATATCGTATTTTGACATTCAAAATCCTATTTTGACATTCGAATTAGGGCCGAACATCGTATTTTGACATTCAAAATCCAATTTTTACATTCAAACTATGGCCGAAGATCGTATTTTGATATTCAAAATTCCATTTTGATATTCGAACTTGGGCCGAATATCGTATTTTGACATTCAAAATCCTATTTTGACATTCGAATTGAGGCCGAATATCGTATTTTGACATTCAAAATCCATTTTTTACATTCGAAAACGGGCCGAATATCGTATTTTGATATTAAAAATCCTATTTTGACATTCGAACTGAGGCCGAATATCGTATTTAGACATCAAAATCCTATTTTGACATTCGAACTTGGGTGGAATATCACATTTTGACATTCAAAATCCTATTTTGACATTCGAACTGGAACCGAATATAGTATTTTGACATTCAAAAAGCTATTTTGACATTCGAACTGAGGCCGAATATCTTATTTTGATATTCAAAATCCTATTTTGACATTCGAAATTGGGCCGGATATCGTATTCTGACATTCAAAATCCTATTTTGACATTCCACCTGGGGCCGAATATCGTATTTTGATACTCAAAATCCTATTTTGACATTCGAACTAGGGCCGAATATCGTATTTGATATTCAAAATCCTATTTTGACATTCGAAATTGGGCCGGATATCGTATTTTGACATTCAAAATCCTATTTTGACATTCCAACTGGGGCCGAATATCGTATTTTGATACTCAAAATCCTATTTTGACATTCGAACTAGGGCCGAATATCGTATTTGACATTCAAAATCCTATTTTGACATTCGAATTTGGTCGGAATATCGCATTTTAACATTGAAAATCCTATTTTGAAATTCTAACTGGGACCGAGTATCGTATTTTGACATTCAAAATCCTATTTTGACGTTCGAACTGTGGCCGAATATCGTATTTTGATATTCAAAATCATATTTTGACATTCGAAATCCGGTCAAATATCGTATTTTGACATTCAAAATCCTATTTTGACATTCGAACTGATGCCAGATATCGTCTTTTGATATTCAAAATCCTATTTGGACATTCCAACTGGGGCCGAATATCGTATTTTGACATTCAAAATCCTATTTTGACATTCGGACTTGGGCGGAATATCGCATTTTGACATTCAAAATCCTATTTTGACATTCGAACTGGGACCGAATATCGTATTTTGACATTCAAAATCCTATTTTGACGTTCGAACTGAGGACGAATATCGTATTTTGATATTCAAAATCCTATTTTTACATTCGATCTGGGGCCGAATATCGTATTTTGACATTCAAAATCCTAATTTGACATTCGAATTTGGGTGAAATATCGCATTTTGACATTCAAAATCCTATTTTGACATTCGAACTGGGACCCAATATCGTATTTTGACATTTAAAATCCTATTTTGACATTCGAACTGACGCCGAATATAATATTGTGATGTTCAAAATCCTATTTTGATATTCGAACTTGGGCCGAATATCGTATTTTGACATTCAAAATCCTATTTTGACATTCGAAAACGGGCCGAATATCGTATTTTGATACTCAAAATCCTATTTTGACAGTCAATCTGGGGCCGAATATCGTTATTTGACATTCAAAATCCTATTTTGACATTCGAACTCGAGCCAAATATCGTATTTTGACATTCAAAATCCTATTTTGACATTCGAAAACGGGCCGAATATCGTATTTTGATACTTAAAATCCTATTTTGTCATTCGAACTGAGGCCGAATATCGTATTTTGACATTCGAAATCCTATTTTGACATTCAAACTGGGACCGAATATCGTATTTTGACATATAAATCCTATTTCGACATTCGAACTGAGGCCGAATATAGTCTTTTGATGTTCCAAATCCCATTTTGACATTCGTAATGGGGCCGAATATCGTATTTTGACATTCAAAATCCTATTTTGACATTCGAATTTGGGCGGAATATCGCATTATGACATTCAAAATCCTATTTTGACATTCGAACTGGGACCCAATATCGTATTTTTACATTCAAAATCCTATTTTGACATTCGATCTGGGACCGAATATCGTATTTTGACATTCAAAATCCTATTTTGACATTCGAACTGAGGCCGAATATCGTATTTTGATATTCATAATCCTATTTTGATATTCGAACTTGGGCCGAATATCGTATTTTGACATTCAAAATCCTATTTTGACATTCGAAAACGGGCCGAATATCGTATTCTGACATTCAAAATCCTATTTTGACATTCAAATTGGGGCCGAATATCGTATTTTGATATTCAAAATCCTATGTAAACATTCGAACTGAGGCTGAATATCGTACTTTGACATTTAAAATCCTATATTGACATTCGAACTGGTACCGAATATTGTATTTTGACATTGAAAATCCTATTTTGACAGTCAAACTGGGGCCGAATATCGTATTTTGAAATTCAATATCCTATATCATATTTTGACATTCAAAATCCTATTTTTTTACATTTAAACTGGGGCCGAGTATCGTACTTTGACATTAAAAATCCTATTTTGACATTCGAAATCGGGCCGAATATCGTATTTTGACATTCAAAATCCTATTTTGACATTCGAACTTGTACCGAATATTGTATTTTGACATTCAAGATCCTATTTTGACATTCAAACTGGGGCCGAACATCGTATTTTGACATTCAAAATCCTATTTTGACATTCGAAATTGGGCCAAATATCGTTTTTTGACATTCAATATCCTATTTTGACATTCAAAATCCTATTTTGACATTCAAACTGAGGCCAAATATCGTATTTTGACATTCAGAATCTTATATGACATTCGATCTTGGGTGGAATATCGCATTTTGACATTCAAAATCTTATTTTGACATTCAAACTGAGGCCGAATATCGTATTTTGACATTCAAAATCCTATTTTGATATTCGAACTGAGGCCGAATAACATATTTTGACATTCAAAATCCATTTTTGACATTAGAATTGTTATACTAAGATCCAGTTGAGCCAGCACACAAGTGTTGACTGATCAGGATCTTCGTTGACAGTACGAAGGTGGATACTTGATACTAAGATCTAGTTTAGCCAACACACATGTGTTGACTGATCAGGATCTTCGTAGACAGTACGAAGGTGGATACTTGGTACTCAAATCTAGTTGAGCCAACGCACAAGTGTTGACTGATCAGGATCTTCGTAGACAGTACGAAGGTGGATACTTGGTACTCAAATCTAGTTGAGCCAACACACAAGTGTTGACTGATCAGGATCTACGTAGACAGTACGAAGGTGGATACTTGGTACCAAAATCTAGTTGAGCCAGCACACGAATGCAGACTGATCAGGATCTACGTAGACAGTACGAAGGTGGATACTTGGTACCAAAATCTAGTTGAGCCAACACACAAGTGTTGACTGATCAGGATCTTCGTAGACAGTACGTAGGTGGATACTTGGTACCAAAATCTAGTTGAGCCAGCACACGAATGCAGACTGATCAGGATCTACGTAGACAGTACGAAGGTGGATACTTGGTACCAAAATCTAGTTGAGCCAACACACAAGTGTTGACTGATCAGGATCTTCGTAGACAGTACGAAGGTGGATACTTGGTACTCAAATCTAGTTGAGCCAACACACAAGTGTTGACTGATCAGGATCTTCGTAGACAGTACGAAGGTGGATACTTGGTACTCAAATCTAGTTGAGCCAACACACAAGTGTTGACTGATCAGGATCTTCGTTGACAGTACGAAAGTAGATACTTGATCATTAGATCCAATTCAGCCAGCACACGAATGCAGACTGGTCAGGATCTTCGTTGATGGAACGAAAGTAGATACTTGATATTTAGATCAAATTGAGCCAGCACACGAGTGTTGACTGATCAGGGTCTTCGTTGATGGTATGAAGGTAGATACTTGATACTTAGATCCAGTTGTGCCAGCACACACGTGTTGACTGGTCAGTCCCGTATCTTCGTTAATGGTACGAAAGTAAATACTTGATACTAAGATCCAGTTGAGCCAGCACACAAGTTTAGACTGATCAGGATCTTCGTTAATGGTACGAAAGTAGATACTTGATACTAAGATCCAGTTGAGCCAGCACACAAGTTTAGACTGATCTGGATCTTCGTTGATGGTACGAAAGTAGATACTTGATACTAAGATCAAGGTTCAGGTTCTTCGTTGATGGTACATAGGCAAACAGTGGAGACCCAGATCATAAACCGCAGACTGCGGCATCTGATCAGGTTATCCACTATTTGCTTGCTAACATAATATCCTATAAAGATTTGGAAAAACAAAAACACTCAATTTTCCTAAAAATTGGAGATGGATTCGTCCTACTGATAAGGGTAGATATGTCCAATCGGCAAAACAAAACCAGACTGGGTTGATGTCCAGTTTGATCCGATTTATTGCTGTGAGAACGAGTAGTATATGTAAAACTAAAAATAAATGATATCAAACGGGATTTGTCTTGTTCTTGTTGTGTTTTATAGCATTTGATGATTTACATCCTAACCAACAACTTTCTTTCATATCGGGAAGTTTTCTGGGTCCAGGGAACTTGCAATTTCTTGTTAGTTCACTAATATTCGTGCGTTCTGTATTGTGTGATGCTATTATAAGTTTTTGTGTTAGTAGTCCGCTTCAATATCTGCTGATATACTTTGGTTATAACCGACAATATGGACCAGCTTAGAGTGCTCTTTTATTACGGGCAGTCTAATCAGGGTTTGTACTGTTTGCTTCCAAGCTACTGTACATGTACTTAAAGTAGAAGTGCGTTAGAAAATATGCAGCAGAATATGGTGGCCGGTTTGTGCCATTTCTATATTTCGTACTTTCGTCTTTTCGCCTGGTGTTATGGTGCGGCGAAAAGATGAAATAACGCCAAGCGAAATGACGAAATAACGAAAAGACGCCACACGAAATAACGAAAAGACGAAACACCACCAGGCGAAAAGACGAAATAACGAAATGTTGCGCGCAAAATAACGAAAATTGAGCGCGAAAAGACGCCATTTTAAGCTCTTTTTTTCGCCTGGCGTGTTTTCGTTATTTCGTCTTTTCGCCTGGCGTTACATGCATTTCGTCTTTTTGTTATTTCGCGTGGCGTCTTTTCGTTGTTTTATCTTTTCGCATGGCGTTTTTTTTTTTTTATCATCTTTTCGTCTTTTTGCTTGGCGTTCTTGTGGGCCCGCGAAAAGACGAAATAACGCCTCGCGAAAAGACGAAATAACGAATGAACGCCACACGAAATAACAAAAAGACGAAATAACACCAGACGAAATAACGAAAAGACGCCAGGCGAAAAGACAAAAAAATAAGAGTTTAAAATGGCGTTACTTCGCCTTGCGTTTTTCGTCTTTTCGCGATCGTTTTTCGTTATTTTTCGTAGCGCATTTCGTTATTTCGTCGTTTGGCCTGGCGTTATTACGTCTTTTTGTTATTTCACGTGGTGTTTTTTCGTTATTAAGTCTTTTCGCTTGGCATAATTTTATCTTTTCGCCACACCATAATGCCAGACGAAACAAAGTTGCCTTTTAAAAGGAAAGGCTTGACAAGTTGAGGTTTTGTTTGATGTGATTCTATACGTCCCATCAACACTCTTTCAGTTATATAGGGATGGGTCTTCATTGTTGGAACCAGTACTAAGCTAGAATTTATGTTCTTGCTCAATGACACAATGCAGTGATGCCCGTGAGGCTCTTACATGCGGCCCCTTGGTCTTGAGTCAAGCGCTGTACTACTGAGTCACTGCGCTGTTATGACCAGTTGAGGTACGGCTAATGTTTGTGTTGTTTATGAAATGGGGCGTAGTGGGTGCAAAAAATAAGTTAGTCATCATTCATATAAAAAGTAACTAACAAATAATTTGAGTGGTCATTTCACAAGTGACAGGTAAAAAGTGTAAAAAAATATTTTAGTAAGACGTGTATTTATTTAAGAATGTTTTAATGTTGAAAAATCACATATTAGCTGACTTTCGAGGAAACTCGTTTTCTGTATTTCAGACTGATTAACTGGAAGTTTTGTTTTGTATATATAGTGAAAACAATAACAATGAATTGTATTGCAATTAAATCTGTAATATTTTGTTAGCTTGTTGTAAAAGACAGGTTAACTCATGAATCTGCTCATGATATGTGTAAATTGAAGTTTTAATTAAACAATATATTTGGGTATAGTCTCAACAAATATTGTCTTAAGTCTTTAATCGATTCAAAGGTAAGTAGTACAGCTGCTCCTTCTGGTGTTGGATTCCCTGTACCATCCATGGAATGTGACACAAATACAGAGTATGTTCTATATGTTGGATTATCAAATTGATACTGCATGCGGAAGGACAGCCCCATGTAGTTTGCAAATCGAGGGAGATCTGATACCATCAAAAAACTGATTTCCTTGATACCTATCATGTATAACATTCGAGAAGAGCGAATCACAATACAATAAAATCTGATCAACATCGTGGGTTCCTTATTCGGAATTGATACTGCATGTGTAACTACATGTTGGGTTATAAATAAGTGCCACAGTGATATCATCCAGTGTAAGCAAAAGGAAATTGGACACAACAAAACCAGGTTGGATTCCCTCCTGTATTGATACAGACATGAACTCAGTATCGTCTAATCTATTTCTTGAGACACCATCATCATATCAAATTGATACCGAATGCGTAATGACAGCCCATGTAGTTTGCATATCGAGGTAGATTTGATGCCATCATAAACCTGATTTCCTTGATACCTATCATGTACAACATTCGATTGTGCATGACATGTCATCTAAATGTGGTTAACAAATGTTTGAAGTTTCGTTGAAATACCTTAAATGGTTATCAATATATAGAGCGGACACATAATAGCATTGCAAATTCACGGTCATGCTGAAAATATGGAAGGGTTTAAACAATTTTCAGGAATTGCAACAATCACAAACCACAGCTCTCTCGGAATTATAGCAAAGAATATAGTTTCTCCCGCAAATAAAAATTCACCAGGAAGACCCAAACTCATGAACTCTACCCAGTGTACACCCAAATAATAATGATATGTTAGGCCCACGTGGGCCCAATGTGGACTGTCCACATTCACTCCGTTGGCCCAACGTTGGCATTCCACATTACATGGGCCAGCGCAAGTTTGCTCGTGGGATCAACGTGGGGCCAACATGAGGGCTCCACGTCGGGCCAACGTATGGTCTGAAGTTAGTTCCACGTTATACATGTACCCACGTTTGCAAAATGTTTTTTATTAAATTGAAATCATCAAATATCGTACATGCGTATCTATGATGATGGCCAGTGTGCTAGTGGCACAATCCCACCGCATATCGCAAGCAGCTTTATGGAGCATGTCAAGTTTGAGTACAGTGATAGAACTGTATTAAGCATTTATGCAAAGAAAATATTATTTCTTATGGGTGTTAATTTTTGATAATCCAGTTTCGAAAGATAAACAGGAAACGTTACTAAAATTGTAAAAATGGTAAAAGAGATATAAGACTTTCATGAATTTATTTTTAGTTTCTGCAGGTTGCGTTTATCTTCATGAATATCGGACAATTATGCAATACTTATTTTGAAATATAATGTGGGCATTGCGTCGGTAAGCCCACGCTAAATCCACGCTTTACCGACTGAAGTAAAATTAAAAGTTTTGTTACTGGCACCATTTGTCAACTATATTTACCGTGTTTAACAATTATAAACATGGTTGGAACCGATTCTGTTACATAAGTTTACGTTTTACATGTAAGGTATTTCCTCTCCCACGCAAATGTGCCTAATAGTGAAATACAGTTTTCAGAATTTACAAACAGAGGATTTTTGCCATATTTCATTGTTGTTTAATAAGTCTTGTGAGAGAAATAGTCAACATTGCTATATCGGTTCAACGTTGGCCCAACGTTGGCATGTCAACGCCAACATTTCAACAGACTGCCAACGGGGGCCCACCGTATCATTGCTATATGGGCATGTCGTGTATGTCGAAGGCATTATGGTCACGGCCACCAATCCAGCTACTTCATCGCATATACCAGTTGGATTAAAGTTTCTATTTCGTAATTTTGAGAGAAAAAATTAGAAATCGGGCAATGCTATTCGATGTGACACTCATTGAACATTTCAACACTGGTATCGATCTTAAGAGGATATTCTGCTTGACAGTTTAAAATGGTTTGTAATGAAGAAAAATGGCATATTTTCAACTTAAACACAGATTCTAGAATCAGTTTATGTGCCAGGGCACACTATTTAAGGTATGTAAAGGCCATTGAATAGCATTCTCGGATTTCTAAAATTTTGTATTGGTTAGAAAAAAATAAGGATTGTGCTTAATTTAAGGTCCATCTCATTCATAGGAAACAGGTCCCTCTGCTTCATAGCATAGTATTGATTTTATGCGATGAATGAGCTGGATTGGTGGCCGTGGTGGTGTAGGCCTATTGTAGAAAATAACTGGTAAAAAACGTGGCAGTGGCCCAACAATACCGTATGTAGATAACAAGTAGAACAGAAATAATAATGTAATAATTTCATTCAATTTTTGAGGAAGAAAAAGCGAATAAATGGCGGAGTTTGTCTTGTACACTATTGCTGGTGTCTCATGTTTGTTGTGTGGCTCTTCCTCGCGGTTCCATGGGTTTGTCTGCAGTTTGTGATTGTGGTGTTTCCTGATCATACTCACTAACTATTTTTGACCTCGCAAGTTAAGAATTCTCACTCTATCCGCGAAAGAAGGGCTCTCCCTCTGCCCGGAATTGTCCAGAATCCCACTTTACGCAGAACATATACATCTGAGGCCGCGGTGTGTCAGCAACTGTTTCTGGGTAACTGTCACTTAACCTCTGGTTTCAGCTCTAACTGCATGTAGGTCAGGCCCGGATAGTTTGAGGTAATAATTTGGTGTGGGGGGTGCATTTTGGGGTCATGGAGTGTCGCCAATACTTCTGGATCACTCTGACTGTAAAATCTGGCCTAGGTTTGAGAGAAATAAAGACACCGACAAGACAACTCACCGACATGGTTGTTGACAGAACTCTATGAAAATCGTGTAAGGAGCATGCCTCCTATATTGTATTGCCAAATTGATCCAATTTCAATTTGTGTATACATGTGTCGTATACTGTTTTATGTCACTGAGACCACAAAATCTGGTCTCAGTTCTTGAAAAATTGTATACACAGTACATCTCCTACGATTATCATATATCGTATATTATTTTAGGTAAGAAGTTCTACACCATACAACCGGCTGCTTTGATGACAGGTTGCTAACAATAGTGACAGATACGGGATTTTAGGTCGCATGAAGGGTTGGTTATACTTTTCGGTTGGCAAAATTTGAGGAGAAGCACTCTGGCACTTCAAGGTGAATAAGTACACTTGCTGGTGTTTAGAGATCCTACAGAAACAAGCTGACGTTACATCTCTTACAAATAAAGCCACACTTGATCACCATTTCAGAGCTTTCCTGAGAAAAGTCGCAAAGAATGGTTATCTGTTCAGATTATGTTTCTCTCCGTCAAAGTCTGCTGTCTGCACTTATATACAATAAAACTACTACCATTCAGCTACATTTCTGCCAAATTTGAAGTCGCAGTTTGGTTTTATACATTTCCTGGAGACCATCAAAGACGACAGGTAGAGGAAAAATGGCTGCCTTTATCTACAGATCAATTTTGAAGTGGCTGTCTTTAAAGATAAATATTTAATATTAGTGGCTAACATTGATGACAGGCTATAATTTTAGAAAGCTACTTTAAATCAACATAATCTCTTCAGCCTTTGGTCTCAACATATTTCACATTTCTTTAGACTCATATTAAAGGGGTTGTTTGTACTTAAAAATGACTTAGTCTGGTGTTCTCGTTATACCCCCCGCAAACTTTGTTTGTGGTTGGTATACTGTTTTCACGTTGTCCATGCGTCCGTGTGTCCTTGCGTCCATCCGTAACGTTTTGTTTCCTTAATACCTTGAAGAATCATTGCTGTATTTTCATCAAACCTTGCTAACATGTTCATCATATATGCAAGACAAATACTTTAAACAAAAAGGTAAGGGCTATGGGCCAATTCTATTAGAGTTATTTTCCTTAGTAGTTCTAAATGGCTTTTTGTATAGTGTTTTATCCTTATGCTATTATAGTCCATACACAGGCCGATCAACTCCTACCACAGCTTTTGATGGAACAATTTGATACTTAGCCTATACAATGTAGACACGTTGAACATATGCATGAAGGAGTTTGGTTTAGAAAAAAATAATTTTTGACAAATCGACAGCTGTGAGAACTTAGACAATTTTTCCCTAATAAGGCTTTTGTATATGTATAGATGGTGCCTTCATGGGCCGCTCAAGTCCTACCACAGCTTTTGATGGCGCAATTTGATACTTTGCCTATGCAATATAGACACATTGAACATATGCATGAAGGAGTATGGTTCAGAAAAAAATAATTTTTGACAAAATCACAGCTGTGAGAACTTAGACAATGTTTCCCTAATAAGGCTTTTGTATATGCATAGATGGTGCCTTTATGGGCCAATCAACTTTTACTACAGGTTTCATGGAGCAATTTGATACTTTGTCACAGGGTACAGAAAAATCCAAACCGCCCGAGGTGGGAGTCGAACCTGGGCCGTAGGATCTAAAGGCAAACACTCTACCACGTCGCTGTAAAAGCCGGCTTCTACCGCAAGGCAGTAGAAGTTTGTTATATACCTATCCCTACTACATATTTCCCTGCTTTAAATTGATTCGTCCCCGAATCTACTCGGAACCACTCTGTAATTCTGGGACATTTCATGCTGAGTGATGCCCGAAACACAAGCAGTGGACCCCACATACTGGCCACCAAATGTCACAGGGTGCAGAAAAATCCTAACCACCCGAGGTGGGCCGCAGGATCTAAAGGCAAACACTTTACCACGTCGCTGTAAAAGCCAGCTTCTACCGCAAGGCAGTAGAAGTGTGTTATATACCTATCCCTACTACATATGGTGGCCATTGTGGTGGCACAGCTTTTCATGCCAATCTGCCTATACAATGAAGGAGTCTGGTTGATTTTCTTTTTGACTAAATGACAGATATGAGAACTTAGACAATTTTTCACTTCTATGGCTTTTGTATATGCATGGATAGTGCCTTAATGGGCCGATCAACTCCTAGCACAGCTCTTTATGAAGCAATTTGATACTTTGCCCCTACAATGTATACATATTGAACATATGCATGAAGGAGTTTGGTCCGGAAAAATAATTTTTGACAAAATTACAGCTGTTAGAACTTAGACAATTTTCCCCTTTATCTAAAACAGAAATTACCTAATAAGTACAAGTACTGCATAATCTCACAGGACCATGGACTAATTGAGCTCAAATTTCATACAGGTCTTCCTTGGCATTAGGACACAAAAGGTTGCATAAAGTGTCAAAGTCACATCTTAAAAGATGGCCGCCACAACTATAATTGAAATAAACCTTTATCCATTCTCTCTTCAACTATAAGGCCAATGACTTTGAAAGTTGGATGTACCATTGGGCTTTGGGCTAACTATTATATGTTAAAATGATAATCATAGCATGATATTTAGCTATTTTAAAGTATTGTCAATTTGGTATACTTTTATTTTGTTTTACATGAAAATTTACCAATGTATGCTTTCCTACAAAGCATGTGTTAAATAAAAAAACACATTTAAAATCACAACCTGGACGTTAATAATCCAAACTTAAAACCAATGCACATTGACAAGCTTGAGAAGAGTAGAACAAGCGCATAGTGTGCAAGAAAAGGCTAAACAACCGCCAGCTTTTTGATAAAGGTAAATACTTGTAAAAACTATTGTTTTGTATGATGCTATTATTGTTGGTGGCTTAAAGCGCTATCATTCTTGTTGGTTTTAGTACAGTGTATACATTAAGCAAAGGGACACGTGCATTAAGAGGCTATTTTGCCCCCCCCCCCCCATGAGGTCAAAAAATAAAAGATGCTCTTCACAAGTTTCTTCTTACTAGTTTATTAGAACAATAGCCAAAGTGTAAAGGTCTGGTATTGATTCGACTTTTACGGTTGCTATGGTAACAAAAATGGCCACCAAAATAGGCTAAAAATAGGAAATGACCATTTTGGAGCAAACTTGAGACATGTAATAGAGGAATTAATATAGAGCACAAGCAAAAACCAAAAAAAATATTTTAACAGATGATGAGAATAATCACGGCACACAATATATTAAAAGGTTTTATGATATTTGCTTGTGCTGATATCTAATTCTTAAAAAATCGGTCTCCAAAAGCCTCAAATTTGGCCTAAAATGGCATTTTCTCTATTTTAAGCATTTTTGGCCGGCCATTTTGGTTACCATAGCAACCGGTAAAAGTAAAATAAATGCCAGAATTTTACACTTGGGCTATTCTTCTAATAAACGAATAGGGTGAAATTGGTGAAAAGCAACATTCAGTTTTTGGCTCTAGAGGGGGCCAAAATAGCCCCTTAATGCATGTATCCCTTTGGTGCACATGGTGCACATGCTTTTTCAACTAGGCAAGCCCTCCTTTTAAAAAGAAAAAAATATTTATCTTGAATCTAACATGTACTATGAGATGAGAATCTTTCATGCAAACCAAATATCTATGTTTTTGATCCATATCAGAATTAAGGGTAAGATTGCTACCGTTTAACCAGTTTAAGTCCCCAATAATTTCCTTACTGACTGTTCCGAGGCGGTGCATCTTTTATGTTTGCCTTGCCATACTGCCATGTCTGTTTCTTGCGCCCTTGTGGTCACCTGTTGGGAAAGGACTCACCTCTTGACCCTCTTGTATATGATGCTTTCTTGTGTTTTTGTCACTTTCCCAAATGGTGTCCAGGGTTAGGTGTGGTACTTGATTGTATCGATTCCTGATCTTTACATTCTTTCTTACTTTCATATATTATGAACTTTTTGACGACTATATGATAGACGGCATATGTGCCTAATATGTTTACCTCTTGTATTATTATTATTATTATTATTATTATTATTATTATTATTATTTTAAACTTTAGTGCCCCTCATTCGTAGACAATCTAAATTGTGTAAGCCCCGGTCCTATGGAGCTTGCGACTTCTCTGCAACCTGGCCGTGACTAAAAATGACAATCGCAGAGCGGTTGCAGAGGTCGTGGCAAGGTTTTAGAAAGGTCGCAACAAGGTCGCAGCACTGTCGGCGATCGGTTGCCGTATAAAACCAGTCACTGCCAGTCTTTTAGCATGCACAAAAGACTAGCCGCGACTAATTTCGATCGCCGACTATTTGCAAAGCTTTCCTAGAAGTCGGCGATAAGTTGCCGTAGTGGCCGACCAGTCGCCGATCGATCGCAGATCTGTCGCCGACAGATTTCATGAATACCTTAGCTATGGAATCTTCAGCAACTTGTCTGCGACTAATCGCCGACTGACTTGTGACCAATCGGCAACTGGCTGCCGACGGGTTGCAGTGCCAGATTCAACATGAAGCTATCTTGCCATCCTGACATCATTTCACCACAAGCGTTGTGATGATGATCTCGGCTGTCCTTGAGACAAATTGAGCTTGATATATCAAATGCGGAAAATCTAAGCTAAGGGCTAGTAGGTCCCAGCAGAATCATTACAACCACAACCGAAGCGTTCTGATTTGTTGTAAGCGAAACAACTTTATCTATTTTGTTATCATGATGGCAACTTACGCTGGAACGGTTTTATTATTTCCAAACTTTTAATTCTTTTGAAAAAATTGTTGATCTAACAGTCGCCAACCAGTCTCCGATCAGTCGCCGACCGCTCGCTGATCTGTACCAACCGATCGCTGACTAAATGCTAAACGATCGCCGAACATGCGGCGATCGGTCGGCGACTTATCGGAGACGGATGGGCGACTAGTCGGCTACAAGACCTTTACCAGTAAAGCGCCGGTCCCACAGGGCTGGCGACCGCGGCACGACCTCTCGGCGACTGATTTTGATTGCGACCTCTGAAACCACTGCAACTGTTCTTCCATTACTGGTATAGTCGGCGACTATATATAGTCGGCGACCAGTCTCTGATCAGTCGCCGACCGATCCCCGCATGTTCGGCGATCGTTTAGCATTTAGTCGGCGATCGGTCGGCTGATTCAGCTGAATACATGTAACACTTTTTAAGCGAACGGTTAAGGGAGCTGATTCAGCTATGCGGCTGCGCAGGCTGATATATAGCACCTTGTGTTCGCATGATTTTGTTTTGCTTTAATGCTTTACGTCCTAATTAACATTTTTTCAGATATTTCGGGACGATTCCCTGTCTCCTCTCTTTCTTTTACGATCAACCTGGCGCACATTTGCTGTTTATATCTACTAATATACAAACTTACAGAGAAACATTTGATCGTTACAAAAACTTGGGCCAGTATATGAGATTTCGTTACTTATCGCAAAATCGAAAAATCATACTTTAAACCCACATGCTAACATATCAAGCGGGGCGAGAGGTCTTCAACTTCATCCATACTTTGTGGGAGCAGCGAATGCTCTGGCGAGTCTGTGCATTTGTCACTGGTGTAATGCTCAAGTATGAGCGAAACCAGTAAAGATAGAAAGGAAGAAAGAGTCTTTACTCATCGATTATGCGGCAAGAACCAAAATTCCATGTACTGGCCCAAATATCAGAAAGAAGATAATGCACTGGCTCTACACTTGCGTAACACTACATGACCAGGGCCTGGAATTACAATGCCTCCTTTAAGTTAAGGAAGACTTAGGTTAAGTATTGATATTTCCACATGCTATATTGAATGCCAAATAAATTGCCTGGATCGATGCAGTACTTGTGGTCAAAGATATCATTGTGGTCTACAGAGAAAATGAAACTATTTTGTTTTTTATTCAGTTTGAAACGTTAAATTTCGCATCCTCAAAAATCAATACTTAACTTAAGTCTTCCTTAACTTTAAGGAGGCATTGTAATTCTGGGCCCTGGTACATAACACATGATTAAGCGGATTATACCTCAGGGCATTGATAGCGTGTCACGGACACTGAGTCAACGGGTATCAGGCGCATAACTCCTGTTGATAAAGTACAGAATGTTATTCGCCTTGGTCTTGATTTCTGGCCATGGTACTCGAACAGCGCAGTCATTGCGTGGTGGTTGCAGTTGAAGAGTGCACAAAATACTGTACCTAGCTGTTAATAGGGGTCATATTTTGGTAATTATTTTACTTCTGAAAATATTCATCGCGAATTATTATCACTTATAAATCCAGCTAGGTACACTATTTTGTGCACTCATCGACTGCAACCACCTCGCGATGACTGCGCTGTTGGAGTACAGTGGTTCTATAGAGTGAACTTTCTTATTCGAGAACAAAAACATCAAGTGTGGGAAGACATTTTCTTAGAACTTGAGGAAGAAAATAAAAATAAGATTTGCTGGAATTTATCGTTTTTTGCATCCTTTGAGCAGTGAGTAAGGCAATACATGTATATAGCCTATGTTTCGTAACGTCATCAAACATTTATGACGTCACTAATGACGTCTCTTGTCTCTTATTTTGACGCTGAATTTCTTTCTTTTTAAGTGTTTTGTTATGTTTGATTTGATTCTTATCGTCCCATCAACAATCTTTCAGCTATAAAGGGTCGAGTCTTTTTCTTTCTTTCTTTCTTTCTTTCTTTCTTTCTTTCTTTCTTTCTTTCTTTCTTTATTTATTTATTTATATTATTTATTTATTTATTTATATACTGTCAGACAATCGCCTGTGAGTAAAATCGGCAAGCGTACTTTGTACACTTCGGGTTGCAGGATGAAAGCTAACCATATCTAAGTTACCACAGGGTGCTGCTTTTACCTTCACAAGGGGTGACTTTCCCTGCACAGATGACATCAAGTTAACGTCCCGACCCGAAGGACGATGCACTTATCTAGTGTCATCCCTGCAAATGGCGCCAGAGAAAGCGAGTTCGGACACCGATATTTTCCTAGCCGCGAGCTGAGATCGAACCTAAGACCTCTAGCACCAGAGGCAAGTGCTTCCTGGGTTGAAACAGTACTTAGCTAGGATTAATGTTTTTGTTCACTGACAAAACGCATTGACGCTGGTGGGGCTCGAACCAGCGACCCCTTGGTCTCAAGTCAAGCCTTCAATCACTGAGCCACTGCGCTCCTTTTTAAATGTACATCCCGATGACTAGATTGATCCAGGTACCGTATTCCTTTGTCTTCTTTTGTTTAATATTATGAAGTATGATTAACTGATTATGCACATGTCATTTGTATGCCCTGTCCCCTTGGTGCGGGGATGCCGGGACCATAATCTGCCTCAGTTCGAATGTCAAACTAGGATTTTGAATGTCAAAAAAACGATATTAGGCCCGATTTCGAATGTCAAAATAGGATTTTGAATATCAAAATACGATATTCGGCCCTAGTTCGAATGTCAAAATAGAATTTGAATGTCAAAATACGATAATCGGCCTCAGTTCGAATGTCAAAATAGGATTTTGAATGTCAAAATACGATATTCGGCCCGATTTCGAATGTCAAAATAGGATTTTGAATGTCAAAATACGATATTCGGCCCGAGTTCGAATGTCAAAATAGAATTTTGAATATCAAATTACGATATTCGTCCCGATTTCGAATGTCAAAATAGAATTTTGAATGTCAAAATACGATATTTGGCTCGAGTTCGAATGTCAAAATAGGATTATGAATGTCAAAATACGAAATTCGGCCCAAGTTCGAATGTCAAAATAAGATTTTGAATGTCAAAATACGATATTCGGCCCGATTTCGAATATCAAAATAGGATTTTGAAAGTCAAAATACGATATTCGGCCCATGTTCGAATGTCAAAATAGGATTTTTAATGTCAAAATACGATATTCGGCCCAAGTTCGAATGTCAAAATAGGATTTTGAATGTCAAAATACGATATTCGGCCCGATTTCGGATGTCAAAATAGGATTTTGAATGTCAAAATACGATATTCGGCCCAAGTTCGAATGTCAATATAGGATTTTGAATGTCAAAATACGATATTCGGCCCGATTTCGAATATCAAAATAGGATTTTGAATGTCAAAATACGATATTCGGCCTCAGTTCGAATGTCAAAATAGGTTTTTGAATGTCAAAATACGATATTCGGCCCAAGTTCGAATGTCAAAATAGGATTTTGAATGTCAAAATATGATATTCGGCCCGATTTCGAATGTCAAAATAGGATTTTGAATGTCAAAATACGATATTCGGCCCAAGTTCGAATGTCAAAATAAGATTTTGAATGTCAAAATACGATATTCGGCCGGATTTCGAATGTCAAAATAGGATTTTGAATGTCAAAATACGACATTCGGCCCCAAGTTGAATGTCAAAATAGGATTTTGAATATCAAAATACGATATTCGGCCCGTTTTCGAATGTCAAAATAGGATTTTGAATGTCAAAATACGATATTCGGCTTGATTTCGAATGTCAAAATAGGATTTTGAATGTCAAAATACGATATTCGGTCCCAAGTCGAATGTCAAAATAGGATTTTGAATACCAAAATACGATATTCGGCCCGATTTCGAATGTCAAAATAGGATTTTGAATATCAAAATACGATATTCGGCCCGATTTCCAATGTCAAAATAGGATTTTGAATGTCAAAATAAGATATCGGCCGGATTTTAAATGTCAAAATAGGAGTTTGATTGTCAAAATATGATATTCGGTGTCAGTTTGAATGTCAAGAAAGGATTTTGAATCTAAAAATTCGATATTCTGCCCCAGTTCGAATGTCAAAATAGGATTTTGAATATCAAAATACGATATTTGGCCTCAGTTCGAATGTCAAAATAGGATTTTGAATATCAAATACGATATTCGTCCCGATTTCGAATGTCAAAATACGATATTGAATGTCAAAATAAGATATTCGGCCAAAATAGGATTTTGAATGTCAAAATACGATATTCGGCCTCAGTTCAAATGTCAAAATAGGATGTTGAATGTCAAAATGCGATATTCGACCCAAGTTCGAATGTCAAAATAGGATTTTGAATGTCAAAATACGATATGCGGCCCGATTTCGAATGTCAAAATAGGATTTTGAATGTCAAAATACGATATTCGGCCCAAGTTCGAATGTCAAAATAGGATTTTGAATATCAAAATACGATATTTGGCCCGATTACGAATGTCAAAATAGGATTTTGAATGTCAAAATACGATATTCGGCCTCAGTTTGAATGTCAAAATAGGATTTTGAATGTCAAAATACGATATTCGGCCCAAGTTCGAATGTCAAAATAGGATTTTGAATGTCAAAATACGATATTTGGCCCGATTTCGAATGTCAAAATAGGATTTTGAATGTCAAAATACGATATTCGACCCAAGCTCGAATGTCAAAATAGAATTTTGATAATCAAAATGCGATATTCCGCCCGATTTCGAATGTCAAAATAGGATTTTGAATGTCAAAATACGATATTCGTCCTCAGTTCGAATGTCAAAATAGGATTTTGAATGTCAAAATACGATATTCGGCCCAAGTTCGAATGTCAAAACAGGATTTTGAATGTCAAAATACGATATTCGGCCTCAGTTCGAATGTCAAAATAGGATTTTGAATGTCAAAATACGATATTCGGCCCAAGTTCGAATGTCAAAATAGGATTTTGAATGTCAAAATACGATATTCGGCCTCAGTTCGAATGACAAAATAGGATTTTGAATGTCAAAATACGATATTCGACCCAAGTTCGAATGTCAAATTAGGATTTTGAAAATCAAAATACGATATTCGGCCCGATTTCGAATGTCAAAATAGGATTTTGAATGTCAAAATACGATATTCGTCCTCAGTTCGAATGTCAAAATAGGGTTTTGAATGTCAAAATACGATATTCGGCCTCAGTTCGAATGTCAAAATAGGATTTTGAATGTCAAAATACGATATTCGACCCAAGTTCGAATGTCATAATAGGATTTTGAAAATCAAAATACGATATTAGGCCCGATTTCGAATGTCAAAATAGGATTTTGAATGTCAAAATACGATATTCGTCCTCAGTTCGAATGTCAAAATAGGATTTTGAATGTCAAAATACGATATTCGGCCTCAGTTCGAATGACAAAATAGGATTTTGAATGTCAAAATACGATATTCGACCCAAGTTCCAATGTCAAAATAGGATTTTGAAAATCAAAATACGATATTCGGCCTGATTTCGAATGTCAAAATAGGATTTTGAATGTCAAAATACGATATTCGTCCTCAGTTCGAATGTCAAAATAGGATTTTGAATGTCAAAATACGATATTCAGGACGATTTCGAATGTCAAAATAGGATTTTGAATATCAAAATACGATATTCGGTCCGATTTCGAATGTCAAAATAGGATTTTGAATGTCAAAATACGATATTCGTCCCCAGTTCGAATGTCAAAATAGGATTTTGAATGTCAAAATACGATATTCGGCCTCAGTTTGAACGTCAAAATAGGATTTTGAATGTCAAAATACGAAAACCAAAAACGAAAATCGAATAACGAAAAACGGAAAACGAATAACGAAAAACGAAAAGCGAAAAACGAAAAACGAATAACGAAAAACGAAAAGCGAAAAGCGAAAAAACGAAAAACAAACCAACTTCACATTGCTTAACGAATGTATGTTAACAACAAAAGTGGCAGCTAAACTACCTTTGGTGTAAACTTATACTTTTTCAAATAAAGCAAAAGGATATTTGTAGCATAGTAGATGACTCGCGTGTACACTGTCATGAAGGTTGTGAGTTCAACACCCGTCATCGTACCTTGGGTTTTTGTTGTGTTTTTTTTTTTTTTTCGAATTTATTTATATCTATATTAATTTATTTATTGATACAATTGTTTGAATATAATTCACAATCAATTCCAAATCATTTGGGTTGCTGAATATTGCTTTAATGACAGCAAACAGTCCATATCCTATTGACTCAGAGTTGACGCATTCCGTGGCATCTCGCATAGGCGTGTTTGCTAATGTCCCTGTGGATACTTTGTATAAATGTTCAAACTGTTGCATAAACATGATTAAAGGACACATATGAAAATATTATGCAATAAAAATGACGACGCTTTGATGGGATTCGAACCCTGCGGAAAAAATGATTTTCAGCTATCGGCGAATCTACCTACTAATACCCCTATTCCACACAGGCCCCGGATCCCACGAATTGACAAATATTTGGATTCGTGGCTGAATCGTACTCAGTTCGTGATGGTCTTAACAGATTCGCATAGTCCGTAGGGAGTTCTTGCAATTCGTAGGTCTATCGGGAATTCGGCTCAAAAGTTTTGAACTGTTCACGAATTCCCCGATTCGAAAAATCGTGCGTGATTCGTACCAAATTCCTAAGGCATTCTTGGATATCGTAATTGAATCGTAATCGATTCGGGGGCGTTTTTGCATTGTTTTGGGCATTCGTAGCTACATGTACTCTTAGCTCATTCGTGGGGAATCGGGAGATTAAGCCAAGCAATAAAACCAAGAAAGAGATAGCAGAAGGATTTTCCCTAAGGTTAATTACCCCGTCTCTCGCATGTGAGCAGTCCTAGAAGTTGAAACAGATTTGGCAGATTCTGGAGCACAATCAGGATCAGTCAGTAGCGCCTGGCTGGCGATTTTGCCAATGGCGAACTGCCATATTTTTCCAAGTCAAAGAGTCTGGGTCAGGGCCTCTCGACTTTAACGTAGTTGTTATCTTCTAGCTATATAAAAGCCGTTTTCAACACTCAAGTTGCAGGATCAATTCTACTGCTGCTTTACGAGGAACATTCATTTTGGAACTGATGCCCCGAAGCATGTACGGGCCTTTTTTTATAGCTATCGTGAGAAAAAATCACGCGAATCATGTTGAATCGTCGCGGATTTCTGTTAATTCATGCCCAATTCGTGCTGCATTCCGCATATTCTTAACTGATTTGTAATTGATTCTTTAACTTTCGTGCAGCATGTTCTAATGTTATTTTCTAATCGTAATGAATTCTTGCGCGATTTCAGCCGAATTGAGCCGATTACCCCTAATATTCGTAACGACATCGTATCTGAATCGGGAATGACTCGTAGCTCATCACGATTGGAGAAAAAAAGTTAATGAAACCTCACGAATCCCCCCGAATAAGAAAAAAATCAATTCGTGGCGATTCGGGCGATTCGTGGCCTGTGTGGAATAGGGGTATAAGATATAAATGGTGAAAACAAATATGTGTCAAAACCACACTTGACTCTGAATATGCCACTCGAATGTTTTGATTTCAATGTTTACATATAAACATAGCCATTAGATATAGGGAGAACTTTTTTTATAGTAGTTTCACAGTATATAATGATCCTCTTTTATTATTTTAATGAAGGTGCTAATGCCAAAGTATTGTTGCAATCGTTAAGCCATATTAGGCGGTGGTCTAATTCATCCTTTTTCTTCTAAAATTTGAAATTTTGAAGTCGTTATTTAACATATTGTAGAGTACCTTAATGCTTAGGCATTACGGGACAGTTCTTTTGAGGACCTTTTTGTCCGCGGCCGCTTACTCTTTTTTAAAACTTAATTACTTTTCAACAAATAGGCACATGAATTCACTTCCTACCTTGTCATACTCCCCACAGGAGTCAAAACCTGGTAAATTAAAAATAAGGCCCCTATGGCCCAAAACTAGGTACCAGTGGAGTATTTGTTATGTCCCCATCAACACTTTATAAATAGTGAAAATACACTGACCCAAACACAACTTATATGGAAAACGAAAGTTACCTGCACGCCACCAGCCCTATCACTCACTTTCAGTCTGAAGATCAATATTACACAATATTCAAAATCAAAAGGGGACATTTTATTAACCAGTTAGCTTTTTGGCAAAATCTCTCAGAAAACAGGACACTTTTGGTGCTCATTGTAAACAACTGACAACTGCAGCCGATGCAACGTTCCCCACCTTAAGCAGGGATGTATGATATGAAATTTTAGTTTTGTATTTCACTCAAACTTGTAGAAATACCCATCCTACAATGCTTTTTAGCTGAAATATGCTCATATGTCGACATTTTATATTCAAAATATGCTATTTTGGACCCCTATACTAGAATTCGTCCATCCCCAATTTCGAAACTATCCCCTGATGCCTTATGAGTGTATGTGTAGTGTTGAAACAGGGGTGTAGCCAAAATCTATCATGTTGGGGCCCACCAAAATATGGAGAATTAAGACATATATGTCCTAGTTGCTTTACTTTTTAGATAGTGTCCAACAAAGAGCCCTCGTTGTTTGCAATCAACAAATGTGGGTTATTTTCATGTCGATGCACATATGATGTTGATGCCGAGGTTTTTCAGGCGTCCGCCTGGCTACACACCTGTGAAATGCCAAAAGAAGTATGATTGTGATCATAAAGCATGACGTATTCAATATTCAATCATCCCAGACATTAAAACCACATCCCTTAAGCAGCAAACAGCATTTTTATGTTACTCACGAAAGAGCAAATCCAACATAATTTTGATTATGCCCAAATGAAACCCTTTTTTAGTTCGCTGCTTGACAGTCAAGCATGATCAATAAAACTGCTGATTGCCAGACCCATGCCTTCATAGGATACTTGACAGACTTGTCTTATCTGGTCAAAACCCTAAACAGGTTTTCACGCAACGTGGCGCATATCATAACATTAAGAGACTTAAAGCTTTATGGGCGGTAGGGTGGTGCGCTTTCTTCTGCATTTCTTCTGCAACTTCCAGAGAGATGGACCTGTCATACAGGATTTATTTGCTTCACTTGGAGAAAATTTGGATGAGGCCTTTTAGTCTCTCCCATTTTTCTTTTCTCTCTTCCACTCTCAGAATCAATATCATAAATAAGTCAGGCCTCACACTGCGACATCATGTCTGGTTCTTAACTATGTACATGAAGGAAATACCAATATATGTTAGCTTATTCCATATATTATTAAGCGACATCCCTGAAATACAGAATAAATTAATCTAAATAATAAGACTACAAGAATTAATTTAGAGTCATGACCTATTTTATGCAATTGACTAAAGCTTTAAAGTCCTCATTATTCTCTTAGGCAATGTCATCGCATCTAGGACGAGGTGAATGAGCCATTAGACGGCTCTTTCCTAGTAGTAGAATCACAAGTGGAAGTGACCAGCATATACATTAAGGATTCGGAAGGCAAAGATGATAAAATAAAAAAAAATAAACAGCCATCAAAGTAATTTAGATGTGACGTGTGTACTACAGTGTATACACACAAATGGGGCATGAAAAGGCACCTTATGTATCACATGGATCAGCCGAATGCAGTGCGTGACATCATTACTTTAAGACAGGTGGGGAGCTGTTGCAGCACAATGATTTGAAACTTAGCCACACATTTTTTGCAGCGATTTCCGCATTTCATGTAAAAGAAAGAACGACTTGAACCATCACTTAGCTGCAAAGCATGGTACTGGGAGTTTTACGACAAAATCATGTCCCTTTGTTAACTTGCCAAAGAAAGGCGATACCAAGATCACATTAATAAGCATATTGGCGTAAAAGCACATGTCTGCAAAAGCTTTATTCGAGCACTTATTTAACTGAACACACCAAAAGCTGCTCATAGGAAGTTTTATATGTCCCACATGCAACATAAAAAAACAGTTATAGGGCCGCCTTACAGGCCCACGAAAAAGCAGAGCACGATGATTTCAAGCAGTCCTGTCAGTGTGGCAGAAGTTACAAACACGCCACATCATTAACGAGACACAAGGATTCCTGTCAATGTAATACATGCCTGTCCATGATAAAGTACATGATTCATGCTAGAGAACCTCTATACTCGAACAGCGCAGTCATTGTGCGATGGTTTCAGTCAAGGAGGGCACAAAAAAGTGGGCAGTAAAAAATAGTAATATTTTTTGTTAATATTTTACTTCATAAAACGTTCTTCGCTGATTATTGTCACTTACATGTATATATATTCAGCTGTATATCTGCTCAACAATATTTATATGAGTTGAGCGATAGTAGTTTTGCCAAAGCAAGGTGAAGTTGGTTTGTTTTGCGTTTTTCGCTTTTTGTTTTTCGCTTTTTGTTTTTCGCTTTTCGTTTTTCGTTTTTCGCTTTTCATTATTCGTTATTCGCTTTTTGGTTTTCCCCATTTCGTTTTTCGTTATTCGTTTTTCGCTTTTCGCTTTTTGACATTCGAAATCGGGCCGAATATCGTATTTTGATATTCAAAATCCTATAATGACATTCGAACTGGTGCCGAGTATCGTATTTTGATATTCAAAATCCTATTTTGACATTCGAACTGGGACCGAATATCGTATCTTGACATTCAAAATCCTATTTTGACATTCGAAATTGGGCCTAATATCCTTTTTTTTATATTCAAAATCCTATTTTGACATTCGAACTGGAACCGAATATCGTATTTTGACATTCAAAATACTATTTTGACATTCGAACTTGGGTCGAATATCGTATTTTGACATTCGAAATCGGGCCGAATATCGTATTTTGACATTCAAAATCCTATTTTGACATTCGAACTGAGGCTAAATATCGTATTTTGACATTCAATTTCCTATTTTTAAATTCGAAATTGGACCGAATGTCGTATTTTGACATTCAAAATTCTATTTTGACATTCGAAATCGGGCTGAATATCGTATTTTGATATTTAAAATCCTATTTAGACATTCGAACTTGGGCCGAATATAATATTTTGACATTCAAAATCCTATTTTGACATTCGAACTAGGACCGAATATCGTATTTTGATATTCAAAATCCTATTTTGACATTCGAAATCGGGCCGAATATCGTATTTTGACATTCAAAATCGTAGTTCGACATTCGAAATTTGGCCCGATTTCGAATGTCAAAATAAAATACGATATTCGGTCCCAGTTCGAATGTCATTATAGGATTTTGAATGTCAAAATACGATATTCGGCCCAAGTTTGAATGTCAAAATAGGATTCTGAATATCAAAATACGATATTCGGCCAGATTTCGAATATCAAAGTAGGATTTTGAATGTCAAAATACGATATTCGGCCCAAGTTCGAATGTCATAATAGGATTTTGAATATCAAAATACGATATTCGGCCCGATTTCGAATGTCAAAATAGGATTTTGAATGTCAAAATACGATATTTGGTCCGATTTCGAATGTCAAAATAGGATTTTGAATGTCAAAATACGATATTCGGCCCAAGTTCGAATGTCAAAATAGGATTTTGAATGTCAAAATACGATATCGGCCCAAGTTTGAATGTCAAAATAGGATTCTGAATGTCAAAATACCAAAATACGGCCCAAGTTCGAATGTCAAAATAGGATTCTGAATATCAAAATACGATATTCGACCCGATTTCGAATATCAAAATAGGATTTTGAATGTCAAAATACGATATTCGGCCCAAATTCGAATGTCAAAAGAGGATTTTGAATGTCAAAATACGATATTCGGCCCGATTTCGAATGTCAAAATAGGATTTTGAATATCAAAATACGATAATCGGCCCAATTTCGAATGTCAAAATAGGATTTTGAATGTCAAAATACGATATTTCGCCTCAGTTCGAATGTCAAAATAGGATTTTGAATGTCAAAATACGATATTCGGCCCGATTTCAAATGTCAAAATAGGATTTTGAATGTCAAAATAGGATTTTGAATGTCAAAATAGGATTTTGAATGTCAAAATACGATATTCGGCCCAAGTTCGAATGTCAAAACAGGATTTTGAATATCAAAATAATTCGGCCCGATTTAGAATGTCAAAATAGGATTTTGAATTCGGCCCGATTTCGAAAGTCAAAATAGGATTTTGAATGTCAAAATACGATATTCGGTCCCAGTTCGAAGGTAAAAATAGGATTTTGAATGTCAAAATACGATATTCGGCCCAATTTCGAAATGTCAAAATAGGATTTTGAATGTCAAAATACGATATTCGGCCCGATTTCAAATGTCAAAATAGGATTTTGAATGTCAAAATACGATATTCGGCCCAAGTTCAAATGTCAAAATAGGATTTTGAATATCAAAATACGATATTCGGCCCCAATTAGAATGTCAAAATAGGATTTTGAATATCAAATTACGATATTCGGCCCGATTTCGAATGTCAAAATAGGATTTTGAATATCAAAATACGATATTCGGCCCGATTTAGAATGTCAAAATAGGATTTTGAATATCAAAATACGATATTCGGCCCGATTTTGAATGTCAAAATAGGATTTTGAATGTCAAAATACGATATTCGGTCCCAGTTGGAATGTCAAAATAGGATTTTGAATGTCAAAATACGATATTCGGCCCAATTTCGAATGTCAAAGTAGGATTTTGAATGTCAAAATACGATATTCGGCCCGATTTCAAATGTCAAAATAGGATTTTGAATGTCAAATTACGATATTCGGCCCAAGTTCGAATGTCAAAATAGGATTTTGAATATCAAAATACGATATTCGGCCCGATTTAGAATGTCAAAATAGGATTTTGAATGTCAAAATACGACATTCGGTCCAATTTCGAATGTCAAAATAGGAAATTGAATGTCAAAATACGATATTTAGCCTCAGTTCGAATGTCAAAATAGGATTTTGAATATCAAAACCATATGCGGCCCAATTTTGAATGTCATAATTGGATTTTGAATGTCAAAATACGATATTCGGGCTCAGTTCGAATGTCAAAATAGGATTTTGAATGTCAAAATACGATATTCGGCCCGATTTCGAATGTCAAAATAGGATTTTGAATGTCAAAATACGATATTCGGCCCAAGTTTGAATGTCAAAATAGGATTCTGAATGTCAAAATACGATATTCGGCCCAAGTTCGAATGTCAAAATAGGATTCTGAATATCAAAATACGATATTCGACCCGATTTCGAATATCAAAATAGGATTTTGAATGTCAAAATACGATATACGGCCCAAATTCGAATGTCAAAAGAGGATTTTGAATGTCAAAATACGATATTCGGCCCGATTTCGAATGTCAAAATAGGATTTTGAATGTCAAAATACGATATTCGGCCCAATTTCGAATGTCAAAATAGGATTTTGAATGTCAAAATACGATATTTGGCCTCAGTTCGAATGTCAAAATAGGATTTTGAATGTCAAAATACGATATTCGGCCCGATTTTAAATGTCAAAATAGGATTTTGAATGTCAAAATAGGATTTTGAATGTCAAAATACGATATTCGGCCCAAGTTCGAATGTCAAAACAGGATTTTGAATATCAAAATAATTCGGCCCGATTTAGAATGTCAAAATAGGATTTTGAATATCAAAATACGATATTCGGCCCGATTTCGAAAGTCAATATAGGATTTTGAATGTCAAAATACGATATTCGGTCCCAGTTCGAAGGTAATAATAGGATTTTGAATGTCAAAATACGATATTCGGCCCAATTTCGAATGTCAAAATAGGATTTTGAATGTCAAAATACGATATTCGGCCCGATTTCAAATGTCAAAATAGGATTTTGAATGTCAAAATACGATTTTCCGCCCAAGTTCAAATGTCAAAATAGGATTTTGAATATCAAAATACGATATTCGGCCCGATTTAGAATGTCAAAATAGGATTTTGAATATCAAATTACGATATTCGGCCCGATTTCGAATGTCAAAATAGGATTTTTCTCAATTTTGATCTCAAAGTGTTCCTCTCGTTTAAACTAAGAAAACGAGAAACCGCACTTTATATTTCTGACAACAAATAATGAAGTTATATGGAGATTAAAGTGGCCAGGCCATAGCATCATGGAAGTATCCGCCATTGTAAATTTAGCGTCTTCTTGCGTAAACGAACCGTAGGCGCATCCAAGTCGCGCATTTGATAGTCGGCCTATGGAGGTTTTACCTTTGAAATGTATGGGAGTTATAATAATCCTAAATAATGACTTACATAGCCAACTCATTAGTATGTGAACACATTTTGGACACATGAATTTTGGATCCGCGCATGTATCTCATATCATTTGCAACCAGGGATCAAAGCTATGTTCAAGCAAAGTGGTCATAAAGCAGATGGGAGTCAGATTGTAAAGTCACAAAATATTGGCGACTTTATTCATGTGTTCTCGACGGATTAGTTTTTGCATGTGAAATCGCCTCAGTAGACCGAAAAAACAAGACACTTCTTGTTTTCTTCTATCTATTTTTTTTTATCATACATGTACTTGGATATTGATCACTTGTCAGCCCTTGTTGGGAGACTACCCTTTGGTTAACAAAAAATACAACATAATAACCTTGGAAAAGATTGAAGCATATTTGTAATCAATTTATATACCCTTACATATGAAAATGGGTTTTGGAAAGATAAATGATAAGTAAACCTTAGAGATATCTCACATAAGGAAAAGATATCGTCATAAAAAGTGGGATATAGCATGAATGTTACGGTAAAATTTTCTCAAATTTTTAACACTAAGTAAGTAATCTTTTATTATAGTGACTTGTGTAACATGTATAAACAAAAGTACAAAAAAGTAATTGTCTAACTATACACCCGGCCACATGGGCCTATAAGTCACTCTAAACATAAGAAACGTTTTGTAATGTAAGTTATTTTGTGACGATATTACATAATACTCATAAGAGTATTATCCCTTAAACTTGGCATGCTTTATCACAAATTTCATAATTATATTTTTCCCAGTTCTTTGCATGCTGGACAATTTTGCATGCCTTTTGTCATCGGCAAAAAAGATGCAATATTATTCAGCGTGCACTCGCCTATCGAATAGTTTGTTAATTGATCTCCTGAGAAATAATGTACATAACATAATGTAAAATTACATAAGACAGACAAACTTGCATAATTCATAACTGTTTTACAGATGGGTACTTTGGGTTACACTTCATCAGATTATTGGAGGGGGTGGGGGTCAACCACCAATTCATATCACCAATTCGCATCGATGAAACAACTTTTACCATCGACATCCGTCCCCACACTAGCCTGACATGCCTGTACCAGAATCCAAGCACAGGCAAGACAGACAGGTGAACGAACACATGCTGTCATCAGCAAATTCATAATTGTGTGGAAAATCTGGCCATAAGTTGTTTTTTTCCATAATTATGTAGATAATAGTGTATTATTAACCCATATGCGCATATCGCGTCCTTTTTTTTTGGGGGGGGGGGTATAGGCAAACAGTCTGGACCCAGATCAGATGCAGCAAAGCGCGGTGTCTGATCAGGGTCCCCACTGTTTGCTTATTGAACGTCCTATCAAAATTTGAAAAATAACGAAACATTTCAACTAACATCCCTTAAAACAGGAGTGGAATGTTCCAATTGATAACGGTGGGATAAATGGGTTAATTACGTTTATTATATCAGGATACCTTTTCTTGATACACAGTTCGGGCAATTATGTCAACCTATGTACGAATAAAGCATGGATAGAATTACTCAGGGGGTCATTTGTTATCGGAGTTTAGTGGTGTCAATGTTGTTTATTTATTGTTATAATTTTGGATAACCAACTGTTGTGGAATAACGTGAATAAATATTAAAATTACCGTAATTTCAAGGGCTATATTCTATTCCTTTATGCCGCATGCGTGATTCAGATCTTTGCCCCATAACAAATGCACATCATTAAGAGCAAGAAGCGTTGTGTGAGTATCTTATATCTTTTTACACTAGCTGACTTCCAAAAAGGCTTAGACTACATTATGTAGACAAACAGTGCAAGAACCAGATCCAGAAGTAGCCTGATCAGGGTCTTCCCTGATTGATATTCTAACAAAACATTTTTGAATTCAAGTCCTAAAAACCAACATTTTATTGGAGAACAAACAGAGAAAAGAGTTCGAAATTTTAGAACATTCATCGTATGCGATGGTCTGCAATGACGCTTGTTATAGCTCATATAAGATTGCATGAGTATAGGTCACTCGATATAGATACCAGAAGTAGGAAACGAAATTTGCTGATCAAGGGCATACCTAAGGACCGACGCGAAAATTGCTTCGATCTAGCCAGACACTTTATATCAGATGAATTAAAAATCGACAGAAAGATTTTACTTGAATAAAACTCGTCCTATCATTGTCGCTTTTAGGGACTTTTGTGATAGATGTTTAGGAAATTGTGAATGCATCAGCGCAGTTTAGAAGTAAACCCTGCGGTGTGAGCAGGGACTTTCCAACTGAAATAGTAAAAGCAAGACAGTCTCTCTGGAGCCAATTCAAGTCAACTTGAGACAATAACGAGCCCCCCCCCCCCCCCCCCCCCCCCCCAGGAAGTCTATGCTCCCTTGATCCCTGAAAATAATGCATTGAGCTCCCCATATCCCTGAAAGAAATTTCATCTCAATGAAAGCATTTTTCCTTTGCTTTCCAAATCCTTAAAATTAGTTCAGCTTCATTAGCCACGGAATACATGATATATAATTATTTTAATTAAATGCATGATAAATAGCTCCCTTTGAGGCCATCCTTAAAATTCTGTTGCTGTACCTGGTAGAGTAGGTGTGGAAGAACGCTCTAGATTTGATTGTTTTATTAGGGGCAGCTAGACCATTTTGCGTTCTGGTGGGAGAGGGGCTAATTTTTATCAATAGATGAATCTAGATTTTCTTAGACAAATTGAAAGTATTAATTTTTGTAACCACCATAGAAGGTGTTTTTATAATTGTTATATTTGCCCTATACGTTAGTTTAACTTCAGTTTCAACAAGTAAGAATATATCTGATCAACATTTTTAGCAGCAAAATGCTTAATGTATTTGATGCTTAAGTACTGTTTTTAAATGCGGTATACATCCTTTTGCACCTATTGACCTTTGACCTCATTTATTTAACCTTAATAATGATCCCTCGTTTGAGCAACAGGCAAAAATGAAAGAGGACATGTCCCACAGTAACGTAGGCACTGTTGCCTTTTATGCCACAAAGGTGCCCACAACGTGTTTTATAGCACTCTTCACTTTTCACAAATTGCACATAATAAAAGTCTTGGTAAATTAATCTAACATACTTTGATAACAAAAATGTGCACTGATAAATCTGTACTTGGTGCGCTGTATTTATTGACGTCGGCTGCGCATCTGGTGTTGATTAACACAGCGCATCAAATGCATCTTTCACACACAGAAAACGAATCTAATTGCTCTCTTTTGTGTGACCTTCTGTGACATCACATATACAACTTGATCAATAAAAATCAGTCAATATTATCGTTTATTAAAAGAAAGGAAGTAGGCAAAGATCAGGAATCGATACAATCAAGTACCACACCTGACCCAGGATACCAATGTGAAAGTGACAAACTCACAGTTAGACATCACAGACGAGAGCCAAGAGGTCAGCCCTTTCCCAGCAGGTGACTACAAAGCACATATAAACAGGCGCGCACAAAGACATAGCAAACACAAGACAGAAAACAAAACATAAAAGATCCACAAAAGAAGTACCGCCTTGGAACGGTCAATAAAATATTTATATAAAAGTCTTGTCAAAATGTATATGATGCGCTTACCTTTTTGTTGGACAACATTTTTATTCGATTTGGCACCAAGCTTTATAGAGAAGTAGTTGAAATTCCTATGGGCAGTGATTGTGCTCCCCTAGTTGCCGATTTATTCCTGTTTTGTTATGAGAGGGGCTTTATGATGTCTCTTTCTGATGATAAGCAGGCTGATGTTTTTGATGCGTATAACACTACATCCAGATATTTGGGCGATATTTTAAACATTAATAATGTTTATTTTGACAATATGGTAAATCAAATATACCCTTCAGAGCTCAACCCTAATAAAGCTGATATCGAAGCCGCATTTTTAGACTTGTCAATTTCCGATGATATTGTTTCTACCAAAATTTATGATAAACATGACGACTTTGATTTTGCAATTGTCAATTTCTATTTTTTAGATGGTGATGTTCCTTGTTCTACATCCTATGGAGTCAATATCTCTCAACTCATTCGTTTTACTAGAGCATCTAGCTACGTTTTTAAATGCGTATGTTACTGACTTCAACACTCGCAATAAATTGTTAACTCAGAAACTTCTTAAACAAGGCTATCGGTACTATAAACTTCGCAAAACCGTTTCTAAATTTTATAGACGCTACTATGATTTGATATCTAAATTTCAAGTTGGACTTAAATCTCTCTTGCGCCAAGGACTTTCGGAACCCGAGTTTTATGGTGATTTGGTGTATAAATTGAAGAAGATTGTTGGCTCTTATAATTGTTCAACGCAGTTCATAAAAATAATTTCCCATTATAAAAAGTATTGCAACAGACGGCATGCTTGGTGGTCAACCCAAATACGGTTGGCAACTTTGCTTTCCTTTTTAGTTGCATGCCAGTGGATCGGACTGCAGACTTATCTATTGATGAAATTGTATGGGGCCTTATGCTTTGGCTGTTTGTCGGGCCCACAGGGGTACCTGTTGGATTTCTTTTGCTCCGGTATTCAGTTTTATTTACTGTTGAGTCCTTATCTTTGCTTTGTCTCCTTGTTTTATTTTGATTTATGTGTTCTTTGAGATGATGCATTGATACTTTAGGGGTCTTTCATGCAAACCAAATATCTATGTGTCTTGATCCACATCTGAATTAAGGGTGAGATTGGCGCGCCATGAAACCGGTTTTAGCCCTCCAGTAAAATATTTTACTGACCGTTCCAGGGCGGTACTTCTTTTGTGGATCTTTTATTATTTTTTTTCTGTCTTGTGGTTGCTATGCCTTTTTTCGCGTCTGTTTATATGTGTCTTGTGGTCACCTGCTAGGAAAGGGCTGACCTCTTGGCTCTCATTTGTGGTGATAAACTGTGAGTTTGTCACTTTCCCATTGGTATCCTGGGTCAGGTGTGGTTCTTGATTGTATTGATTCCTGATCTTTGCACCCTTACTTACTATTAATTTCCAATTCAAAGAAAAGAAAAAAATAGGTCATTTCAATGTTCAAACATATTCTGTTTATAGTGCAGTATTTTATGTGAAAGCATAATTGCTCAGTCACAATGCATATTCTGTCTCTGATCTCTAGTTACCTCGAAAATATTCTTGTTCCTCTTCTAGTATTTTGGATTCTTGTTTTGCATCGAAGTTATGTTCTTTGAAACCGAATATAGCAGAACACTCTTGGGTACTTTAAGCCAGAGGTGATCTTTATTTGATAGTATATACTTGCCATGGAGATTTGGGGTAAAATAATAAGTCTTTTAGAGCATTTGAAATTTTATCATCAGTTGAGTTGTGCATGGAAAAGGTTTTGCAATATCAGATTGTAATTTTAATTTGTATTCCCTTATATCTTACATACTAGCAACCTTTAAAACGCCTAGGGATAAGCAGAAAAAAAAGACATTTTTTTGTTATTGCTTCTTTTCCAAAACCGAAAAGGCTTGATTACACGTAAAGTCACGCTTTCTTAACTCCCACCCCCATCCTCCCTTCAACGCTATGAACGGTCCAGATAGACATTTTTGTTGCGTAAAATAGAGGATCTTACATGAGTGGTCATGTTTATTGAATTTATTAAACGAGTTGGGAAAAGTTATACAATGCGGGGCTTGCGAACATTTTATCACGTTTTCGCAACGAGTTTAATACATTCAATACAGGAGCACGAATATTAGATTCTATTTATCACAGAACTTTAAAATATACTTACAAATCGCATTTCTGACGTGAAAAAAGGCAATATATTGCCATCTTTTACACAACGTTATAATGGACGCCAATACGTAATGTTACTAAATCTTGTGGTTTATCGAGTTTATTGCATGACGTTTTATCATGTGATAAGTTTTTAGTATTTTTTTATTCATCAGGTTTAACATTTGTTGTAGGTACTAAAAAAAACGTCTCAATGAGACGTTTCTTTTGAGCACCCATAACATATGTTTTGGTGGAGAAGTAAGAAAGAGAGCAAAGACCAGGAATCGATACAATCAAGCACCACACCAGACCCAAGATACCAATGGGAAAGACACCGGGCCGCGTAGCGCAGTCGGTAACGTGTCTGGCTACAGATGCGTGTCTGACTGCAGATCCAGGGGTCGCGAGTTCGATCCCGGCCCGGTACCATACTTTCGTGGAGATTGATCATGAAATAATTTCTACGGTCATTCTCCTCCTTCCGCTGATTTATTCAAGAAGGGTTGTTGTCAGTTACAAGCGAAAGTATGTGCACAAATTACTGGTTAACCGCTTGCTCAAGCCTGCCCAGGAAAAAGTGTGGTTAAGTGAACTGACCGTCCCGCAATGACCATAGCTGATGACATGGGACGTAAAGCAACAAAAACAAACAAGAACCAATGGGAAAGTGACAACGTCACAATAAGACATCACAAACGAGAGCCAAGAGGTCAGCCCTTTCCCAGCAGATGACCACAAGGCATCAACAAACAAACGTGCATAAAAGCATAACAAAACAAGACAGAAATAACCTGAAGATGCGCCGCCTTGGGGCGGTCAGTAAAATATTTTACTGGAGGGCTTAAACCGGTTTAACGGTGCACCAACCTTACTCTTAGTTCAGATGTGGATCAAGACACATAGATGTTTAGTTTGCATGAAATATCCCTAACTTATCAATGCATCATCTCCTAGAACATATAAATCAAGATATAAAAAGGAGATTAAGCAAAGATAAGGACTCAACAGTAAATAAAACTGAATACCGCAGCAAAGAAATCCAACAGGTAAACCCCGGTGGGCCTGACAACAGCCAAAGCATCAGGCCCCTACCATCTCATCAAGAGATAAGTCTTTAAGTCGGAACCGTCATGGAGTCATAAAGTTAATTCTCAATTACGCAGTCTTATCTACGTGCCTGACTGTTATTTTAAATTCATTGTTCTATCCTGCTGACTTAAGCAATCACTTACAACGATTTTCAGACAATTTATTTTGCAAGGAATGAATTTGTAACCTGAGAAAGCATTTTCTTAACTTCTTAATGAAACGTAATCCCGATTTAATAATACGGTTCTTTTTAGGGCATTATATAATTATTGTCTGCAAAGTGATATAATAACCTACATATGAGCATGCGCTAGATGAGCATACTATGTTAACTATTTGCATACTAGTGTCGTCTGTCGATAACAATTGCAAACAGATTGGACCCAGATCAGGCACGACAAACGTCAGGCCTGATCTGAATCCAAATTGTTTGATACTCTGATTCCTTAAAGAAATTTTCGAAAAAAAAATGATTTTTAAAAAACATCAGCAAACGACAAAAAAGCTTGCAAAATTTCCCATCTTGTCCATTTTATGCAATAGATACAAGAGATATACAGAATACTTGACTTTACGCTTACTGTAAAGGCGGCAACTTTAACATTCATATCTGGGTGTGGTTCGGCTATTTCATTTGCTGAGGAAGGGAAATCAGGTTTTTTTATAATTTGGTAAAGTAAGTAATGGTGCAAAGATCAGGAATCGATACAATCAAGTACCACACCTGACCCAGGATACCAATGGAAAAGTGACAAACTCACAGAAGACACCACAAACGAGAGCCAAGAGGTCAGCCCTTTCCCAGCAGGTGACCACAAAGCACATATAAACAGACGCGCACAAAACATAGCAAACACAAGACAGAACAAAAACATAAAAGATCCACAAAAGAAGTACCGCCTTGGAACGGTCAGTAAAATATTTTACTGGAGGGCTTAAACCGGTTTAACGGCGCCAACCTCACCCTTAATTCAGATTATTAAGACTTATTAAGTTTTTTTAGCCGCGCAAACGTGCGTGCATTTCATGAAAACCTAACCGTTTACACACTGAACTCACATTTCTTAACCCTTAAAGCGCATAATCACAAAATGTGTGTTTTTGTCGTCCCCTAAACTATTTGAAGCCTCATAGATAAACAGTGTGAACCCAGATCAGGCTGCTCTAGGAGCAGTCTGATCTGGGTCCACAATGTTGGCCGCCCTGCTTATGTTAAATAGACATTTTCAGATGTAGTTATTTTGCTGGTGTTTAAAGGACTAAATAATGACTGAGGTCGCGGCACAAGATGATACATTTACTTTTGAATAAAACCACGCCTCCTTTTCAGCTTTTATCTATGCCTAAGGTTGACTAGTCCTAATTACGCATTCATGAGGCGCCGCCTTTACAGTAAGGGAAAAGTCAAGTAATACTTATTTGGCGATAATATATCTGGATATGTCAAAGTAAGAAAGGCGACAAAGATAAGGAATCGAAAACATATACTGACCATACTGTTGGAATCTTCTTGTTTATCAGTAGAAGCATAGTGTTGCTAAATTATACCTGTGAACATGGTAAAAATGTTTTTGTTTATCTCTAGTGATCGTGTTGGATCACCATAATAAAATATCCAAAGTTGGCGTTCCATACAGTCTTGTTTCATTTTAGAAAGGAATTCAATTTTTGGAATGTTCATGGAATCATGAATACTTCGGTTCTCTTGGAAAGTTAACGTGAAGCCCTCCTGGAATCTGGAATACTTCTAAAGCCCGAAGGTCGTATGGTCTACATTGAACCGAAGTTCTAAGTGGCCACTTTTTAATTTCATTTTTTTCTTACTAAGCGCCAATGATATTGAAATGATTTTTTGCTTAAATATGTACATTCCAATGGGCTTAAGTTAAGCGGTGCTTTAGAAGAGTTTTCTATCACAACACAGTTTTTGGGTTCATAAATGCAAAAATCTACTTTTTGAAGAAAATTAGCGCTTTGGGTGCAGTTTTTTTTTAATTGAATTGAAGTCCAGGTGATTACAAACCCGTCTAGCCGACTTGAAAAACACCAAACACTTGATTTTTTGCTTATGACAGATTTTTTATGATTTTTTTTTAAAAATCTCAATTTCTGCAATATCCCCAATATTTTCGAAAATAGTCCACTGCTCATACTAAAAGCATCGTCATAATTACATGTATTTTATTTAATATGAACATGTTAGACCAAACACAATACAGATTGATCAGCCCAATTTCTAACGATATTTTTTCAAGACTGGTGTCCACTTCCGGTTTTAAGGTGAAACTTTAAAGGTCATTTAAATCACAGTTGACCATCGTACAGTTTTTGAAATAGGAAGCTGCTACTACTGAATGCTCAAAAATCGTTACCTGCACACATCGATGTGTAAAAAAAAAACTTAAAATGATATTAAACGGTCATTAATGTGTTCGCTTTTTAATTGGAGATAACTGCATTTGAAAGGTAAGAAATACTTCTTTCAGTTTTTGCTTCGATTTGGAAACATCAACCATTTGTTTCTATACAATAATATGAGTCAGCTGTTAAATCAGTGATTTGTTTCACTTTCAATTGCAATGCACCACGACATGTAGCTTTTCCTCTTTCTTGATGACATTTTTCATATTTTCTAACTTTGCAAGACGAAAGAGTGACTATTCATCATCACTTTCCATTTCCTACCAGATGACTCAGTGGCCATACAGCTCACATGCATCCGTTTTTTCAGGCCCTATCATTTGATGACTATGCGATTAGCTGCGACTGTACGCAATCATTAACTGCAAATCACGAAAAAAAAATCTATACGATTAGCTGCAATCGTACATCCATTTTTAAGAGGCAAACAATACCCTGAAAATGCACATAATGTGTTAAAATACTTAATTTCTCTTTAAAGTGAATATATATGTTCATCTTGATCAAAAGAAAATCCTCAGTATTTACTAATCCATTTGTTACAGTTCTGTTTTTTTCAACAGCTAAGGTGATTAAAGCCTGTTTATTGCCTTTAAAACCAATAAACCTTCCACCTATGTTGCTGTCCGCGCAAAGAAAGCTGGGGTATTTAGCTACAAATTATGTTACTGTAAATACACTGATCAGACTATTCAGATTCTAATTCCCATTTTGATTGAACCTTTGCTGGGCATCTTGATTGCACAAAGTAAGAAAGATCAGGCCTCGAGGTTATAAAACTTGAGTTCATTCTCAGACACAAAATAAAGCGCAATGATTGGATGCTTGCGGACACATGTTTTGAGTCTCAGACTGTGCTTAAGTTTTATAACCTCGAGGCCAGGATCCAAACTGGTTGACCCTTTGATCACATTGATATGCTGATATCTGCACTGTTCATAAAAATACATATTAAATTTCTATGTTCTAAATAGTGTTGTTTACTTAAGAAACTCTTTCAGTTTTCTTTTTCAGCAAGACATGAGGGACCATGCAGGTGAACCATGAGGCGGATATAGCTTGATTTGATACATTGTGTACAAAAGCTTGAATAATTTGTAGCCTAATGATTCATACTAGGGCGAAACCATATTCAACTCATATATAGACTGGCATGACAGGTCGAAATACAATACTCTATAAACGAACCTATACCAGCTTAAGCTTCTATTCAACGGCTATTTTTGACAATTATTAGTTGTTTGATTAGGTATATGTTAGTGCTCAGAACACGGATTGTAGGAACTATAATAAATATGAATTATATGACGAAGATTGTCTTATGTAGTAAACTAGCAATATAGTGTACACATGAAAAAGTTAGGGATCTCTTGAGGCTAGGGTCTGGTAGCGATCTCCTGCCTTAGACACTAGTGGTTCGGTAGCAGACCTCTAACCACTTCCTTTTAAAATGACAACACAATGGCGGATCCAGAGTGGGGTCCGGGGATTCGTTTGAACCTCCTCCCCATCCCCTGTTTTTGAGATCAAATGATTACATTTTCATGGTTTCAGTGTGACCAGATTATTTCATTTTCATGTCTCGTTGAGACCAAATTATTTCACTTACATTAGGTATTTTAAAAAATGAGAAAAAATCAGCAAAGCGAAGCTCACACCTTTATAGATATGAATCCCCTTTCCAGAAATCCTGGATCCGCCACTGCAACATATCTATTTTACCTTTTTGTATATGGACATGATGTGGTTATGTTATCAAAATTAGATATATAAAGGCCTAAGCTACATTGTATGTCAAAATCTGCATGATAGATTCATTCCATGATAATCATAGCTACTCGTACAGGGAGTAAACCTCGGCTTGCAGCTAAGTGTAAAGTCAGCAATATGATGGGCCCAAAACAAAGTATTATATATTGTGATGGAATTAAAGCAAAACTAGCAAATAAGTACTGAAATATGTTGGTAAATACTTGCATTGTGGTTGGGATATTTTAGAAAATGTGCAAAATGATAGAAAGAAAGACTAAATATCAAAAAGTAATGCTAACCGTAGGCGAGAATGAAAAAATCACTGATGCATCATTAAAATCGCTGTCTACCTTATGGTTCAAAATTGAAACGAAACTAAAAAGACACAACTCTTACCTTCCTATTTATGTGTTTTTCGAAAGGTGTTAGTTATGTATTGTATTGATTTTTTGTTATTCTTAAATGTTGTGTAAAGCAGCTAATCATTTTTGGGCGTACAGTAGTAGCAGCTTCCGATTTCAAAAACTATACGATGGTCCACTGTGTAAATGGCATATGTAAAGATTTTCTTGATTTTTTTATAGTAGAACAGTGATGTCTATTCATAATAAATAATCGCTGAAAATTTCAATGCCATGCCGCAAATCATAAAGCATACAGAGTAATGCAAAGTTTGTATGCGAATGGCATGGTTAAAGCTTACATTCTGACAAAGCTGTGATATTGGCTCTCTTCATGTTAACGTAGAAAAGAAATGGAGAGTTCAATTGTCAAAGCTTTTGATTATTTTTCATCTGATATCACAGCTGTTATTAACAGTTCAAAACAAAATAAAATATAAATGGATAACGTTTCTGAGCAATATTTTATACAACACTAAAAGTGTGACTTTTTAAATGAGGGTACCTTTTCTCGGACTTTGCCTGTGCAAGATCTACCTGTCATTTTGAAATAAGAGCATTTTCTAAGTCTCAACAAAGCTTTGATTTTTTCATAGCATTTAAATTTTGTAATAGCGATTTTTATTTTCTGAACAGGCTCAAATAATGTAAGGTGGCCATTTATAACATCGTTTCAGTGTATAAATGGAATAGTTGGGCCTGCATGATGCTCTAGGCCTTGTGGTTTCAGACAAGAAGATTTTTCAGGGTTTCCTAATATAATCCTATGTAAAGATGCGACACCCAAGCCAGGGCTATTTTAACTCCATTTCCATAATGTGAAGAGGCTTGATAAAGGTATATAGGGAATACTACATACTAAATATCAGGGTCAATGTAACCCTTTGTAAAATACTTGACCCCTGGGGCGGACCCAAGTTTTGGGCTTCAGTGGTATAATTTGGACAAACCTGGCGGAGATTCACTAGATGATTCAAAACACAAGGCCTTTAGACATGATAATTGCTATGTAGCCTCATCTAGTAAACCTCTACCAAGTTTGCACAAACTATACCTCTGGGGCCAAGAATGGGCCAACCCTGGGGTCACATGTTTTACATAGACTTATATAGGAAACTGAAAAATCTTCTTGTCTGAAATCACAAGGTCTAGAGCCTGTATACTTGGTATGTAGCATCATCTAGTGAACCTTTACCAAGTGTGTTCAAATTATATCCCTTGTGACAAGTATGTGCTGTCATACTAAATAAGGTCAGTGGATAGGTTCAGATTCATTTAAATGGTAAAGTAATAGCTACCAAGCTGAAATTTTGTTTGGAATATCATATAGGCCGCCACATGTGATTTCCAACAATGTGGCATTTTGACAAATGTAGACTCAGACGAGCCTGTGCAGCCCCCTTTTAAACTTAGATACCCCAAATGATGTTCGGTCAGTAGCTTAACAGTCATATAATATTCAAGCAACTAGCAAAGGCTCTGATCAGACTGCGCGTATGCACAATTCTTTCCTTTAAGAGCAGTTCCTTATGGTATGGAAAGTCGCTTTTACAAAATAAGGTGACCTCCCTTGAATGTTACTAATTTCATAACGCACGCATTGATGATTCAAACCACTGCTGCTTCTTTAAATGACTTTAGTAATCGTTGGTGCAAATGGGAAAATGTTGAACCCGATGCCTTGAAGGAATGGAAGATTAACATTTTTAGAATTATTGATACTCGTATTTCATTTTACTCTCCTAATACACATCTTTTACCCCTAAACCTAAATCTTTTCGTCATCTTAAACGAGGTATCCAGGATTTTCATATGAACTATGTTTTGGTTCCAGCAGATAAAGCTGCTGACAATGTTGTAGTTGTTTGACGATTGTATTATATTAATACTCTTAGGCGTGAGCTTGTTGACACTAATGCCTATGAACTGCAGTCTTCTTTGAGTGAGAGGGTGATTGTCGATGGGCATGGTTGTCATACAGCCCTACATTTCGGTGTCATAGCTAAAGAAAATGCAGACAAAGTTCCTACGTTGTAATGGTTACCTAAACTCCATAAAAAAACCCTATAAAAACCCTATAAAGCAAGATTTATTGCTTATTCTGGTTCTTGTACGACAACTAAACTTTCTAAATTGTTAACCTCATGTCTTACAGCTGTTAAAACCATGTTATCAAGTTTTGTGAAAAGGTATGAGAAATCCAGTAAAACCCTATTTTGGTCAATTAAAAATTCAGGTGAAATTTTAGATAAACTTAAAGCTAGAGATTTCAATGCGACCAGTTTGTCTACTTTTGATTTTTCTACTCTTTACACTACTTTACCTCATAATTTAATTAAAGATAAACTTATTGAAAGAGCATTCCAGAGAGAAGGCTCTCCTAGCCTTGCATGTAATGACAGAAATGCATTTTTAAATGCATGGTCATGTCAAAATGTATGTGATGCGCTGACCTTTTTGTTGGACAGCATTTTTATTCAATTTGGCACCAAGCTGTATAGACAAGTAGTTAGTATTCCTATGGACACTTATTGTGCTCCCCTGGTTGCAGAATTATTCCTGTTTTGGTATGAGAGGGACTTTATGATGTCTCTTTCTTATGATAATCAGGCTGATGTTATTGACGCGTTTTACACCTCATCCAGATATTTGGACGATATTTTAAACATTAATAATGTTTATTTTGACAATATGGTAAGTCAAATATACCCTTCAGAGCTCCAACTTAATAAAGCTAAGACCTCTGATACCGAAGCCGCATTTTAGACTTGCATTTGTCTATTTCTAATGATATTGTTTCTACCAAAATTATTGATAAATGTGACGACTTTGATTTTGAAATTGTCAATTTTCCATTTTAGATGGTGATGTTCCTCGCTCTACATCCTATAGAGTCTCAACTCATTCGTTTTGCTAGAGCATCTTGCTATGTTACTTTTTCAACACTCGCAATAATTTGTTAACTCGGAAACTTCTTAAACAAGGCTATCGGTATCATAAACTTCGCAAAACCTGTTCTAAATTTTATAGACGATACTATGATTTGATTTCTAGTTGGACTTAAATCTCTTTCCGAACCTGATTTCTATGGTGACTTGGTGTATGAATTGAAGAAGATTGTTGGCTCTAATAATTTTGCAGCGCAGTTCATTAAAATAATTTCCCATTATGAAAAAATTGGCTATAACATTGATGTATTGCAACAGACTGCATGCTTGGTGGTCAACCCAATCACTGTTGGCAACTTTGCTCTCCTCTTTAATTGCTCGCCGGTGGGTCGGACTTCAGACTCTATGATGGTTCCGACTTAAAGACTTATCAATTGATGAGATTGTAGGGGCCTGATGCTTTGGCTGTTTGTCGGGCCCACCGGGGTTTACCTGTTGGATTTCTTTTGCTCCGGTATTCAATTTTATTTACTGTTGAGTTCTTATCTTTGCTTTATCTCCTAGTTATATCTTGATTTAGGAGATGATGCATTGATAAGTTAGGGGTCTTTCATGCAAACCAAATATCTGAGTGTTTTGATCCACATCTGAATTAAGGGTGATGTTGGCGCCGTTTAACCGGTTTAAACCCTCCAGTAAAGTATTTTACTGACCGTTCCCAGGCGGTACTCCAGTTGTGGATCTTTTATGTGTTTTTTCTGTCTTCTGTTTGCAATGTATTTGTGCGCGTCAGTTTATATGTGCTCTGTGGTCACCTGCTGGGAAAGGTCTGACCTCTTGGCTCGCGTTTGTGGTGTCTAACTGTGAATTTGTCACTTTTCCATTGGTATCCTGGGTCAGATGTGGTACTTGATTCTATCGATTCCTGATCTTTGCACCCTTACTTTTATGTGTATGCCCATTTATTGTCACGAACATTATTGCAAAAATCACAGTTTAAAAAACTTTTTCACAATTGACTTAGCAGATTTCACGCCTTAACAGGACGTCTCCTTTAAGGCATGTGTATGATGAACCTTTATACCTGGCTTCGAGAATATAAAACTTTTTTCGTGCTCATTTCAGCTGAGCATGAACTTTTAACTGATAATTAAAGCTAAAATGCTAAAAAATTATGAATTTTCTTGATGTCAAACTCTTTTTTGGTGTATAAATTTTGTGTTCAGCTGAGATGAGCATGAAAATAGTTTATTACCTCTGAGCCAGTTACAAATGAATTCTGGTAGGTATTCTCCTGATCAATACAATCGGAAAAGTTTCATCAAGATCAGTGACAGGTCAGCTAACACCAAATTTGGTATAAAGTGACTTTTACTTTATACAGTTTAATAACACATATGTTTGTCGTTCAGTTAGAAGCGATAAACTCATATCATAAACCTCAATGAAACTGTTGGTTTTGTCTTGATTCGGTTTGTTTTAGCATCAATTTAACTATATATGGCCTTAAGAAGAAATATCGAGGGAGAACTCTTAAGATCTGAGAGGGCGAGTGTTAGTTATAAAAGTGGAGAACAAAGTCTTCAGGTGCGAGAAAGCCAATAAGAGGAGAGGTGATAAGATCTGGTCGGAATAACCATAGGGACGGACAGACGAATACGTATTGGATGTTGAAAGGATTTTGATTTTACAGGGCAGAGATTTGAATGAAGAAAGGTAAGTGATCTGTTGTCGGGTAACTTCGGACATCAAGTAAATTCGGACATACGTTTGCAAACAGTGGAAATCCAAATGAGACGGCTCCTTATGAGCCGTCTCATCTTGCTTAGTTAATTTATTTTTTATTCCAGTAATTAAAGAATGAAGTAAAAGGGGTCACTGTCCTAATTTACCTGATGTCCGAAGTTACCTGACTTTACCCTATATTAGCTGCGACAAATGATTTCCAATGTGGCATTTTGACAAGTGTGGACTCAGACGAGCCTTTGCAGCCTCCCTTTAAACTTAGAAATTCCAAATGATGTTCAGTCAGTAGCTTATTCAAGCGACTAGCAAAGGCTCTGAGGCTGATCTTAGGCTTTGCTGGTCGCACATACCGCATTGTTGGAAATCTCATATCGCGGCTCATTATGTAATTTACTGTTATGAATGCATATCTTTATTTCCATAAAATGAAGCGACACCATGTCAAATCACTTACAACTGATAATCTGAGCATTTTATTTCGGCCACTATCGGTCACTAAATGAATGCATGTTCTCATTTCACAAAATGAATGCAAATAAGGACACGACATCGCATCATGCCAGCCACACGATGGTCAACGAGAATATAATTTCGGCCACTATGTGCCACTAAATCAATGCATATCTTTATTTCCATAAAATGAAGGGACACCATGTCAAGTTACTTGAAACTGATACTCTGAGCATCTTATTTCGGCTACTAAATGAATGCATATAAGGACATGGCATCGTATCAAGCCACATGAAACTAATGGTCAAGGAGAGTAAAATTTAGGCCACTAAATTCATGCATGTTCTTATTTCACAAAACGAATGCATATATGGACATGGCATCGCATCAAGCCGCATGAAACTGATGGTCAATGAGAACATACTTGCGGTCACTATAAAATAAAACAACATATGTCAAGTCTTTCAAACTTCTACTCAATGATCAACTAATTTCGGCTACTATCCTCTAACCAGTGAAATGCCATTCAAATTAAGTTTCCCTGGAAGGCCGACATAGTAAAGCTTTGGGTATATGCACTCTTAAAAATTTTGTGACCTTTTTATTGAGTTGCCAAGTGAGCAGAGACATGAGATTTCCAACAATGTACTATGTGCGACCAGCAAAGGCTCAGATCAGCCTGCTCATACGCGCAGTTTGATCAGAGCATTTGTAAGTCGCTTGAATATTCTATGACTGTCAGGCTACTGATCGAACAGCAGCTTAAAAGGGGGCTGTCCACAGGTTCTTCTGAGTCTACACTTGTCAAAATGCCACATTGTTGGAAATCTCATTCCGCGACACAAATATTAGTTTTCGTTTTGTCAGATCCGTTTCACGACGCTTGATAAGAGGGAAACTGCTCATTGCCTATTATGTGTATAACGGCCACTCTCAAAAAAGACCAAAAATTGATTTTCAAGATCAATAATTGCTAAATGCAGGTCAAAAATATTGCTGAATGAAAGGGGAGCATTCTGCAATACTTTCGACCTTCATTAAGCTACCAATTGTTATTAGGATCTTTGTTTTGTTTATATTTGAGTGGCCATTGTACACAGGTTTTACTGTATGTGATATTTTCTATAATATGCCGTTCGATCGTATGTGTTTATTTTTCTTTTTTGAAATGCGGATGAAGGACTGGTCTATTCATGAAAGCATATTAAAATGAAAGTATGCCACCACACCAAATGACATAAAAGAAGAATCGGAAGTCAAATGGTTAAAAAAAATGTTCTGGGTTACGCTTTCAAATATTGACATAATTAGAACAATAATGCAGGGATGTAAAATTATGTTTTGCTCACTGCTACTCACCCTCATAGCATTATCTCCCCCCTCCCCTTGAAGATTGATCATTCTTGTGTGCCATAACATAATGCACATTATTAAATATTCTTTTAACCTAATGTTTTCACGTACTTGGCACATTGAATGAATAAAGTAGGACCAGCGGGATTAACAGTATCTTGTGAGTGGGAGGGCCTTAGTGGCATGCTGAAGCCTAATGCACTTGCGTTTGTAGCGTGACATCTGATTGGATAACGTCAAAAATTTGCGACAGTTTGTCCTGACATATACTGTCGGAAATAGTTTGACGCCATTAATTACGTCACATTTTGTTGGATGACGTTCGGTTTTATGCGGATGACAACGCTTAAATTTGAGGCAAAACTGCAGAAGTGCATTAGAATTGGGATAACCATGTTCAAAATTTTCATTCGGGAATGTATATCGTCGGATATAATTTCGGAAATCAACTAAATTTCGGACCGTATATCCGACGATATACCTCCCCAAATGATAATTTTGAATATAGTTATCCCCTAATTAACATAATCTACAAAGTTGATTTTAGAACAAACTCGTTTTGATTTGATGGAAAGTAAAACGCTTCGCAAATGTATTAACCCTTATCCCGCCAGTATTTTGCCCTGAATATGTTGTCTGCATTTTTACATCTGTTGTATACATTGGCGTAGCTCCCATTACGCTGTTACGCACGTGTGTAACAAAAATATTAATATTCAAGGGAGGTCACCTAATGTAGCAAAGTGATCTCCATGACATAAGGAACTGCCCTTAAGCTCCCTCTTGGAGCAAATGTATTCCTTTAAGAGAGGTTCCCATTATGAAAAGGGACGCAATTGAAGATAATCACTGCTTGATCCAGTAGTATCCCTTTAATGTGCGTCACTTTTTTGACGTTCTGGCTACAATATTGGTACATATCCAAGTGCATTTAAGACTAGATTGTTTCGTGGAAGGAACCACTGCGAACTCTGATCAGAGTGCAGTCTGGCCAGCGTCCGTATTGTTTGTAACATAGACTACCTTAAAATAAGCAGCCAAGGAAGCAGACGACAAAGTCGTGACTGGCGGGAAAAGGGTAAGGCAACTGAAACAAATGTGAGAGGTTGCAGATGGCATCATATTTGATTTATTGTTTGGTGCTTAACGACGCATCAACCCTAGTAGGTCACTAGCGTCAGACGGTATTTTGAACATGATTAGGGTGGGAAAATTAAATGTGTAATTGCGATCGTTCAAGTCAAGATCGCATTTAGTTGGTCGAGATTGGAACAAAGTTTTGCATCACTACTGTACTTGAATGTTACTTCATGGGTCAAATGCGTCCAAATTAGTATGCGTCATGACCCCTTGTATGAAATGGCTCAACAACATATACGAATAAGTAAAGTTTTCAGATACTAAATAACTTGACATCTTAGAATCAGAGCTGTCAGCTTGAGCTATCTCACCAGGTTTAACATGTTCCCATGTTTAACATCTTTTTAAACTCATTCCTGCCCGTAACAACTTTTGTCATCTGCTCCTCCATCTGCTTGTGTTCTTAGGTAGCATATATAGATAGTATATGGCATCTCCCTGTGTGATTCCATAAGTTCTAGACTAAAGTGCACTTAAATATATGCAGCAGATGTTATAAGCAGACATCTTTTAGGACAAAATATTGGCATGTTTATTAACTGCCTGCCAGCGTCAAATGGGGTTATCTGCTGCTGACCTTTTCAAACAGTTTGGACCCAGATCAGGGTCGACAGAACAACGGGCCTGATCTGGATCCAAAATGTTTGACACTTGTAGTGTTCCTAAAAGATTTTTTGAAAAGTTCACTTTAAAAAAGACAAAAGATGACCAAAAAACTATCTTCATGCAAAAAGTTAATTTGCCCCAGTTTTAACTGGAAAGCCATTAACCTCAGTAACCCACAAGACAAAAAACAAGCATTTAACTGCGGTATTCTAGGTCCTGACCCTGCATTAACTCTTTGCATGCAGGATGATTTTGCTGTCGTCTACTAAATGTCATGCCAGATGTTATGGGTCTATTTATACGAATTAATGAACTTTTCAGATGCTGAATAATTTGACTTATACTGAATTATTTGATTTATTCCTGTTTTGTTATGAAAGGGACTTTATGATGTCTCTTTCTGGTCATAAGCAGGCTGATGTTATTGATGCGTTTAACACTACTTCCAGATATTTGGACGATATTTTAAATATTAATAATGTTTATTTTGAAAATATGGTTAGTCAAATATACCCTTCAGAGCTCCAACTTAATAAAGCCAATGCCTCTGATACCGAAGCCACTTTTTTAGACTTGCATTTGTCAATTTCTAATGATATTGTTTCTACCAAAATTTATGATAAACGTGACGACTTTGATTTTGAAATTGTCAATTTCCCATTTTTAGATGGTGATGTTCCTCGTTCTACATCCTATGGAGTCTATATTTCTCAACTCATTCGTTTTGCTAGAGCATCTAGCTATGTTACTGACTTCAACACTCGCAATAAATTGTTAACTCAGAAACTTCTTAAACAGGCCTATCCGTATCATAAACTTCGCAAAACATTTTCAAAATTTTATAGACGATACTATGATTTGATTTCTAAATTCCAAGTTGGACTTAAATCTCTCTTGCGCCAAGGACTTTCGGAACCTGATTTCTATGGTGACTTGGTGTATAAGTTGAAGAGGATTGTTGGCTCTAATAATTTTTCAACGCAGTTCATTAAAATAATTTCCCATTATAAAAAGATTGGCTATAACATTAATGTATTGCAGCAGACTGCATGCTTGGTAGTCAACCCAATCACGGTTGGCAACTTTGCTTTCCTCTTTAATTGCACGCCGGTGGGTCGGACTTCAGACTCTATGATGGTTCCGACTTAAAGACTTATCTATTGATGAGATGGTAGGGGCCTGATGCTTTGGCTTTTTGTCGGGCCCACCGGGGTTTACCTGTTGGATTTCTTTTGCTCCGGTATTCAGTTTAATTTACTGTTGAGTCCTTATCCTTGCTTTATCTCCTTGTTATATCTTGATTTTTATGTTTTAGGAGATGATGCATTGATAAGTTAGGGGTCTTTCATGCAAACTAAATATGTATGTGTCTTGATCCACATCTGAATTAAGGGTGAGGTTGGCGCCGTTAAACCGGTTTAAGCCCTCCAGTAAAATATTTTACTGACCGTTCCAAGGCGGTACTTCTTTTGTGGATCTTTTATGTTTTTGTTCTGTCTTGTGTTTGCTATGTTTTGTGCGCGTCTGTTTATATGTGCTTTGTGGTCACCTGCTGGGAAAGGGCTGACCTCTTGGCTCTCGTTTGTGGTGTCTTCTGTGAGTTTGTCACTTTCCCATTGGTATCCTGGGTCAGGTGTGGTACTTGATTGTATCGATTCCTGATCTTTGCAACCTTACTTACTTTTCTTATAATCAGATTTCATTCTTATAAATTTGCACAATGGGTGTCTGAATGGTAGCTTCTGATCAGACTATCAACAGTCATTAACTGCGGTCTACTTGGCCCTGGCCCTGCTTTAACTCTTTACAAGCTGGGTAATTTTTTATCCTCTGCTTAGTACTAGTTAATCCCAGGAATACGGTTAAACCTGTTCCAACATGACCGAAAAACTGTCGACTTGGACATGAATAATCAAACTAAGAAAATAAAAAAAATTTGGTTCATGCTTTTTGCTGTTGTCTGCTGGCTGCATCCCTACTAAGTTATTCTATAGCCTTTATGTCCAATTTACATATTTTAAAAGCCTGTCATGCTTTTATTCGACTGTGGTGTCACACATAGAAAAATGCTTAAAGATCGCAAGCTTTTTAGAAAGGCTTAAACTTGTAAAATGTTGAATGATCTGCATTCAGGTTCTAAGATACTGTTTAAAAGATATAAAATATATAGCACATTAAAAGCTTATACAAATATTGAAACAATGCGTGATTTTAAAAATAAAAGATTTAAATTTTGTTAAAAAGATGCGTTTCCTTTTTAAATGTCATACTGCTATCAATATGTATTATATATAATCAATTTATTGTTAATGATACAAGATCTAATAAAATCAAAATCTAGATCAACTGCCTTTGCTTCAGAAGTGAAAATTGATAAAACAATGGGAATACAATGGTTGTCTAATATTTAGAGATTATCTCATGGCGTTTTGGTTATCGCCCGAAGTATCAACCCGAGACCCCATTATCAGCCTGAGAGCTTTAGCTCGAGGGCTGATAATGGTCGAGGGTTGATACTGAGGGCGATAACCAAAACGCCATGTTATAATCTGTTTATCACATAATCCATTTCACTATTTCAACGCGTTAGGCGTTAAAAATGTAACTAAAACAGAGGAATGGCGTATATTTTGCGTTACGTCACGCCACTTGTTTACATCTGACGTCATCAAATGATCAACGTTACGTGCCGGGCATGATAACCTCTCTCCGTTCAAAATACATGACTTCCGGTTATCATCACGGCAGGCTGATAACTAGTTGGCGGGAAAGAGCTTATCGCATATGCAGACTTTGGGTTATCACGGCAAAATGTGTCTTAAATATGTGATAAAGATAGATATACATAGATAAGTTTATTTACTTTAAGCAGTATACATGCTCATGAGTAATGATAACAATATTCATTCACATTATATAATATAACAGCACACCAAAACCTTTGAGTCCGCGTTCGACCCATCTGTATAAACCAGTTGATAATCCTTATAACGAGTCTGTAGCTTTCTGAAGTCATCTCTTTAAATATGAGTGGACTAATTTCAGATGTTTCCCCAGAGAGTAAGTCAAAGGGTGTATGGGGTTTGTTCAAACACCAAGCATTCTAATAGATGCCATTTAGGTTTCTGTTCATATAAACCGACATATTTTGGTGAGAAAGAAACTTCATGAGCAGAATTCTATGGGTTAGCATCAAGTCTTATAGCGTATTGCAAAGAGAGTTGTGTGAATATAATAATGGTTCATCTGCCTCCACGTATTAACTAGCACTAGGGGAAGTTCTAAAAGCTCCTAAAGCTAAACTAAGTCCTTTATTATGTATAGGATAAATCATTTGTAGATATGATATTCTTGCAGAGCCATATGAGCTGCGACATGTGATTTCCAACAATGTGGTATGTGCGACCAGCAAAGGCTCAGACCAGCCTGCGCATATGCGCAGTCTGATAAGAGTCTTTGCTAGTCGCTTGAATATTCTATGGTGTTAAGCTACTCAACGAACATCAATTGAAGTTTCTTATCTTAAAAGGAAGCTGCACAGGCTGGTATGGGTCTACACTTGTCAAAATGCCACATTGTTGGAAATCACATGCCGCGGCTCATAAGTCTAATTTGGACATGACTAAGAGACCGATAAAGCTGAGAATACACCCAATAACGTTTTCAGTTCTATTCAATGTACTTTGAGCATAATTGTTGTCTTTATCCCTCAGTAAACTAAGATGAAACCTTAATTATTGAATCTTTAAGAGCCTGAATATTAAACATACTTACCTCAGACTCTTTTTTGATTCTGTATTGGACTTTTAAAAACGATTAAAAGTTTGTACAAACCCTGTTTGGTGTCCCCAACATTGTGGATCAAGGGAGTATAATCTTACAAAACGTTGGACTGTGCAACCTCTCAATAAACTAACACCGACCTACATGAAACAATAAGGACTACCTATTGTGTTTAGTAATCTTTGCCCTTACTCAACAAATATGGGTTAATCTTGATTTTACGTTAATACGACACCAGCAAGGAATGGTTGAGTCAAACAGTAAACTATCATGTATCGCATCCAGACGCATAAATAGACTGGTGATATCGGTCGATGTAAAAATTATTCGACTTTAGATTTTAATGGCAGTCAATGTCATGAAGGTTTCAAAGTAACCCATAGTATGAACTATTATAGCGTCGCCTGTGCTGCCAAATGCTTTCCCACTGCTAGGCAACAAAATCCATTTTAGATAAAACAAAGTAAACTGGTGAGAGATTGATCTTCACTACTGTAAATTCGGAAAATTTCGCGAGGATTTATTTTCGCGAAACTTCGCATATGCGAAGTTTCGTGAAATTAAATCCTCGCGAAATGGCAAAATTATTCTGTCATTTACTCATGAAGGTAAATCATGTAATAGTCGTGAATTTTTACGTCGCAAATATGTCTTTTAACGCTATTAGCGAAAATAAAATTCTCGTGAAAATTTCTGAATTTACAGTATAATTGAGCCATAACATGACAAATCCAACAAAATGAGAGTGCACTGAGGAAAGACGCAGATCAGCCTGGACATCCACCTAGTCTTATCAGAGTCTTCATTGAGCGCCCTATGGATAGCAAAGGACCGAAGCTTTCTTTATGGGAGCAGCGAATATTCTGATCAGACTTATTTGATGCTTTGGCCTATCTAAGTCGCCTCGTGAAGCACAGCCACATTATTGATTTTCTCATTTCGAGACCCAAGTATTAGAAATGAAATACAATTATATTTATTAAATATTTGGACATTTTACTTCTTTCAAATTTGTATTCTAAAATTTGATTTTGGGCATTTTTGAGGTGAATTGTAGTGAGTTCCACAGCCAATACAACTCTCAGTTTAAACTTGAATAATTATTTACGGTTTCAGTCGAATCATTTGTAATTCGGCATAGACGTAGCCGAGCCATTTATGGAGATAACCTGTGACAATAAAATTTGAACCTATTATCGATCGCCTATAATTAATTCATAAAATGTTAAAGAAATCTTATTTTCAAAAATAGTGAGTATGATCAGGAAATACAACAATCACAAACTGCAGACAACCCCGTGGCACCGCGAGGAAGAGCCGCTCAACCATCACGAGACACCAGGAAGACAAATTAAGCAAAGCAATCAGCTCTCTCTTCTCAATCAAGATGATTGCAATACTAGAATGGACATAAAGTAACGTACAACAAAACATAGAACAATTACAGACTCCCACAATGGCAGTAACAATAAACAAAAAGTCAACAACAACAGAACCACCGCCTGAGAACGGACAGCAGCCTAAGCCACGGGGGGCTTAAATGCATTTTACCGGTACCAAATCTTCGCCCTAGATTCTGCTGTTGTTGAATAACAAGAAATGTTCAGCTCGCATGGAGACCATCTAACTAATGCAATGTTTCATCATGGAAAACACTCTAATCAAATTAACACTCCATGATGAAACAAAGAAAAGGGCTCGTGACTCACAGATAGTCAGAGCAAACATGTAACAATTTCGACAAAACAACACCGAAAAACAATAGTAAAAAATCATATATTTTCTGCAATAAGGACACAAAATGAAGCAGAAGAGCAACATCTGCAATGGCGTCGACATCGTCGATAGGTGATGTTGCTGGCATATTAACGGCCAATTTACGGGTATCAAAATCAATAGTGATTCCTGGCGTTACGTAGCAAATAGACATTTCGGTACGCATACACTCACCGGGTGATCTTTCAAGATTTTAAATGCGTTCATGTTCATGGTTTTGAAAAATTACGAGCCCATGCACGTGATGCACTGAAAATGCACGTTTGTATCACGAGGCGAGTTTTCACGCATGTACACTAAAAATGGTTTTTATAATGCAGAAAGATATCAAATTCATTCAGATAGTAACAGGACACAAACGTTTTTATGATTATTTTTAGATTTGAAAGAAGAGAGGAAAAAATAGATTTGTTTTGGCAGCAGAACTCAGTATTTATGCTTAATTAAATTTCACAGTCTTATCAATTGGACGAGTCAACTTCAAATTTAAGGGTATACAATTTCATCCATATTTTAAAAAAGTACAATATGTCTAGTCGATTGTAATATGGCGATTAATCGTAAGAACAGATTAGTTATGCACTCGGTTATTAATCGGAATATAACGGTTAAATGTATCTAATATATTCTAAAGGCCTAAACACGATGATTCAGTATCATTGTAATGTATTTCTCTTTAAAACATATGTTGTGGGTACTCATAGGAAGGGTCTTATGTACCCGCAAAATTGTTTTCTTTTTCTCAATTATAATTGCTTACTGAGACAAAATAGTCAGTAAAAATCGGAAAAACTCGCTTATTTAAGAAGGTACAGGGATTTTCTGATGGAAATGGTTTGAGGTCCATATTAGGAGTATTTAGGTAAGCTGAATCCAAAAACCAATGTTGGCTAGCTGAAAAATTGCGTCTTCACTATCTAATTTGCATATTTCCAAGATGGCCACCAAATTGAAGAAAAACAGATAAAAATTATGAGAGTAATATGTTAGGGACGCGAAACAGGTACATATCAATCCAAAAACTTTTACTCACGATTGAGGGCTTTACCCGCATAAAGGAGCTCTAGCGATAAGGCGTATATTTTCCCTAGTTGACATGATTACAAAACCTAAATTTTCAAATTGCCCTAATATTTTTAAAATTGGACTGTTTCGGTAGTAAAATATGCATAGAAAGCATCAAAATAGGTTTCAAAGCGATCCATGATTTACAAAGCCGTGAAAACTTGCGCCTTCTACTCCCACCCCTCATTTTACGTCTTTAGACTGGGTGCCGTTTAGACGATAGTTTTAGTAAATCCTTTGCAGGTTTTCAAAAAGTAAAAGTGCTAAAATATTAAGGATATCAGTGCCCTGCATTTCCAAAACTTTGCGGTATTCCTTCTGCGCATACGTACGAAATATACTTAAAATTGTGACGTTTGTCATCGAAAAGATGAAACTGGCGTCTTTCAGTTTGTTTTTAGATGCTTTCCCTCCCTAACCCAAGATGCCCTTTTGACAATTTAATGTCGCTATACAAATATATAACATATGTAAATGGGGTCTAGGGGGAAAGGGGTTGTATAAGCGAAAGAAGACATTAAGTATCTGACAAAAATAGACCACTTTGCAAGATGGTCGTTTTTATTTAACATCAACTGTATAAATAGTTTTACTGTACATAGCGTGGTTCCCTGTTTAACGGTCTAGTTCCCATATATGTTACTATATAACAAGCACAGTTGATGACCAAAATAAATTCTCATTCAATAAGAAGTGAGTTATTACATGCATGAAGAAAAATCCGTTTTAAATATACAAATTGGGGGCAATGGTGCATCGACGGCTCGTCTATATATTTTTGTTGACTGTGCCTAGTTTCTCCAGTCGTTATTTCAACAAAATAAAACTAACGTCTCGTTTAGGGAGATTGCACAAATTATCGCTAGTAATTCTTTATGCAATCAGAATTAAAAATGTGATCAAGAGATGATCACGGGGGAAAAACCTGAGCAAATAGTCTTGTTTCCAGCTTAGTTAAGTCATGCTAGTGCGTACACATTATCAGGCCCAAATGTGTCAGGAATGATTTCATTATAAGAAATGTCAGCTTTGTAAAATGAAAGCTTTAAAACATGCATCGCAATGATGTCACTATTGTTTGCAGGACAATATGGCAATTTAAACAAGTTCTGTAAGTTTCAGGGAGGTTATTTAATTTTTTTTAAAGAAGTGGGCCTGTACTTACAAAATCGGCAGCTCATGCTACATTATCAAACGTGCTAGCAAATTAAAGCTTAGTACTTTTGTCCATGTCTGATATGTAGATTAATCATCTAATTTGCATATTCACCAATATTGATGAAAACTTCTGAAAATAAGGGAAATCATAGAAAAGACCCTATAAACTTTAAACCAAAAGTAACTTTACACTTTTAACTACTGAATATATCTATACTGTTTTTAGCTCACCCGAGCAGAAAGCTCAAGGTGAGCTATTGTGTTCGGTCTTTGTCCGTCGTGCGTAAACTTTTTCTCTCCTGAACCACTGGTTCTAATTTCATATAACTTCACATGAATGTTGCCCATGATTCCCGCTTTCAAAATTGCATTCAGAATTCCGCTCCACCGAACAGGAGGGCCCCCAGAGCTCCAGATAAGGAATCAGTTAAACGACATCTGAACCACTGACCCAATTTCGCAAAAAATATCACAGAATTGTTCCTCATAATACCCTCTACGAAAATTGCATAAATGGTTACGCTCCGCTGAACAAAAAGGGCTGCCAGACTCCAGATAAGATATACCTTTAAACAGCATTTTCTTCTGGACCGAATTCAAAATAATTTCACTGAATTGTTCCTCATGATGCTCTCTCCAAAATTTTACAAATGGTTCCACTCAACCGATTAAAGGGGCTGCTAGAGCTTTAGATGAGAAATGTCTTTAAGCAAACTCTTCTACTGAACCACTTAGTCCAAATTGAAAATATTATAGGAATCTTGTAAGGGAGACAATACTTGCAAATGTGGCTGTTTGGTTTGTAGAGAGGTTTTCCGATTCTGGGGAGATTGATTTTCACATACAGCTAGCTACAATGATTGTCCATTATATGTTTTAAGGTGTCACAGGTAGACTTTCCTAATAAATGTGTACTTCAATCACTGTATATTGCATTCATCATAGCAAACAGTGCAGACACTGATGAAATGCAGCAAACTACCCTGTCAGGGGTTTCCAGTATACAAATGATTTATTCCCCATTATCAGACAAGTTCAGTAGAGTAATGCCCCTGGGTCTGAAACCACTAGGCCTTGAGCTTTGATATTATGTTAGTAACATCATCTTGTGAACCTCTGCCAAGTTAGTTCAGAGTATGCCCCTGGTGGCCAAATATGGCCCCGCAGCGAATGTCACTTGTTTTATTTGTTAAAGTTTTACATCCTATTACTTTTGTCAACATAACCCATGTTAAGTCGTAATGAGACTGCTGATCTACCAAAACTAGCTGGACTTTGAGAGGAGCTATGCTCTCCTATACCTTTATAAACAGCCATTCTCAGATGAGCGACCCAGGGCTCAAGGGCCCTATTGTTTATTTTAACCAAATAAAATAGTGCAATGAGTTTCTGGTACCCGCCCTAACATTATTCAAGACAAACAACTTAGGAAAAATAAATTCCTTTCGAGTTATCTCTGCTTTCATTAAAACACAAAATCAGCCTTTAACGGCCATGATTGTCCATAAAAATACTGCCCAAACATTTTGTCTCTGACGTATGGTTGGTTTTGTTAGTATCTTAAAGTTGGCATTGAATGAAAACAACAGTAAACTTTAGTCCTTTCTAAAACCTTGTTCTCTGATGACATTATTATTTTTAATCAGCGATTTGCTTGGACCTCTGTCCAGAGTATGTGGCAAGATAATCTGATAAAATTTACCATCGGTTTGGAAAAAAATGGCAAACAATTGGTAATGGGAAAATCCATTTAAAATCAAACACATTTAATATATCACTAACCAATACCCTGAAAAGGTATCTACATGAACAGTGTAAAGTTACTTTTGGTCTTAAGTATATAAATTGTTTTCTGTCCCTAACTTGACTTTAACAAACATATGTGAATATGTTCTAGATTCTAACCCAAAACCTTAAAATGGCGACTGCTGCCAGACGCCAGTCAAGCTACGCCCTCGGCCACAGCAGGAGATGTCATGACTTGCTGGTTCTGGAAAAAGTCCAATTAGTGCATATAAGTACCTGTCGTGCAGTGAATTAAAAGACCCGTATGTGAGTTTGTGTTGCCATTAATGGTGACAAAGCAGGGTTTTAAAAATCAGTTTTTAAACATCTATAAATAACATTGGTAACATATAAAAGTTGAGTTTTAGTACTTTAAAACAGTAGTCCAATATAAAAATCTTATTTGCATATTCGTGAATATTAATGAAAACATTGAAAAAACACAGAAAATTGAAGAAAATTAAAAGCTAATTATTTTCCAACTATCCAAAATCAAAGAGAATGAGAAATAAAAACAAAAATATTTAAATATTTATTTGACCTTAACTCTTCGACGGATACAAATAAATGAAACGAAAAGAAATCTCAAATCTCTTATAACTTACAGCTATCAAGTAAACAAATAGTAATTATTAAAGACCCTCAACCTTAATATTCAAATAAACCGGCCCTACCGGGAACCAAAGTAGGGAACAAAAAACTAGAAACATAACTTGCCTTACTGAGAGTCCAGGTAAGGAACAAGTAAGACATTATTCAGGACTGGCCCTACTGAAATTCCAAGAAGGGAGCCACACACGATTAGTAGCCATTTAAATCAAAGGCCTCACCGGAATCCAAGTGAGGAACCCATTATCTTTTCTCCTGAAAGCCTTTCCTTGAGGCAAGAAAAGGAAATCTCGACAATTTGTATGCAAAGCTTAGTATCATTAATAGGCCTTGCTGATAATCCACGCAAGGAACTCTCTTAAACAATAATCCATGATTACGACTTTAAGAACACAAATGTAATAATAAGTAGCATAGTTGATACACCTCAATGTCATATGACTCAATTCTATTAATCAACTACAAGCCCCTGTTAGGTATGAGCAGCACCTTTTAGGAATCAAATAATGAACAGCCTAAAGTTTAACCATCTGCTAATGCTAAAGATTGACCATATGTTAGAGCTAGCAATAAAGACATAAAAATGCCTCCAGGCTGCAAAGGCATACTAAAGACATCACTATGTCCATAAAATCCCCAAAAAACACCATACACAGCTAACAGGACACTTATAATTTAGACTTCATAATATACAAACAAAATTATATCTTTTATATACAAATTATATACAAATAAATGCTCAAAAATACAAAAAGAAAAGAAAAAAAAAATGTAAAGGGGGAAAAAAAAATATATAACCTATAAATTCATGGAAACTCCAAAAGTATATTAAACTGCTAAATCAAAAGTTAAAGCTAGAGGAGGGTGGGAAAGAAATTCTTAAAGAGAACTTGTTCCGTCGAAAGCAAAACCAACTGTGCCTAAAAAGCCCGCCGAATCGTGCAAAACGAGAGCTCACAAAATTAACCAATAGAAAAGCGGCTAACAAATAGCATAAATTAAAATTTACATAACTTGCGGTTTGGTGCAACAGATTATGACTATAAGGGGAAGAGGTAACCCTGCATAGTCGTCGATAATTAATCATTTTAATGGGATTAAAATTTGTCAATTATTTTCCAACTATCCAAAATCAAAGAGAATGAGAAATAAAAACAAAAATATTTAAATATTTATTTGACCTTAACTCTTCGACGGATACAAATAAATGAAACGAAAAGAAATCTCAAATCTCTTATAACTTACAGCTATCAAGTAAACAAATAGTAATTATTAAAGACCCTCAACTTTAATATTCAAATAAACCGGCAAACCAACGGCCACAAAAAATAAAAGAAAGAAGCAAAGAGAAAAAAAAATAAAAATAAAAAAAAAATAAAAATAAATTCAAAAAAAAAAAGGCAGAAAGAGAAAAAAAATAAACTAATAACTATACATATGTTTTAGGGAAAAAAATTGGAGCACAAGAAGAGTATATATACATACAAAATTTCAAACATAAGACTGAGTCATCCAGGCAGATCCAAACCCTAGATTCATTATTGTAGAAATACTTCAAAAAAAACAACTATAGGGGGATCTAACGAAAAAAGGTAATAGTGTATGATGAACATCAAGCCCAAGGCAAAGCTAAATGTAAGAAAATGCCTAGAAAACTAAATGATTGGATCTGCCTGAAAAACTAAAAACAAAACAAATGATAAACAAAAGAAGCATAACTGTAAACCAGAATGGCAACTGAGGAATAACGTAATGTTCTAACTGAACAAAGGCTGTAGCTTACAGCATAAAATGAAATCTCTTACCGGTCTATATGACAATACCTCAGATGCTGTTACCAATCTAGTCAAACAATGCTTGGCATATTTTAATAACCACTGGATTCTGAAAGTGTGAAACTATAGTTAAACATATGTACAAAATTCTAACGAAAGTTAGAAATGACCATTAAGAAAAAATGTCTCAATCTGTTTGCTCCTTCTAAATTCAAATGCAATCCTTTGTCTAACTTGGCAAAGAGATACCTTCTATACGTGCCATACTTTGAAACCGCTTTATAGGAGCAAACAAATTTAAAACCTAAATCCTTACTCATTTCAAAATTAAGAAAACGATTTACGTCCTTTATCATAGGATCAGTAACATGATGGTCCACTGGTCTTGGTAAAATGCTAGAAATGATAATGCGAATGTCAGGTTTAGCTTTTCTAATGGAAGCAATTAAATTTCCAAAGTCTGACACAATATGTGCAAATGAATCCCGTCTACCAATGTTATTAGTACCAACATGCACAATGATTATATCATGTCCTTCCAATGAAATGTGTTTATTGGTTAAAAACACTGACAGATTAGCAATAGTTGCCTTGGGATGTGCAGATAAAGTTACCCCTTCAATAGGAGGAATTCCTTTGATAATTGAATCTCCCACCAAAATGACTTTCCTGTAGCCTGTAATCAAATTATATGTAAAATTAATAGAAATTAACATATGGTACATATTAAACTAGCCATCACAAAGTAAACAAAACAAGATGCTTGTTAACTGAAGCATCTTGCGTTCACAATGCGATGTCTCAAAGACCAATAATTAAAGCTCTACATGAAAAGAACGGAACATAACAAAGGCTCATAGCCACTGAAACTCCTCAGATGGCTGACTTGTCAGAAACCCGGAGGATAAAGACACTCCACCGAAAGAAAAAGACAACCAACAAAGGACCAACAGCCACCATGAGCCAAAGCGATCCACAAATTCAAAGCATGTCACCCAGCATACTAAAAATATTTACAATTAAAATAAATGAAATAAAAACTACCCTGTATCTGAAACTATATTGAATCAACCATATTCAATACCATGAACTCTTCTAATTTGAAGCTGACAGTTCAGAAAGTAAATGAAACTTCATATCCTCAGAAACTTGAATCTTATCTTCAAAAGAAAAAGTAAGATATTTTTTATAAGCTTCAGAACGCCAATCCCCCATTAATTGAATTTTATCTGCTTCAATATCAGCCCTGAACGCCAAAGAAGCCCCGCCCCTACGAAATGAATGAGATGAGAAATCGGCGGGATCGAGACCAATTTTGGAAATGCAAGATTTTAGCTTATTTTGGAACATTTGGTAGGTAACAGGGCGTTTACTTGGTAGTAGGAATAAAGGATCTTCAGCTGAAGCCTTAATAAAAGAGCACATGCGCTTAAAGGCTAATACAGGACAAAGTATAGACTGAGGGATGGCCACAAGAGGAGTGTGTAACAATCTTTCACCCGATTGGATAGTCTTACTCCAAAACATAGTGACCACTAACAGGTGCCTATGAATAACCACATCACCACGAAGAAGAAATTTTCTTTGCTTCAGATCCTCTTTTGTTGTGGGAACTAAATTAGACTTCCTAGCTAATAGAAAAAAAGCAAACAAAAACAAGCACCAGTAAACTGAATCCACAGGAGAAGAAATATCTAAAACCGAAGAAATTTTAAAAAGAATAGCAGGAGTCATACCCTCTGCTTGTCGGATCCTATGAGGATTCAATTTAGCTATACCTTTCAATGACAGATTCAAAATAAATTTATTAATATGTTCAATCGGAAAGCCCAACAATAAATGAATTGTCTTAACACCACTAATATAATTCCGGATTGATTGTACCGACTTAAAAGATCTACTGAGAAACTGAGCATATAATTGTAATGTTTCAGTACTAGTAGGTAAAAAACCCAATTTGAAATAAAAACAAAATAATAAAAAGGATTCCCATTGAATGCGAAGATTCCTTCTTGACCCCACAGCATAGGCCGCCTTATTAGAGGACTTCAAATCTTGTTTAAGACTGTACAGTTCCTTTTCTGAAAAGAAACCGAAAAATTACCAATCATTCAAGAGTTTGAAATGATGGTCTTCCACAGGATATTCTATCAAATTAAATTCAGAAGTCAGCTTCAAAAAAGACTGTTCATGACTGATGTCAAAGTGCCACCTGGAAAGATGATCTGCAATCCGGTTATTGACAGCTTCCAAGTGTTTGGCTCTGATCTCAAATTCAAAAATGGCTGCCAAAAAACAAATCTCTCTCAGAAACGCCTGCAAGATTTCACACCTCGACCTACCGGTGTTGATAACCTGGCAGGCAGCCATGTTGTCACAAAAAACTAAAATCCGCTGTCCCTTAAAAAATTTTCCCCACAATCTTAAGCAAACAAGAATGGATAAAACCTCCAGGGCTGTAATATGAAGGTTTTTTTCCAAAATCTCCCTTGGAAATTGACTGTGAAAGAAGGCCCCTTTCCAAAAACCACCACAACCTTGCAAACAGCTGTCTGAAGAAAACACAGCATCTGGAGAAGACCATTCTTCATATAACATCATAGAGACGCCATTGTAAATGGGCAAAAATCTGCTCCACCAGATTAAATCCTTTTTGACAAAGTCTGGGATAATGTGTTTCAAAAACCTGTCAGATTTATCTAAGGACCTTAACCACGTAAGAAGTCTTGAAATAAAAATTCTGCTAGGTCTAACACAGGAACCAACAAAGTTCAACTTTCCCAATAATGACTGAATCTGTTGAATGGAAGCTTGTTCAAGAGCCAACCAACTGAAGATCAAATTTCGTATCTCTATTAGACGTTCTTTTGTCACCTCAATGGTCATGGTAATTGTATTGAAAAGAACTCCTAAAAAAATCATACTCTCTGAAGGGGGACAGGCTTTATCAATAGCTTCCTCAAAACCACATTTCTCTAAAACAGCTCCCAGACAACAGTAAGCAAATTTAGCATTTTCTTTCTTTTCTGCACCAGCCAAGTCATCCAAATAATTTAAAATCTGAATCCCTATTTTAAATAGGATGAATACAATAGCATTTGTCACTCTCTGGCAAATTGCGGCTGCATTTCGCAACCCCATACTTAGAACGGTATCACAAAATATGTGTTTACCCCAAACAAAGGAAACTAAGTTATAATCTGAGGGGCATATACTTATCTGTCGGTAAGCCCGACGCAAATCTTTCTTGAAAATCAGACAACCTTTTCCTTTACTTTTGATTAATTCCACGAAATCATCCACTTTGGGAAAAACTAAGTCTAATTTATCCCCCAAATATTCATCTTTACAAATGCCTTCATTCACAGATTGAGATTTAGGATAACTTAAATCCAAAATAATCCTCCTTTCTGAAGGGTCCTTTTTGGGAACCGAGTTTAAAGGAGAGATGACTATGTTGTCTGAGAAAGGATTTGCTTTAAATGGGCCTAAAATGGCTTTGTGGTCACTTTCTTTGTGCAAATATTTAATCATGTCTTCCGGAAATTCAATTGCTCCCCTATGATTTTTGTATTTCCACACTTCTAATTGTGGAAAATCTTTCACATTGCCTTTAAAGCTCAAAGGGAAACCAAATTCTAATAGGTCGCAAACCACCTTGTCTTTGTAATCAAATAACATATTTCTCATGAAATCCGTATTAATTTTTGTATTTATGGGAATTCTGCAACCTTCAAAATTGTGCTTTCCTGAAAGTTTAACTTGCTTATGAATATCTAACATTTCAAAAGTGTCTGTCAAAGAGACAGGTTTAGTTGCAGAACAAATTTGACAATTTTTTGAATGTATACAAACACATCTTTTTGAGGGACGAGCAAATTCCTCCCCGGAAGGCTTCTCCACTATACCTGAAAATTTCTTATTACAGTAGGAGGGCAGGAAAATATCAATAAGAGGATTGCTTAATAATAAAACCTCACCCCTTCCTAGTCAATTGACTGAATGTGGGCAAGCAGAAGAGCATTCTGGGTGTTCTAACTTTTTTGAATCTTTTTGCCAACAAGAGGCACAAATATGTTGAGCCATACGCATCTTACCCTTCACAATCAATGTATGAGTGGATTTGTGAGCACATTTATTCCTTTGATATGCTGCACAAAACCAAATCTTTTCCTCATGTCCTGAAGAATCTTGACCTTGCTTTTTGTTGGTCAAGTTAGTAGATTTTTGGTAGTTTTTCTTCAGACTGTTACCAAAAGACTGTTTATTTCTGGGTGTGTGTTTGGCAAGAATGGCTGTCTCAACATATTGGAAGTCATCTTTCCAAGTTTTTACACCCACTTCAATATCTCTCAACACCCCAGCATAATAAGCCTTTAATGTGGTCAAATCGTAAGCTGTACTCAAATACATTAGTTTCTTTAACAAAGACAATCTGCCCGACCTTTCCACTTTTTCAGTACGAACGTCACCGATAATTTCTAACTCCCCAGCCACGAACAAATTTAGATCTAATTTTTCAAACGTCAAATCTGACCCGGCAAACTCGAACCGCAAATGGGCCTGGGGATACCGTTGACGATTCCGTACTGAATCAGAGGACTTTGCATGGATACCAGATTTTACTTTCTTTTTACCCTTTTTGCTGATTGAAATTGAACCTGAACTAGAATCAGAAAAAGAATACTGAGACGATGAACCAGAGTCTTTGTCTACATTTTTCTTATTTTTAACAAGTTTCTTTTTCTTTTTACTTTTTCTAGACAAAGACCCTAGCCCCTCGCTAGCAGTCGTTTTCGGTTCTGCTTCACTCTCAATATTGGAAGCCTCAGCGGAGGCAGAGTCACCTGAATTAACTAACCCTATGGAAAATAGCTCTTTCTTGACCAGCTTTCTCAGCTGTTTATTACCCCGAAGTTTATCAATGTTCAAACTTTTATCTGACAGTTCCATGTGCTTACTTTGTTTGTCACGTGCTATATTTGGGGGGGAGTTACCTCTCAATTTATTGACATTCTTCCTTCTCTCCACCATTTCACGCCTCAGTTCGTCTTCTTCATTCCTCAACCGCAGTAACTTCTCTTCTTCTTTCAGTTTCTCCAATTCAGCCTTCATCGACCTTATCTTCGCTTCCTGTGACGTCAGCGACGAATTCGGAACAGCTTCCGGTTCTGGGTCTGACCCATTCTCGCACTCGTGGAAGTCCACACTGCTATCAGCACTCTCCTCGTAATCTTCATAATTCAGCTCTTCCTCTGAATTCTCTGGACTTAATGCGTAAAGCTTGCCCTCATTCATTTTTCTGTAGTCTATGAGGCTTCTGCTCCTTAATGAGTATTCTTTGGGCCTCGCCCCTGCGTCCCCTGATGACGCCATTGTGTTAGTCCGACTGTAGTCTCAAAGCAAAAGTCAATGAAATAATATAATGGAATATAATGGCTGGCCACAGTAAAAACCAGTTCTTCAACAACAATATCAACGACGATGACTATCTGAAGAAATTCTTAAAGAGAACTTGTTCCGTCGAAAGCAAAACCAACTGTGCCTAAAAAGCCCGCCGAATCGTGCAAAACGAGAGCTCACAAAATTAACCAATAGAAAAGCGGCTAACAAATAGCATAAATTAAAATTTACATAACTTGCGGTTTGGTGCAACAGATTATGACTATAAGGGGAAGAGGTAACCCTGCATAGTCGTCGATAATTAATCATTTTAATGGGATTAAAATTTGTCGTTTATCTTAAAATATCACCTTTATCTCGTCTGCGAATTGTTCTAGACTAACAAACGTGGTGCCAAATAAATGCTAAGATACAGCACATTGTATGCAATGATCGGATATGCTACTCATTTTATGATTGTATTCTTGAATATTAATTTAAATGCTACAAATACAAAGAGAGAAAAATGGTAATAAATTTAAGGGTGTTTACCTACTAAATGACTCATATCGTAGCTGCTAATAATCCTAGTCTACCTCCTTGGGTACCGACTTAAAGCTAAGACATTGCACTTTGCTCAATAGTCATTAAATGAAATTATCAAATTTGTAAATGAATTACTATTAATGTTAACATTGGAAATGAAAGGGAAAAAATAATGGATTCTATATCTAACATTACACATATCTGTTTATTGTTCTAGACAATCAAATTAAGGTTAGGACATATTTCTTTATTCGAATTGTCAGATATACAAATCATTCAACAAACGTATTCATGAATATCGATGAAAATTATAGAAAAATTGAAAACGGAACGAATCAATAACTTAAATAATTTATCTTAAAAAATATACACATTGACAATATGGATACTTTGCGTATCAAACAGCACTATAATATAACTTCCTTTAATTTGGGAATAAGTTTAGAAGTGTAGGATTAATAGCAGCTGAGATATAAGTAATTGTGTAAGTACATTATATTAATTTTTCTCTATCTTTTACATTTCTAAAATTTAAATTCATATTCATATAATTTTAGATAATTTGCATAATGGACCACTTAGTAAAAATGCTATGTCTTAGCATTACATTTGTACCAAGGCTAGTAGTAGAGGATAGTAAGCAGCTGAGATGTAGATAATTTTTCATGTACACTACCCAAATTATTTTTAAAGATTTTTCTCTGTATTTCTAATTATTTCATTAATATTCAATGCAAATTTAAAAAATTGCATATCTGAATATCGGATGAAATTCATATGTCTTAACATTCAGTTGGCACCATGTTTAAAAAGTTTAGGATGAGTTACTGCGGTGATATGAGTACTTTAGTAGGAACATCCCCATTCTTTATGTGTTGCAATAAAAGTTCACATAGCTCAAATTGGTTTCTTCTTAATGGAATAGTTTTACCAATTTTGGTGGTCTCACAACAATCTGACACCCTTTAGAAGTTTTCCTGATGGTGCAAGGCTGGTTCTAATTAGACCCTAGGGTAAAGCATCTTTAAATACAGGTCAAGTTTGAATTTGGAGGCCATCCACAAAATTTGGACTGAGTTATGGCCTTTTATGACTTAGATGTTGGCTTAGTTGTGGTTCCCAATCAATAACTTTTGAAAGGTTGCAATAATTTCATTCAAAGTTTACAGAAGAATAAAGCATCATAATATACAGGTCAAGTTCTAATTTGGAGGTCTTGCGCAAAATTTGTCTGAGATGTTGCCCTTTTTTTATTAGGTTTAGGCTAATGCAAAAGCTATGGCTTTTTTGTGTAACAAACTTCACATTTCCCTAAAGTGTTATATTGGTCAACTTTTCACTATAGGCCATGATTACACAGTGCCTGTAGATAAGCATGACAGAGATTAAAACTTTTAGCCCATCCTACTGATCCCTTAGGGGATCAAAGGTCAAATGTTTAAATTTCGCAATAACTCCTCAGTGAGTTGTCAATATTTTACTGAAAATTAGCATGCAGAGGTACAATAGATGTGACACAATCAAACAGGATTTTAGTTCAAAGGGCTGGGTCCGGCCCCCTGAGTGGACGTAGTTGTATGTGGCATGAGCCAAAATTCAGCTTTTTCACAATATGGTCATGTTGCATATCAAATTAAAGGGAATGATGCATACAGCAATATTGTAGCTAATATTTTACCGTAGACCCCCTTCCCCGACCCTTAGGGTCGGGGTCAAAAGGTATGGGAATGACAAAAGCAGCAACATGCAAGCACATACTCTGTCCTTACACACACTCTCAATCCCTGGGATGGGGTCAAAGGTCAAACTTTTTTTCGGATAGTAGTCACGTTACCTGTCAAATTAATTGGAATTGAGCATAGAGCACCATGCATGCACATATTCTGTCCTTACACTCACCCTGGGCAGGGGTCAAAGGTCAAAACATTTTTTTTACTGAAAGTAGTCATGTTGCATATCAAATTAAAGTGAATGCAACATAGAGCATTATGTTAGCACACACGTCCTTGCACACACATACACACACACGGCCCCTGAGGTGGAGTCAAAATGTCAAAACATTTTTTTCATTCAATTCGTCATGTTTCATATCAAAGTAGAAGGGAATGGAGCATAAAGCACCATGCAAGCACATACATGTATTCTGTCGTTACACGTACCCTTGGCCACTGGGGCTGGGTCATAAGCTCAAAACATTTTTTTTCTGAAAGTAGTCAGGTTGCATATCGAATAAAAAAAGAATGGAGCATAGAGCACTATGCAAGCACACATTATGTCCTTACACATATCCTTGGCTCCTGGGATGGGGTTTAAAGGTCAAAAAAAACTTTTTTCTGAAAGTAGTCTAGCTGCATATAAAATTAAAGGGAATGGAGCTTAGAGCACCATGCAAGCACATAATCTGTCATTGCATACATCCTCAACCTGTGGGGTTGGTTAAAATTTAACAAAAAGTTCTGAATGTGGTCATGTTACATATCAAATTAAAGGAAAAGAAGTATAGATTTATATAGAAGCATAAACTTTGAACGCACTCACACACTTCTGACCTCTGGTTCAGGTTGAAAGGTCAGATATTGAAATTGCACAGATAAGATATATATTTTTAACTAAGCACTGAAAAATAGTTGATATGATTTTAACTATGATCTGTATGATACCCAAGGTTAACTTAGGGTTGGAGAAATTGGATTTATGTTTTGTGATTTATATGTTTCTCTAAAATAACCCTTCGCGGGGGATATACATTCGACGAATATGCCTTGTTTGACTTCTGTTTTTCTAGGCGACACATTTGATTCTCGAAACTCAAGTTATAGATACAAAGTGTACCATATATTTTAGGCATTTAAGGAAGTATGAACATTATGACATATTTGTTTTAAAACGAAACCACTTGTTGATTATCAAAGGTTTTTTTTCTAATTTATTACTTGAAAAGCTGGTAAACAGTCAAAAATTGTGCTATGGATAAAACTCACATTTTAATAGCTGGATATTTAACAATGCAAGCTTGTGTAAGATTTCTTAACGGACAAATATCAGCATAAATACGTTAATAGCCTGGACGAATTTTGTAAATTGGCTCCAAAACCAGATACTCTAAGTAGGACTTAAAACTAATAATTCTAGATAAAAACATTGTCAAAAAATAAAATGTTTTATGAATATACTGAGTTCCACAGCCTACACAACTTTCAGTCAAGTAATAATTTTCGATTTCCGTCGATTCATTTGTAATCTGGCATAGACGTAGCCAAGCCATTTTTGAAGATAACCTGTGAAGATTAGATGTTAGCATTTTCTTGTTCACCATTTTAAAAAGTGAAACAAATTATCATTATAGCCGATTTTCTTGCAAAACTGTAAAAATTTCAAAAAATAGCTCTATTCTTGAATATCGAAACTCGTCCCAATACATGTTATTAAATAAAATAAGCTGGTTTATACAAAATGAAGCATACGGGCAATATCTGCGATGACGTCGTCAAGTGACGTTGGTGCCATTAACACGACTGATTCACGCGTACTAAAAATCAATGGGGATTCCTGGCGATGCATACCAAATTAAGACATTTCAGGTCACATACACTCACAGGGCGATCATTCAAAATTTTGAATGTGTACATGGTTTTGAAAAACCATGGGCCCATGCACGTAAACCACGAAAAAATGCGTTTTGTATCCTAAGTCGAGTATTTGGATTTGTTAATGCAGAAAGAAAGTCAGATACTATTTGGATACAACATTTTTCAAATTGTTTGCAGACTTAGAAGATGAGATGAAATATAAAGTTGCATTGGCAGTGGAACTCAGTATATGTCAAGTTCCATAATTTTGACGGCCATCTTAAAAATGTGCAAATTAGGTCATTAAGACGCAATTTCTTAACTTGCCAACATTGTTTTTAGATTCAGCATACCAAATTATCCCAAACCAAGGTGGCAAACTCTTTTCTTCACATAATGCCTGTACTTGTTTACTTTCTGATTGTTGTCATGACTAAAAGTAGAATAGAACGTATGAGGACAGCAAATACCGTGAAATAGGTGTTACGGTTATATATATGTAGTTTACTAAATAGGTCATCTTACATGAGTGATCATGTATTATTGAAATTGTTAAAGAAGTTTAGGGAATGAGATCAATTGCAAGGCTTACCGAGAATTGTATCGCTTTTTCACAATGAGTTTACTAAAGAAGCTCTAGCGATAAGGCGTATATTTATCCTAGTCGACATGATTACAAAAGCAAAATGTTCGCAATGCCCAAATGTTTTTAAAATTGGTCTATTTCGGTAGTAAAATATGCATTGTCAGCATAAAAATATGATTCAACGCGGTTTGATCATATACAAAGCCGTGAAAACTTATGCCTTCTACACCCACCCCTCATTTTACGTCTTTATACTGGGTGCCGTTTAGACGTGACGTTTAGTAAATCCGGTGCAGGTTTTTAAAAAAAGTGCTAAAATGCTATATGTGGAAGGGAGATGATTGAAAAACGAAACAAAGAACCGCATATAGAAATCTAGGGTGTGGGTCTTGCACTTTTACATCAGCTGAGTGTAACAAGAAATCGGTCAGAAAGCTTGATCAAACATAGACGAAAAATGTCGTCGCGTGACGCTAATAGAACAGAATTAAAAACCGACAAAAGATAGCCATAATCGATTCCTCTTTATAGTCTTATAATTGAGGCCCAATCAATCTCCCAGGGCATTGAGTATGCGTTTTTATCAGTCACCTCTCATATTAACTGCATTGTCGCACGTTGGCTGATAAATGTATCTATGTCACGGCATTTTCCTTTATCAGGTCATGATGACGTTGCAATTTTTTGAATGACGTCGTTAATTACGCTGAATCAACACAAACATCGAAAATTACGTCATAATCGCTAGTTTGAAGAGAGAAACAATAAGTAAACTGATAAATAGAATACTAGGTTCGCGTCTTTATATCAAGTTTATCAGGCTCGGCTTTGAGAACGCAATGTTGAATAGCTTGGCAAGCCTTGTGATGTCAACAAGCACCTGGTAAACATGATATTAAAAGGCACTCACCTAGTATTCTCTATTTAGCAGACTACAAATGAGCTAACGTTAGCAAATGCGATTTTGGTACTTAGTATACATGCCAACAGTGTAGGCTCGGGCAACCCTGCGCATATGCTTAATGCTAAGGCGTATTTCCACTGTTTGCTGTGCTCTCGTCAGTGTGAGTGATGCGTGAAAGACTTTGTGATGACCTAGTAGGAATGTAGTTAAACATGAACAAAGACGCTGAGTCTCATTTTTGTGGCAAAACGCTACATATAGTATAGGTATAGACCTATTTATTTAAACATCTATTGGGCAATATAAAAATATCTGGCTATTTCATTGGATAAGTAATTTGCATATTCAAATTATGACAAAATCTGCTTTGCTGTTTATTATTAGAGATCTCAAAGGCAAATGTTGGGCGTGATAGGTAAATCTACAGTCCAGTTCAAATCAATAAACATTTATTTATGAAAATTGTTCATTATGGCAATACAGACGTTTAACTATGAAAAAATACTCATAATCAAAGTGAAATACTAACTTGGGGTCTGGAATATTAAGCGTTTACTATTGTGTTTGATCGATAACTACCATTGATATAAACAATCTTCGCACCGAAAGCAAATATGAGCTTGACTCCTAGTGGGCATGCATAGAAATAACATGCCCTTTTGGGCCTAGACCTTCGTAAGAGCATAGACGTGTTTTTTGAGCACAATAATATCGCTGTTTTATTATTTTAATAGAATCTTCATACCGATAACTAATCAATCGCATTGCTACAGGGAAAGCAATTATTTTTATTAAACTTTATTTATTTCAACTCCTTATTCAAATGCACTTTACATACTCTATTTTTGTCAATAAAGAAACAAACCAAAATATGACTAAATGGGTTATAACTTAATAAAAACACAAGATTATATAAGAAATATTTTTTGGCGAGCGCAGAGGCTAAGCCGTAGATTGCTTGACTCAATATCAAAAGGTTGCAGGTTCCAGCCCAAATGGTCACACTGTGTTGCTTCCTTGAGAAAGACACATTTATCCCTGCTTAGTACTGATAAACACAGGAAGACCCATCCCAGTTAATTGAAAAATTGTTGACTGCGACGTAAAGAATCAAATCAAACTAACTAAGATATAATTCTGTTAATAAAAAATATATTATCAAATGTGCACAAAATATTGGGTGCACATGTTCAATGTGTGAGTAATCAAAATACTTCAGATTTTCTGGCATTTCTTTTATTTATGTATATAATTTGTACTAAAACAAAATCCATATAAAAATCTTGCTCGTCTTGGCGCCAAAAAAGTAAATGAGTATGATCAAATCTGTCAATCATACTAGCCTGAAAACCTTAGCAAATCTCTTCAAACAGATCACAACCCTTCACGGAATTATATCTCAACCTGTCCTTGTAAATTATTAAATATTAAGCCTCAGCTCATATCAGTACATTGTATAATTAAACAATTTTCCTAAACAGCTCAGAATAATATATAAGTATGTAAATATAACGTTAATGGTATGATGTCATAAACTTCGCTAAACGTATTTTCCTAACGCTGCGAACGGGCTACCTAATCCTAACTTGGCGTGGGAAGGGGGGTAGGATTATTCCATGCTCTGACCAGCAGGCCGTTCACGGAGAAGCATATTTACAAGCTAGAATTTCAAACCTACAGAAAAGTTCCCCTAAGCTTCCCTGACGTTTCTGTATGTTCAAAAAGCTTTTAATATAGAACCTCAACTCGGTGCTATTTACCAACTCTTTAGATTATACTTACTCTAGCGTTTTTGCAAACAAAAGAAAAATAGAATTTAAACCACTTAATACATAATACCATGAAGAACTGCATTTCTCATATTATAAAGCGCCTACACCCTATTTTGCACATGTTTAAAATGCTTAATATGACCCTATAATACCAGATATACAGGTTCAGCTAAAACATCCATTTACCACTATTCTTGGATGCATAAAATAAATCAATGTCCACAAAATTATTCTTGAAAACAACTTCAAAAAAAACAATATACCAATTTATGAACCCCTTACAGAGTCTACAATATCCGAACTTTATAAAATAAAGCTTAAAGATTATAAAACAGAGTCATAATTTGCAAACTAAAACTGATATACTTATAATACACTGATGCACTGAAAGATTTTACGAGCAAAGAAAATACGTGTACCTTCTACATTTTGTTCTGTAGGAGCTGTCTCGACTTTCCAACCAATGAAGCAACCAGAGCACTGCCATTGATATACTTCTCTATTAATTATCAGTCTGAAAAGCTTGGAATACTTTTCATGCCGCTTTTAAGACATATCCCACATTTAACTGAATGTTTATAACTTAACATGCTATTTTAAACTTCAATTATGACTAAGTTACTCTTGAAAACGTTACTCAAAACCCAAAGCAAATAATATATGAATCTGAACCTTCATTCTTAAACTCAAAATAAAGCGCAATGATTTGCTGCTTGCGGACACGTGTCCGCAAGCAGCCAATCATTGCGCTTTATTTTGAGCCTGAGACTGTACTCAAGTTCTATAACCTCGAGTCAAGTTTACTTAACAACCATCTCACAGAATCTAAAAATATTCAAGCTTTCACATGATAATACACTTAAAAATTCAGAAGCTGAATCATGATTTAGAAACTGAAACTGGTTAGGAAAATCTAGCTAATGAATTCAAAAGGGTAGAATTAATTTTGATACATTGAACAGTTAGGCACATCCGTTCGAACGAGATATAATATGTCGATCTAGATATGACCACTTGTAATATATCCAGAACGAAATATGTTATGTCAATCGACATATCCCATATATTTCGATCAAAATATTGTTTTTTTCTCAATCCGCACACGTTGTCTTTCTTGCGCCATGCGCAGTCTCGTATCGATTTGCGCATAGCGCGAAATTTTGAATTCGAAAGAAACAATTTATACCTACAAAAAAGCCAGCGTCATGGGCAAGTTCACCAGGGAAATTTTATACAAAATAGTGTCGAAAGTTCTTGTCCCCCAATGCTGAAATAAATCCAAATAACGTTTCAAATATTCCACCCGACACATTGTTTGTCACGTTGTTGGAAACCTGGATAAATCACCCTGGTCCGTCATGACATTACAGGCACCGAAAAAAAAAACCAACAGGTTTCATAATTTTAACGTATAGGTTATGAATAAAATGGAGAAAAAAGATTGTGGCGAATCCGTAAGAGTACATTAAATGTTAAGGTTTTCAATTATGCTAATAGCCTTACGAACCCCACAAATTATGATTAATTTTATTTGGAATATCTAGAAACGTCCCTGTTGAGGCATACACAAGAAATGCAATATCTACTGGGACCAGCCAGTGCTGATTTCACTTTCTGATGTATGAACTGTCGTTAGAACATCGTCAAACGTATATTCTAGGAATTACATATGATAGTATCATTATGTGAACATGGAACTGCACATGAATAAATAACTGACCATCATATAGATTTAGCCCGCTCGCGAAACAAGTAAACTGTATGAAGATATTACCATTTATTGCTACAAAGTTGATGACATCGAGCATCGAACAAATAACAAACCCTTTTTTGGATTATTGCCCCCCCCCCCCCCCAAAAAAAAAAAAAAAAAAAACTTCACCGCACACACGCACGCGCGCGCGAGCGCTCACAGTGGCGACAACGTCTGAGACTTTTACACTCACTTGATTTACGAGAGAGGCATGTAAATGTTGCGATGGAGAGGTAATTTGTGTAAACCCTGATCAGACTGCTCTCTTGGAGCAGACTTATCCGGGTCTACGCTGATTGATCAGATCTATCATTTCAAATATCTAGTCAAATAGTGCACACACAAAAAAAACTTCCACGCAACTAAAGTATTTTAGTATTAATTCGAACGCACCTCGCCTTTGGCCAATGCTAACAAGAAAAGCAGCCTTTGCTGCGGGAATTTAAAGTCTTTTCTCATTGTACACCTACAGTTCTCCATGTAGTAGCTGAAATTTCACATGGTAAGGACAGCGTGTTCTTTCAACTTATACCTAAAGAGCTTGAATTTGATCCTTAAATCACCCCTATAGCCTCAAAACCAAAATCTCACAATGTCATTACGTAATATCATTATGAGAATTTCGGTTTTAAGGCTTATAACGGATATAAGGATAGAACTTCAAGCTCCTGTTCTTATACTTCCACCTTGGATATGTGAAACGGTCCTATTATCTTTTATATTTTGAAACGTTGCACAGCCCTGTCATCTTATATTGCAGTTGGCAGTAGTGGTAGTGGTCGTCGTCGTGGTGGTAGTGGTGGTGGTCATCGCCGCCAACACAGAGTAGTAGTTGCACTCGTAAGTTAGTTATTTAGTTGTAGTAGTAGTAGTACTGAGTTACTCATATGAATGGGGCGTGCAACGGCAATTGTTTTGGCCCGCCCCCTGGGAAGGGGTCAACAGGTCATATTTCATTTAATTTCAATTACAAAAACAATTTCAAAGATTTTTATACCAAATTTTGTGTGTGTTCTCACAAATGAAAGAAACAAAACATATCAGACAGGATTTTTATTCTGTTGCCTGGGTCATGCCCTAGGGGTGGGACTTGGGGGTGTTTAGGGTTCAAGAATCAAATTCTGTCCCGCCGTCTGTCCGTTATGATATCTCCTCCTAAACCATTTGACCAAATTCAACTAAATGAAGTGTGTGAGTTACTTACATGCATGGGGCGTGCAACAGCAAAAGTAAATTTGGCCCTGCCCACTGGGGCCCTGTGGAGGGGTCAAAAGGTCAAATAACTTCAATAACAGTCAATTTCAAAGATTTTTATACCATATTTTGTGTGTGTTCTCACAAATGAAAGATACAAAACATATCAGATGGGATTTTCTTTGTCACCTTGGTCATTCCCTAGGGGTGGTACTATAGGGTGCTTAGGAATCAAAAATTAAATTCCATCTCTCACCGTTATGCTATCTCGTCATAAACCATTGGAAAAAATTCAACCAAATTTGGGGTGTGAGTTACTAACATGCATTGGGCGTGCAACAGCAAAAAATGACCCCACTCCCTGGGGAGGGGTTAACAGGTCTAATATCATTTAATTTCAATTACAAGGTCAATTTCAAAGTTTTTATACCAAATTTTGGTGTGTGTTCTCACAAATGAAAGATACAAAACATATCAGACGGATTTTCTTTCTGCCACCTGGGTCATGCCCTAGGGGTGTGACTAGTGGGTGCTTAGGGGGCAAAAATTAAATTCCGTCTCTTACCATTATGCTATCCACTGCTAAACCAATACCAAATTTGATGTGTGAGTTACTCACATTAATGGGGTGGCAACAGCAAAATAAATTTGGGCCCGCCCCCTAGGGCCCAGTGGAGGGGTCAATGGGTCAAATGTCATTAACTTAAATAACAAAGTTTATTTCAAAGATTTTTATACCAAACTTTTTTGTATTCTTACAAATAAGATATGAATATATTGAAATGGATTTTTGCTCTGATGCCTTGGTCATGCCCCAGGGGTGGGACTTGGGTGTGCTGGGTGTGCCCAGGGGTCAAAATTTTCTTTTATGAACATGGTCATGTGGCATATCAAATTGAAGGGGACAATGAGTAGAACAGAATGGCAGTAAATTTTTCACCCTAGGGACAAACTGGTAACCTTTGGGGAGGTCATAACATCAAATATCACTTAATTTCACTTACAGAGTCAATTTCAAAACTTTTTATCGCAAACTTTGTTTTTGTTCTCACAAATTAAAGACATAAAACATGTCTAAAGGAATTTTCATTCTATTGCCTGGATAATGCCTCAGTGGTCTGATTTGGGGGTGCTGAGGTAAAAAACTTGAGTGTGAGGATTTGCAATGGCGCCCTATCGGCTGCACATTCTAGTAATGTTAATTTCTAATTGCTAAAAAAAGATATGATATTGCATTATCTTAGCAGCCTATACGGAAGAACTCCATATCAATAATTACTCGTCCCAACGTATAAGCCTGAAGTTCTTTAACTTTCTAGAATAGTCCCATGACACTTTAATATGTCAGATTATCATAATCTCATTGATCAAAGTTTATTGTCAATTTCTAATTACTTCAATTGATGAAAAAAAAAACTGGCGATATTGCAGTTATCTCAGCAGCTTATACGAAAGGACTGAATATCGATTATAACTCGTCCCAACATATAAGTCTGAAATGATAACTTGCTAGATCTCCTCTTCTCATAATTGGCACAAAATAGACCTATGACACTATTTTCAGATATTCAGCTTATAATCTCATTTCTGATACAAATCCCTACTTTACTCATGCTTTACTGTAAGCTATATTTTTGAAATCATTAATAATATTCCAAATGCATATTTCCTATATTACCGGTAATTGAAATAATCCTCCATCAAAATAATCTATGTGCTTAACTAAGACAATATTCCTCCTCCATTGATATACTCTATTGATTCATCCTCCATTACTCTTTGAAATAATCCTCATATGTAATCACAAAATATCCATCCTCCATTGAAATAACACTCCATTAAAATAAGCTTAAATGAAATATTTTCCATTTCATCTTTTATAACCCTAAATTAGCATATCTATTGAAATAATTCTGAACTTAAATTATTTCAAATGAGTACTTTAATCACATATATTGAATAATCAATAAAATAAAAAATCTCCTATGTACTCACACAATATCCTTTCTCCATTGAAATAATACTCCATTGAATTATACTCTATTACTCCTTGAAAAAATACTCATTATGAACTCACACAATATCCTACCTTTGTTGAAATAATCTTCAATGGATCAATCCTCCATTACTCTTTGAAATAATACTCAATTGAAATATTCCAAATGAGTATCAATTGAAATATCCCAAATGAGTATAATTTCTATGCAATCAATAATGTCCATACTCCTTGAAATAATCACCCATTGAAATAATCTCCTATGTACATTTGCTCATGCAATGTCTTTCCTCCATTGAAATAATACTCAATTGATCCATCTACCATTACTCCTTGAAATAATTCTCCATTGTTACCAAATAATATCCATCACACAATGATCCATTCCCCATTACTCCTTGAAATAATACTCCATTGAAATACCCTAAATGAGTATAATTTCTACGAAATCAATAAATGGATATCCTCGTTGAAATGATCATTCATTGTAATAATCTCATATGTACTCACACAATATCCTTCCTCCATGAAAAAGTTATTTTTCCTTCCAACATAACTTCCTTGAAATAATTCTCTACTGAAATATTCCAAATGTATATTTTCTATGTAATCAAATAATATCCATCCTCCTTGAAATAATCCCCCATTGAAACTATCTCCTACATGTATGTACTCACAACATATTATTCCTCTAATTATACAGCAATGAAGATGAAATATTCTTAATGTGCATATTTTCTGAGTAATCAACAATGTCCATCTTCCTTGAAATAAGCCACCATGAAATAATCTAATTCTATATATCACACAGTAGCCATCCTCATTGAAATAATCATCCTTATGTACTCACACTAGTGTTGTTCGATTATTGGATTTTCATAATCGATCATCGAAAATAATCGGTCAGGAGGTTTCGATTGATGATCGATTATAATCGAAAATTATCAAATGAAAGGGAAAGAAGGTCCCATCCCATAGAATGTCTACCCTTGTACTGCTTGAAACTCTTATCTTTATAAAAAATGTTAGTGTCAGTGTCATTCTATTAAATACTACAACTGGCCCCGACAGCAAACTCAAATTAACAGCCATTGGCATTTTAAACCCTTTATACACTTATGGAGTTTTCCTTCTGGTTTGAAGCAATAAACTTGGGAAGGTCCATTGTAAACATCAAGGGGTCACAGGTTATCATTCCCAAATAAATATTTCTTTCTCTGAAGATCTTTTATGTCCTTAATAGCATTTTGTGGCATTTCATCAGAGTTTTCACTCATTGTTAAAGTATGCATTTAGGAGTAATTAGCATACAATGGGTTAAGATTGTATTGAAGACTTCTTAGTCATGATTTTGAAGGGGATAGAATACACAGCTAACCAGGCTACAGTTTATTTCTTTATTCCTCACATTCTATAAACCTTCAAATTATGGATTGCATTTTCTTGTAGCAAAGTTGCAAATTTAGAATAGTAGCCTACAAGAGGGTCAGGTGTGAATCTTTTCGATTATAATCGATTATTACTAAACGCAATCGATTAGTAGAATCGAAAGAAATTTTCGATTGATCATCGATTATAATCGATCATCGATACAACACTAACTCACACAATATCCTTTCTCAATTGAAATTATACTCATGACTTTAATATTTTTATATTATTTGTTTTGTGTGTGTGTGTGTGTGTGTGTGTGTGTGTGTGTGTGTGTGTGTGTGTGTGTGTGTGTTGGGGGGGGGGAGGGTCAGGTTTTTCATCTCAGCATCTTGGGAACATTACCATGCAGACCCTGAGATTTGCAATTATACAAAGTTAGGAAAAAGTAAGTGCTGTAGGCATGCATCATACCCTGCCTCAAATATTTTCAAAACAAAGACAAATTAATCCACAAATCAAGGACCATAACTCAGTTGAAGATGTATGAAAATTTAAATGCACTTGTCTCTACCTAGTTTTTATTTTTATACAAAATTTCATCATATTTTCAAATCAAGGACCATAATTCTGTAGTTATTTAAATAAATCCTTCACAAAATCAACTGTCATGCAAAGTTTGAAGAAAACTGATCAAATAATGCTCAGGATAGATCACCGAAACCAATGTTCAACATACATTTTGTAAATAAAGGGCAAACACTCTGTGCTTATTTGGTGAAATTACCCATTTAAGATCCCAAACCACTCCTCCCCAATATCAACTCATATACAAAGTTTGAAGAAATAGGACATAAATTGTTCAATATAGTGCATGGAAACAAATTTTCAACACAAATCAATGGCAATGACACTGTGTATAGTCAACAAAATTTACCCGTCTATAATCCTAAACCACTCTTTCCCAAATTATCAACTATAAAACAATTTTTTGAAGAAAATTGGTCAGAAAATGCTCAAGATAGAGAAAGGGCTCGAAAATACACTTGTCCACTTGTATTTACGAGTGCCTCAGGCTGCAGGGCAGGGCAAGTGAAAATTTTGATATTTCTAGTGCAAATTATTGTTCTCCATATATGCCAATAACTTTTGTGATAGAGGCCAAGTGCATATTTTAAGATATTTCGAGGCATGTAGAGAGCGGAAACAAAGCGGTGAAAGACAGACGGACATTTGTGCGGACGGACACTCAAACGTAAATCTTTGAACGGTGGTATAACATGATGCCCCATACTTTTTAAAGTGGCGGGTAGTGTTGATCCGATGATCGATTATAATCGAAAATCGTTCATCTACTTGCAACCAATCGATGATCGAATGGAATTATGGGAACCGATTATAATCGGAAAAAATCTTCAGGCAAAAGAATTTCATTTTTATTTAACCCCAAATGCAAAATTTTATTCAACTTTAGTTATAAAATAACATGACTAACATTTGCATATACACCAGCAACAATCAAGGTTGGCAAAATGACGGCAAATAAACATATTTGCCATGCCAGTGGCATTTACCGGGAAATACCGGGAAATAATGGCAAATAATGGGAAATACTGGCAAATAAGATTTACAGCTCTCCGCATTTAGATGGGTAAATTCAAAAGTAGAGGTTATTTGACTTAATATTTCATTTCTACTAGTTTATCAGGCTATCAGCTATATTATCTTAGTTTAAGGTATTTATAAGTTTAATTCTTTAAACATTTAAATTAAATGAAGTGAATTTTAGAAGAAGAAAAAAACCTGTTTCGTACACACCAAAGTACTCATCAGTTGGCTTGTGCATAGCTACAGATAAGGTTGGGTGAGTGACCCTTATCTGTAGTGCACTATAAATCAATTAAAGACACCCCTGTTTGTGGTCACCTGGACTTTAGATGTCTTAAGTTAAAATATGGTTGGGTATTTGGATGAGTGACCCATATCTGTACTATAACTCAATTAAAGACACCCCTGTTTGTGGTCACCTGGACTTAAATTGTCTTAAGTTAAAATATGAAGCCAATCATGACATCCTGCCCCTGGCTATACAGTATCCACTTGAATAAAGTTTGCAAGAGATGTGTTGTTTTAACGATTTATGACAGGCACAGGTGCCAAACAATTGCCAAATACACAGGTAAATTTTCTCCCCATTTAAAGGTCAAAGTAGAATTTACCCTTGTCCTGCTGAAAACAGAATTAACCATTGTCCTGTTGAATCCGTTTTTGAAAACACTGATCAGCTGGTTTCTTTCAGAAGCCACAGGATCCACACTGTTTTCTACACTAATTGAAAATACAGATTTAAGCTAAACAGGATCAAATTTGGGAGAAGTGTTACTGTGTAGTACATAAAATATTTAGCATGATAAGGGCTAAAGATACTATTTATTGTTAAAAATATTTTCAAAATTTCAGTGAAAATTGGCTGTTTGAACATGTTTAAATGTGTCCAAAGGTTTTATGCTGATACTGTAGCCTCATATTCAATATTTAAATTTTCACTCATTCAGTTAAATTATACTATTTTAAGTTAACTTCCTAAAGATATCTGCTGCATTTTACAGCTAAAATCATATTAGCCTGTATTTCGCGGCAAAAAAAGTTATATTTGCCATTATTTGCCAGTATTTGCCACTTGAGCCTTATTTGCCATGCCGGGAAATACCGGTAAATTCCACTGGTAAATACCGGGCGGAATTTTCCGCCCAACCTTGGCAACAATATAACTACAGACTGAGATGCTTGTACTTAAATGGTAAATTCAAGTCTCTGTCTATGATGCTGTTGGACTGAAAGAGAATTACGGTTGTGGAAGACACCCGATCATGTTGTCATCTGTCTATATTGAAACACAGCCCTATACTGAAATACACAGGTCTGTTTGTAATCACAGAAGCAAATAATAAGGCCTCTATGGTTACTGACTGGCAATAAAATACATTTAATACTGTCAACCAATTATAATCGATAATCATTCATTTGTTTTAAACCGATGATCGATTATGAAAAGCCAACTGATTCCCATCACTAGTGGCAGGGTATATTTATACAGTTTAATAACAATTATTTACTTCAATGAGGTAGACATGAGGATTAATCTACCTGAAAAGTGATAATTAATAATTCAGTGAGACCGCATTTTGGCTACTGTGCAATGTTCCAGGCTGTGCTATGTTAGGGGGCTCGCCTGTACTCATGGTACCATTACACTATCATTGCCTGTCATGATATACATGGAATAACTAAATGATCTTAAATTTAATTGACGCTATTCTAACCATTATCCGTCGTTAACTACTGATGACTATTGCATATTGAGTCAGTTGATGAGTATCTACACTGGTTTTAATGATATACTTGAAAATACTAAACTATTTGAATCTTTTTAAATTTACGTAATTCTAACCATTATTGGTCGTAATTGTGTTAGTGTAATCGCATATTGCCACATTCATCAGTAGCTACAGACTCAGTGCCTGTTATGATATACATAAACTTACTAAATTATCTTTAATCTAATGGATATGAATCATGTTAAACAATGTAGATAAGGATGACATACATAGGTTTAGACAAACAAATTTTTTGGACTTAAAATTGTAAATATTTTCTTACCCATCAGTTTTAACATATGTTTTGGGTGCTCAAAAGAACCGTCTCAATGAGACGGTTCTTTCGAGTACCCACAACATACTGGGTGCTCAAAAGAACCATCTCAATGAGACTGTTCTTTTGAGTACCCACAACATACACTTTGGTTGAAAAATAAGAAAGTTAAATATTTTGGTACACACTCTCTTAACTAAAGGCCTGACATATATCGCATATTGCCACTTGTCCTCCGAAATGCACTGACTATCATGATGTACAATAAATACTCAAATACTTTAAATCAAATTGACGCTGATTGATCTGATCAAAACTGACTCATGTTCATCCTAAAAACACAAATGAAATAATGGCTCTCTATATTTAATTTATTTCGAATGAGGCTTTGATTTTGAAGGGATTACATAAGTGGGGCGAAACGACCATGATTTGTGTGGCAAAATGACTTGGGTGTAGGGGTGAAACATCAAGGCATCAGATTTGGGGCATAACCACTCTGGGCGAACTGGTCTTGGGGTGAAACACCTTGTAACCATCCTTCCAAGTTGCTACAGAAATGCCTATAGTGGAATCCTTTTCTTCGACAGTAAAACAGTTAGAAAGCTGATGCAGTGTGAAATGACTGAATTATTTTTTGCACAAGTTACAAGTAGGGAGTTGTTATTGAGAAAGCCGCGAAAATATATAACGCGGCTACTTTCACTTCAGATCCCGAACTCTGGTAAGCGCATCCCGCGCTTATGCATCATCACACTATTTTACCTGGACAAATATCAATTTCAGCTTTCGGCACACGATATTAACACTGTCTGATACACAGGGAACGCTCACTTTCTGTTATTAATGCGAATATCAATGAATATCGATCACTGTCGATTGTCGAGCATTTTTCACAAAATGGCGGATCACTTCGAAGCTTTTGACAGTTGCTAAGGGCTGGTACCCGCATTTGTCTGTCCTCAAAGATCTATAAGCTGGCGAAAAAAAAATATGATGGAACCTGTAGAATAATTAGTTTCCGTGATCTCGGGTGGTTTCGCTAAATTTTTCAAATGCCAACTATTTCCAATGTACACAGATATATTCGAATATAATGACTTTTCTGTGTACATATTCTTGTAATTAATTGTTCAAAACACCCTCGGTGTTAAGTTACAGTTGCCTGTGACTTTTGCTTTATGTCGTCTATCTTCGACATCGGGCGGAAACTACCGAAGGCATTACGGAAACAGAAAGTGTTTACAATCTATAGACACCTCGACCACCCCCTTCGGGGGTTGTCGAAGCCGCCTTCGGCGGCTGGTGTCTATAGAAAAAATCGTGTTATGAAACAACAAAGTCGCAGTTTTGAAAGCGCGAGGAAAGCGCGCGCTATAGCTGACGTCAATGTCCACTGCAAAATGACGTCAGTCATCACGTTAGACGGTGTAACTTGAAAGACTTTACAAATACATGTCAACATACATGCGAAACAGTTCAACTATAATTGCAGGATTAATTCAGTGCTGAGGCAGAAAGTTGGAAGAAGCTGAAGACTTCAATGAGTTTTCGTCGTTTATTGCGTGTTCGAATCGAAATAGATCAGCTCTAGCGCGATCGTGATTTTATCTTCTTTACAACTGACCTCCAAACAATGAATTATTACTCAACAATTCACTGCAAGAGCTGATCTATTTCTTAAATACGATTTAGCTTAACGTTGATATCGATACAAAAGGCTTATGTCTAGGTACTTTTGTTACAGACAAGGCAGACAGACAGATAGATTTTGCTGCTCGAGCGCACAGAGCTCGCAACAGTCTGTACGTCGATGAACTGTCTTCAAATCTGTCGGTGAACTGTCATCAAAATGTATGTCAGTGAACTGTCTTGTCGCATCTGATATAAACGCCTTTAAAGTATCAAGTTAATTGAAATAGCCTAAACTTATATGTCGTTTTAGATATAATATTTCAAATGAAATATAGATATCCGGATGTAGAGTTATATGTATCTCGAAGGAGATATTATATCTAAGTTGAAATATAGTATGTTATATCTCGATTAAGGTATGTTATTTCGAATTAGATATTATATTTGGATCGACATAATATATCTCGTTCGAACGGATGTGCCTAACTGTTGAAAGATTTGAACAACAAAAGAAATAATCTTACTTTAACACCTAAAATTCCTTATATAGAGTCTGATTAAAGCTCACTCAGAAAAATTTAGACTGAATCCTGCAGATCCAGGGGTCGCGAGTTCGATCCCGGCCCGGTACCATACTTTTGTGGAGATTGATCATGAAATAATTTCTACAGTCATTCTCCTCCCTTCCGCTGATTTATTCAAGAAGGGTTGTTGTCAGTTACAAGCGAAAGTGTGTGCACAAATTACTGGTTAACCGCTTGCTTAAGCCTGCCCAGGAAAAAGTGTGGTTAAGTGAACTGACCGTCCCGCAATGACCATAGCTGTTGACATGGGACGTAAAGCAACAAAAACAAACAAACAAACTATATTTAGAATCATACTCCCATACTCTAAAACAAAAATTTCATGGAAAGTGCTTTAGAGTAGATAACATTGGCTAGAAAGACCGACCGAAAAGAAATGAATTCATCTTTTCTAGTTCATAGTACATGTATATGCATCCAAAGTGAACCGTTCTTCATTATGCCCCCTTTTAGGTGTTATGTCTCTAACTTCATTAATGGTTAAATGCCCTCTTTTAACCAAAACCTGTGTGAGACGGTTTTTTGAGCACCCAAAACATGTTTACTTGATTGGTAAGAAAATAACTACAATCTAATGCTCAAAACGTGCCACTATCTAGACGGAAACAGGACTTTTGAGCTTAAAAGTCAAAAAGGCATAGTGGACATTTGATTATTTTAAATTTGACCATTGAGCAAAAACGAAATTTTAATTAAGATAAGAAACATGAACTTACATGTAACACATGTACCTACAGTCACGAGTGTAGAAAATAGTTTTGTCAAAAGTAGCAAGGAAGCTCTGCCTATCTACCAGTTACTACGTAATAACTGGAATTTATTCATTTCACAATTACATGTATCAATCTTTTGGTTATTGTATCAAGCGATGAGTTTTGGCCAGGCACTGTATTTTCCCTGTCACCTAGAATCACAATTTCAAGGAATCTGTGATGAATCTCGTGTGCGATTCAAATCTTGCTTTTTTCCAGCAAAACACAAAGAATTCTCGGATCAATGACAAGACAAATTAGATTTTTTAGTTCGGCACAAAGTATGTACTTGACTTGTTCAAATAGTGTGTTTGTTTAAAGAAACGCATTAACCCTTTACCCGCTAGAGACTACTTGTCGTCTGACGAAATCCTTCGCAAAAAGTTAGTATGATCAGGTAATAACACTATCAAACACTGCTGACCAACCAACGGTACCGTGAGGAAAAGTCACATAACATTTATAGTAACAATACATATGTAAGACAATAATATCAAAGTAACCAGCTTTGCCTTCCTCTTCAAGATGATTACAAAACTAAAATGGACACAAAGCAATGCATAACAAAACAAACACAAACACAGAACTCCCACTAACAATGGGAAGTAGATTTAACATTAGATCAACAACAACAGAACCACCGCCTTAGAACGGACATCAGCCTAAGCCATCGGGGCGGTCTTAAATGCATTTTACTTACAGTTTTGACCCATATTAGGTCTGATTAGTCTAAACTGTAAGACACTCTGTGTAGGGAAAGAGTTAACCCAATACTTCATAATAACGCCTTTTGGTGCCTTTGAAATATCATGTTTTTGAAAATATTATGGAAAATTGGAGCATTTGCTCCTTTGAAAATATTATGGAAAATGAGGTATTGCTCCTTTGAGCAAATGCTCCATTTTCCATAATATTCTCAAAAGTATTCTAAACTTTACTTAAAGCTGCATACTCTGTAACTATGAACATTTTTCAAAAAAAAAAAACATTTTCTTTTTAAATCATTTGTAAAAGTAGAATTAAGCTATGTTTTCACTATAAAAATGTTCAGTACAGCTGAAAACTGCATGGAAAAGTTAATTATCTTATCAAATAGGTGTTTTTTTCTCTTGTTGGTAATTATTTGCGTCCCTCCAATAATTCTAGACCATTGAATTTTAACATAAATGCAGTTGTTTTGATAGTGATAACTTGTTAAGATTTACGAAAATGGTAAAATGTTTACCTGAATTTGAGTATTTTTACTGTGTTCTTGAAAAATAAAAACATTATTTTTAAAATTAGAAGATCAAAAGTTACAGACTATGCAGCTTTAATTGTTCTTGATTTTTTTTCAATTTGTCTAAAGTAGAAATGATGTCATGATCTAAAATAGCCTATGGAGTAAAGGTTTAACATATGAATCGTATGTTTGAAGACAAATCACATGAAAGTTTTATTTTTCAAATTTTGTTAATATACGTGTGACGAAATGTGTTGACGTTAAGGCTCTTTGTGGCCGATTAAGCAACTTCCAAAGATGTGACACAAATTACTGTCGTTTCTACCTTATTTTTATTGTTAGTTTCTAGTAATTTTACCAGGAAAAAAATCGGAGTGAAATAATTATCAGCTGTCTGTACTGTCACTAATGAAATCGATTATCAGATTGGAAACCATTTTCTTAAATGATCATTTAAAACATGAAACAGAATTCAGTTTGTACCACGTGACCTTTGAATTTCCTAGTAAGCCGTGCGTACAACATTCACTATTTTGTCAGAACTACGTAATAGCTATACCAATGGTTGCAGGTGTGGTACTTTATTGTATCGATTCCTGATCTTTGCACTCTTGCTTACTTTGTCCACCTGTACGTGGAGATAAACTCAAACAAAGTTCTAATCAGGTACTTTTCAAACGCATTATTTCTGACCAAACGCTAATAAAATTGAAATTATTTTTTGCCTTAATATGTGCATTGTAGTGGGCAAAAGTAAAGCGGTGTTTTTGAACAGCTTTCTTTTACTCCAACGTTTGTGAGTTGAATTGCAAAAATCGACTTTTTAAAAGAAAAAAAAACGGTTTTGAGCGTAGTCTTTATAAAATGGAAGTGTAGATTGTCACAAATTGGTCTACCAGACTTGAAAAACACCAAACAATTGAAATTTTGCTTACGAGTATAGTGGATTTTTTTACGCATTTTAAATATATTACATTTTTCAAATCTTTTCGAGAATTTTTAAATTCATCAGTAGCTCATGTTAAAATTGTTAAATGCACTTTATTATTTTATCTGAACACTGTTTGCCAAACACAGTAGAACTTGATTAGTCCTTTTTTGACGTTTAAAGTTTCACAACTACTGCACACATCCGCTTTCAATGTGAAAGTTTAAAAATCAGTTTGATTGCATATTGTTTTCGTTTTGCTTTGTTTTTTTCAATTCTCAAAGAAGAATAGTCACCATAATAATGAACAATCACTGAAAATTTGAATGTCGTATCGTTGATAATAAAGCGTACAGAGCAGTGCAAATTGTGTATGTACATGTAAAGTGCAAGCTTAAAGCTGAATTGTTATAATTAAGCTGCCAAAGGTGTTTCGAAGCAAAACTTTTGAAGTTTATTCTTCTTAAATTACAGTAGTCAGTAGCATCTTCAAACAAACAAAACGCTAAATTGATAACGTCTATGTTGAATATTTTATATCATAGAAAAAGTGTGACTTTTCGAAATTATGGTACCTTTACTCTAACTTCGTCCGTGCAAGAAATATATGACATTTTGAAATGAAATAGCTTGCAGAGTCTCGGCAAAGTATCGCTTCATTTATAAAAGCATGAATTTGGTATACCTTATATTTTACTTTCTGAACTAGCGTAAAAATGTAAGCTTGGTCTTAGTACAATAAAGCGAGTGGTAGTCGGGGAACCAAGGTAGAAAAAATGCTAACCCTTGCACCCGAAAGGTATACGGCTGGATTTCGTATGGTTGCAAAGGTAATTCTATGGTGTATCTGAAACCACTGTATAGCAGACTCGATCGACTTGCATAACGCCAGAGCAGTCAACTTTCTACGGAAGAATCATGTCAAAATATTATTTTTCAAAATGTTATATATTTTTATCAAAAAAGTTCAGGACTGAAAATAATTGAGTTTATATAATAATACAACATCGGCATAGACCTCAGAAGCAGTGGCGGTCATCTAAGAACACTGCTATTGATTTTTAAAGCATGTAGATTAGGGCACCCCAATTTTGAAATTAAATTTATAGATTTCTTTTCTTCTAATCTCACTTAAACTGCATTTATTACCCAAAAAATGTATTTAATAATTATTTACATATCGCTTGGAAGCATATCTCGTAAAAAAGTGTGTGCTTACTTATTATGTTTTGTCCTCCCGCTGAAGTGGTTTGATTTGCATAATTTTTACATAAATAAACAAATTTTAAATTGAATGTGTTTAAACCCTGCATACAGTTAGACAGACGTTTGGGGCGTAATTTAAGACAATTTATTTTATTTTCTATGGCAAACTAGAAAAGGTAGCTGAAAAGTAAAAATATGAAAGCACGATAATTTGATACTTAGTAATTTAGTCCATGCCATTTGGTGCGTAGATGAATACCAGGACAACTTAAGAGCAGTTTAACACAAACATGAAATTTATCAAGATTTAAAGTATGTTTATCTTCCATGTTTACAGCAGCTTTGAAATGGAGGGTCATTGTAGGGACCAAGGGGATTTTATCTACTGAAAAGAATAATTCCATTAACAGTGGTAAAATAAATATGAAAAAAAACTCGTATAACTATTATCGTATCACCATGAAAAACCTGTCTGTCCCCGTCTGAAATGCAGAAATATAACCGCATAGTATTTCTAAAGACAAAAATGTCCCTAAGAAGATTATTTTGGTACACAAATGACTGCCCATACTTTTAAATGCATTTGCTAGTGTATTATTGTGTTATCGAACAGTCAAACGGCTTCTCATAACCATCCTCCAGATAAGAGTGCGTAATGGAAAATTAGTTTTGTTATTTCTCAACCAAAACATATGTTGTTGGTACTTAAATAGACCTTTTAACGTAGGCGGTTCTTTTGAAGACCAAAAGCACACTTTTTAACTTATTGATAAGGAAAACATCAAAATTTCTATGCTATGAAAGATTGCTTAACATGAACTATATGGCATACAAAAAATGCATTTTTCCGCGAAATGCAATTTTGGTCGCATTGCTATACAGTGGTTTCATATCAAGCACTATTTAGACTATCAGTATATTACTTTACTTTTCGCTTTCTGTAAAGGCGGCACCTCATGCATGCGTAATTAGGACTAATCCATCTTAGACATAGGTAAATGGTGAAAACGAGGCGTGTTTTAGTCAGTTTCGGAGCGCCCAAACAAGCTTAACGAGTATTAACACCATAATTCACAGTCAAATCGGTGGCGCAAATGGTTACGTTGAAGAACGATGATCAAGGGTTCGCCAGTTCGAATCACACTGGAACAAATTTTTTTTATTAATCAAAAGTTGAATCTTGCGTCATTTTGTTTGTTTGTTTGTTTGATTTGATTCTTTACGCCCCACCAACAATCTTTCAGTTATAAAGGGACAGGTCTTCCTGGATGAAGCAGTACTAAGCTGGGATTGAATCTTGCGTCATAATACCTCGATCAGTTATGATTGATTTTCAGAACACACGCAAAATATTATATATTCAATGAGGGTTCAGTTTCCAGTCACGATTTTCATGAAATATATGTACATTGGCGCGGATCAAACAGCGGGAAAAAGAAATAATTATTTCAATCTTCATTGCGGGTTCAAGTCTCATCATGGCAACACCAAGGAAGATATACGACACTGTCTCCAAGACTATCATATTGAACGTGTTCAAGTACTTTAAAAAATAAAACGTGAATATATATTCTTAAACATGTAAGAACGTTCTAAAACGAATGTAAAAAATATCAGAAAAAAGTAAATAATTCTCTTAAATAAAAACAAATTCATCGCCCCTGCTGGGGATTGAACTCAGAATGCTTGAATTTGAAAGTGTTATATTTATCCAATACGCTACGGATTCATCGCCCCTGCTGGGGATTGAACTCAGAATGCTTGAATTTGAAAGTGTTATATTTATCCAATACGCTACGGATCTTTCTGCCTAACACTATCCAATTTATACTTATTAACTTTTAGCAAACAGTTAAAATTTTCTGTTTTACCGATAATATTACCTGTTTTCCCTTCGTGAGTAGATGAAATAGCCAAATCACGCCCAGATATGAATATTAAAGTTACCGCCTTTACAGAAAGCGAAAAGTGAAGTAATACAAAATTCCAGCCGTATACCTTTCGGGTGCAAAAAATTTGTGTTTTTGCACGATACGCGACTTTGGTTCCCCAACTATGGATTATCTTACGTACAGGTGGACAAGCATAATAAAACTATTTCATACCACCTACATCAGTTTATACCTAACACATCACGAGATATTTCGTGCTCACGTTGGTAAGGATGGTATAAAACACGAAACGCATTTACTCTTTGCATGCTGGTTAGTTTTTGTATGATGTTTTGTCGTCTGCTGAGTAAGGCCTTCTACAGAGGGTACACGAAGGTGATGCGGAGCCAAGTGGCTCAGTTGGTAGAGTGTTAGACTGGGGATCGAAGGGTTGCTAACGAGACTCACCGCATGCGGAGTCACTGTGTTGTGTCCTTGAGCAAGACACTTTAACCGCTGCTTAGTATAGTACTGGTTCTACACCGGAAATCATTCCTACATTACTGAAAAATGTTGACTGGGACGTAAAGCATCAAAAGAAATAAACAGCACTGCCAGCCATTCCTAAGAACCGAATTTAAACTGGTTCCAAGCTTAATACGTGATTGGTGATACACTTACATTTTTCCACCCCCTGACGGAAAACAATATCTACTGTCGTGCCAACAAAGAGTGACAGTGACGTAATACTCTGTTTACAATCGCTTAGTAAAACCCTAACGTGTACACTTCACTTGAGCTTACACGAATCGATAGATCACTTGTGTATTAATCCTATCCTGCGGATAGGATTTATACGCAACTGATCTATCGATTCTAAGACCCTGATAGATTTGTAAACAAAACATGACGTCACTGTCACTCTTGGCTGGCTGGACAGTAACTCTGCTCTGTCGCAATTGATTGCAACAACCACTCACATACGGCTATTTTCATTTCACTGTTCGACAGGTACATTTATGTTTTAATTGTTTTTTCACAGAATCAACCTGATTCATGACATTCCCTACTGTGGCCGAGGGCGTATCTTGACTAGCGTCTGGCTGAAGTCGCTATTTTAAGGTTTCGGGCTAGAATCTAGAACATGCTTAAGTCAAGTAGATCATGCAGATGATACATGTAGTTTAGATGTACAAAAATCATGACATGGGCGGATCCAGAGGGGAGGCAGGGGGTCCGTACCCCCTCCCCCTGAAAAATCACAAAATATTGGGTTTCTTAGCAATACTGGTCTCCTGAAAATCACACAGTTACCAAGCCAGCATTCAATGTGGGCTATCATCAGCATGCAAGCGAAATGTCATTCTGGTGTGTGAGTGAATGGAGCGTGCAACATATTTTTTAGCTCCACCCCCAGGGGAGGGGTCAAACGTTTAATACCATTAAACTTAAATTACAAAGTCGATTTCAAAGAGTTATATACCAAACTCTGTGTGTTTTCTCATGAATAAAAGATATACACATGTCGAACTAGTTTTTTATTCTGTCGCCCGGGGTGGGACTTGGCGCTGGCGTCAATTTTTTTCCCCCGAACATGATCATTTGGCGTTTCGAATCGAAGGAGATGATGAGTAGAATAGGATACAAGTACAATTTTTACCCTTTGGTCAAACTAATAACCTTGGGGCAGGGGTCAAAAGGACAAATAAATATCTTTGAAAGCGTGGGGATTCAAATGCAATGACGCGCGTCGTCGACTTCGCGTTGAAGCTACCTTTGTGGTTCAGTCAACATGGTCAAATTAGCTAGCTTAATGCGCACGATTAGAAATTGTTATTATAGCATTATGGATACCCTCTGTCCCGATCGGTATCCTAGTAATGCTTTTTTTGTTGGTACAGCTTCAAAGCGTGCTCGTTATTATATGCCCCTACTTCAGGCACTGCGCCTCTTCATTTAGCACATATACGCTGGCTTGTCTGAGCTTTCGCTAGTCACCAATGCAATAAGTACTAAAATTACGTGTACTGGCTCGGGCGACAAAATTGGTCTTCGGGGTTTCCGACAAAGGGAGACTCAAACCAGTCTCCTCAGCTACAGAGACAATCTAGAAAATCAAAAATGTGCTTGTAGCAAGTTTAGGTATAATACTATCCAAATAACGAATAACAAAGGCGCTAATCAGACTAAGCATTTGTTGTTTGCATACCCCGAAGGTTTTCTTGCGTCGAGGCACATTTAAGAAATTCAGGTGTATATAAATGTACTAGTTCTGTTAATTTGCATCGTTTAATTGTACTAATATATGTGTCGTTATTTCGCTTATTAGCACTTTTATTTTATTTTTGAAGAATAACATATATATGCAGATCCTTTCATTAGCATGCTTAGAGAAACATGCTACTCTCTTGGCTGCATCTGTAACCTGTTGGCTAATTATATCATCTAATGATGTATTTGCCATTTGTCATAAATTTGATCCTTCCATTTGGGGACAAGGTCGTACAACGCATTTAATGTCGGCAGCAAACATGCTTACAGAGCATGGAACATTCCATCAAAATATGTCAACCCATCTAACCCTAGCTTCCTTTTAAGGGACATGGGTATAAATAGTGTGTAGTCTATTCAGGATCTTCCCTGTTTGTTTGCAGAAAAGGTTATCAAAATTTGGAAAAACATGAAAAATACCACCTATCACCCCTAAAAGTGGAAATGGACAAAGTCCAGTTGGGTTGAATGTGCACGCGCAGCTATACAAGAAGGCTACACGTTTTGTTTTGTCCGAGTCTTCAGTCATTTCCATATTGACGCTTCTGTATCATTTTATTGCATTAATTAAGTGTTATACTGTTCTTAGTTTCCTACAATCAAACACCTTCAGTACGTCTCCTCAATGTCTCTTCATGCTATCCAATCTTTATTCGCATTGTTTTGTCGATTTCATTGCTTTTATATTCATTTTATGCGAATAGCACTTCAATGAACTGATACATTAGCCTCAACGCGAGAAACCCTGTATTTGGCGGTTTGCGAACAACAAAGGCACATACCAGCCTGCACATCCGCGCAGTTCGATCAGCGACTGCGTTATTAGCTAATTGGAAAGTATCATATCTAGACTTGCTAAGAGGGAAATTTCAATTTTCTAGCTAGCAAGCTGGCTTGAATCTCGCTTTTGTTGGAAACTTCGTAGACAGGTTTTCTCGCGGCTCAATTTTTCTGTGCGGATGCATTTAGAATCAGTGAAATTTGTACGAAAGACTTAATATGATGACAGAGTAAAAACTTTCTTCAGTTCAAGTATATAATCGAACCATCTTCGATCTTGTTTTTATGACAATCATAATAACATCATAACAACATTTGTCTTAAAAATATATGACAGAAACGCACTAAGGCCAAGCCAATTGATGTTTTTGTGTAGCATTTATCCGTTAAAACATTCAAAATTTCCAAACCTTCCTGATCTGAAAACAAATTTTAAGTAAACTTGTTCTAAAGGAGTTTGTATGTTTTAAGAAAATAATGTGACAATATTGAGATTAAAAAGCCATCTCGATGGTATTGTCCCGGTAATAGAATTGGACAAATACACTATACTCGCATACGGCTAATGCACCAGTCATTTGTTTGCCCCGCCCCATTGGTGCCGGGGATATCGGGAACATAGCGGGGCTTAAGTGCTGGGAATGGACCTACGACCTGTTAATGCAGGGTCGTGTATGTGCCGGGGTTTTAAATTCACCCTTAAATAGACCGCTACTGAAGAACTTCTCTTAATGGTCCTTTTAGCCATCCGGGGTTACTTGTTTTGGCGAAATCTAAGATTCGTGGAAATCTGAGGTAAACAAATAAAGGTAAGGAAGAGCCAGACTAGGGTCTGTATTATTTCATTTTCATATGATGTAAATGTGACATCAGAAAATAATGATGTTATTTAGAGGGCCACAATGTACATGTAGAATTGCTTACTAGCTAATTGTGCTGCCCTCTCAAAACAAAGTATAAATAAATACAAACAATGTGACTGTGCATCACGAATGGACTCAATTTGTAACGTAGTTTGTTTGTTTTGTTTGTTTGATTTTATTCTTTACGTCCACTCAACAATCTTTCAGTTATGCGGGACGGTTCTTCCTGGGTTGAACCAGTACTAAGCTAGGATAAATGTGTCTTGCTCAAGGACCACAACGCAGTGACGCCGGTGAGGCTCGAACGTAGTTGATTCTAAGTTCGCGTTGTGTTTTCAAAGTCCTTTTAGAGTTTCTAAGTCTTATAAATATCAGCAACAATTTTATTAAATCTTCTTAAGTCAGACTAAATTACTTTTAGAAACTTACTATAACCCAAAGTTCCGAAATCTAAAGCTCTGACACTGGGTTTCACCTTATATACCATGAAGTCACGTGATAGGAGCTGACCATAGCGCCACCTTATGGCATCATCACTAACCAATCATATTTCAAGCTTACCATAAAGCGCCCTTCACATAGGTAAGCTTCCATTTATATCAACCAATCAGATAATACAAAACTGACTCATAGTCACATCAGCTGTGTAATGTCCCAAAGGTCATATGACTAAATGTATTATGCAATCCTGCCAATCATTGTCAGAATTGATATGATCTATTTATTGGACCTGTTTAATTTTACTAAACTAAGTAACATATATCATCACGACCTTTCAAAAGTGTTAAAACATTCCATCAGAATCGACAGGCTAATAAATATGACCAGTAAGAAACAATAACAAACTGCTGTCAGAATTCCCTATAAAAACATAAACATGTTAATCACAGATGTCACACCGCACATGGCTAGAACACCTGTGTCTTATCTTAACCAATTATTCACAAAGATTGTAAATCCCCACATGCAATTCACAATTATTGTGAACCCTCTCAGATGAAACCAGCAGCTATTTCATAAAATATCTAGGCATCGACTCAGTCACATCAGAGTCTTGGTTCTTAGTTACCCAATTAACGTGAAGTGTAGACTGATTAAGCTTGGAAAATGCACCGGCTGATCAGAGACGTCGCTCGGTGTACTCTCATTTTGTTGTTTTAGTCAAGTCAAGGATCGAATTGTGTAAGTTTCTAGGATGCATTCTCATTTTAATCAAGTTAAATGGCTGGCAACATTTGACCTAAAATTTATCTGTTGGGAAATTTAGCAGTCTTGGACTGCATATATTTGGTCGCTTTATATCAATACTTGGTGCATACAGCCTCTATGCATCCATCCAGTGAAAATTATCTTTGCTTGTTGCAAATCATGTGCATTTCCGAACAACAATAGATGCAATCACTACATCGGCAAATATTCTGTTCAATTCTGACGCAACGGTCTAGTTTCTTTAAGAGTAAAAATAAAAAAGTGGTATCACTCAAACAAGACACATTATAACAAGTGAAAATGACAACGAAACACCGCAATCCTTGATCACGGGCCAACCTATGACACACAATGCAAAATATGGGCCATGTTTATATTTTCAAAGCAAGCCTGTAATGAATCTTTAGATTTTTGCAACTGTTCATAACCTCATGAAATACATAATATGATTGACAGCTGCCAAGCTCACTTGCCCGTGCAATACGCTTCGAACATCGAATTCATTAGCCAGAAGTGACATTGTAGATGTGATTGACAGCGAGCCACACTGATTATCACGTGCAAAACAAGCCTCTGGTCTGCTCCATTGGTTGTCCGTGTTCACACTGGCGGTTCCGTTTTAGACTCCAACAAAACCGTTAATACCATTGCATATTAAATAAAAGAAACTTTTGCTTTCTAAATTATAAATAATTTCTATATATTAGATATTTATAATAAAAAAATGTAAATATAAAAAAAATAAATTCAGTCTTTGGTCTGTTCGTGGAATCATGAATACTTCGGCTCTCTTGCAAAGTTAACTTGAAGCCATTTGGGTTCCACTTACTTTGCAAGAGAGCCAGTACTCTCTTGCAAAGTTAACGTGAAGCCCTTACTTTGCAAGAGAGCCGAAGTACATGTATTTACATTAACTTTGCAAGAGAGTCGAAGTATTCATGATTCCATGGACATTCCAAAAATTGAATGTACTTCTTAAGTACACGAGATTTCGGTACACTGTACTTATCACATGAGCGAGAAAGCAGCTCAGGCTATTCTGCGCATATGCACATAACGGGCGCCTGGGCATTCGCTGCTCACGTGCAAAAAGTAAAGATGAAGATGAAGGCTGATATGGACAACCAAAACGCTTAAATATAAAATGTAAGCTTCTCTTATCCGTTGGCTCAAACCGATAGATTCATATTGGCATAGTGACCTTAAACATACCAAATGCAGGTTTTAAAATAGATGGAGAATATAGCTTTAATAACACAGACAATTTATTTAGATAGCAGAAATGTTATACCTGGAAAAAGACCAGACACGCTGTCTGTGAATAGATAAATTAGAAAGAATATCTTTAAAAGATTAAACGAGTTTTATTGGCTTGAGAAGTTAAGATTATCTTTTAAACATTGTTCACAACGTAGACGGATTCTAAAAAAATACACGAAGATTTTATCCCAGCAGTCATATATGATTTAATAAAATGCATGATTAACTCAGGGTACTTTATATACATGTAGCTATGTTAACTAGATTATCAGTATTTAATGAGCATTCTGAAAATAAAAAAGACTAAGGCAAGGAAATATCTAAAATTATTATTTGGTGCTGGCACCCTGAGCCGTCACCTTGGTATTTTTGAAGAAAAACCTGTTTAAATGCCCCTTCTATCTCGAACCTTGAAATGCATTTTGACATGTATATGTGTCCTTGACGAAAGATAGGTCATAAATTATGAGAGTTATAGTAGATATTGACAAATGGCCGAGCAGCATACCCTGGGTTGTGGCTCAGCCTTTAAAGACGAGAACACATGTATCGGACGAGGGACTTGGTGTTTTACATATACATTTTGACAATAAAAGCATTTTGACAAAGTATTGAAACAGCTTGTAGGAACATCAAATATGGCTTTAAGTGTACATAATAGCAGGAACTTCTTGAAATTTGTTGTAAATATGAGTACTTATACGGTAAATTCGGAAATTATCGCGATAATTTTATTTTCGCGAATAGTGTTAAAAGACATATTTGCGACGCTAAAAATTCGCTACTATGGTATGATTTACCTTCATCAGTAAAAGATGAAGTGATTTCGCCAGTTCGCGAGGATTTGATTTTCACGGACTTTCGCATATGCGAAGTTTTGCTAAAAAAAACACGTGAAAATTCCGAATTTACAGTATGTCGTGTGGTGTTGTACCTTGCACGCGATCTCAAATACATTTAGTGGCATACGAAAAATTGAATCTAACTTTAGTGCTCCTTTTTGCAAAGGTTACCAGCTGACGCCAAAAGTTACCGCTAGCAGGTACATGTAATGACTTATAAGCAAACGTACAAACAGCAGGCATATATTACTTCTTGCTTTTTAGTTTTGTTCTATTTTTCGGTCAAATGCTAGAAATCATGTTGCACTTGTGTGTAAAATTAAATCAGAAGTAAAAAATGACCATCTAAGAAACAAAACACAATTAATTACGAGAGTTGATTAAAAGTCTAGACATTTACGAGAAATAATGCGATAACGCAAATGTAGGACGAGTCGTTTTCATTCGTAGGCTTGACCACAGGGAAAGAAACAGCATTAAAAGATTGCGATTTCAATTCCAAAAACAACAAGAGATCTCTGCCACTAATAGTATTCAACAAACTATGGATCCTACAAATTTCGCACTAGCCCCGAACTTATAAAACATTTTCATGCTCAACTCAGCTGAGCAGAAAATTTATCCTGCTTATAATTGTTAAAATGCCTACAATTGTTGGCATTTCAACATTAATTAGCATGATAAGGTGTGCATTATAATCATTGTGTGAGTCCGTCCGTCCGTTACCAGTTAGTGAGAATGCTCATTACTCTTGAACCACTTGGAATAGTTTGAAACAATTTTGCATACGTATGCATGTCAACGTTGTCTAACAACTGATACTTACAGAAAATCTACCATAGCTGTAGCAAAATATAAGTCAAATGTCGTTTTTTTTCCAATTAAATTATCGATAGGCATCTATCTATCTGTCTTCTCAGTATGGCTTTATACCTTTCTAATCTGTTATGGAGATATTCATCCAAATTGTGATCAATCTTCATTGACTCCTTCTATCAGCCTGAATAGCTCCCTGTCCAGTTCGTCTAGTTCTAGTTCTATGACTGAAGGTCTTTCTTTTGCTCACCATTAATCCTTTGTCTATTACAATGGAAAAAAAACACCTACTAAGTAGACATCCTCCACATTGAGCTAGTTGATTTTGACATACTGGTCTTCACTCCAACAGATCATATATTAATTGATTCAATTATTAAACCAGAAAGGAAAGACAGACACAATGATAATCATGGCGGCGTTATGATATACATCAAATATGGACTACATTACAAACGCCGACCAGACTTGAACCCAATACCATTGAATGTATCTGGATTGAACTTATTTACAAACATAAACATGTACTTTTCAGGCGTTTCTGTAGACCCCCTAACTCTGATTCTACATATTTTCTTCATTTGAAGATTCCTTTCATTTACCTGTAGATACTGGTATAAAAGATATTATTATTACTGGAGATTCAAATTTTCATCTTCTAAATAACTAGCAACCAAAGAAATTAGTGTCATTTTGTAGACAGTTCTCCTTACATCAAGCTATATCTGAACCAACTCACTTTACTGTAAGTTCGTCATCTTTGTTGGATCTAATTTTCGTTAGTAATAAAATCATGGTGGTAGTTAGTGGTGTTGATGACCCATTGTTTAGCCAAATTATACGCTACCACTGTCCTATTGTTGGAATCTATAAATTCTCCAAGCCCAGATTACAATGCTTAAAGAGCAGTATGACCATGGCGATTATGGCCGCTTAAGAGCATTAACCTCATTAACTGATTGGAACCAACTCCATGACGATGATACCGATGTTTATGCCCTAAATACAACAAATAAAGTATTATCCTTGGCTAAGGAATGTATTCCTAACAAATATGTCACGATTCGCCCCTCTGACCCTCATTGGATTACTTCAACTATCAAGCGTTATATCAGAAAAAGAAGAACCTTCCGCGAAGCCAAACAAACAAGCTCACCTCTCCTTAGGTACACTATTGATACGAGAATCACAGTCATCTTTCCACAATAATATTGCTGACAAGCTTAAATCAAGATATTTGTCCTCTAGAGATTGGTGGCATACGCTGAAGTCTTTCATCTCTCCATAATCTACCTCTTCTATTCCCCCCTCGAAAACAATGTTACCATTTATAGTGAATAATACGAGAGAGCACAACTACAAACTTAAATCAAGATATTTGTCCTCTAGAGATTGGTGGCGTACGCTGAAGTCTTTTATCTCTCCATAATCATCCACTTTTATTCCCCTCTCGAAAACAATGGTACCATTTACAGTGAATAGTACAAGAGAGCACAACTATGAACCAACTTTTTCGCCAACCAAACTTATCTGGATGAAGGTTATGCTATTCCACCAGAAGTCCCTTCATATGATATATCTTCTTCATTAGATACTATACTCTTACCACAAGAGGTAGAAACTGTACTTAACTCACTTGTAACTGGAAAAGCCTCAGGCCCAAATGGGCTCAACAACAGAATACTCAAGGAATTATCCAAGGATCTTGCATATCCACTTTGTTCATTATTCAACTGCTCTTCGCAAAAGGGAATGCTACCCTCTTTCTAAAATGAAGCCAATATATGTCCTATTCACAAGAAGGATGGTAAATCCCTTGTAAATAACTATCGGCCTATATCACTGTTAAATGCAGAAGCAAGGGGTTTTGAACGACTAATTTTCAAGCATCTCTTCAATCACCTGCAAGAAAATAATATACTTTACCCTTTACAATCAGGTTTTATCCATGGTGACTACTGTTAACCAACTTACCTTAACATGTAATCTATTTTGCCAAGCTCTTGATGCCTGTAATGAAATTAGAGTTGTCTTCTGTGACATCAGCAAAGCATTTGATTGTGTCTGGCATGCTGGTTTGTTACGTAAACTTGAGGCTGCTGGTGTTTCTGGAATTCTCCTTGCATGGTTTAAAACCATCTATTTGATAGAAAACAGCGTGTTATACTACCTGCAATTTCCTCTGGTGTGTCTAAGGTACTGGCTGGTGTTCCTCAATAGTCTATACTTGGGCATCTTCTCTTTTTAATCTTTATAAATGACATTGTAAATGAAATACGTTCTTGTATACGTTTGTTTGCTGATGATACTAGCCTATTCATTGTTGTTGATGATCCTGTCTCCTTTGCCAAACTTCTCAATGCTGACCTTGTCAGATTTTACAAGGGGTTGAAAAATAGTAAGCGAGTATGATCAGGAAATACCACAATCACAAACCGCAGAAAACCCCATGGCACCGCAAGAAAGAGCCGCTCAACCATCACAAGACACCAGGAAGACAAATTAACCAAGCAACCAGCTCTCTCTTCCCCATCAAGATGATTGCAATACTAGAATGGACATAAATTAGCGTACAACAAAACAAGAACAATTACAGACTCCAATAATAGGAGTAACAATAAACAAAAAGTCAACAACAACAGAACCACCGCCTTAGAACGGAAAGCAGCCTAAGCCACCGCGAGGCTTAATGCATTTTACTGGATGGTAACATTAAAGCCTAACAAAATAAAATCACTTATATATATCTCATAAAACAAACACCCCTTTATATGAACAATCAGCAGATATCAGAAGTTGACTATCATAAACATTTAGGTCTCACTTCTCAAATGATGGTTTATGCACACTCATATAAACTCTATTCTCGATAAAGCCTAAATAAGGATAAATATCATACGTCAACTAAAGTACAAACTGGAAAGAAAATCCCTGGAGACCATATACAAAGCATATATACATCCTATTTTGGAATATGGCGACGTCATCTCAATACGCAAAACAATAGAAAAATTACAGCTTGAAGCAGCAAGAATAGCAACGGAAGCAACAACACTCATGGGAAGGGTCGTTACAAAGGTTGGGAGAACTGGCGACCCAACCCCATTGCTGTATAAAATTTGGCAATAAAACATGTTTAAAGTAGCAACAAACTAATATTTGTCAATAACATTTACAAAGAAACAAGATTGGAACCTTTAGAGCAAAGAGGAAAAAAAAACATAAACTTATCCTTTTTAAGATGACTAACGACTTGACTCCTCCATAGCTATCTTCTTTGGTACCTCAGACTGTTAATCACGTTTCAAATTATAATTTACGAAATTGTCAGAATCTCCACTCTATTGCAGCTAGAACCAACCCATACTATAATTCTTTTTTGCCTTCTGTCATTAGAGACTGGAATGATTTGCCTACTGCTAAACGACAACTCAACCCAGTAAACACTTTTAAAACTCATATCAACAGGAAAACTATTCCAGTACCTAAATACTATTATAACGGGTAATCAGAAAGCACAAATTCCTCCACGCTCAGTTACGTTAGCACTGCAGATCATTGAATATGGACCTATTTTCAAAAAACAAACGATTCATCTCTAAGCAGTTGTGGTACAGTATATATTGCTTCACACTTTTTTCTTAGCTGTCCTCTTTATAATGCCCAAAGAATATCCCTTCTCAATGATATAAGTCAATACCAACCAATTTCTCTAAATGTGTTACTTTATGGGAATGCTTCACTTCCATATGCAACTAATGTCATCAGATTTTAAAAGGTACAAAATGAAATATTAGAAAATAAACGATCATTTACTTAATAACATTGCCTTATTATATACAATACATGTGATGGTATTCTGATACAGTTTGACAAATATTTTGCAATGCTATTGATCTGGTGTCGGTTTTCACCCCACTCCCTCTCCCTATAGACATTTGCTCTTTAAGCCTCTTTTGTTCATTTCTCTTTTTTCGTCATTATTGTATATGGATAGTGATACAACTAACAAATGTGTGTAAAAAGGATCATTCTATGATTATTTGTTTCCACATATTTTGTATGTACAACAACCATATAAATTTTGTATGTGTCCTCTCTAGTGGAGGCCACTATCTATCGGACCTGCATTGGAGAGCAGCTTTCTTTACACGTGTGTTAGCCCTGTTATAAACTCAACTTTAAGAGTGTCAGACATTTCTACCAAGCCTGGGTTCCAGTTTGATCATTTTTTATTTTTTTTTATTTTTCCGTTTCTTCGTCAAAAATGACATATTAATCGAAACCAATAACGGACAACCGATACCTTTGATGTGTTATCTTTTTATTTTCTTATTTTTTTAGATTATTCGCATTAGAAAATATTGCCAAAATATTGACGACTGGACTAATTTCTGCCTATAATGTACAGCTTCCTTGCGCAGAATAGGAACAATATAAGGTGCGCCTGGTTGACATTAGACTGTCTTTTATAATTGGGCCTCGTCGCGAGAGAACCTGTCTTCGGGGGTTTCCGATAAAGCGGGACTCAAACAAGTCTCCTCAGCTACAGAGACTAGCTAGAAAATTGAAATTTCACGTATAGCAAGTTTAGATATGGCACTTTACAAAAAATGAAAAACAAAGGCGCTGATCAGACTGCGCGGATGCGCAGACTGGTCTGCGCCTGTGTTGTTCGCAAACCCCCGAAGACAGGTTTTCTCGCGTCGAGGCCCATTATTATGTTATTGACTGCTTATCTTGAGACAGGAATTTGCAAGAGCCGCTAAATACACGGCGGTATGTTCAGGTGTGGATCCAGACAGTTTTGAAAGGGGGTGGGGGTCTAAAACATTCGATTTATTTTTTGCTTTAGCAATTATATTTTACAGAGAGGGAGAGGGGTCCGTTCAAATATTCTTAGCGGCCCACCACCAGCCCGCCAGCCAAACGCCATTGAAATGGCGTTTCGCTGGTGGGCCGATGACGGCGTGATTTTCCGGGGATGGGATCAGAATTCTCTGCCCGCCACCCCCCCCCCCCCACCTCTGGATCCGCGTATGACACTATCTACACCGGCAATCAATATGTGCCCCATTCCTCAACTGGTGCCACTGTCACAGTAAACACAGTATTATGAATAGAGGATCTTACATGAGTGCTCATGTTTTATTGATTTATTAAACGAGTTGGGGAAACGAGATAAAATGCGAGGCTTGCCGAGCATTTTATCTCTTTTTCGCAACGAGTTTAATAAATTCAATAATAAAAGAGCACGAATTGTTAGATTCTATTTATCATATGACAAATACTTTTAAATCTTATTTCTGGCGTAAAAACGTTATACTTGTGTCATTATGTTCGCAACGTTGTTATGGACGTCATAACGTTTCCCGTAAAACTATAGACCACTAGTGGTTTATCGATTTTATTGCATGGCGTTATTTCACTCCCAGACGCGACGTCATATTAATATATGTAATAATAGCGTCATAATATGTCATTATAGCGATAGAGCACTTTTTCCAATGCATTCACATTCGCCAGGTCACTCTGGACCTAGCAGATGTTAATGCACAGACAACCATGTTTGATCCCTATATATTCAAAAAGGTAATGAAACGTAAGAAAAAAAGTTGGTTCGACTGATAAACGACAGTCTGCATGTCTAGTTTAAAATTCCAATCACTATAAATTCCACAGTTACTACACGACGATGTGTGATGCCTCAGACTAATGACGACCAAGACCTAAATCGTAGGATTGGGGACAGGTGCTTGGCCCGTAGTGGTAATAATTCACGCTTCCATAAAAAGGCGCATTTGAACATACGTTTTCTATTATTTAAATCAAATCATATGTTGAGGACACCTGAGTTAAGGGGGTGGAAAGAAATCGTTATCGCATTCTTTTTATTGATCAATTCTGTCGGTCCTGATCTAGGTCTAAACTGTTTGCAAAGGTTATCAGTAGACAATGAAAAAAAGTTAAGCTGTAGTACGGACCTGCAGAATAAATAACCACCTGTTTCAGCTCAGAATGTATATCAATGACCTCATTGTCTCATCCCCATTTTCGTGTTGAAGTATACCTAGTAGTTCATAGTGTGTCAGACTGAAAAAAGATATTCAACAAATTATTTCTACAGTCATTCTCACATATAAAACCCTAGCGTCAGCTTATTTGAAGGAGGCCTTTTATCAGTAAATTATAATGCTGAAATACTTGGGGCTTATATCCTGGTAAACTAGAATTACTGTTTACTGTAAATTCGGAAATTTTCGCTAGAATTTTATTTTCGTGAATAGCGTTAAAAGACATATTTGCGACGTTAAAATTTTGCGACTAAGGCATGATTTACTTATATCAGTAAGCGACAGAGAGATTTCGTCATTTCGCGGGGGGTTCTTTTGACGAAACTTCGCATATGCGAAGTTTCGCGAAAATAAAACCCCCGCGAAAATTTCTGAAGTTACAGTATGCTCTAAAGGACTAATCTATGTCAAATGGCTGTTAATTCCAAACACACAAAGCAATAAATAAGCCAGTGGAAGCTAAGTTATGCCTTAGGCTGGTTTAATTTCCCTCCCCAAAGTATGAAAACATCCCATATGGTGAAAAGAGACAAACAGTTGTTTTGGTTTGGTCTGATGCTTCACGTCCCATTCAACAGCTATGATCATGTCGGGACGGCCTATTGACCTAACCACACTTTTTTAACTAAGCCTAAAAAAGCATGATGTCGAATGTTGGTAACTGCTTTTCAAACATTTACTTACCATATGTCTTTAGTGAGTTGTTTGGCGTGTGTTAGAACCAAATTTTATAGGTTAACCAATTATTAGTCAACCTCAGACAAATTAAAAAACTAGTGGGTTTCTGTTGAAGTTTAGAATACATAATTGTATCACATATTATTGCATAAAAAACCGTGTCGCACGCTATTACCAGCCATGTTTAAACCGGCAAAAACCCATGTATTAATCAGGAAATTCACGTGCTGTTGATGCACGGCTTTTGTAATTTACATATACGCATTCTAGGCCGTCACAAAAATTTACGTCATCAACAGTAACGTGCAAAGAAATGAACGTAATTTAGTGATGTTAGGATGACGTAGGTCTTTACTCTGGAACAGGCGTTTTCAAAACCGACGAATCCTGCATGCTTTTGCGCGCCATTATAGTATTGCAAAAATGAGCTTTTCGAAGGGTTTTTCCAAAGTTTTCAAGTGACAAAATGCACTTTATGCAATAATAACCATCAAACATGGTTTTCTGATGCACTAACATCTGCTAGACCCCTCGGAGTCGTTAAAACCCTCGCCTGTCAGGCTCGGGTTTCAACACCACCCTCGGGGTCCAGCAGATGTTAATGCATAGAAAAACATGTTTGATCCCTATATTGCATACTGGTCGTGATCACTTTGTTGTATATTTGTCGTACAAGTATGTTGTAGTAATTACCAACAGTTTCGTCTAGTCTTGTGCATATTTCATATGTTTTAATTTCCTTTTGATGTACCACGCTGAAATGTAAATGGTCTTATTTTATTATTTAAATGTTCAAAGTATTCATTTAATGGCACCAGGTTGTAATATTTGCGTGGTATAAGTTAACAAAGTCTGTAAATGACACAATGCTAGAAGCACATTAGCCAATCTTCGTGAAAATGGCACACATTACAAAGGCGCTATTAAGTGTGACAAATCTGATTTTTGTACAAATTCACTGAAAATATGGGTATCGACGCGCGAGAAAACCTGTCTTCGGGGGTTTGTGAACAATAAAGGCGCAGATCAGCCTGCGCATCCTTGCTGTCTGATCAGAGCCATTGTTATTCGCTTTTTGAAAAGTTTCATATTTAGACTTGCTACAAATCTAGCAAGGCTCTGTAGCCGAGGAGACTGGTTTGAGTGCCGCCTTGTTGGAAACCCCGAAGAAAGGATTTGTCCCGTCGAGGCCCATATGAGCCGCGATATTAGATTCCCAACAATGTGGTATGTGCGAATAGCAAATGCTAAGATCAGCCTGCGCATATGCGCAGTCGCAGTCTGATCAGAGCCGTTGCTAGTCGCTTGAATATTCTATGAATTTTATGCCCCAGTCACACACACACTTACGGGCTTTTACGGAGAGTTTCGGATCAAACCGCAGTCGTCCGCAGAAAAATGAGGGCGGAGCCTAATTTCTTGGTGCGTTTGCAAGACGCAGTTACCTATAGTTGCGGGTAGTAACGGATCATTGCGGATAAATGCGAATGTCAGCGGATTGATGCGTTCCATTGAACCGACACAATGCGGACAGATACCAATAGATACGGACTACTTTCCTTTCATTACGTTCCCTTACCTTTAGATACGAGTAAATGCGAATAGATACCTTTAGATGCGGACTGTTGCGTATACGTGTGACGTTTGCAACCGCAGACTTTGCACCCTATCGTTCGTTCATTATTTGTTTTTAAGCATTATGCCTGGAAAGAAGAAGCAAATAAGAAGTATTGTCTCTAGAAGGCACACTCTCAACCTCAAACATCTCAACAGGATGACAACTGTTTATCTAGCCATTTCCTACGCCTCAGACATAGTCAGCAAGAGGCAGCGGATACTGAAAACGCAGATGTCACATAATCTAAGAAGAGGCCATGCAAATAATATGATAATCCATTTGTAGATTAAATAATAGGCAAATAAGTTACACATGCGCTGCTATATGATGACGCGATATTAGATAAGATTCTTGTATCTATACATGCAAATGCAAATATGTCATATGATAAACCTTGGCAGAGCCTCACATATTATCAATTTTCCTCATCTCATTTAATAAATGCAATAATACATGAACACTCATGTAAAAAAATCCATATTTTAAATCTTAGATCATTTAGTCTTCTCTGCATACACCTTCTCCCGATATTCTTTTAGCCCCTATGGCAAGTATGCCAAAGGCATTCTCAACACATCGTCTGGCACGAGAAGGACGATAGATGAAGACTCACTCTCCTGTTCCAGAGGCGCTGTAGCAAGGGGCTTCATCATCCACCTAAGGGTTCGTAACAATACGTATTTATACGCATATGAAATCAACCATTCGCAACTATCCGCAACGATCTGCGTGTATAGGAAAAATACGCCAAATGTGATAAGTAACTAAACGTTACTAAAGGTAACGACCCGAATGAAACCGTACCAGTCCGCAACTTTGGGTCAACTGCGGAATGATAGGTTTTGATACGTTTAGATGCGAATGAGATACAGGTAGGATACGAATAGTAACGTATTCTTGCCTAGCGTTACGCATCATTGCGTTGTTTTCATCCGCAGAACTTTTTTGATATTTTTCAAAATTTGGGCGCGGATGGAAATGGCCTTGCGGTGAGTTGCGGATAAGATACGAACTGTTACGTACTCTGCGGATGTGATACGTATCGTTACGGAATGCACGGATAGTTGCGGACGGGCTTTACGTACCATCCGCAGGGTCCGTAAGTGTGTGTGTGACTGGGGCATTAGGCTACTGACCGAAAATCATTTGGAGTGTCTAAGCTGAAAAGGAGGCTGCACAGGCTCGTCTGAGTCTACACTTGTCAAAATGCTACATAGTTGGAAATCTCATGTCGAGGCTCATATACCAAAGCCCCCAGTGGCTTCGGCAACTGTCAAATCTGTTATTGGTAGTTGTTGTTCTTGCCCCCATTTATGTGCGGGTGTATGTGTGTTGGTCCTTGTTTTGTTGTATAGATCTTCGTTTCCTTTCTGATTTTGCAATGATCTCGCTGAGGAAGAGAGAACTGGATGCTTTGCTCTAATTGTATTTTCCTATTGTGTTGGTTTGTCTTTTCCTGTGTCCTTGTGTCTCTTCCTCGTGCTTCCATGGGTTGGTCCTTCTGTAATTACTATGCTATTTCAAGAAAGGCAAGAAGGGTTTGGGTGGCCCACTGTCGATCCAAACAAACTAAGGGACAACGAACTATTAAGTTGATGTAATTTATTTTATGGTATTGAATGTAGATGTGTTACAATGTAAGAAAAAGGGCAACGATCAGGAATCGATAGAATAAAGCACCGCAACTGAACCAGGATACCAATGGGAAAGTGTCAACTTCACAATTAGACGTCACAAACAAATGCCAAGAGGTCAGCCCTTTCCCAGCATGTAACCACAAGGCATCAATAAACAGACGCGCACGAAAGCATAACAAAAACAAGACAGAAAAAATAGAAATGATCCACAAAAGAAGCACCGCCTTGGAATGGTCAGTAAAAAGATATTTACAGGAGGGCTTAAACCGGATTCACGGCGCGCCAACCCCACCCTTAGTTCAGATGTGGATCATGACACATAGATGTTTGGTTTGCATGAAAGACCTCTAACTTATCAATGCATCATCTCCAAGAACAAATAAATCAAGATATAAAAAGGAGATAAAGCATAGATAAGGACTCAACAGTAAATAAAACTGACTACCGGAGCAAAAGAAATCCAACAGGTAAACCCAAGTGGGCCTGACAACATCCATAGCGTCAGGCCACTACAATCTCATCAATAGATAAGTCTAAAAGTCGCAACCGTCATAGAGTCTGAAGTCTGATCCACCGGCGTGCAATTAAAGAGGAAAGCAAAGTTGCCAACCGTGATTGGGTTGACTACCAAGCCTGCAGTCTGTTGCAATACATTACTGTTATAGCCAATCTTTTTTATAATGGGAAATTATTTTAATGAACCTAGCTGAAAAATTATTAGAGCCAACAATCTTCTTCAATTTATACACAAACAGGTTCCGAAAGTTTTTGACGAAAGAGAGATTTAAAACCAATTTGGAATTTAGATATCAAATCTTAGTATCGTCTATAAAATTTAGAAGAGGTTTTGCGAAGTTTATGATACCGATAGCCTTGTTTATGAAGTTTCTGGGTTAACAATTAACTGCGAGTGTTGAAGTCAGTAACATGGTTCGATGCTCTAGCAAAACGAATGAGTTGAGAGATAAAGACTAGAGCGAGGAACATCATCATCTAAAAATGGGAAAATGACAATTTCAAAATCAAAGTCGTCACGTTTATCATAAATTTTGGTAGAAACAATATCATTTGAATTGAAAAAGGCAAGTCTAAAAACGCGGCTTTGGTATCAGAGGTATTAGCTTTATTGCTTTATTAAGTTGGAGCTCTGAAGGGTATATTTGACTTACAATATTGTCAAAATAAGCATTATCAATGTTTAAAATATCGTCCAAATATCTGGATGTAGTGTTAAAAGCAGCAATAACATCAGCCTGCTTATCATCAAAAAAGACATCACAAAGTCCCTCTCATAACAAAACAGGAATAAATCTGCAACCAGGGGAGCACAATTGGTGCCCATGGGAATCCCAACTACTTGTCTATACAACTTGGTGCCAATTGCCTGTTCTAATAGCAGTGACGCACCTCAGTTTTGCTTTGTAATAAGCCTATCATCGCATGAGTCAGCAATTACATTGTATGCTAGTTACTTAAGGTGTCAAGTCATTGTTTAAAAGTTCAGTGGGCCAAATGTTTCTGCTTTGGTCTGAAAATACATCCTATCCCAGTCACGATAACACCTGCCTTCGGGGTTTTCGACCTGGTAATACTCAAACCTATCTGTGTACCTTTACCTTCATTTACTACTTAGACTCTTAATAGTTACCCTCCTAGTTACAAGTTTATTTATTACAAACTCAGAGACCTAATAAAGAGAACGCTTATCAGAGTGCACAGTCTGGTATACGCAATTGGTGTTCGTCGCCATCAAGGACAGGTTTTCTCACGACGAGACCAATTTATTTACATAAATTTTATGTAAGAACAACGTAACTTCTTGATTTTTTCGTGTACGATAATTACCATTTCCATATTTTTGTATTGTCATGTGAACCAAAACCTATTAATCTACAAGAATAAATGCTATAACTGATGTCTTTGGTGTCTGTTATAGGTTTCTTGACAAACTACACCTATTGCACATGACCTTGATATACAGTAAAACCTGTGTACAACGGCCATCTAAAAAGACCAAAAATTGGTATCCAAGACCGATTATCGCTTAACGCAGGTCAAAAAGTATTGCAGAATGCTCTGCAATACTTTCGATCTTCATTAAGCTACCATTTGTCATCAAAAGAATTGTTTTGTCTATTTTTGAGTGGCCGTTTCGGACAGGTTTTACCTTAGTTGTAATTTTTGCACATGAGTGAATTCGTGCTTTTATTTTTAAACTTGAAGTCAGGAGTGGACTATAAAAGACCATACCAGCCATCAAATATTCATTATTCCAATATCTGTTAAAAATACAACATCTAAAGCAATTGAAAAAGCCCGGCACAGTTCGAGAACCGAATCAAGCCTCGGGTGTACGTAAGGTGCATTACGCGTAGTACTATGTACGAACAAACTCAATTTTGTTAGCCTGAATCTGTGTAAGGAAAATTAGTTCTGTAGCATTTGGGTTCAGCCCGAAAATTTTGATCAGCAGAATAAATGAAGTTTATGTTTTTTCAATATAATATCGAAAAATACATATACATGTTCTTCATTTATAACTGTTTGTTTTGCTGCAATCACACTTGTTATTGTTTATTGTTTTAACATGGTTTCTGTGTCGTCAGCGTCACGTTATCAAAGTAGATTCTCGATGACATCCGAGGTCTGATTCAACAGAATTGGCCGAGACAGTTTTAATGCCGCTTAAAGCTGCTCCTATTGATAATCTTTAAAACTTAATTGGCTGTCAGATTGTACATGTACCTTTGAAATGATTGACAGATCATATCAGCTAAGTGATCATACTGCTTGTCATCTAATCTGACAGTTGCGAAACTCCGCCCACTTACTGCCTCATAGATAGTCACTCCCATGTCTGTGAGTCCTGACATTATGTCGTTAAATGATCAGCTACAAAGCTAGGTCTGGTTAGAGCATAAAACAGTTTACCTGTGGGTTGTGTGAAAGCAACTAAGGCTTACCTGAGCCTGTGTTGGCTTTCTGAAAAAAAAGACCTTTCCAAAACAAGAAAACAGCACTCCACTCGAAAGCAGCAGACTTTGTCCCATTCAGTTTCATATTTCACCAAGGCTAAGTTAGGAAGCGTTCAAAATAACCTTTGTCCATTGTAAAGGCCAAAGAGTCGTTTTGAGAAAACAGTGCATCCCACTTCTCTAACCCTTAAGTCTAACTATGGCACAACACAGAAGTAAAATCTATACTGAAGCCTGCCATATGTGGGCCTCCACACGAGAGTGAGCATCAAAGGCGCAGACCAACTTGCGCATCCGCGTAGACATATCAGCGCCTTTGTTTGATTGTTTGTTTTGTTGCTTTACGTCCCAAGTCAACAGCTATGGTCATGGCGGGACGGTCAGTTTACCTAACCACACTTTTTCCTGAGCAAGCTTGAACAAGCAGTTAGCCAGTACTTCGTGCACATATACTTTCGCTTGTAACTGACAACAACCCTTCTTGAATGATTCAGCGGAAGGGAGGAGAATGACCGTAGAAATTATTTCGTGATAGACAGCGCCTTTGTTATTCGCTTTTTGAAAAGTACCATATCTAATCTTGTCGCAGATGCATTTTCAATTTTCTAGCTAGTCTTTGTAGCTGAGCAGGCTGATTTGAGCCTCACTTTGTCGAAACCCAGAAGACAGGTTTTGTCGCGTCGAGGCTCAATAATGTGATACACCATTTGCAATCATCTTGTTGAGCAAGACAGAGCTGGACCGGAGGTGATAAAACTTTTTTCATACTCAACTCAACTGAGCATGAAATTTCAACTTCTCATAAAACTAAAATGTTGAAAAATAAAGACATCTCTTGCCTTCAAACTGTTCAATGGTGTATTTTTCATGCTAATGAATGTTAAAATGCCAACAATTGTAATTACTGGCATTTTAATGTTTTTGAGCATGATAAATTTCCTGCTCAGCTGAGTTGAGCATAAAAAAAGTATTTGTAACATCGGGACCAGAGCCGGTTGCTTTATTTCAATTATGTTGAGGCTGTCTTTGTACTGTGTCTATTCTTCGCGGTGCCGTGGATTCGTTTGCAGTTTGTGATTGTGGCTTTTCTAGGCTGTACTTGCTACAGCTCAACAAAAAGCTTTGACTGCTAAGTTATTAAAACAAGGTTATAGATACCATAAAAGTCGAAAAGCTTTTCTAAATTCTACCACAGACACTCAGAGTTAATTGTTAAATTCAACATTTGGTTAAAAACTCTTCTGCAACAAGGCATATCAGAACCTATATTTTATGGTGATTTAGTTTATAAATTCAAAGGAATTGTTGGAAAACCTAGTTTTAGTGATCAATTCAAAAAGATAGTAAAACGTTATACACGGGTTGGATATTACTTGGATATCATGCGACAGTCTGCATGCCTAGTTTTAAACCTAATCACGGTTTATAGCTATGGTTTCCTCTTTAATTGCACGACGGTGGGTCAGGTCTCAGACTCTATGACGGCTCTGACGTAAAGCTTTAATCGTTGGGTTGGTGCCTGATGCTTATCTGTAGCTGGACCCACCGTGGCTCAACTTGAGGTTTTCTTTAGCTCTGACTATCTGTGAGTCATGAGCCCTTTTCTTTGTTTCATCATGGTGTGTTAATTTATAATAATTGATAATTTTCAAATCGGTTTTACTAAAAATGCAAGAACCTCAGACCACATGTTTATTATGAAATCTTTAATTGATAAAGGTATTAAAATAAATTGTGGAAAGCTGTATTCTTGTTTTGTTGATTTTCGGAAAACATTTGACTCTGTCATTCACCATGGTTTGCAAGTTTAGTTAAAAGAGCTAAATATAAATGGAAAGTTTTATGACATTTTATGTAGTCTTTATACTAAAGGTAGTGTATGCGTCCGTGTTGGTGAACATCATACTGACCTCTTTGTATCAAAGGTTGGTGTACGACAGGGAGATGTACTAAGTCCTAATTTATTTAAGATTTTTATTAATGACATGTCTTCCTATGACACACCTGATCCTGTTTTGTTAATAACTTGCCACGTAGCTTCCTAATGTATGCAGATGATATTGTACTACCATCTACAACGGCAGCCGACCTTCAAGAGAAACTAAACAAATAATTTCTGTCATGACTGGTGTTTGGAGTTTATAGTGAATGTTACAAAAACCAAAGTTTTAATTTTTAACAAAGCTGGAAGTCTGTTAGAAAATAGGTTGTATTTTGACGAGAACTGTCTTGCAAATTTTAGACATTACCGTTACTTGGGTGTGCACTTTTCAGCAAGTGGTGCATTCAATTATGCACAAGACGACATTTTTAAGAAATCCATTTAGGCTTACTCACGTAACAACAACTGGCGAACCGAGTTTAAAAACAAGTCGGCATTTATTTGATCATTTATTAAAACCTATTGTACTATATGGGTCTGAGTTCTGGGGAACTTTTAAAACAAATAGTGCTGCATTCAAGAAAACAGGCTATTTTATGGTTGAGGAATTTATAAAAATAATATTGCAGACAGGTCCCACTTAAAATATTTTAAGTATGTTTTAGGGGTAAATAAAAATAATTCAAATCTTGCTGTTCTTTAAGAAACAGGTCCATTTCCTATGATTTTTTTCTATTATACTCTCTATTGTTAAATATCTGCATATACACGTACTAGAAAAAACATCAAATGCACTGCTAAAGGAAGCATATTGTTTATCTAAGGCTTTACATAATAAAAGTATTCAAACATGGTATACATCAGCAATATATATTCTTCAATTGGTAAATGTTAATATTACTTCTTGTCGAAACCTCAGTGAAAACCAATTAGTATGTCTGATTAAAAAGTTGTTTATTAAAGGCTTTAAAACATTTTGGTTTAAACATAGGAAGAAAAATATTAATGCAGGAAAACTTGATACATACTTCAGAACTAAAAAGGAATTCATTGCTGAGCCATATTTGATGTTAGAACATTTTTATTTGAGAAAAGCTATTTGTAAACTAAGGCTCAGTGCTCATTATCTTTTAATAGAAACGGGTAGATCTGTGAAGCCAAAAAGTATACCTCGCTCAGCAAGAATTTGTAAGCATTGCACTCTAAATCTAATAGAAAATAAGTTTCACATACTTTCACAGTGCTCTTTATATGAACCCGGAAAAAAACTATACGATCATATACAATCTATAAATAGTAATTTCGTGTCATTATACGTTAATGATAAAGCCCTATGGCTATTAATTTAAGATGTGACAATAACTTCAAATAAAAAATAAAGCCGCTAGCGCCACCATATACTCCATCATCATCTTCATCATCATTGACCATATCTCATTGTTTATCACAGTATGTATTGTATTGACATTTGTTTATAAGGATATTGCCTGTATAATATGTGTACGTGTTTGTTTATGTGCTATAAAGTTATGTATGTTTGTGTTGCTTTATTGTGGCTGTCTAAATGTATGTAATTATGCATTGTCAACACCATAGAATATTATATGTATTTTGTCTATTGCTCGCAATGGTCCTTGATTGGTAAATAAAACCTATTCTATTCTATTCTATGGTTCGTGTTTGTCGTGCTTTCTTGTCTGTTCATTGCAGCCTTGTGGTCACCTGCTTGGAAATGGCTGGCCACTTGGCTCTCTTGTATATTATGTTTTATTATGTTTCTGTCACTTTCCCACGTGGTGTCCTGGGTCAGGTGTGTTACTTGATTGTATCGATTCCTGAACTTTGCCTCCTTACTTATTTTCACAGAATTGCTCTGACATACAGACGAATAGCTGTGAAGGCGGTGGGAGATATCAAAAAAGCTACGACAGGAATAACGTTTACACATGCTCTGATGGTATAGAAAGTACGCGGATACGTATTTGCGTATTAAAATCTGTCAACATTTAATGGAAATCACCTAATGTGCATGGTAATACCGTTTCCCATACCATATTGACTTCTTAAATAGCAAATTATCTCAAAAAGGAGCAAATTCTCTCCTTTAAAAGAAGTCCCGTCCCCACTTTGAAAAGGGAAGCGCTGCGTCCTCGAGGAAATCTTGCAACGAAGATTAGCAATTTGAAAACAAGTGTACATGTATGCCCTTGGGGTTGGTCTAATAACTAGACAAAACTAACGTATATCACACTTGTTTTTCTAATTGCAATGACCGTAGCACGACCTTTTTACATAACTGCAACACTTCCTTATTCGGTACATTTATAGATAAGTTACAAAGTATTATTTGACTGTGTACTTTTGAGAATGTCTAGGAATGTTCTCTAGTAAACCGAGATTCCTGGTTTTCAAAATTCTCTGTGTTTAAGAAAGAATTAATTTCAATATATTATAAGGTTAAAACATAACATATTGTCAGAACTGGTGTATTGATTATCATTACAGGTGTTTTAACACGCGCGGATCCAGATTGAGGGATAGTGGGTCCAGAACCCACACACACACTAAAAATCACAAAGCAGGGCTTCTTAGCAATACTGGTCCAGATCCCCTGAAAAATTACAAAGCTAGCATTTAATATTGAGCCACCATCGGTATTCGATCCTCTCTCCGCTCATTCATCAACTAAAAATTCTTGTCAGAATTTGACCCCCTCTTACAAAACTTTCTGGTTCCGCGCATGAAACATAATATACTGAGGAAAACAAGTTTAGCAATTAAGGAGGAAAGCCAAGTTGCAAACCATGATTGGGTTGACCACCAAGCATGCAGTCTGTTGCAATACATTAATGTTTTAGCCAACTTTTTATTTTATAATGGGAAATTATTTTAATGAACTGGTTTTCACTTTTTTGCTTTAAGATCTAAATTTTTGATGGAAAAATCAAACTTTTAGCAGAAAACTATTTTTGCTATTGCAAGATAAGCTGTTCTAGCAAGGGGACTTAAAATCTGACATAACGTAATGTGAAATGTCGACCGGTTACTGTCATCGTACTCCTAAACGTTTGTCAACATATTCTTTGATATTATGAAATTAAATATCCTATTTCGTCTACAGTGTGTATCCCCAAAGTAAATTGATTAAACCTTTTCCCTCAGTATATACATATATTGTCAGAACCGGTGTATTGTTTATCATTACGGGTATATATAGATTTCCCGATACGTTCTGTTGTGCCAACCAAAAGTGAGAGTGACGAAATATTTTGTTTACAAATTGTAAAATAAAACACTAACGTATACAAACGCGAATCGAGAGCTCTCTTGTGGATTAATCCTATCCTGCAGATAGGATTTATAAACAAGTGATCTATCGATTCTAAGTCCCTAATAACTTTGTAAACAAACGTCGTCACTGTCACTCTTGGCTGGCAGGATAGTAGCCTTATCACGGCATGGCGACCATGTGTGTACGCAAAGTTATTCAACAAGGGGTACCATCCCAACAACCTTCTTTGTGACCTCAGAGAGCTGTACACCATGGAGTCCCTATATTTTAACACCAACTGTTGTTGGCGTCATAGTTAATTTAGCTTATTCATTTTAGGTGTTCCTACAAACATGTCTAATTTAGCTACTTGTTTCTAGCGGTCACGAATATAGCAGAAATTAATTAGCGTTGCAGGTTCAAAATATCTTTGACGTATTGGCCCCATGTGTTCGATGGCCTTTCTGAAGTGCACAAAATAGCTTATGTAAATTCGAGGTCACTGAACATGCCGTGCATTCGTGAACGCAGTGTTGCCAGGCGCATTGGCCAGAACATAATTTCATAAATTTGCAAGACGTTCATTAGAAGGGCAATCATTATTGATATGTCCTTAACCTATTTTTACCAATTGAACTTCCCCCGTAAGGCCTAGAGCCTTGATATTTAGTATGTAAGTATGTAAAATATTTTCTCCCAATTTGACGAGGAAATCTTAAATTCAATCTGGCAGAGACTTTGCTAGCAAAGGGAAAAGTATTTTTGTCAGTAAATGACTTGCGGTGACCTGCTGGGAAGGGCTAACCTCTTGAATATCTTGTATGTTTTTTTTATATGTTTTGTCACTTTCCCATGTGGTGTCCTGGGTCAGGTGTGGTGCTTGATTGTATCGATTCCTGATCTTTGCCTTCTTACTTATTTTACATATTTTGTTTGAAGAAAATACGAAACTATGGAATTTTGACTGATTCTCTTTTCAAATAAATCAAGAAAAATAGTTATTAAAAGTGTTAATGAACATAATTTGACGACACCAATAGGATATCGATTCGATTCCTGCATGATAGTTTTCGTTGATAACCTGTCGAGAATGCATTAAATCATATCAATGGGTACTTAGCCGGATAATCTTTCAGACGGACAGAAGTTGCATATTCTAACTAAGCCAGGAGCAGTTACTCAAGTGTTAACGTGTCGTTATGACGAAACTTATAGGATATCAACTGGTCATGATATAAACAAGAAAGCATTTTATCACATGACGTCGCGTCTAGGAGTGAAATAACGCCATGCAATAAAATTGATAGATTTACGGGAAACATTATGACATCCATTATAATGTTGCGTAAAAGATGGCAAAATCTTGACGTTTTCACGCCAAAAATACGATTTTTTTAATTAGTTATAATGTCAGGTGTCATGTGATAAACATAATCTAACATTCGTGCTCTTGTATTATTGAATTTATTAAACTCGTTGCGAAAAAGCGATAAAATGCTCTGCAAGCCTCGTATTTTATCACTTTTCCCCAACTCGTTTAATAAATTCAATAAAACATGAGCACCCATGTTAGATCCTCTATATATCTGACCAATAGGTACTGCAATGATATGGTTCCGCCAGAACTGTTGATCTGAAGTACAGGTCAATTAACATAGAAAGCTGTACACACTTTTTGTTGAATTAGACACTCATAATTTATCACAACCGGTCCCAAGACAAAGCAAGTCTGCGATTCTTTATAGACTGGTCATACAATCTAATAATACTATAGGCAGATCAATTCTCTAACACAATATTCAATCATCTTAACCCAATACAAGAGGAAAGCTCCATGCTGTTGAGCACGCATTTTCATATGAAGCAAATATATTCTTAAGATCTCGTGCCCTGAAGCAGGACCATTTGTTTTTCAAACGAATTAGAGTGAAGAGCAGTCCGAGAAATAAAGAGAAACACTGCTTTTGATAGTTTAAATGTCTCCAAAGAAACGTATTTTGTTTTTGCAGACACTTGAGTTACTGTTACTCATCGCAAAGGGGAACACCCGTCGCAGTATCACCAAACATTCTCTGCCCTCATACGGCAAAGGCGTATCTATATTCTAGAATACAAATATATATCTCAAATTCGGCATGACTTACAAGAGTTATTATAGCTTACTTCGCCCCTTCATGTGCTTCACAGCCTATCAGATTGCACAGAACATAAAATTTTGACCAACTTAATCACATATTTTGTCTATATTTGTAATATATATTAAGTAAATCATTAAGTAAATCCGTGAAGTGGTCAATGCGACATGGTCCATAGGAGCACTCAGGAAAGGGGTGAAAACTATAAGTAGGTCATAGATCATATTTTACAATTATAAGTATATGTTATAGATCGTATATTACAATTATTAAGGAATTAAGTGGGAACGAGCGCAGCGAGTGAACTACTTATGATATATGACCTACTTATAGTTTTCTCCTCCCCTCCCATTGAAAACAGCCGCATTGGCCACTTCAAGAACAGCCGCATTGGCCACTTCAAGGATTTACTTATTGATTTTACTTAATCGATATTACACATATTGACAATATATGTTATTAACGACATAGATCACTGTCCAATAGAGATCATTAAAGGATTAACTGATAAGGGACAGTTTCAGTATCTCACAAAATTGATGGGGCCTCAAGAGGGGACTTACCTGTATATAACTCAATTTCATTCACTAAGATAAAGATCAGTATTTTATCATAAATTACCTAATCCCTTTATGGGACCACTTTATTGCCCCAGTAAGGAAGTCATAATCACCTCATTATGACTGTTCTTTTGATCTGACCAGAATGACCCCTGGAAAGAGTCATAATGAGTGGTACCAATATTATTGCTCAAATATTTATCCCTTTAAGTTGGCCAAAATTTAAATTTCTGTGCGAACCGATTGGATGTGAAGGCATGGAGTAAACTTTAAGTGTTATTTCATTACAATCAAAGGAGATACACAATGTATCTTCATACTAATACGTTCTCTTGATAAATTAATTTGAGCCGCGGCATGAGATTTCCATCAATGTGGTATGTGCGACCAGCAAAGCCTCAGACAAGCCTGCGCATACGCGCAGTCTGATCAGAGTCTTTGCTAGTCGCTTGAATATTTTATGACTGTTAAGCTACTGACTGAACATCATTTGGAGTTTCTAAGATTAAAAGGAGGCTACACAGGCTCGTATGAGTCTACACTTGTCAAAATGACATGGTTGGAAATCACATGTTGCGGCTAATTTGCTGTTCTGTGAGAAATGAAATATTCACATACGAGGGACATTTGGAAATTACGTAGCATGACATCATAACTCCACAATGCGTTGATAGAATGCTATAAAATAATAAATGTTTAAAATATTTATATGTAGAATTCAACAGCTACTTAATGTTATCATTGTCAAAAAGGATACATTATAGCATATTGTATAGCGACCACTCCATACTTATAGTTTACTCCACCCCTTCCTGTGCTTCACAACCAATTAGATTGCACAGAAATTTCAATTTTTGGCCAACTTAATCACATATTTTATCAATATTTGTAATATCTATTAAGTAAATCATTAAGTAATTCAATGAAGTGGTCAGAGCGACCATTTCCATAGGCGCAGTCAGGCAACATGAGAAAACTATGAGTAAGTGGTTATGCTCGTTCCCACTAAATTGCTTTATTATTGTAGCATAGGATCTATAAACTTTACTTCTGGCCTGGTTTTAATATATGAATCAGAATCTTCCAAGACCGGCATATTTAAAACCACGAAATAAAACTGCATTGTATTTTTAGTTTTTTGTTACTAATAAGTATATGTTATAGATCATATATTACAATTATAAAGGAACTAAGTGGGAACGAGCGAAGTGAGTGAACCACTTAAATCCTTTATTGTAGTAAATGGTCTATGACCTACTTATAGTTTTCTCCTCCTTTACATAACTGTCCCCTTAGAAATGGTCGCATGGACCACTTCACGGATTTACTTTATAGATATTATAAATATTCAGACCTCGAAATATCTTAAAATAGGCACTTGCCCTGCATCGCAAAAATATTGGCATACATGGGAAAAATTTAATTTTCACTAGAAATATCAAAATTTGCACTAGCCCTGCAGCCTGAGGCACTCGTAAATACGAGCGGACGAGTGCTATTTTCGAGCCCTGCTATTGACAAAATATGAGATTAAATTGGCCAAAAAATAATTTCTGTGTAAACTGATTGGTTGTGAGGCACGGGAAGGGCGGAGTAAGCTATAATGTCCATTCAAATGTTAAAATGGCGACAGGTTGTGTCGATTTAATATTTTAAGCACAGTGCGTCATTCTGATGACGTCATTGAAATTGACAACTACATGTCCATGTACGTCATTTTGATTTTTATTTATTTCCGAGAATATTTTATTTTTATCTATAAAGTTGACTAAAAACATGACGAACCTAATATCAGCAAAATATTAAAGACCAATTTTATTTTGATTACGAAATAATCTTAATCTTAATTGGAATATTGTAAAAAAAAAACATTGCCAAAAATGATTGATTTAAATGAGAATTTTCAAACTTGTTATTGATTTCAGATGGTTGCTTTGTGCTCAATTAAATCCATATTGCATCATTTTACGATATAGTGCACCATCCAGTTTTATATTTAGATATACACGCCTCCCAATATTTACCTACTGTGTTTCCAGGCCTAATGTGACCCCGTTTTTCGTCGTTTATTCCTTAATGGTTATTTTAATTGAAAAATAAATTTAAGAAATGAATTTAGATATAGACCGCGTAATTAGAATATGTTTTTAAGTATGAGCTTTTATATAGGCTTGGATTAGATTGAATATCTGCGTGTTTTTGTTCCTCCACTTTAAAACAGCCCCCAAGTGTACCTTATCGATACATAAATAAACTACCGATCAGTAGTTTAAAATTCGTGCATAATGCTTATGATAACTAATATAGAAGCGCAAATGGGTATATATCTCAAGGAAAAAGACTAAGTTATTCTGAATTGCAGGGCATTTGAGCCATAGTTCAAAATAAAGGATGCTCCCAAAAATAAGTTTTAGTTACGCGGTATACATTTACATCCACATGCTAAACGTCCATTGTATTTGTAAGGTTTAAAGTCGTTAAATTAAGAAAAACGGGAGTCACTTCAAACCTGAAAACACAGTAATTTACGGACTCGTTCTAATTTTCTTATGTGGGTATTCACAATTGCTTCAGACAGAAGTCAGTTCATCTAAGTTTGCCTCATTGTTTTACCTTTAAATCAGCTATTGTTACGTGCTCTGGTTGTCATAGCAACAGTAACTGTGTGTATATGTGGCTGAGGTCAAATTTTCTTTGATGACCTATACTATTGTTTAATTCCATCATAATATGAATTGTTTGTATGAATCACATTCAAGAAACAACCAAATCAAGCCGTGTCCACGAAGTTTTGGGACAGCCTCGTATTATTGAATTTATTAAACGAGTTGGGGGAAAGTGATAAAATGCTCGGCAAGCCCAGCATTTTATCACTTTTCTCCCAACTCGTTTAATAAATTCAATAATATACGAGCATTCGTGTAAGATCTTCTATTTTCAAAACAATATTATAGTTAATGTCTGTCGTGTTTATCAGATACCACATTACTGCTAGGTAATCGCTTACGTTAATATGGCTTCTTAAGTTGATTAATTCTATAAGGAACTTGTAGCACTGCTAAACGGTTGTTTATCGTCAAACAAATGTTTGTACTTATCAAAAAAGATTCTGATATTTCCGCCGCTACGTATATTCTCTAATCGTTATTCAAAAAAAGCATCATATTTACTTAACCCGTAAATGCCTAACGTCATTTATATGGGACATAGAACGACTAGATGTTATTGGGGCGTTCAACTCTACTTTAAAGACATGTGCGGCTAATTCTAGTGAGTACCCTTCCTACGTCGGGAAGCAAGAAAAGTTGGTCTGGGTCCTGTCTATCGACCATTAATGAATTCGGATCAATACAGATTTCAGATACTCTTATTTCATATCGATGTACCGGTGTTATCTTGACAAAATAAAGTAACTAAAATGTATCCGAAATATCTATTTGGCCTTTCATCTGTCCAATAGATCAGGCAAAAACAAACGATGTACACAATTTTCAAGTTTTAACCCTGGTAACAAATACGCGGATTGTCTCTTCTACATGTACGGTTATTTTGAGTCGCGCACGGCCTGATATCGTGGCCTAGTGGTTAGCGTGTCGGCCTACGATTCCCAGGATGGGCACTTATTTTCAGTGTTGTTGTTTTCTCGTCTTCCCTTTTTTAGCATTTTAATGCTGAATTACTTCGTAGAAACGGGGCATCATCAAATGACCAAAATGGTCAGCCTTATACTTTTTATATAGAATTATACAAGAAACCTATGGGTTGGGGTCAGATTTGGCCCGCCAGAAAGATAATTAGTTCGGTGACCCCAGATTTTTTATTCTTGTTTCTTAAAGGTATTATAATAGCCCATGAAATAAAAAATACATTCTTGAGATGTTCAACATCAGATTTTTTATATATAGTTTATTCTAAAAACAAGTTCCAATTTTCGACGAATTGCCAAAATGTATTATGCTGTATCTTGTCTCAGCTTGGCTTAACAAATAAAATTGCATATTTTCTAGATGGTTTGAGGTCATATGCAATAATTTGGTTTAAACATATTTTATTTGCAAGAACAGTTGACATTATCAAACAGATGTTAACAATATTAAAGTTACAAAGATTGAAATGGAAGCAACATGCTTATAGAATTCCTTTCCTGATTACCAATAACATATTGTAAACGATAATGGCAAATTGTGGTTAAGTTGAACAAAAATAGTAAGTGAGTAAGATCAGGAAATATCACAATCACAAACCGCAGACAACCCCGCATTTTAAATGCATTTTACTGGACCAAATCTTCGCCCTAGATTCTGCTGTTGTTGAAGTACAACAGATGTTCAGCTCGCATGGAGGCCATCTAACTAATTCAATGTATCAACGTGGAGAAACACTCTAATTAAATTAACACATCCTCCAGTTCTGTTGAATCAAACCCAAATTGCCGAAGTTAACTCTCATAAGCACCTTGGTATCGTCTTTTCAAATGATTGCACTTGGCATGAACATCTTGAACTAGTCAAATCCAAAGCATGGAAGCGAATCAATACAATGCGTAAACTAAAATTTCAACTAGACAGGAAATCTCTTCAGACTATCTACTTCTCCTTTATACGTCCACTTCTAGAATATGCTGACGTTGTGTGGAATAATTGCACACAATACGAATCAAATGAATTAGACAAAATCCAAAATGAAGCTGCTAGAATAGTTACTGGTGCAACTAAGTTAGCCTCCATCGATTCTCTACATACGGAAACAGGTTGGGAAACACTGGGATCAAGAAGGAAAACTCATAAGCTAACAATGTTTTATAAAATGAAAAATGGACTTTGCCCTGATTATCTTGCGTCTCTTGTGCCTGCTACTGTTGGCAGTGTGTCAACATACCCTTTACGTAACTCTTCAGATCTACAAACATTGCATACGAATTCTCGTCTTTACTATACATCTTTCTTGCCCTCTGCTGTCCGCGATTGGAATGAACTTCCAGAGCAAACTCGCAATTCTCCAAGCCTTAACATCTTCAAAAACAGACTGAATCCTAACTTGATCACACCACCCCGATACTATAACACGGGTAAAAGACTCGGTCAAATCTATCATGCTAGACTAAGAACTGCATGCAGTCCTCTCCGTCAACACCTGCATTCAAAAAATATAGTTGATAGTCCCTATTGTACTTGTGGTGATATAGAAGATACTCATCATTTCTTATTTGTATGTCATCAGTTCACAGACCTTAGACGAGACTTGATAAACTCAGTGTCTGATATCTGTCAACCTAATCTTAACGTTCTACTCTGTGGTGATATATCACTAACTTTTGATCAAAACAAGCAGATATTTGAAGCAGTACAAGAATTTATAATTAAGTCAAAACGCTTTGAATATACATATTAATGTTCCAATAAACCATTGCATTTGTATGAAACATACCTCAATGTCTGAAGTAATAGTACCATTTAAAATACGTTTGTGCACACATATAGCGATGCTCAAATAACACACCACATTTGCAAAAATCATATCAGAATGTCCTCAACAATATCATATTATTCAAAATACTGGTACATTCACAATTAGTTGGTTTGACGACTATTCTGCAAGCTGGGTACATAGAGGCAATGACCATCACCCCCCTACCCCCTTAGAATTACTCATCTCCAACCCCCGTGGAGACAACAAAGATAACTGTAATTTGTAAGATATTCATTCCCCTTCGCAAAAGTCGAAATTCATGCTTTGTATTAAACAGCAGTTTTGACATTACAATATATACATCTAAACCTGGATAATTCCAGTTCGAATTATCCAGTTTTTGCTGTATTGTCTTTACATTCTAATGTCAATTCAAGTCATACGTCTATTGTAGTTCTAATATTGAATAGCTGGGAAACAGATTTACAAAAGTCAATAGACTTTCTTCTGAATCCCTTTTTTGTATTTCGAAATGATATGTATGTGAAGTTATTGTACTATATTTACACATGTTGTTATACAAAAATGAAATAAAAGTTTAAACTAAATTAACACACCATGATGAAACAAAGAAAAGGGCTCATGACTCACAGATAGTCAGAGCTAAAGAAAACCTCAAGTTGAGCCACGGTGGGTCCAGCTACAGATAAGCATCAGGCACCAACCCACTGATTAAAGCTTTACGTCAGAGCCGTCACAGAGTCTGAGGCCTGACCTACCGTCGTGCAATTAAAGAGGAAACCATAGCTATAAACCGTGATTGGATTTAAAACTAGGCATGCAGACTGTCGCATGGTATCCAAGTTATATCCAACCCTTATATAACGTTTTGCTATCTTTTTTAATTGATCACTAAAATTAGGTTTTCCAACACTTCGTTTGTATTAATAAACTAAATCACCATAAAATATAGGTTCTGATATGCCTTGCTGCAGAAGAGTTTTAACCCAATGTTGTATTTAACAATTAACTCTGAGTGTCTGTGGTAGAATTTAGAAAATGCTTTTCGAATTTTATGATATCTATAACCTTGTTTTAATAATTTAGCAGTTAAAAATAAGTTTCTGCTGTTGAAGTCATCAACGTTAGAACACACTCTAGAAAAAAGAATAAGCTCAAATATATACACCATAGGAAGGAGAGCGAGGAACATCTACATCAAGAAATGGGAAATTTACTATTTCAAAATTAAAATCATCCCGCTTATCATAAATTTTAGAAGAAACTATGCCATTTGTTATTGACAAGTTCAAAGTAAGTAAGGGTGCAAAGATCAGGAATCGATACAATCAAGTACCACACCTGACCCAGGATACCAATGGGAAAGTGACAAACTCACAGTAGACACCACAAACGAGAGCCAAGAGGCCAGCCCTTTCCCAGCAGGCGACCACAAAGCACATATAAACAGACGCGCACAAAGACATAACAAGTCCAAAAACGGAGCTTCAGAATCAGAAGAATTCGCCTTATTTAACTGAAGTTCAGTGGGATATATCTGACCTACCATTTGTTCAAAATAAGGATTATCAATATTAAGTAAGTCATCTAAATATCTGGAGGTTGAGTTAAAAGCTTCAATAATATCAGCTTGATTATTGTCTGACAGAGACAACATTAAGTCTCTCTCATAACAAAACAAAAACAAATCTGCAACAAGAGGAGCACAATTAGTACCCATTTGAATACCTACAATTTGTCTATATAATTTCGAGCCAAATCTTATAAATATATTGTCCAAAAGATAATGGAGCGCATCACACATTTTCTGACATGACCACAATTTATATCGTTTAGGTTGTTCAGAAGTACAAAAGGCATTTTTATCATTACAAGCCAAATAAAGTGAGCCCTCTCTGGTAAATGTCTATTCAATTAATTCAGTTAGTTTTTCTTTGATTAGATTATGAGGCAATGTAGTATTGAGAGTAGAGAAATCATATGTAGACAAAATATGCATTTTACAAGTAACAATTTAACTAACGGAAGATTATATTTGCTTCTAATTAGAAGGCATTAATATTAGTAGATTTGGTTTGTGTTGGTGCTCAGCAGTCATGCAGCCTCGTTTTCGAAGTTTTGTGTTTGATTGTACAATACAATTTACCAAATGCAAGAGAAGTAAATATGCACATATGAGAACAGAATTAATTTTATAACAAAAATGAGGACAACCCATGGAGAGCACAGAAATAGGGAGAGAGGCTAAGGTTTTTGAAAGCCAGTGGAGTGGAGGGAACGAATCAAGGTCTAGTTACTTTTACTTCCCAATCTATACACTATATATGTCGTTTCACATTCAATAATTTAAGCTAAAAGAATGATGCTGTCTGAAGATTACAACTTCTTTATTATTTCATAAATGGATAGTCCATGCATAAAACAAACTGTATGCAAGTATTGAACATATTTCAACATTGGAAGAATTTAGAAGCATACGCCCATAAGATATCTAGATGACTTACTGAATTTTTAAATAAAAGGTTAATCGGAAATATCTAACAAAAGTTCAGTTAAAATAAAATTCGTTTGGGTTGTGCGTATTTCTGTAAGTTGATTCAGTTATATACATATAAAACACATTATAGGATCTGATAACAAGCTACACTGCTTATTTACATTTTATTTTTCAAAAACATATTAAAGCATTCATAGCTTCCAACTAGTTTTCATTTCAAACACATGTCCTTGAATTTTAAATAGAGTGATTTCCCATATACCAATGGGACCCTCATTATGAAAAAGCAAGTGAGAATGGCCAGACATGCCACATTCTTCGAATTTGCTACATGCAATGCCAGTGGCGGATCCAGGGGGGTTCGGAGGGTTCAAACTTGAACCCTCTCTCCGCCCTACGTTTTTTAATATCCTATGAAAATGAAACAATTTGGTCTGACTGAGGCCAAATTATTTCCTTCCCATGGGATATTTAAGAAAAATGAGATAAAATCGGCAAAGCGACGCCCCCCCCCCCCCCACACACACACACCGTTATACATATGAACCCCCTTTTCAGAAATCCTGGATCCGCCCCTGAAAGCTTCAATGACACCCACATGCCTGCACATCCGGGCACTATAATGAGCAATTTTTGCAATTCTCTTTGTAATGTAGAATAACTGAACTTGCAAATAAAAAATAAAAAGTTTCTGTCACTAAGCAGTCTGATTTCAGCCATACATTCATTTCTACGGCTTTATTGGAAGACAGATTTTCTCGCATTGAGGCACAATAATTGACACTATTAAAACCGCCCAAACACACATCTGTAAGAGTTCAATTTTCTATGATACTAGTAATCCCTTTGGAGTGACTTCGGTCTCTGTAAATTCAAGGCGTTGGTTCTGCTGTTTATTGGTGCTCCTATTGTCTGTGGCGGTAATGTGTTTGGCCCCTGTTTTGTTATTCAGTACTTCATGTCATTCTAGTCTGACCGTTCCAAGGCGGTGCTTCTTATGTAGATCATTTTTTGTTATTTACGTTTCATGTTTGTCATGCTTTCTTGTCTGTTTATTGTAGCCTTGTGGTCACCTGCTGGGAAAGCGTTAACCTCTTGCTCCCTTGTGTGATGTTTATAGTGGTTTTGTCACTTTCTCGTGTGGTGTCCTGGGTCAGGTGTGTTACTTGATTGTATCGATTCCTGATCGTTGCCTCCTTATTCACTTTGCAATCACATTGATGGGGAAGAGAGAGCTGGTTGCTTCAATTGTTATCCTAATGTCTTGTGACTGTTAGTGTTCTGAGGCTCGTCCTCACGGTGTCGTTTTAGGTCTGTGTGAGTGTGGTGTTTCTGTTCATACTCACTCACTTTAATGACAGTCCAATTGCTTTAGGGATAGTGAACGTATAAGCGTCAAAATGAAATCAGCTGGTAAATAATTATTATAATATTTAGCTACAGTATAACCTGTCTTAAGTGGCTGCTCAAAAATAGACAAAACAAAGGTCCTTAAGACAACTGGTAGCTTAATGAAGATCGAAAGTATTGCAGAATGCTCTCTTGGAGCATTCTGCAATACTTTTGACCTGCATTAAGCGATAATCGGTCTTGAAACCAATTTTTGGTCTTCTTTTTGAGTGGTCGCTAAAGAAAGGGTTTACTGTGCATAAAATCTGATGGAGATAGGGTGTGGGGAAGAAGTTAAGGAGTTCTACCGATAAGGCGTATATTTTCCCTAGTTGACATGATAAAAAAAAAACAAGTTTTCAAATTGCCCTGATGTTTTTAAAATTTGTGTAGTTCGGCAGTAAATTATGCTTAGTAAGCAACAACTAGTAAAAACTAGCAATGCATTTACTCAAAGTCTGGTCTAAACGGCACCCAGTATAAAGACGTAAAATGATGGGTGGGAGTAGAAAGTGCACGTTTTCAAGGTATTGTAAATGGTGAACCGCGTTGAAACGTATTTTGTTGCTTACTATGCATATTTACTGCCAAACTACACCAATTTTAAAAACAATAGGGCAATTTGAAAATCATGTCAATAAGGGAAAATATACGCCTTATCGCTAGAACTTCATTGCAAATGTGACTCTACATTTTTGTGAAACCTGACATGGAAAATACCGATTAAGCACAAATAATGTTAAATAAGATTTCGCTTAAAGATTTTCTCATGTAAATTCGTCCGATATATTAAAGTTTTGATGAATAATGAACTCGTTAACTTAAATATGAGAAGATTTGTTCAACATGCAAAGAGTGGAAACATTGGATTTGGTAACAAGGGCAAAGCTTGCCTTAAATTCAATGTACGCAATTGTTGGGGCGCTGTTGATGCATTTGTTTTTCTACTGTTGTTTTTTTAAATAAAAAAGGAGCATTTATAAATAGCGCAGACCCAGATGAGACGCTGCAAAAGGTGTCGGGGAGGGGGTTTGTTCGGAGGGGGTTCGAGTGAGCCCCCTGAGCCCCCTCTGGAACCTCCACTGAGCTTTGGTACTTCAAGACGCAGTTATATGTGCGAGCAACGGACGACTTGACCCATCGCAAGTGTGAGCCTTCGCCTATGTGATCAATAAAAGATCTCATGAGCGGGCTCACATAGTTCTAAAAATAGCTGGGCCAAGACGCGAGAAAACATGTCTTCAGAGTTTGCGACCAAGCATGACTCAATCCGGCATGCTGAGCTAAAGAGATTTGCAAGAACATTAAGAATTTGCATGTTGCAAGTTTACTGATCTGTTGTAATTTCCAACGATCGAATGACAAGGGTGCTGATCAGACTGGGCGCATGCGCAGGCTGATTTGCGCATTTGTTGTTCGCATACAACAGTCAGGGCTTCTTGTGTCATTACCATTAGATCAGTGTACCATCTTCCATATGAAACGCTATGACCTAATAGACCTAGAAAAGATCAAAGACAAAACGTCTCATTTATGAGGTGAAGTGGTGAAAGCGATAATTGAAAGGAAATGTCGTATTTGACATAATAAGCGCAGGGACAAAGACCAGGTACAAGACACCTTTTTTCAAAAGTGTAGATTTACAAATCAGCTGGGTTTTTGTTTTATTATTCTTTGGTTAGTTGATCAGGATTCGAATTTTTCATCTGTCCGATCAATCCATGACACAAATGTTATAATGAGATCACAAGCTGATAGGTCGTAAATCCCTTTAAGTACTACACGTTGCCTTGTAGTAGAGCGCTGGACTAATATAGATCGAGGGGTCGCTAGTTCGAGACTCACCGGAGGCACTGTGTTGTGTAAACTACCGCTCGCGTATTTGTCCCTTCAACGTTGTTGAATTCGCGTCGAAAACGCATTGAAAACGCACGTAATATGCATTAGTTTTCCAACGCGAATTTCGAATGCCCGATCAAATTTCCCCTATTGATACGCGCTGAACTGCAGTGCAACGCACTTACCGGTTAACCAATTGATAGCCCAAGTATATCAGCGCAGTTCAACGTACAATTCGCGTTGAAACGCATTGTTGAACAGCCAATCAAACGGTTACGTGCAAATTAATGATTTTTTTATAAACAAAACCAAGAACACGACGCAAACTTTATCCCAACAAAATGCTTTATCATTTCTTTTCCTTCTTTGTGTCAATGACACTCCCTATTCTTTGGCCATTGTTGCGTGATATTACATGTCACCTGTCTTCAAATTTCAAATATTTGTTTAACCATTGGTTACAATTCTACATCTACATCGTTTATACAGTTTTTGAACCTACCTCAAAGGGAGTGTCCTTGCTATGTTCAGTCCCATCATAACAGATAGGTCCCTGGATCTGTGTTATCAGGCTTAGGGATCTGGTTTTAGAACCTGAACCTGATGCATTTTGACCATATAATTGCCTCGAATTCTTTATCTATCTATCACTCTTCATATTGACTCGATTAAATTTTGTTCTTGAGAAGGATAGTCTCCTGATCTGAGCCTCAGCAGAGGCGATGTGTTCCAGAGAGAGAGACAGACAGACAAGCAGACAGACAAGCAGACAGACAAAAAGATCCTCACTGCTTTTGTCTGGTCATCAGTCAACCTAGGAAAGCAAACAGACAAGACGGAAAAGAAAAATGACTGGGACATAGAAAAAACAGCCCTTGGAGGGAGGTTCGGAAACTGTATAAACAGGCTGTATCCATGGCCAAAAGTCCATGGAGGTGGGTTCAGAAACCGTAATAACAGGATGCACTCCCAGCAGACAGTCCTCTGGATGTAGGTTCAGAAGAAGTAAAATCAGGTTGCACTCCCTGCCGACAGTCCCCTGGGGGTAGGTTCAGATACTGTATAAAAAGGCTGCACCTAGGCAGACAGTTCCCTGGAGGTAGGTTCACAACTGCATCCCACTCTTACAGTCCCCTGGAAGTAGGTTCTTAACCTTATAAACAGCCTATACCCCTGGCTGACAGTCCCCTGGAGGTAGGTTTGGAAACCTTAAAAACAGGATGCACCCCCCAGCAGACAGTCCCCTGAATCTAGGTTCGGAACAAGTAAAATCAGGCTGCACTTCCTGCTGACAGTTCCCTGGAGGTAAAGGGTATAAAAAGGCTATACCCAGGCAGACAGTTCCCTAAAGGTAGGTTCAGAAGCCTTATAAACAAACTGCACCCAACTCTTACAGTCCCCTGGAAGTAGGGTCTTAAACTTATAAACTACCCCCAGCTGCCAGTTCCTTGGAGGTAGGTTTGGAAACTGTATTAATAGGCTGCACCTCTGGCACACGGTCCCTATTAGGTAAGTTCTGAAACTTTACGAACATGTTTCACCACAAGTGGACAGGTCCATTGCAGTAGGTTTTGAAACAGTATAAACAGGCAACGCCCCTGGCCAACAGTCCCCTGGGGGTAGGTTAGGAAACTGTATTAACTGTCTGTACCCCTGGCAAACAGTCCCCTGGAGGTAGGTTTGGAAACAGTATAAACATTCTTCTCCCCCCGACAGACAGTTCCCTGGAGATAGGTTCAGAAACTTTATAAACAGGCTGCACACATAGCCGACAGTACCCTAGAAGTAGGTTCTGAATTGTATAAAAATGCTGAGGGTGCAGCCTTGGGACTGTGTGTCTGAGATGCAGCCTATTTTTAAAGTGTCAGAACCTACCTCCAGGGGACTGTTTGCCAGGGCTTGAGCCTGTCTACTTGGTTTCAGAATCTACCTCCGAAGGAATGTCCGCCTGGGGTGCAGCATGTTTTTATAAGGTTTCCCAACCAACTTAATGGGGACTGTTAGTCAGGAATGCAGCCAGTTTATACAGTTTCTGATAATATTTAGGATTGTGTTTTATAGCATAAGCTGTCTTTATTTTAGCCATTTTACAATGCATCAAAACCATGTGTTGATCCCTTTATGTCAGATATTGGTAATTCTAATTGATTCAAATATCAGATATCAGAAACTACCTCCAAAGGACTGTTGGCCAGGGGTGCAACATGTTTAAACGGTTTCACAATTTACCTCCATGGGACTAATTGCGGGGACTCAGCCTGTTTATACAGTCTCCAAACATACCTCCAGGGAATTGTTTGCCAGGGCTGCAACCTATTTCCCAACCTATTAAAAGTTGACTCCTGGTGACTGTTGGCTCCAGATGCAGCATGTTTATATAGTTTTCAATCCTACCTACAGGGGAATGTCGGTCCAGGGTGTGGCCTGTCTATACGGTTTCAAAGCCTACCTAACTGGGACTGTTGGTTGGGGATTCAGTCAGTTTATACAGTTTCTGAACATTTTTAGGAATGTGTCTTATTGCAAAAGCTGTCTTGATTTTTGCTATTTATTATACATCAAAACCATGTTTTAGTCCATTTGTGCCAGGTATAGGTAATTGGTTCAAATATCCACATTTTTGCACATGTAAGAGTTGATCAGAGGGGTGGGGACTGGATACTGTTTTGCATGTATGACCATTTATTATATACCTACAAAAAATACCCATTGATACTACCTATTTACTTACACAAAAATACAAAATCCTGTATCACCCTACTAGCGTTTTCTGATTCCGTATCACCATCCTCCATATTTTACCCACGTCAAACTACTTACACTGGTACTGTATTTGGGTAAAACCCAGCAACGGGCCGGAATCTGAATCAAATATAAACAATGTCATTTTTTTTCACTGTTCTTTTTTAACTTGTTCGAAAGACAGACACAACGGTTGTCAGCAGTTTTTACGTCACAAATGACGTCATATATATGCGATGACGTTGCATAACTTTTATGTCTTCCACCACTGGAACAGGAGGAGCTAGAGGTACAAAAATGAAAAATTATAGAAAAACACAATAAATTTGGTACCAAAATGTTCCTTTTGGTCTAATTAAGAAAACGAGTACCCACACTTTATGTTTTGTTCATTTATAAGAAAGTTACAGACGTTTGAAATTCCAAGGTGGACTCAAGGAACAGGATTTTCAAAATGGCTGTCGCCAAATTCTTTCAGCAGGGAACAGCTGATGTATTATTACTTGGGTAAAAATAAGACGTGTCATCATGCCACATCACATAGATCTGCCGTATTATTTTTCCTTACATTTGGGCAAATGCATGTATTTTATTGAGTCGTTCTAGCCTTGTTGTTATTGTTTGAAGGTATATAATAAATACATCATTACTTTAGTAACTTGATGCTATGAGTCAGATCACGTCTCGTGAGTGCGCCAGGAACGACCGGATCACACTTGACTTCGTCTTGTGTGATCCAGTCGTTCCTGGCGCACCCACTCGACGTGTTTTAGGCGCACCCACTCTGCGATCCCATCGGATCAAGTTACTAAAGTAATAATGTGTATGTATTTGAGGACTGATCAGGTTAGCCTGGGCACTTGAAATTGCATTTGATTAAACACTAGTTTTAAGCTTTTCACACTGATTTTCGGCAATAACTTTTTTATTTTCAATTTTAGCAAAATATGATCGCGTTGAAAGTTGTACAGGAAAATTAGCGCCAATTCTCCAAAAGGTCCAAAGTTTGTGGCACAAACAGTTTTTGTGTACATAGATGAAGAATTACCAATAAACGGTATTCAGCCAAAATTTCTAAGTCTTTTATTGACAGGTAAATTTCGTAGAGGCGTAACAGAAAGGGTTCTTCTCAAAAGAATATTCACAAGCGGTGAATATACGGTTATTCAGCAGCTGTGCATAGCATACTCCTGCTGTTTGCAAACCCATAAAGTACAGAATCTAATTGGAAGGCTGGTCATTTGTAGGAGCAGAAGCTATGGTTACGCATAACGTCCTATTTTTCTATTATGCAAGTGCTCCAAAATGGGTGGTTTCGAGATGAGCCCAGTAGCTTAACACACAAGCAAACCGGCGCAATTTCCAATATATTTAAACAAGACACCCATCGCTTTAGTTAGTGAATTAGGGCGGCAAAATGTAGTTTTTGACTGACATATTTATCTTAGTTTTTTGAGCTGTGATTAAAAATCTCTAAGAGTGCATCTATGTGCAGGGTTAACTGCTGCATCATGGATTATGGAACCATTAGGAGAAATTGGCATTAATTTTTCTCTACAACTTTCATTGTGAACAAAATTAGTAATAAAAAAGTTATCGCCGAAAATCAATGTGAAAAACATAAAAACTAGAGTTTAGCAGTGCCTTCCTTTTTTCTTTTCAGAGAGATGTATTTAGTTAGAATGTCAACAAGTGAATTTTGCTTGATGATATTTTAACAGGGTCTTTCTAAGAAAAAAAATACGTGTTTTTATCCAGTAATTTTCGTTCCTAGTTGACTCAATCGTAAAGTTCGAAATTGTTTGATGCTAATCCCCATGAAGAAAATTGAATGCAGTGCTATATGTTTTCAATTTATATGCCTTAGATTCACCGTTCCTAAGCTTAATGGTTGTTTTAAAAATATTTCTATTTTTACATCTGGGGACAAATAGAAACTCATTATCATTTGATTTCATATGATATTTTCATTTTTCCGCCCTGAGAAACTTCATCTGGGCACTCTCTGCTGTATAGTCGCAATCATCGAGTAAAAATGTTGATAAATGAAAGGAGTGAAAGGGTAAGGGTTAGATATGTAATTCAAATTGAGTTTAAAAAGCTCAAAAGAAACGGGAATTGAGCTTTACAAGACATTTCTATCAGAAAAAATCGAAGTGAAGTTGAACCATAACAATATAACCATCGAGTGAGGTTAACTCAACTTTGTGGTTTTAAGGCAGTTGTTCCGTTGTTTTTGACTTGTGTTTGTTGTTACTCCCATTGTGGGAGTCTGTAATTGTTCTATGTTTTGATGTACGTTACTTTATGTCCATTCTTGTATTGCAATCATCTTGATGGGGTAAGAGAGCTGGCTGCTTTGCTTAATTTGTCTTCCTGGTGTCTCGTGATGGTTGAGTGGCTCTTACTGGCGGTGCCATGGGGTTGTCTGCGGTTTGTGATTGTGGTATTTCCTGATCATACCCACTTACTATTTTTGATTGGTTTACGCATCACTGCAATTTAGCAATACGATTTGATTGACTAAAGATAAAACGCATATTGTATCGTTGAAAATGGTAAGAGGTCGTTAAATGAATATTCATGAGTTTCGAAATAGTTTTTTTACGTTAATTTGCGTTTCATACGCAGTTGCAACTCAACGTTCATAATGCGCGTAGGAAACGCACACGAAACGCGAATTCGCAGGACAAATACGCGAGCTTTAGTGCACTTTATTATCTGCTTTGTAATGGGTCAACCAAGGAAATATCCCGATATGAAAATAGATGACTTGGACTTACCGCATCAATACACAAACAAGAACCCTGTATTGATGGTGTATTGGATAAACCGCTCGCCTGGAAAACCAAAGATCGCATGGTCAATCACCACACAACGATCCCCGACATCTACAGTCTGTCAGATGAGTAAGTCGTGTTTCCATAAGACCGTAGCTATTGGTTGGACTTTAATCCACCACCCCCAGGCCTTAACGTCAAGCACATGGCAAAACCCTATTATTTTGGGATCATATGGCGTGAAACGTTAGAGTTTTGCCATATGCTCGACGTTAAAGCGTCATTTTATAAAGTTATGTGGATGTGATAAATAAAATTTGACTACGTGCCAATTCTTCACGGCGTGAAAGGAGCTCTAGCGATAAGGCGTATATTTCCCCTTGTTGACATGATGACAAAACCTAAATTTTCAAATTGCCCTAATTATTTTAAAATTGGACTGTTTCGGTAGTAAAATATGCATAGAAAGCATCAAAATAGGTTTCAAAGCGATCCACCACTGATTTACAAAGCCGTGAAAACTTGCGCCTTCTACTCCCACCCCTCATTTTACGTCTTTAGACTGGGTGCCGTTTAGACAATAGTTTTAGTAAATCCTTTGCAGGTTTTCAAAAAGTAAAAGGGCTAAAATATTAAGGATATAAGTGCCCTTCACTTCCAAAACTTTGCGGTATTCCTTCTGCGCATGCGTACGAAATATACTTAAAATTGTGACGTTTGTCATTGAAAAGATGAAACTGGCGTCTTTCAGTTTGTTTTTAGATGCTTTCCCCTCCTAGATGTCTTTTGGACAATTAAATGTCGCTATACAAATATATAACATATGTAAATGGCGTCTTGGATCTAGGGAGGGAAATGGGTTGTATAAGCGAAAGAAGACATTAAATATCTGACAAAAATAGACCACTTTGCAAGATGGTCGTTTTTATTGTACATCAACTGTAAAAATAGTTTTACTGTACATAGCGTGGTTCCCTGTTTAACGGTCTAGTTCCCATATATGTTAATGAATAACAAGCACAGTTGATGACCGAAATAAATTCTCATTTATTAAGAAGTGAGTTATTACATACATGAAGGAAAACCCGTTTTAAATATACAAATTGGGGGCAATGGTGCATCGGCGGCTCGTCTATATATATTTGTTGAATGTGCCTAATTTCTCCAGTCGTTATTTCATCAAAATAAAACGAACGTCTCGTTTAGGGAGATTGCACGCCTTATCGCTAGAAATTCTTAACGAAGTGTGAAATTTACGGTTCAACAAGGCTTCTTTATTTAACCAATGTATCATTACAGGGTACAACCAAAAAGGCCCTCAACTCACCGACAGACATTTAAAGCAAAATAAAATCACTGGTTGAGCCACCGTTGGCCCAACCAGAACAAGGTTCGGGCACCAACCAACATTGTGGTCTATAGAAAACATGGAAAAAATGATTTAACACTTTCGCTGTCAAGCACCTCGCACCTCAAAAAACCAATACCTCAGTGCCAAGCATGTTTCAAGGACTCCTGAATGTTGAGGGTATATGAGTTCAACACAGAGTATCTCCAGAACCATTCAACCTATTGCTGTGAAACTTTCACAGAATGTTGCTTATATGTAAAACTTTAATTTGAACCAATAATAATAAAAATAGTAGCGTGACCGTTGGCGGCCATTTTGGAAGCCATGTTGGAAATATGAAAAATGCCTATAAACAACTATTTTATGCAAAAGAAAAAAAATAAAACATCCATCTACACCAAGTATCAAACAGAAGGATATTCTGATATTATATTAGTTCATCTGAAATGAGTTGAAAGGCTTAATGCGTCCTGTATGTCATTCCCTTGGACATTTATTCGTTGTTTTTGACGTCCGTGAAATCTAATGACATTACAAATATTTTTGTAAAGTCAATTCTTGTACAGAAAATTGCGTATACTTCCATATATGATATTGTTATGTCCCCTGAACATTATGAAATAAAGAACAAAGATTTATGTCCCTTATTAGGGCTAAAATTAGATAGCTATCAACTGTGCCTTTAAAACTTCGACTATAGTCGCGTTTAGCAGTGAATGATAAATTCGACTACAGTCGCGGTTTGGCAGCGAAAGTGTAAAAGAAGTTTTATTCTTGCAGACTATATGGGCAAGGAGTTATGACTTACTGTCAAAACTGGTTAAATGTGATTTGATATATGTTAAAAGAATGCGTCAACTAATGTCACAATTTGCTGGCTTTTTATTTTTAAAAAAACTATATGAAAGAATAATAAAAAGAAATAACTATTCTAATATTGGCTTTATTTGGCCATGACGGATATTGTAAATCAAACGCTAATGTTGTCATTCCTATGTAAAAAAAATGTTCTATTAATCAACACAGTTTGTATCAATTTCACAAGATTCATAGATATTTTAATGTTCAATGTCATCAAAAAAATGTTCTATTAATCAACACAGTTTGTATCAATTTCACAAGATTCATAGATATTTTAATGTTCAATGTCATCAAAAAGATGTTCTATTAATCAACACAGTTTGTATCAATTTCACAAGATTCATAGATATTTCAATGTTCAATGTCATCTAAAAGATGTTCTATTAATCAACACAATATGTATCCAATTCACAACATTCACACATATTTCAATGTTCAATATCATCAAATAAAATTCACATCAAGAACATCAATTTTCAAGTTATTAAAACAATATCACTTTAACTGTACTTAATAATATAGAGGGGTTCCAACCATATTGCAATTTTGATTGAGACAGCCGCATGCTAAACCTAGCATACAACATGTAGCAATATTCTAAAATTGAAGATCAATTTAAGCATTTTCGCCAATGAGCTTACCAACTGTACCATAGTTGATTCGCTTATTCAGACCTCGAAATATCTTAAAATAGGCACTTGCCCTGCATCGCAAAAATATTGGCATACATGGGAAAAATTTAATTTTCACTAGAAATATCAAAATTTGCACTAGCCCTGCAGCCTGAGGCACTCGTAAATACGAGCGGACGAGTGCTATTTTCGAGCCCTGTTATTAGCTTCAGCGTACCGTCAAATAGTGTATCATTATAATTTTTATATATTGTTATATGCTTGTAAATTTACAAATGAAATATTGTTTAAACCAAAGAAGTTTGAACTGCTATTTTTCGTGACCTCCAAAATCGAACCTTTACCAAAGTAGTAATTAACGTTAAGGGGGCATTGTAATTATTTAGGGCCCAGTTTTACATATACGTGTACGTGATCACAAAACTAAAATATTTAAATTACATGAGCTGTGGGCTAGCTACCGAAACGGATGTTCGCTTTTACAACTTTTGTACTATGAGAAAAAAGCATAAAATGACCGCATATGGGTATAATTTCCAATATGGCTGTGCACTTACTGTAGCAAATATGACGTCACAAGTCACGTGTTTCCCTGCCTTGTTGATGCATGGCGTTATTTCACCCCCAGATACGACGGCTTATGATAGATTTAATAATGAAAAGCATCAATAAAACATTCAATATTCGATACTACAAAAATATATAACAAACATTTTTTTCGGAGGATACGATACTTGTTATGTAAGAATCTGCAATGTGATAGTGAGCCGCCCTGGAGGATCACCATTTGCCATCATAAGGCTTGCCCAGTGATGACAAACGGTGATCCAGAGGGATGGATACTTGTCCTATCATCACACAAAATATAGATATTTTTTCTTCCTCATTATTGAATTTCGCATTTTTTAATCAAAAAGGCTACCAGAATATCACTGCATTACGACGTCACTTTTAACGTGACAGCCATGATTAGATAACATGAGTTAGATGTCAATCCATGTCAGTATCCTGCGGTGTGCAAGAACATCTTTTCTCAGCTTAGGTCATCATATTTCCCATTTGATAGCATCGCCAATATCTGCATGATCAATGTGATAATTTTCTGGTTCAGTGTAACAGAGTTCAACACCAGTTCATTCAATGACCTATCTTCCATCTGAATATATTGTCGACAAGTTTACCCATTATTGCCAAATAGAATAGTTTCTCAGCTTGTTGCTATTTCCTTAGACTTGTCTATTTGGCCTAGATTGGCTCAAGTATATGATATTACTTGTAGCTAGTCTTACTCTGATGGCTCTGTTTTAAAACAGAGCCATCAGAGTAAGACTAGCTACAAGTATATGATATGGAACATTGAAGAAAAATTGTTTTAAGGACGGGGCCAGTCTATATTTGGTCCAGCACATGATATTTTGGTACTGCTCGCATTTGTGCTAAAGCCTCTTATCTGATAAACGCTCATCCTGACATACCTAGCGATGGGGAACTAAATTGTGGTCTGCTTTTTCACCTACACATATACTTTGTGTATGCAAGTAGCGATGGCTCTGTGCTAAACTAACCTCTTATTCAAATAACGCGTTGATTCGCTTTCAAAGTTAGAATTTATTGAAGTATTACTTTAGGTGGATTTAATTACTGAATAAACCTACGCAAGCGGATCACTGGTATAACTAGCGTTATTTATGAGTTATGAGCCTCTGTGTACACAAATCTTGTCTTTGTTTTTTTTTTATCTGGCGACTCCCTCTCTCTCTCTCTCTCTCCATGTCTCTCTCTTTGTGCAGAGCGTTTCCTGTGTTACATGTATCTGCTTAGTATTTCTCTTTCTTTGGGCTAAGCGTTTCCTGTTTTATCTGGTGAGTATATTTCTTTGCGCAAAGCGTTTCCTGTTTTATCTGGTTAGTCTCTATCTTTCTTTGTGCAGAGCGCTTCCTTATTTGTATCTGGTAAGTCTCTCGCTTTATTTCCGCTTAGCGGTTCCTGTTTAATCTAGTGAGTCTCTCTCTTTCATTGCGCAAAGCGTTTCCTGTTTTATCTGGTGAGTCTCTTTGCGCAACCCGTTTTCCGTTTTATCTGGTGAGTATTTCGCTCTTTCATTGGGCAAAGTGTTTCCTGTTTTATCTGGTGAGTCTCTTTTTTGCCTTGCGCAAAGCGTTTCCTGTTTATCTGGTGAGCCTCCCTTTTTGCACAAAGTATTTCCTGTTTTATCATGCGAGTCTCTCTCTTACCTTGCGCAAAGCATTTCCTGTTTTATCTGGTGAGTCTCTCTCTTTCTTTGCGCAAAGCGTTTCCTGTTTTATCTGGTGAGTCTCTCTCTTGCCTTGCGCAAAGCTTTTCCTGTTTATCTGGTGAGTCTCTCTCTTACCTTGCACAAAGCATTTCCTGTTTTATCATGCGAGTCTCTCTCTTACCTTGCGCAAAGCATTTCCTGTTTTATCTGGTGAGCCTCTCTTTTTTGCGCAAAGCCGTTCCTGTTTTAGGACTTAAAGGCAAGACTGTGATTCACCAATGGACACAAAAAAGTGTTTCTATAAATTTAAGTAGCGGTACTTCATCAATATGTGCGATTGACGCCTGTTTGGCAGGACCAGCTCAATTCGCCTAGGTGCAGTCTCATACATGTATTGAAATCTAAAGTAACGTGTAGAAGTAAAACATATATTCTGAAAGAATCTGCTAATAAAAAAGGCTTAATCGCACGATAAACCATTGTTAAGCATCAGCACTTTATTCAGATATTGAACAACACCTATTAAAAGTGTTTATTGGGTTGCAGTAGACATTCATATTTGCACTACTGTAATTTGATAGCAAATATATTAAGGTCGGTAAAGTTAGCACTAATTTTGCTGCAGCAAAAAACGGTAAAGTTGGCAGCAATTTTTCTGCAGCAAAAAACGGTCAAGTTAGCAGCAACAGTAAAAAACGGTAAAGTTGGCAGCAATTTTTCTGCAGCAAAAAACGGTCAAGTTAGCAGCAATTTTGCCGCAGCAAAAAATGGTAAAGTTGGCAGCAATTTTATGGCAGAGAAAAACGGTCAAGTTAGCACAAAATTTCTGCTGGCAGAGAAAAACGGTCAAGTTAGCAGAAAATTTCTGCTAGCACAAATTTTTCTGCCAGCAAAAAATTTTCTGCTAGCGCAAAATTCTGCTAGCACAAAATTTTCTGCCTGCAAAAAATTTTCTGCTAGCAAAAAAATTTCTGCTAGCAAAAAAATTTCTGCTAGCGCAAAAATTTCTGCTAGCACAAAATTTTCTGTCAGCAAAAAATTTTCTGCTAGCAAAAAAATTTCTGCTAGCACAAAAATTTCTGCTAGCACAAAAGTTGCTGCCAGCAAAAAATTTTCTGCTAGCACAAAATTTTCTGCCAGCAAAAAATTTTCTGCTAGCACAAAATTTTCTGCCAGCAAAAAATTTTCTGCTAGCACAAAAATTTCTGCTAGCACAAAATTTTCTGCCAGCAAAAAATTTTCTGCTAGCACAAAAATTTCTGCTAGCACAAAATTTTCTGCCAGCAAAAAATTTTCTGCTAGCACAAAAATTTCTGCTAGCACAAAATTTGCTGCCAGCAAAAAAATTTCTGCTAGCACAAAATTTGCTGCCAGCAAAAAAATTTGAGCTAGCACAAAAATTTCTGCTAGCACAAATGAGCAGTGACATGAGATTTCCAACAATGTCGTATGTGTGACCAGCAAAGGCTTAGACGAGCATGCGCATACGCGCACACTGATCAGAGCCTTTGCTTGTCGCTTAATTATTATATAAGTGTTAAGCTACTGATCGAACTTAATTTGGTGTTTCTAAGCTTAACAGGAGGCTGCACAGGTTCGTCTGAGTCTACACTTGTCAAGATGGCACATTGTTGGAAATAACATGTCACGGTTCAAATATTCCTGAATACCGGGCCGCGTAGGTAGTCGGTAACGTGTCTGGCTACAGATACGTGTCTGACTGCAGATCCTGGTGTCCCGAGTTTGATCGCAGCCCGGTCTCATACTTTCATTGAGATTGATCGTGAAATAATTTCTACCGTCATATCACTCCCTTCCAAGAAGTAGCTGTCAGTTTTAAGCGAAAGTATGCGCACGAAGTACTGGTTTGATTTGATTCATTACGTCCCATCAACAATCATTCAATTATATAGGAAAGGGTCTTCCAGGGTTGAACCAGTACTAAGCTAGGATAAATATGTCTTGCTTAAGGGCACAACGCAACGCCGCCGGTGAGACTCGAACCCGCGGCCACTCGGTCTCGAGTCAAGCACTCTCGCTCCCGAGACAAAGTACTGGTTAACCGCTTCTTCAAGCTTCCCGAGGAAAGATGTGATTAGGTGAGCTGTCCGTCTCGCCTTGGCCATAGTTGTTGACTTGGGGAAGTAAAGCATCAAAACAAACAAAAACAAATATTCCTGCTAGCACAAAAATTGCTGCCAGCACAAAATTTACTGCTGGCACAAAAATCCTTGTACCACAAAATTTGCTAACAGCACAAAATTTGCTGCTGGCACAAAAATTCCTGCTAGCACAAAATAACTGCCAGCACAAAATTTGCTGCTGGCACAAAAATTCCTGCTAGCACAAAATTTGCTGCTGGCACAAAATTTCCTGCTAGCACAAAATTTGCTGCTGGCACAAAAATTTCCGCTAGCACAAAATTTGCTGCAGGCAAAAAATTTTCGGCTAGCACAAAAATTTCTGCTAGCACAAAATTTTCTGCCAGCAAAAAATTTTCTGCTAGCGCAAAAAATTCTGCTAGCACAAAATTTTCTGCCAGCAAAAAATTTTCTGCTAGCACAAAAATTTCTGCTAGCACAAAATTTTCTGCCAGCCAAAAATTTTCTGCTAGCACAAAAATTTCTGCTAGCACAAAATTTTCTGCCAGCAAAAAATTTCTGCTAGCACAAAATTTGCTGCCAGCAAAAAAATTTCTACTAGCACAAAATTTGCTGCCAGCAAAAAAATTTCTGCTAGCACAAAATTTGCTGCCAGCAAAAAAATTTCTGCTAGCACAAAAATTTCTGCTAGCACAAAATTTGCTGCCAGCAGAAAAATTTCTGCTAGCACAAAAACTTCTGCTAGCACTAAATTTTCTGCCAGCAAAAAAAATTCTGCTAGCACAAAAATTTCTGCTAGCACAAAACTTGCTGCCAGCAAAAAATTTTCTGCTAGCACAAAATTTTCTGCCAGCAAAGAATTTTCTGCTAGCACAAAAATTTCTGCTAGCGCAAAATTTTCTGCCAGCAAAAATTTTTCTGCTAGCACAAAAATTTCTGCTAGCACAAAATTTGCTGCCAGCAAAAAAATTTCTGCTAGCACAAAATTTGCTGCCAGCAAAAAATTTTCTGCTAGCACAAAAATTTCTGCTAGCACAAAATTTTCTGCCAGCAAAAAAATTTCTGCTAGCACAAAAATTTCTGCTAGCACAAAATTTGCTGCCAGCAAAAAAATTTGCTGCTGGCACAAAAATTCCTGCTAGCACAAATTTTGCTGCAGGCACTAAAAATAGTGCTGGCACAAAAGTTGCTGCAGGCACAAATCTTCATATCGGGCCGCGTAGGCAGTCGGTTACGTGTTTGGCTACAGATGCGTGTCTGACTGCAGAGCCTGGTGTCCCGACTTTGATCGCAGCCTGGTCTCATACTTTCATGGAGATTGATCGTGAAATAATTTCTACCGTCATATCACTCTCTTCCGCTATATCATTCAAGAGAAGTAGCTGTCAGTTTTAAGCGAAAGTATGCGCACGAAGTACTGGTTTGATTTGATTCATCAACAAGTTTTCCGTTATGTAGGGACGGGTCTTCCTGGGTTAACCGGTACTAAACTAGGATTAATGCGTCTTGCTCAAGGGCACAACGCAATGACGCCGGTTAGGCTCGAAGCCGCGGCCACTCCGTATCGAGTCAAACACTCTACCACTGAGCCACTGCGCTCCGAGGACGAAGTACTGGTTAACCGCTTCTTCAAGCTTGCCCAGGAAAGGTGTGGTTAGGTGAGCTGACCGTCTCGCCATGACCATAGTTGTTGACTTGGGACGTAAAGCAGCAAAACAAACAAAACACAAATATTTCTGCAAGCACAAAAATTGCTGCCAGCACAAAATTTGCTGCTGACCCAAAAATTCCTGCTAGCACAAAATTTTGCTGCTGGCACAAAAATTCCTGCTAGCAAAACTTTGCTGCTGGCACAAATATTCCTGCTAGCACAAACTTTGCTGATTGCGCAAAATTTGCTGCTGGCACAAAAATTCCTGCTAGCTCAAAAAGTGCTGTTGGCACAAATATTCCTGCTAGCAAAAAAACTTCTGCCAGCAGCAAAATTGTTGCCAGCATTTAAAAATTGTTATTTTTTCGATTTTTTACTTTATATTTCTCCATTAAATCTTGAGCAACCAAACATCTATACCGTGTTGATTACTCTTGGTATGGCGGTGATCTGCCAAAAGCCTTCTTACGCTCATTTTGACGTACCGTAACATTAGTACAGTATGCATCGCAGACGTTACATCTTGATGTTCGATGTTCAGACAGAAATACTCCCGAAAAGTGTGTTTACATATTCAAAATATCGTAAAGATAATCTTCCAGATTTAAAAATGCAGTTTGACGTTTTTCAACGTTATTCATGAACGCCTGATCAAGTTTCGCATGGTTGTCTTGTCAGACGTGTGGCCAAGGCGGTGCTTCTTTTGTGAATCCTTCTTGTTATTTATGTTTCGTGTTTGTCATGCTTTCTTGCCTGTTAATTGCAGCCTTGTGGTCATCCATGCTTGGAAGGGGTAAACCTCTTGCTTGTATGTGATGTTGAGTTTTTGTCACTTTCCCATGTGGTGTCATGCGTCAGGTGTAGTACTTGATTGCATTGATTCCTGATCTTTGTCATATACGCATACCGTTTAACGTAATGAGTTTTTGTTAAATTGGTTAAAGTGTAAACTTATTTTTTTTTGTTCAGTATATTTTTGGTTAAATCGACCATTCAAGAAATAATCATATGATTTATGGCAAACCATCTGATCTAACTAGACCCAATGAATTCAAATGAACCGACAATTGCCAACTATACTTGTATTGTTAAGTTCCGCTCTTGTTTGGCCGCCAAGCCATGTTCTGAGATATCCCAATAGAAAGCAGGTGGTAGGCATTTGAACCACCCGAGGGTTGTGAGTTTATGTATCTAGCTGCCTGCCTCACTGTGTATGTGCGTGACTGCTTGCTTGTCTTCTTGTAATCTGGCATAAACATATCATCTTTGCTAAGAATGTTACTTGACGAAGATTTGGTACCAGTAAAATGCATTTAAGCCCCCCCCACACCCCAGTAACTTAGGCTGCTGTCCATTTTAAGGCGATGGTTCTGTTAGTTTTGAATCGTTATTGATTGTTGCTCCCATTGTGTGATTCTGAAATTGCTCTTTGTTTTTTATGCGATATTTTGTGTCCATTTTATTTTTGCAATCATCATAATGAATGCCTTGCTTTGACTTCCTGGTGCCTCATGATTGTTGTGTGGCTCTTCCTCTAGGTGCCACAGGTTTGTCTGCAGTTTGTGATTGTAGTATTTGCTGACCTTACTCATTATTTTGATCAGAATAATGATTTTAGGCTTGTTTAGCAAAGACCAAGCTTTTGTGTGACTCAAAGCGTATACCTGGCATACACATGTATGCATTCACCAATGTTATCAAAAGTGGACAGAGTGAATTAAAGGCTTGAAGAATAATTTTAAAGTTATAAAAAAGTTTTCGTGCTCAACTCAAATGAGCAGGATTGTTTAAATGATCATAAAATCAAATGCTTAAAATCAACTTTTCTTGCTTCCAGAAGTTCACCGGACCCCGAGGGCGCACAGATGCGGTAATAATCACGCTCATTGGTCAGTTGAGTACAAAAAAGTTTTATAACCTCGGATAAAGATCTTCATAAATTTCGTATTGCTGTGATCCCAACGCCTGTTAATGCATTCTTTTTATCTAAACTTCATTTATGCACATGGACTTGAATTTATGATTTTTGGGTGATTTTATGCCTTGGGAAGCGTGATATATGCTTTAAAAAGTCGGAAGTCTTCAAATCGGAAAAGGGCCATAATCGGAACTAAATTATGGTACTAAATAATGTGACCAAGTTTCATAAAATTCAGATCAAAACTATTCAACCGAAAAAGCGGATGTCGTTGGGTGTGGCATACAGACAGACGTACATACAAAGGTAACACCTAATGCCCCGGCAAATGTCAAGGCGTAAACTTGTATACATTTGATGAAAGTTTATCCATGTGTTTTAAAATTATTGAGTGGAAACATTTTTATGCCCCCGCCATGACAATGGCCCGGCCATTAAATATTACCCCTGTCCGTCTGTCCGTACGTCTGTCCAACGACGTCCGCTCTCTAAGTCGAATACTTTTGATCAGATTTTATGAAACTTGGTCACATTGTTTAGTACCATGATGTCTTCTTCAAGTTCGATAATGGTCCATATTGCACAATGCTTTCAGTAGTTATGGCCCTTTGTTTATGAAAAATCACTATTTGAAACGATGTCCGCTCTCTAAATTCGATTAGTTTTGATCAGAATTTTATGTAATATGTTACATTGTTTAGTACCATAATGTCTTCTTCAAATTCGATAATGGTCCATATCGGACCATGCCTTCAGTAGTTATGGCCCTTTGTTTATGAAAATTCATCATTTGAAACGATGTCCGCTCTTTAAGTCAGAATATTTTGATCAGATTTTATGAAACTTGGTCACATTGTTTAGTACCATGATGTCTTCTTCAAGTTCGATAATGGTCCATATCGGACCATGCCTTCAGTAGTAATGGTCCTTTGTTTATTAAAATTCACTATTTGAAACAATGTCCGCTCTCTAAGTCGAATACTTTTGATCAGAATTTAATGAAATTTGGGTCAAACTGTTTAGAACCATATCTTCTAGTTTGTTAATGGTCACTATCGCACAATGCTTTCCGCAGTTATGGCCCTTTGTTTACGAAAAATCACCGTTTTAAACCATGTCCGCTCTCTAAGTCGAATAGTTTTGATCAGTATTTTATGAAACTTTGTCACATTGTTAAGTACTAACTGTCACATTGTTTAGTATCATGATGTCTTCTTCAAGTTTGATAATGGTCTATTTAAGGATTTATTGCCCTTAGTTTATTCTGTGCTAGCAGGAATTTTTGTGCCAGCAGCAACTTTTGTGCTAGAATGAATTTTTGTGCCAGCAGCAAGTTTTTTGCTAGCAGGAATTTTTGTGCCAGCAACAAATTTTGTGCTAGCAAGAATTTTTGTGCCAGCAGCAAATTTGTGCTGGCAGCAAATTTTGTGCTAGCAGGAATTTTTGTGCCAGCAGCCAATTTTGTGCTGGCAGCAATTTTTGTGCTAGCAGGAATATTTGTGTTTTGTTTGTTTTGCTGCTTTACGTCCCCAAGTCAACTACTTTGGCCATGGTGAGACGGTCAGCTCACCTTATCACATCGTTCCTGGGGAAGCTTGAAGAAGCGGCTAACCAGTACTATGTCATGGGAGCGAGAGTGCTTGACCCGGGACCGAGTGGCCGCGGGTTCGAGCCTCGCCGGCGGCATTGCATTGTGCCCTTGAGCAAGAAGCATTTATCCTAGCTTAGTACCCGTTCAACCCAGGAAGACCCGCCCCTATATAACTGAAAGATCGTTGATGGGACGAAATGAATCAAATCATACCAGTACTTCGAGAGCATACTTTCGCTTATAACTTATAACTTTTTTTTGAATGATTCAGCTGAAGGGAGGAATGTGACGGTAGAAATTATTTCATGACCAATCTCAATGGAATTATGAGACCGGGCTGCGATCAAACTCGGGACACCAGGATCTGCAGTCAGACACGTATCTGTAGCCAGACACGTTACCGACTGCATACGCGGCCCGGTATTCAGGAACATTTGAACCGTGACATGTGATTTCCAACAATGTGCCATTTTGACAAGTGTATACTCAGACGAACCTGTGCAGCCTCCTGTTAAGCTTAGAAACACTAAATTTAATTCGATCAGTAGCTTAACACTCATATAATAATTAAGCGACAAGCAAAGGCTCTGATCAGTCTGCGCGTATGCGCAGGCTGGTCTGAGCCTTTGCTGGTCGCACATATCACATTGTTGGAAATCTCATTTCACGGCTCATTTGTGCCTGCAGCAAATTTTGTGCCAGCAGCAATTTTAACGCTGGCAGCAAATTTTGTGCTAGCAGAATTTTTTGTGCCAGCAGAAATTTTTATGCTGGCAAAATTTTTTGTGCCAGCAGCAAATTTTGTGCTGGCAGCAAATTTTGTGCTAGCAGAAATTTTTGTGCCAGCAGCAAATTTTGTGCTAGCAGAAATTTTTGTGCCAGCAGCAAATTTTGTGCTAGCAGAATTTTTTTGCTGGCAGCAAATTTTGTGCCAGCAGCAATTTTTTTGCTAGCAGAAGATTTTGTGCCAGCAGCAAATTTTGTGCTAGTAGAAATTTTTGTGCCAGAAGAAATTTTTGTGCTAAAAATAGCAGGAATTTTTGTGCCAGCAGCTACTTTGGTGCTGGCAGCAATTTTGTGCTAGCAGGAATATTTGTGTTTTGTTTGTTTTGCTGCTTTACGTCCCCAAGTCATCTGCTTTGGCCATGGCGAGACGGTCAGCTCACCTTATCACATCTTTCCCGGGGAACCTTGAAGAAGCGGTTAACCAGTACTTTGTCATGGGAGCGAGAGTGCTTGACTCGAGACCTAGTGGCCGCGGGTTCGAGCCTCACTGGTGGCGTTGCATTGCGCCCTTAAGCAAGACGCATTTATCCTAGCTTAGTACTGGTTCAACCCAGGAAGACCCGTCCCTATATAACTGAAAGATTGTTGACGGGACGTAATTAATTAAAATAAAACTAATTTGAGCGCATACTTTCGCTTATAACTGACAACTACTTTTTTTGAACGATTCAGCTGAAGGGAGGAATATGACCGTAGAGATTATTTCATGATCAATCTCCATGAAAGTATTAGACCGGGCTGCGATCAAACTCGGGACACCAGGATCTGAAGTCAGACACGCATCTGTAGTCAGACACGTTACCGACTGCGAATGTTTGAACCGTGAAATGTGATCTCCAACAATGTGCCATTTTAACAAGTGTAGACTCAGCAAACCTGTACAGCCTCCTGTTATACTTAGAAACACCAAATTAAGTTCGATCAGTAGCTTAACACTCATATAATAATTAAGCGACAAGCAAAGGCTCTGATCAGTCTGCGCGTATGCGCAGGCTGGTCTAAGCCTTAGCTGGTCGCACATATCACATTGTTGGAAATATCATTTCACGGCTCATTTGTGCCAGCAGCAAATTTTGTGCCAGCAGCAATTTTAGTGCTGGCAGCAAATTTTGTGCTGGCAGGAATTTTTGTGCCAGCAGCAAATTTTGTGCTGGCAGGAATTTTTGTGCCACTAGCAAATTTTGTGCTTGCAGCAATATTTTTGCTAGCAGAAATTGTGCCAGCAGCAAATTTTGTGCTAGCAGAAATTTTTGTGCTAGCAGGAATATTTGTGTTTTGTTTGTTTTGCTGCTTTACGTCCCCAAGTCAACAACTTTGGCCATGGCGAGACGGTCAGTTCACCTTATCACATCTTTCCTGGGGAAGATTGAAGAAGCGGTTAACCAGTACTTGGTCATGGAAGCGAGAGTGCTTGACTCGAGACCGAGTGGCCGCGCGTTCGAGCCCCACCGGTGACATTGCATTGTGCCCTTAAGCAAGACGCATTTATCCTAGCTTAGTACTGGTTCATCCCAGGAAGACCCGTCCCTATATAACTGAAAGATTGTTGATGGGACGTAATGAATCAAATCAAACCAGTACTTCGTGCGCATACTTTCGCTTAAAACTGACAGCTACTTCTCGGAAGGGAGTGATATGACGGTAGAAATTATTTCACGATCGATCTCCATGAAAGTATGAGACCAGGCTGCGATCAAACTCGGGACACCAGGATCTGCAGTCAGACAGACACGTTACCGACTACCTACGCGGCCCGGTATTCAGGAATATTTGAACCGTGATATGTGATTTCCAACAATGTGCCATCTTGACAAGTGTAGACTCAGACGAACCTGTGCAGCCTCCTGTTGAGCTTAGAAACACTAAATTTAATTCGATCAGTAGCTTAACACTCATATAATAATTAAGCGACAAGCAAAGGCTCTGATCAGTCTGCGCGTATGCGCAGGCTGGTCTGAGCCTTTGCTGGTCGCACATATCACATTGTTGGAAATCTCATTTCACGGCTCATTTGTGCCTGCAGCAAATTTTGTGCCAGCAGCAATTTTAACGCTGGCAGTAAATTTTGTGCTAGCAGAATTTTTTGTGCCAGCAGAAATTTTTATGCTAGCAAAATTTTTTGTGCCAGCAGCAAATTTTGTGCTGGCAGCAAATTTTGTGCTAGCAGAAATTTTTGTGCCAGCAGCAAATTTTGTGCTAGCAGAAATTTTTGTGCCTGCAGCAAATTTTGTGCTAGCAGAAATTTTTGTGCCAGCAGGAAATTTTGTGCTAGCAGGAAATTTTGTGCCAGCAGCAAATTTTGTGCTAGCAGGAATTTTTGTGCCAGCAGCAAATTTTGTGCTGGCAGTAATTTTGTGCTAGCAGGAATTTTTGTGCCAGCAGCAAATTTTGTGCTGTTAGCAAATTTTGTGCTAGCAGGATTTTTTGTGCCAGCAGTAAATTTTGTGCTGGCAGCAATTTTTGTGCTAGCAGGAATATTTGTTTTTGTTTGTTTTGATGCTTTACGTCCCCAAGGCGAGACGGACAGCTCACCTAATCACATCTTTCCTCGGGAAGCTTGAAGAAGCGGTTAACCAGTACTTTGTCTCGGGAGCGAGAGTGCTTGACTCGAGACCGAGTGGCCGCGGGTTCGAGCCTCACCGGCGGCGTTGCGTTGTGCCCTTAAGCAAGACATATTTATCCTAGCTTAGTACTGGTTCAACCCTGGAAGACCCTTTCCTATATAACTGAATGATTGTTGATGGGACGTAATGAATCAAATCAAACCAGTACTTCGTGCGCATACTTTCGCTTAAAACTGACAGCTACTTCTTGGAAGGGAGTGATATGACGGTAGAAATTATTTCACGATCAATCTCAATGAAAGTATGAGACCGGGCTGCGATCAAACTCGGGACACCAGGATCTGCAGTCAGACACGTATCTGTAGCCAGACACGTTACCGACTACCTACGCGGCCCGGTATTCAGGAATATTTGAAACCGTGACATGTGATTTCCAACAATGTGCCATCTTGACAAGTGTAGACTCAGACGAACCTGTGCAGCCTCCTGTTAAGCTTAGAAACACCAAATTAAGTTCGATCAGTAGCTTAACACTTATATAATAATTAAGCGACAAGCAAAGGCTCTGATCAGTGTGCGCGTATGCGCATGCTCGTCTGAGCCTTTGCTGGTCACACATACGACATTGTTGGAAATCTCATGTCACTGCTCATTTGTGCCTGCAGCAAATTTTGTGCTAGCAGAAATTTTCTGCTAACTTGACCGTTTTTCTCTGCCAGCAGAAATTTTGTGCTAACTTGACCGTTTTTCTCTGCCATAAAATTGCTGCCAACTTTACCATTTTTTGCTGCGGCAAAATTGCTGCTAACTTGACCGTTTTTTGCTGCAGAAAAATTGCTGCCAACTTTACCGTTTTTTACTGTTGCTGCTAACTTGACCGTTTTTTGCTGCAGAAAAATTGCTGCCAACTTTACCGTTTTTTGCTGCAGCAAAATTAGTGCTAACTTTACCGACCTAATATATTACCCGTATTAACAGTACAGTTTTCCTGTTTCTGAGAAATGGATCACTTCGAATTTAAAGAATTAAGCTGCTTCGACCTTTCAATGGGCTCATTAGTTGTCATAAATGCATCTGTTGTTCTCATTTAGGAACTCTTTTGCATCAAATTGCATATGGCCCCGAGGTTATAAATCTTTTTTCATGCTCAAGTCAACTGAGCATGGAATATCAACTGCTCATGAAACCTAAAATGCTGAAAAATACAGACTTTTCTTTCTTTCAAACGCTTAGATGTTGTATTTATCATGCAAATAAATGTTGAAATGCCAATTTAACATTTATGAGCAGGATAAATTTCGTGCTCAGCTTAGTTGAGTATGAAAAAAGTTTTATAACCTCGGGGCCTAATTTCAGCCAGTAAATATAACAGGATTCTTGATTTGTGTAACCTTTTAAGGAAGTATATATAGTAATTTGAAGTTAGCATTGACAGTAAAAGTAGGCTTTTCATTGATCATTTAAATTCACAAACTAAATCACTGGCTGTCATATGCCCTGTTGAAGAAGAGCCAACTTTTTCTTCAAACCAACAAACAACTCCGAGTGCCTGTGGTAAAAAAGAAGAACATCTTTACGAAGTTTATGATATTCGGTAGCTTGGTTTCTTCTGTTAAAGTCACTTACATTGGAACATAATCTCGCAAAACTAATGAGCTGCAAGTTGTATGCACCATAGGAAGGGGAGCGAGGAACATCAACATCAAGAAATCAAAAAATTAGAATAATCTCGTTTATCATGAATTTTAGATGAAACTATTTCATTTGTTAAGCACACGTCCAAGATTAAAGTTGTGGTTTCAGTATCAAGATTATTTTATTTTTTTAACTTGAGTAATGTGGGATATATAAGCCGTGACATGCGATTTCCAACAATGTGGTATGTGCGACAAGCAAAGGCTCAGACCAGCCTGCGCATACGCGCAGTCTGATCTGAGCCTTTGCCAGTCGCTTGAATTTTCTATGAATATTAAGCTACTGACAGAACAGCATTTTGAGTTTCTAAGCTTAACAGGAGTCTTCACAAGCTTGTCTGAGTCTACACTTGTCAAAATGTCACATAGTTGGAAATCACGTGTCACGGCTCAAATGATTCAATAACTTTAGCTTGATTATTGTCAGAAAGAGACATCATGAAGGTAAGTAATGGTGCAAAGATCAGGAATCGATACAATCAAGTACCACACCTGACCCAGGATACCAATGAGAATGTGACAAACTCACAGTTAGACATGTACACCACATACGAGAGGCAAGAGGTCAGCCCTTTCCCAGCAGGTGACCACAAAGCACATATAAACAAACGCGCACAAAGGCATAGTAAACACAAGACAGAAAAACATAAGAGATCCACAAATGAAGTACCGCCTTGGAACGGTCAGTAAAATATTTTACTGGAGGGCTTAAACCGGTTTCACGGCGCCAACCTCACCCTTAATTCAGATGTGGATCAAGACACACATAAACTTTAATCACCAAAAAATGGACTAATCCAGTTCTACTATGTTTTGCCTACAGTGTTCAAATGAAATAAGTGCATTTGACAATTTTACCAGGAGCTACTGGTGAATTTCAAAAATCTCGAAAAATATTGAAACATGCAACATTTTTAAAAATGCGTAAAATCTACCATAAGCAAAATTTCAATTGTTTGGTGTTTTTCAAGTCGGACAGATCAGTTTGTAACCACCTAAAGGTCAATTTTATAAAAACTACTATCAAAACCATTTTTTTCTTTAAAAAATCATTTTTTTTTCATTTTTAACCCCAAAAGAAAACTGTTCAAAAACACCGCTATACGTTTGCCCAATAAAATGCACATATATAATGCAAAAATTCATTACGATTTTATTAGCGTTTGGTCAGAAATAATGATTTTGAAAAGTGACCGATTAAAACTTGGTTTTAGTATATATGACCTTTTTTTCACGGAAAAAGGCCGCCCAGTACCCTCTACATTATGTGACATATGTACCTAATTTGACGTTGCTACATCCAACACTTTAAGAGGAGGTGCATTTGTAAGAAACGTAGTGGAAGCACGGATGGATGGACGGATAACTGGCCGAATTTGGTACGATATTGATATATGCTTTTTTTCTAATAGAAAAGGCGGATATAAATAACGTATGCTCTATGATAAAGTGATAGGTGTCATTCTTGTAACTTTCATTGTAAGCCATAGCTAAAGGAAACACGTTGGTCCAGCCGAAGTCATGTGATAAATCTGACTAGATATTACAATTTCTGTCATTGACATCTGTGAAGCTAAGGTTCCAATTCTTCACATCTGTGATAATTGGTACCAATTTTTCACATGTGTGAGCATTTGCAAAATTGGTACCAATATTTAACATGTGTGAGGATTTGGTACTGATTATTCATATTTGTGAAAATTGAGTACCAGTTCTTCACATGTGCGAAGAATTGGTCCTTCACTGATGAGACGAATACGTATCGTTTCTTCAGTTAAAATGAGAAAAATGTGAAATTTGAGCACCGATTTTAGACTCCCATAATTATCGAAACTGACCATACGCAAATTTCACATTTGCCAAAAGTGACATTTTGGTACCAATTCTTTACACGGTGTGAAATTTGCGGTTCAATATAACAGAGCCTTCGCTGATATATAATCAAGAAAGATATTATCAAACATTAGGTCTGTTGTGACCCCTTATGCATCTGAATAGGTAACTCGGGTTAGTTGATGCTCACGATATATGTACATGCTATGTTAGAATGGATTCTCTTGTTGTTAACATGTTAACCT